>CM076581.1:107740092-108383545 GCA_034641835.2 Pinus albicaulis
CGATTGTAGACACACCAGCTCTCCTTGGGGGTCCAATTTCAGTTTTGTTGCGTCACACGATGATCTCTCTTCTCTGGCATTTACTTGTATTGAAGATCACTATTCTAGGAATAAGGAGTTATTTTCTCCAAAAATAACCCTAGCCAAACATTGACAATGCATCAAGGATATCTTTATATGCTTCATAAGCACATTTTTTCTACTTCTAAATCATGTCTTGGAAGTGGTTGTTGTGCTGGAAATTATTCACCAGTTGGTTTCATACCAAAGTCTTTTTCACATTTTCAGCATCCAATACATGAAAAAGATAATGGTTTAAAACAACATAAATATTTGAAATTTTGCAAGAATTGTCTGGCACACTTTGAATATAAATTTTGAAGTCAAGTGCATGATGTTGTATAGGATCAAGTGTCATTTTGAATACCAAATGTTTCACAAGAAACTTCTCAACATGCTACCCTGCGGTAAGGATTAAATGACAATATTGCATCAACTATTTCCATAATAAAAGTGCACCTCGGCCATAAGACTAAAAAACTACAAATGTTGTAGATCTAACAAGACCACACAATAAAATGTATTCCACAAGGCCAATACTGTATGAAAAATGAAAAGGAGTTTGCAACCAAAAATACCTTAGGCAACTAATTCAATTAGATACACCAAACCATCGGCAAAAAGGAAAACCAGCCTACTCAAAAGGCAAGCGTTTACCTCCTTTGACAAAATTTTGAGTTCCGAAACAAGGGCCTTTATTGTCTTGTCAATGCCCCTGGTAATTTGAATGGGGTTTGCACCTGCTGCAACAACCTAAACAAAAAGGTTTCATTTCAAATTATTTTCCACAAATTTAAGATACAACCATTGTCAGTTTTGTATTTCCTAACAAGCTCATAAATTTTGACAAAATAACCAAAAAATTTTAATACCTGATAGCAATTTTTTCACTCAAAAACTATCTTAGACTCAATAAACCCAACCCAAAACTAAAAAACCAAACACCATAAGACCCTACAAAAATGAATAGATGATCTTAATCTAGTACCATCGACAAAAAGTTACCTTTACACCCTCACTTATTAAACCCTGTGCTGTTGAATTTTAACTTCAACTGCTGCAGCAGAAGGACGGATGCAGCAGCAACATTTTTTTTTTGGAGGTTGCTTGCATGCCATCTAGAAATTTAATTCAGCATTTAAAATTCCTGCAAGTTTTTTTTGTAGACGGCCACAGCCATATTTCTGTACAGGATTGTATTTAAACACAACAACCAACATTAACGCAATTCACCAACCAGAAATTAAACAAACAGAAATTTACCGGACAGTTTTGTAAATTCAAAAGGAGGACACGTGGAGCATTAATATTGGATCGCATGAAATTGAAGGGAATCTGAAAACCTGAAAACCGGACCCGAATTTTTATAGGGCACATTGGATTGAGAATTCGAGTTAGAAATTAGGCAGACGTCAGCATCCCATTTTGGAACGCGAATTTGGTTTGAAATTCAATCTATTCAGACTTTTGAAGTCCGACGGAAAGGGTTCTTTAATGTTTTGATAGTTTAATTTTATGTATGCTTTAATATATACATATGTTATATATATATCATATGAGAAATGAAAGGTGGGCCATAGAATTTAGTTTTAATTTTATTTTTTTTAAAAGAGGGTTTATTATAATATGTTTTATATGTTCCGGCATATAAAAATAAAAAGGTCGAAAAAGCTTGGTAGTTTTTTTTATAGACGGTACGTAAATTTTTTATTACATAGCAGTGTGTAAAAAGTGAAAAATTGAGTGTAACTTTTTAAGTGTGTATGCACAGCAGTGCGAAAGGGAAAAACACAGCAGAGTGTCTTAGAGACAGAGTATGTTTGTTTTGAACAGACAGTGAGTTGGTTTTATGCACTGCGTTTTGTGGCAGTCATAATTTTGTAATCCCTCTCAGTGAGGAAGTAGTGTAATAGTTTTTTTTTGAGTTATTGAAGGGAATAGAAGTTTGTTTTCAAAGTATTGAAACTGTGTCTCCTGTCAAAGAAATTTTTATTTTCTGTGTGTTAGAGGAAGGGAGATTTATGGGTGGTTCTTATGAATCAACCAACCATTCAGAACATGCTCATCGATCCAAACCATAAGTATTATGTGACAATATTCAAGCAGGCACTCAATCGGATTTCTGAAGCTATGTTAGAGAAACCCTAAACTCTCACTGAAAATAGGTGAAATGTGGCACCACTCAGAGATTGACATGTGCCAATTGGTACAAGTGGTAGACAATTAGCATGCTCAAACAACGAGGTGATGCAGGAATGACATGAGGGAGAAAATATCAGAAAAGCCCCAAATCTGGAGAACTAAAGCTCATCACCAACTTGAGATTGACAACTTTACATGATGTAACCTATGAAATCGTAAATGGAGAAATCATAGTAACAATAAAGTAACCTATGTAACAATAAAGTCGGATTCATCCTGGGAGTGGTAATGGGAGAAATCATAGTGAACAACGGGAAACATGCATAGTTGCTTACAATCAAATAGATGAAAAAACACATACAAAAAACCTAGATAATAATCGTGCACAAGCTTAATATTGAATTATGAACTGTAAAGGAACTTACAAAATGTGACATTACGAACCTGGTCAAGCGCACAAGCAAAAATATCCTGGACATGACCCTGGTTGACAAGTTGTATTGCTCATGATGCAAGAGGATTTGTACCTGCACTGCCAAGTCAATCAAAATCCAACATTATCTATACAATAAATACAAGTAATTGATGTAGTATTTTTTACTCTAAGATGCATTCTTATGATAATGTTAGAACATATGTTGAAAATGTCAAAACATACCTGAAGAAGCTCCTCTTCGTTTCAAGAACAATTTATTGGAGTCGCATGAACTTAGAACAAGCCTCCCACGATCTCAAAGAGTAGCAACTAAGTCAACAGTGACTTTTTTGTTGCTACGCTGGATCAAGGGAGGTTTGCTCCAAGATTAAATCGCTCCAATAAATTATTCTCTACTAAACAGGGCCAACCACGTGAAGGTGGAAGCTCTTATGGCCCCTCCTCCCCCCTCACATCACTCTCAATTCCCCAATACCCAATCTATATTTCAATTTTTACTTTCATGAGCATAAAAAAAAATATTCAATAACTAGTAAAAAAACAATTCAACAAAAAGTACGCAAGGAAACATTGCAATTAATGCTTGACATAAAAATAGTATGATAAATGAGTTTTTTATATAACGCAAAAAAATGTTCCAAGTATTGTAACGTTTGTCTTATAATAATACAATATTTTACATTGTCAAATTTTCTTTTTCTTCTTCCTATTTTTAAAGCTCCTAATTACATCATCAATATCATCGTGCTATGCTCCTGTTTCGTGCCTTTCAACCCGCACTGCTGACCTAGTTGTGTATTCACGATGTCTGGGCTCATCCAGTGACGGGGCATCGCCTACAAAAACAGATAATATTAAATTTTAATTGTCAGTTTTTAAATATCATTGAACTAGTTCGGTAATATTAATAAAAAAAATTGCAATGAGATTATTTACATGGTGCACCAGTTGTCGCCGCTGACCTAGTTGCATTGTCACGATGTCTGGTCTCATCCAATGACGGGGCATCGCCTCCAAAAACAGATAATAATTAAATTTTAATTATCATTTTTTAAATATCATTGAACTAGTTCGGTAATATTAATAAAAAAAATTGCAATGAGATTATTTACCTGGTGCACCAGTTGTCGCCGTTGGGACTGTTGCCCTGTCTTCCTCTCTGGTGGTAAGATCATCAAGGGAAACATTCTCTGTCATTTAAACAAAAACGTTATAAGGACAACCATCAAGGTATAATTAGAAAAAATTATAAGTGGAAATTAATTACCGTCACGGCCCTCACTGATAGCAGCATTGTCGGCCTGGTCCCCACTACAATGATCAGGTTGCACGAGAGGATCATCTACATCTGGCTCTAAAACTGGGTTGTTTACCTCGTCGGTAGTGTTGCTCCCCTGATTTAAACAAAGTTGTTAGACATTAAATTTATGGACGAAAACAAAAATATTGAAAGGTTAATGTTTTACCTTATCGGGCATTGTAGATCTTGGGACCTGCCCCAAGCTTCTGCGACGTTCAACTACAGCTTGATAGCCAAAACGGAAAGCAATATTTTTATCTTCCTCTGTAGTTATTGTTCCAAAGTCATCACCCTACATTATATATGATTGTGTATTTTTAATCATATCTGATAGGATTACAAAAACGTTGGAAGGTGATACAATTAATTATAAGATGTTTAGCTACTTAATTACAATTCTTGCAGCTAATTTCAAGTAGCCACCCTGGTCGAGCTTGTGATGGCCCTTTTTCTCAATCCTAGCTTTGGTTGCCTTTGAGGTGTCGGGCAACCTAGCATCAAAAGATTGAAGTCAGATATGACGTAGCACACTTTTATTTTAGACATAAAGAAAATTAAAGCTATTGAATTAAAGTTGTAATTTACCTTGCGGGTCCAGTTGGCATTTTTTCTTCTTTCTTTGCCCTTTTCTCTTTTCCGTCATGGATGAGTGCTCTCCACTCACTCTCTGAAACTGCGAGAGGACGCTCATATCTAGGGTTAAATTGCAATTGCGTCCTATAGGTGTCACTGGTATATTTCAAATATTTGCCGGCTACCTGAGCCACCGCTTTTCTGTCAAATGTGCCGACCCCAAAAAGGGCTTCTAGATAATCTAAAAGTTCTTTTTCAGGTTGGAATTCTGGGAATTCCACCCTGTACGTATGGTTGGGCCAAAAATTACCAACGCATGGCTCTCCAGAATCCTGTAGAACTCATTGTTTCCTACACGGAATAAAACCAAAAGAAAAAGAAGATATTATCATTAATTTAAAAATAAAAATCATGATAAATATGTTTTAGATAAAGTACATGAAATAGTTAAAATATTAAAATTTACCTGGGAGTTGTACATGCTGTATAGGGACACCCTCATCGTTCACCAACAACGTGCCATTAATGGTCCCTGTGGAGCTGACACGTGTAGCTCCAGGAAACGCAATAATGTAGCTGGCCATATCAGCCTCATCATTTCCAACACGTTCAGCAGTTGGCTGGGTGTCAGCTTGGGCAGGGTGTGTTTCTTGGCTAGCACCTAAAGGAGTAGAAGGTGTACGAGAGGGTTGTTGGGCAATCTCTTGCCCTTGTGTCCCACTACCACCAACACCGGGTTCAGCAAATGCCAGAAGACGCTACATACAAAAGAACTTTTTGTTAGTTTAGTCGATGTAAAAATTAAAAATCAAACTATCACAATTCATCTCATGCAGAACAAAAAAAATATCCTTTTGACTTTTTATTATTACCTGATATCTATTTAGCTGCCTCATAAGATGTTGTATCCTCTCTTCTGTTTCGGGTGTTTGAGGCGCATCTATCAAAGCATTAAATTCCGACGTTGCATCTCGTGCCTTTTTTTGCAACAACAACACTGGAGATAGGGATGAAAAAAGCTCTTCCTCAACGAGGGAATCATCAGGCGTACCATGGCTAGGTGTCTGCATATTTGAACAAAATTAATATTATTTCAATTATGTAAATAACTAAAATACCTAAAGATAGAGAAATGCTGGCACTTTACATGTTCTTCCGCTGGCCTCTTTCCATGATCATCCTGTCTCGGGGTTGTTCCTACACTGCTATGATCAGTCTGCCACATTGCAATAAAATTATAAATGTAAAAACTTGAAAACAATATCTAACTTGAAAACACAAAATGAAAACTGAAATAATTTCTAATAAGACACCGGAAGACAGAGTTAGAGTTTCAAATATGCCTTGCATTGAATTCAGTCCTGGAAACATGTCATTACACATTAAGGAACCCAAACATTCAATCCAAAAATGATATATTTAAGTAGGCTTCTCCTATTCTGGGAAAACACCATACCTATAATGCATTCACTTGCATGTATAAAGGGAAAGGAAAACATGTTTTCATACAACGGTGACAAAGGCATCTTGTGGAAAGGTATCTTCACTTTTTATTTATGTTGTTCACCCACACCACTCTCGTGTTTTCACTAATCCTGTTTTGTCATTTTTGGATTCAAATTAAGTTAAGGCCTTAGTATTTTTTGACCTTTCGGTGTAGTTTTTATAAGTGGCATGTATGGATTTTCCATTAATTCTGCACTTTTTCTCTTCATGCGCATGTTTCCCTGGAAATCAAATGCATGATTTAGTCCCATACATTTAACAAGTTGTTGGATCAACTCCATAGGAAATATCATGTTTCTTATTCAATCAAAATTTATCTCAGTTAGGGTAGGTAGGAAGGTTTTCCCTTTGTATTAATAGGGCACTTCTAGCTTGCATTTTTATTATATCTTTCAAATTTAGTGTCGTTTCAATTAGGGCATGATATTTTGCAACTTTCAAGGTGAGAATGAACAAAGACAAATTTTTGTGATGGATGACTGTATATGACTCCATGGCCAGAGGAAAAGGCACTAATCTACTTCTTCAAATATCTATAGTTCTCATTCACCTCATTCGAAGATGGTCCCTGATTTTGAGCCAAATGTTGCAGCAAAAAGTTCCCCCCCTCCATAATTTGATAGTCAATGGAAATTTCTTAAATTGATGATGGGGCAAGATTATGGAACATTGGCACATACATATGTAATGGAATTCCAAGATCATGATATATGTTTGCATATGTTTATGCCATATGGAGGTGGTGGAGCAAAAAAGAGCTCAAATAGAGCTGAAATTTTTCACATAAAAAGGACTGTGGGCTTGACTAATGGTTCCATTTAAAAAATGATATCTAGACCGAGAATAAGTGTAGCATGCAAACATGCATTGAAAATCCATCTGAGTTTGCATTGTATTACTTATGATGGATTCAAATTTGGGTTTCAAAATGCCAGGTTATGGCATGATTTTGTCAAGAAACCCTTAGTTGAATTCTCATGTTGGTTTAATTTATATTTTAAGTTTGTTTTGCAATCTTTGGGTGATAGTAACTCATGAACTAGGTTACCAATGTGTAACAATCATATTTCAAAAATAAAGTTGTGATTTTTTTATATTATTATTATTATCTATTAGCTACGAGTATTGACACCTAATGCCTGGAATTTTGACATCTTGATAGCATGGATAATTTTGAAAATGTTTCTAGTAATGTTAACATAATAACTATCATTACGTGTCTTCACTTTTTCACCATAATAGACCTGTGATATGGACTCATCACACAACTTCATATGCTATGTCCCAACAAGTTCAAACTGGTTGAACCTACCTCATAGTGTGGTTATTAAGGACAAGTTGCTTGATATATAACTCGATAGCATAGACCACGTTGCGGTTCTAAAAAGAATCCTCAAGTGTCAAAAAAACTTCACAATATGTTCTACTATAAAGCCTTTTGGGATACCTGAAATAATATATGTATCATTGATGACTTTTAAAGTATGACAAGATCCAGAGGGAAAGGAAATCAATGGAAGAGTGATCCACCAATGAGAACCTAGAATTTAGCATCGGATGAGTTAGAGTCTAGGAAATTGAAAGCCTATAATTTTAATTAGTGATGAAGGACATCACATAGGTAATTATATTTTCATGTAGAATAATCTGTTAATTCAAATTCAAACTACATAATATGAAAGGCATACCATAAATTTTTCCACGTAAGTCCAAACAACCTATAAAAATGGAAAACCTTCTTTTTCCATGGGAAATAATTTACCTTTCCTTTTCAAGGCAATCTAAATCACAAAAAATATGAACTATACTGCACACATTCTTGGATAATGTGAAAGTGGAAAAGGAATACCCTACACAAGTGATGCACACATGTACATTTGAACACTAATAGATTTTTGTAGTTGAAATGCAATGCTTGTTTCATTTAAATGTAGGGTTTTTAAAGCAGGGAGAAATAATGGCTGCCAAATTAATAAGCGTTTCTTTGGGAAAAATTTAAATCTTGTATTGGGTGATGAAGATAATAGAGGGTTTTGAATCTTGATTCTTGACATCTAGAGAGAACCATACAGCCTAACACAATCCAATAGAATTGACCAAAAAAACCCAAATAGAGTCAACCCTACTATAGGAGGAAGGGCCTGCAGTAAGAACTTACCATTTTGCAAGAGCTGAGGGCGAATGTTGTTCTGCAAGAGCTGAGGGCGAACGTTGAGGGCCAATGTTGTTCTGCAAGAGCTGAGGGCGAATGCTGAGGGCAAAGGCTGTTCTGCAAGAGCTGAGGGCGAATGCAGGGCGAATGCTGTTCTGAAAGAGCTGAGGGCGAATCCAGGGCGAATGCGTGCAGAGCTCGGGGCGGCAGTGCGGGGGCGAGATGCGTTGCAACGAGAGCTTAGAGGCGAGATGCTAAAGGGAAATCTTTGTTAAGAGGGCGGGGGCGAATGCGGGCGAATGGTGTTCTGCAAGAGCGGAGGGCGAATGCGCGCGTGATATCGGACGTTAATGTAGCACACATGTACATTTGAACACTAATATATTTTTGTAGTTGAAATGCAATGCTTGTTTTCATTTAAATGTAGGGTTTTTAAAGCAGGGAGAAATAATGGTTGCCAAATTAATAAGCGTTTCTTTGGGAAAAATTTAAATCTTGTATTGGGTGATGAAGATAATAGAGGGTATTGAATCTTGATTCTTGACATCTAGAGAGAACCCTACGGCCTAACACAATCCAATGGAATTGACCAAAAAAACCCAAATAGAGTCAACCCTACTATAGGAGGAAGGGCCTGCAGTAAGAACTTACCATTTTGCAAGACCTGAGGGCGAATGCTGTTCTGCAAGAGCTGAGGGCGAACGGTGAGGGCGAATGCTGAGGGCAAATGCTGTTCTGCAAGAGCTGAGCGCGAATGCTGAGGGCAAATGCTATTCTGCAAGAACAGAGAGAGAATGCGCGCGTGATATCAAACGTAGCTATTGCGACAAATACGAAACATTTTTATGTAGCGCGCATATAAGTTTCGAATTTTTATGTAGGGCCCATATAAGTTTGGTATTTTTATGTAGCGCGAAAATAACTGTCGCTATATCGACGGAGGAAAAGGCGTCGCTATTAGAACGGTGCCTCCAAACGTCGCAATGGCGACACCTAGATATTGTGTCGCAGTTGCGACATTTAGAGTCGTCTCAATAGCGACGCTTTGGGCCATGGTGTCGCAATTGCGACATCTTCCTTTAAACGTCGTAATTGTGACACTAGTTTAAGTGTCGGTATTGCGACACCTTTCTATAGACGTCGGTATAGCGACGGTTTCGGGCGGGATGGAAAAAATTTGGGAAAATTTCCGACATTTGGTCAAAAGCGTCGGAAACAGGTGTCAGAATTTCCGCCAAATGTAGTAGTGTTGGGTCCATCTAATGGTAATAAGTTAGATGACCAAAAAATGGTGTAACAACTATGAAAGACAATTTACAGTGAAAGAGGAGGAAAAGCAAGATGTTGCTTTTACACAATAAAAACAGGATTTTACAACTATAAAACAGTCCTACAGCAGATGAAAGAGTATCAGTGGTTAAAGTGTATCAGTAAAAGTGTATCAGATGAGAAGATATAGTTTCAAAACAAATTGAAGATCTTTTTGTAGTGTTGAAGACAACACAATAGCCAGCTGCACCCAAATCCAAATAGCATTTCTATTAAATTTGAATAAGTAGGACAACTTGCAATGTTGTTAAGAAGTTGTCACTATATTTTTGTAATAGATATTTTATTTTCCTTAGAAAATTCCCATGATTTTTCTAGGATATTTTGTATATTTTTGTATAAATACTTCACCCTTTGAAGTATTATTGTGGAATAAATTGCTGAAGATTTCTATAGTCAATATTTTTGTACCTGAAGGGCTTTCATACCAAGTTTCAAGTCAACAGGCTAGATAAAATCAATAAAGCATCATGTTTCAGGATTCATGTGTTGGGCCAACTTAATTGAAGTACTTTCTACTGTTATTTGTTAAATCTTCTTATGTTTTCCATTCATTCATAAATGTGTTCCAAATTTAAATGTGAAATCAGGAAGTGATATATCAGTATTTGTTAAAAGAACTCTGTTATTTACTAGTTTTCATTTTGATGTTTTCTACTGATTTCCAGAGTAGGGAACCCTTAGTTGCTCCCTCTTTCGAATGACCTCTGTCCTATTCACTCCTTATCTAGATCAAAGAATCCTTGATTTCTCTTTATCCCGATTAAACCACTTCACCAATCAGACTCAAATATCTTAAGTGACTCTGCTATATTGCCCTGAAAATATTTGACTTTGGACCTTGATCCTGACCTATCTTCTTAACACGTTGAATCCATTTTCCCAATGGAAAAACAGATCTATTTCTATCCATATCATTAAGTGATTTTTCCCACCAAACCAAACCAAATATCAAAACCAAATTGCCCCATATAACTAGCCTAAAATCATATATAAAAACAAAGTTAAATATTATAGAGAGAGCCCTCTCTGAGCCTTAGGAAGGCTAGATCCTAGAGCTTTAAATTAGTTCTATGGTTACCTCTAATATTCTTTAAACTATAAATCAAAATATCACAACTTTGAGAATTATTAGAGTGATAATAGATATAAGGGGTTAATTTTCATTTTACCCTCATTTTACTGAGTATTCCATGAGGATCATATTTCCACAAGAAACGTTCTTCAAATTTATATTCCAGCAACTATTTTTTTGCCTCTACACATGCTTCCCTGTTATTTCATATAAAAGGACCCACATGGTTCTTCAATTTGAATTGAGTCTTCTTTTTAGCAGCTAAGAATTTTATAGAGTCTGAATTTAGGATTTGTATTATGTATTCTAAGGGAAAAACTGTAGAAATTTATTAATACTGATGTATTACCGGATCCTCCTGATCTCACAATATTTATCTTCTTGCAAAATACAAAATCCTTCCACTGTTAAACTTGCAGAAATTTAAAACTCAATTGCAAACACATGTGAATAAATTCAATCGCACATAACACAGTTGTTTAACGGGAAAGCTTAAATTTAAAAACCCCAACAACCATATATTATGTATATCAATGGAATCATGTAATAATCTCATACAAAGAATAGTACATCAAACTCTCAGTACAATGTAGATTCATTACACACTGCCATGCAGAAATTTGCATCTCCATGCACCAATTTCTTGCCTCCTGACAGCCTGCCTCCACTGTGGAATCCCTACTGAAGAAGACCCTTGAATGAATTCGAATTGGCCTTGCCTTGACTGCGCAATCCTCATTGACAACTCCAATGTGTGGCAGATGCATTGAATGCATCACTATAGTCATAACGGATGGTCCACCTCACCCTTTAACCTATCTCTCCACTGGGTCTCCACTAGAACTGACATGCACTGTAGTTAACTGTTGTTTCTGTTCAGTTGTTAGTGAGTTATTTGTTGTGAATAATTAACTAATTAATTCACTTAACTCTCACTAGTGTATCTTTCAGTTAGACTAGATACAACTAGCTCAACTAAATTTAACTCACTTAACTGAGTTAAACTAAATAACCACTCCATAAACTACTCTTCCAACTCTGTAATAAATTTTCCACTTTAGTTCTAAATGAGTCCTTCATGTATGAGCCACCAATAAACCCTAGGAATTGCGTAATTCCTCCAGCCCACTAATTTTCCAAATCTGTTCATTGAAATAAAGTGTTGCAAGAGAATAAGTTGATGTTTATTATTGGATTATTATTAAGAGCTAATAATAATCGACATGCATCTATTTTTAGATCGAGGATCTATAAATAGACTTCGCCCAATATTCTAAAAATAGAATTTCATCTATTTTTCACATTTGACCAACCATCTACAAATAGCATCCTGCAACTTATAAAATATTCTCACCATGTCTAAAAATAGACATACACCTAAAAATAGCCTGCAGGCCCCACTTAGTGAAGGTGCTTACTTTTCACTAAGCTCATCATCTTTTTGAATCTCAACACTCCCTCTCAAAAAGATAGGGATTATCCTTCACCCTGATCTTGCCTTTATGGTATTCGAATTTACTCCTGCCAAGCGCCTTTGTCAGAATGTCTGCATCCTGATCTTCCATAGGAATGTACTGAAGCAACATGATCTTCCTCTGCACACAATCTCTAATATGATGATACCAAATATCAATATGTTTAGATCTATCATGAAACATAGGATTAATCGAGAGTTTAATGTAACTCTGATTATCACAATGTATCACTGTAGGATCTAAATGTGAACTGTACAAACCAACCAGGATATTCCTCAACCAGATAGCCTCACATGCAGCTTGACTTGCTGCCATGTATTCTGCTTCAGCTAAACTGAGTGCCACAGATCTTTGTTTCCTATTGTACCAAGAAACTGTTGTTGATCCAATACTGAAAACCCCTCCTAATGTGCTCTTTCTATCTGTTGGGTTGCCTGCCCAATCTACATCCTTGAAGCCATGCAACTTCACCTCATCCGTCTGTTTGTACCATAAGCCATACTCAGATGTGCCCCTGAGATATCTTAGGACATGCTTGCCTGCCTTCCAAAAGAGCTTGGTAGGCTTAACCATCTCTTGTGAAAGCTAGTTCACCGCATAGCATATTTCCGGTCTTGTATTAACTAAATAATGAGAGAACCCACCAACTGTCGATAAACAGTGGCATCCACTACCTCTACCGATGTAGCATTCTCTTTCCTCCAATTTCTTGGAAGAGGAGTATCCATGGGCTTGCAGTCCTCCATGTGAAATTTACCAAGTATCTCCTGAGCATACTTTCCTTGAGACACAAACAGTTCACCTTCTCACTACCATATTTCCAATCCAAGGAAATAATGAAGGAGGCCCAAATCCTTCATCTTGAACTCCTTTGCAAGATCTTCCTTGCATGAGTGTATCAGTTGCTCATCACCCATTAGTATTAAATCATCAACATAAAGAACAATGATTAAAATATTACCCTCCACCACAATTTGGTACAGGTTTGCATCCACCTCACTCTTGGTGAAGCCAAGTCCAGTGAAATAGTTGTTGATCCGTGTGTACCAAGCATGTGGTGCTTGCTTCAACCCATACAACGCTCTTTTGAGTCTGCACACATGAAACTCACTGCTGAAGATCTCAAATCCTTCAGGCTGCTCAATGTACACCTCTTCCTCAATTATCCCATTAAGGAACGCAGTCTTCACATCCATCTAATGAATGTGCCAACCCATCTGCGCTAAGAGAGCAAGGATGGTCTTTATGGAAGAATAACGTGTGACAGGTGCAAAGGTTTCTTCACAATAAATCCCCTCGATCTGTGAGAAGCCCCGAGCAACAAATCATGCCTTATACTTCTCAAATCTCCCATCAGCAGCTTGCTTTACCTTGTAGATCCATTTCGAATCTACCATTGATTTACCCACTGGCCTTGGAACAATCTCCCAATCATTGTCTCTGAAAATGGATTCATACTCCTCCACCATGGCATCCACCCATGTGGGCTCCTGCGTTGCTTCTTCAAAATAATATGGCTCTGTCACGACACACTTTCTCATGAGATCCATGTATCCAGTAAATCGGTCTAGTGACTATCTCTGTCTACGATGTGATGTAGGGACTTCTACATTCTATGCCGCACCAATCTTCAGTCTCTCAACTGTTGTGGTACACCTTCTGCTAGTTATGATTTTTGGCTCTGCGTGAGTGGACTCCTCCACTCTGTGAACTTCCTCCTGTGGTCGATCCACATCTGGAGGCTCATCTTTCAGAACAGACAGTTCCTCCTCTGCATGCAAGTCTAGCTCTCTCTCAAGCATAGCTCGTGCAGCACCCATGATCGTTCTGTTCTTCCTCTCAGAAACCCCATTCTGTTGTGGGTTATGAGGCGCTATGATTTCTCTTTGAATTCCTTCTTTACTACAGAAGTCTATGAATTCATTCAAGATATATTCACCACCATTATCACTCCACAGAGCCTTCACTTGCTTCCCTGACTCCTTCTCCACCAATCCTTTAAACTCACAGAACTTTGAGAATGTTTTTCTCTTCTTCTACATGAAGAAGATCCAGCATCTACGAGAATATTCATCAACAAATATAACATAATACCTATAATTTTCTTTTGAAGCAATCGAGAAAGGTCCACACACATCTGTGTGAATTCTCTCCAGGGTCACTGAAGCATGATTCTCCATCTCATGAAAGGTGGTCTTCACAAACTTACCCATAGTACATCCCTTGCACTAATATAACTACGCAAGAGTACCCTTGGGAAGTCCAGTAGAAATATATTGCAAAATATTCAAGGTGCCATGGTGAAGATGGCCCAATCTCCTGTGCCATAATTTGCCCTCATCCCGTCTCACGACTTCTTCTGCTTTGCTCATCATTGTAGTGCAACCATATACCACCAGCTTGTAGAGATTCTTAACTTGAATCCCTATCCTCTTGGTTTGACCCATTGTTTTATGTCGCAGGAAAGCTTTTCCCTCGCTGAAAACAACATCATAACCTATGTCTTCCAACATTACGACTGATACCAAGTTCTTCTTCAGACCTGGAACATGCATAACATCTTTCAAAAAAATGGTTTACCTAAATCCCTCTCAAAGGTAATGGTTCCAATTCCAGTCACATTGTATCTGCCATCGTTTCCCATCTCTATATGCATTTGGAGATCTCTCTCCTCCAAGTCACTAAACAACTCCTTGTCTCTTGTCATATGGAAAGATACATCACTATCAAGATACCACACCGATCCCATTGAGCTTGAAACCAAGCATGCGATCAAAGAGAAATCAATTTAAAATTGTGAGACTAAGGCCTCTCTAGCTATAGCTCCAGCAGCCTTCTTGTTCTTCTTTTTCTGTGGGTAGTTAGTGGCGAGATGCCCATGTTCGTGACAGTGAAAACACTTCACTTTGGACAAATCACACTTCTTGCCTTTAGCTTCAAATTTTGAATGGGATTTCTTCCCCTTCCCTTTCGTTTCTTTGGCAACCAAAGTGAAATTATCTTCATCATCATTCTTCGATGAAGAGCCATCCATGGTACTTCGCCTTATCTCCTCCTACACAAGATCTGACCAAAGTTGCTCCCAACCCGGCAGTTTCTCCTGTCCATTGACAGAGTCTTCATAGCTATGCCAACTCTTCAGAAGCCCAAGGAGAGCCAAGCTCACAAAGTATTCATCATCAACAATAATCCCCACACTTCCCAGTTCATCCCTACAATGGACAAACTTCGTGATATATTTTGGAATACTGTCGCCCTTCTCCATTTTTATTTTTCTGAGCTTATCCTTCAGCGCCAACTTCCTCTGGTCACTGTTGCTTTGAAAAAGATCTGTCAAAACCTTCCACATTGAATATGGAGTGTATTTCCCATGAAGTTTTGACACAATATGGTCCTTCATTCTTTCCAATTGAATTCTTCTTGTCTTTGCTACCTTCTTTTTCCATACGTCAAGTCTTGCAACATCGCTAGAAGCAGGCTTAGGAACATCGCTATCAATGAACTCCTTCAGCCCATTATCTTCAAGCACCACCTCCATCCTATCCTTCCAGGCTATGTAATTCAATCTACCATCAAGGGCATACTCCAATCACAACCCGGTGAAATACATTTCAATGAATACTCAACTGTCACACCAAGAAATTTTTGCAGCAAATTCGAATTGTCCACCAGCACAAAACTCAACAATTATTCACAATTGCAATCTCCAATAATCAATACTGCTCTAATACCATGTAGAAATTTATTAATACTGATGTATTACTGGATCCTCCTGATCTCACAATATTTAGCTTCTTGCAAAATACATAATCCTTCCACTGTTAAACTTGCGGAAATTTAAAACTCAATTGCAAACGCATGTGAATAAATTCAATCACACATAACACAGTTGTTTAACGGGAAATCTTAAAGCTAAAAACCCCAACTATCATATATTATGTATATCAATGGAACCATGTAATAATTTCATACAAATATTAGTACATCAAGCTCTCAGTACATTGTAGATTCATTACACACTACCATGCAGAAATTTGCATCTCCATGCACCAATTTCTTGTCTCCTGACAGCCTGCCTCCACTCGCAATCCCTACTAAAGAAGACCCCTGAATGAATTCGAATTGGCCTTGCCTTAACTGCGCAATCCTCATTGGCAACTCAAATGTGTGTCAGATGCATTGAATGCATCACTATAGTCACAACGGATAGTCCACCTCACCCTTTCACCTATCTCTCCACTGGAACTGACATGCACCGTAGTTAACTATTGTTTATGTTCAGTTGTTAGTGAGTTATTTGTTGTGAATTAATTAACTAATTAATTCACTTAACTCTCACTAGTGTATCTTTGAGTTAGACTAGATACAACTAGCTCAACTGAGTTTAACTCACTTAACTAAGTTAAACTAAATAACAACTCCATAAACTACTCTTCCAACTCTATCATAACTTTGCCACTTCAATTCTAACTGAGTCCTCCATGCATGAGCCACCAATAAACCCTAGGAATTGCGTAATTCCTTCAGCCCACTGATTTTCCAAATCTGTTTACTGAAATAAAGTGCTCCAAGAGAATAAGTTTATGTTTATTGTCGGATTATTATTAAGAGCTAATAATAATCGACATGCATCTATTTTTAGATCGACGATCTATAAATAGACTTCGCCCAGTATTCTAAAAACAGAATTTCATCTATTTTTCACATTTGACCAACCATCTACAAATAACATCCTAAAACTTATAGAATATCCTCACCATGTCTAAAAATGGACCTACACCTAAAAAAATCCTATGGGCCACATTTACTGAAGATGCTTACTTTTCACTAAGATCATCATCTTGTTGAATCTCAACAAAAACTCTCATTGGAAAGTATTTTGGCAATTTATAGGGCAAGAGGTTTGACCCATAAACTCTAATCTCTGTGTGATTTTGGTAAACGTACCAATCTCCAGTTTTGCTTTTCTCTGACAATTGTAACACTTTCTTTATCTCATTTTTTATCCTTGGTTGTACATTATTTGTCAGCATGTTTATCAATGGATGAACAAAATAATATATGAAATCCACATAAGTGAATTTTGTGATTCTTTTATGACTAGAGAGGTCCAGAAAATGACTAACAATGGATTTCCTTCTACATCCAATTTCTGAAGGTTTATTGGGAATTTATCTTCTTGGAAGTAAAGAAACATATGAAAGAGGAAGGATGAATATCTGAAAACTCCTTTAGTGGGAAATTTCACAAGTTGATCATGGATACTATCAGCTATGTATTCAGCATAGTTATAAATGAGAGAAGGAGGTTGACCAGGCACAAAGGTGGATAGAAAACCAAGAATAGACTCATCAGTGTGCTCATCAGTAAAATAAACAAGGATAAAGGATAACATTTAAATGACATGCCTTGATCCTTCAAGAAATTTGGAAGATGAATAGGGAGGGTTAATCTTTGGGATTTCAATATGCAGGCATGAATGTTTGGAAGATCTGAAATCTCTTAGGAAAATATAACTCAATATAAAGCTTTGTAAGAGCTTCTATGGATAATGGGACTGCATTGGGATCTGGTTTCAACTGAAGCATTAGGTTTATAGATTCTGCAGTAATGGAGAACAATAATTCTTTGTTAGCATCAAATATAGCTCTTTGGTCTAGGGAATAGTAGTTTGACACAGTCTAATGACTTCTGGACACTGATGAGTATGTGGAACTACATATTTGGGTAAATTGGACTCCCAAATCTGAACTTCATCTCCCTGATCTAAGGATTTTTCTAGACTCCATCAGTGCAGATCTAGAAGATTGAATTCTATTAATGGATCAGTTATTTTGTAATCAACATCAGCTACGGGTGTATGCTCAACATCTACAATAGGAGGTTGTAGTGGATTTATAACAATGGTGCATTTAGAAGCCATTTATGGGTTTAATTTTGACAATTTTAGCCTTATAAATGTTAAAAACTTTGTTTTTAGGCTTTTTATACTCTTATGTAAGATTAAACTTTTTACAGAAGGTATTTTTGGTTTGACATAGTTATTTTGAATAGAAATAGGTAAAATTAGGCTTTATTCTAGTTTTAACCTTCAATTAGTTCCAAAATTAGTCTTCAAACTCTTTACAGACTCAAGAAAGGTTCAATAAGGGTTTTCAGCTCATTTCTTGGGTAAAATAAACCTAAAACAGTTTAATCCATACACAGAGGGATTCTGAGTATTTGCAAAGGGTTTTTTAGTCATTCAGAGGTTCTATAAGGTCTACAAAGGCTTAACTTATTAAATTTTGTTTAAAAATAGGTTACAGTATTAAAAATTGTAGTTTCATCAGAGTTTCTATAGCAAAGACATTCTTTGAAGGTAAATAAATGTATTTATGTGGGTAGACAAGCTTTACAAGGCTCAAATTGATAGAAATAAATCATTTCAAATGACAGGAAGGTTACTTTCGTTGAAGAATGCTTGTTTTTGCATATATTTGGTCTTGAAATAGAGTTTATGAGTCATCAGGGAGCTTTTGGAAGCTGTTAAAGTCTTTTGGATGAAGATTGGAGTCTTTATGTGGTCACAGCAACAAATTTAATGAATTTATGGTTCCTTGAGCACGTAAACAAAGGCAAGGATTATTTTCTTCAGTTATAGACGGTTTAAATGAGAAGAGAATGCAGAAAAATGGTTCAAACAAATGAATTGGTAGTTTTATATATGTTTTAGGTTTAAACAGTGTTCTACAGTTAATGTGGGTCAAATCAAAATGGAGGCGGTTTGGCGCCAGGAGGTCAAATACCATCAGTGGTTATCGCAATGCTGGATAGCGGTTTGTGGTTTTTGGCCAACGAATGTGATCTAGTAGTTTTATGCCGCATGGAGGAGAGAGAGGACGATGAAACCACCCATTTCACAAATCCGAAATGGATTATCGACGGAGCTTTTGAAAATGCGATATTGGATGTGGTTCGTGTTAGGGTCTCGTGATTTAGAAGACTGGTAGACCAAATGCACAGGGTAACATCAAACCAATATTTGGAGTCCTAGGACCTAGTCTTCTTGGACTCAGATAGGGCTCTCTCTATTATATGCAAAGTATGTGAACTTGTTTGCTTTTAAGGTTTTATTTTAGGCTAGATGTTGAGTGTAGGGTTTGTTGTTTGTTTTGGTTGGGTAAGATGATCAAGTAGAATAGGTGGAGTGATAGGTATTCAAATCATTGGGATATGGAGTCTATGAAAGTGATGGATATCTCAACAATGAAATATAGCATGGTAAAATGGATCTTTAAGGCATGTGTGAAGTGAAATGAACATAAAGTATGTGAGCATAGTAGGTGTATAAGGGCAGTGAAGAATCCTTAAACAATTACTTTTTAAACAATATGGTCTCTAATACTAATCAACATAAGGAAATAATCATAATATAGGGAAAAATATATATTTTTTATTATACTTAAGCAAACAAGCATTCAAGATGAACAATTCAGTGAACCATAGAAAGCAAGAAACTTATCTAACTTCTAGTGATTTTACCTTCAAGGTTAGAAAACATACAAGATAACATATAACTTTAATCAAGGAAGAGGGACCTCCTAAGCATCTATGATCAAGCTACAAATAACTTTAAGGAAACTTCTCAAGCATGGACAAAGGGCATGATCAGAGCATGGCCTCTTTGGCTAAAACCTAACAAGTAGTACTTCAAAGAGAGATTCCAAAATAGAGTTTAAATAGCATCAAATAAGCAGGGCTAACCATAAAAAATATTGGAAAACTAATATATTGAACCATTCGTGGAATAAAAAAGCATAGGTAGGTCTAAGAAGCAACTAATAATTCCTTAAAATAACCCAGCAGAGGAAAACATAAAGACAATAGAAAACAGGAAGGACTAAGGTGCCTCAAACAACATTTCTTAGCCTATACCTTTTTGCTCTACTGCAACATAGAAGGATGTAACAAAATTATATATAAGGCAACAAGAACTAAATAGAGACACATCATCATCAACCATGTTCAAGGATCCTGCAAGCTATCCTCCTTCATCACCAATCAAAGCAAGCCATTCGCAAACTCTACAACACCAATTTCTTATTCAAACTCAAGAAAACGATGTATTGCTCTCAAAACTCATCAAATTCCAATATTTACAATGAAGCCCTCATGCTCTATTTATCTAGAAAAGGAGGGAAAAAAACCCTAGATAGGGTTGGAAAATGTCAAAATCACTCATAAATGCCCAAGAGACCATGCAAGGCCCAAGGCACAAAATATCTCATGAAATAAATGCCAAAATAACTTCTAGCACCTAATTCTAGAGTGATTTGCCTCAAAAACATAAAATATCATTTTGAAATAAATGAGTGTGTTTTGTTGAATTTTGACCAAAAACACAGTTCTGTCTATAAGCGCAGCGCTATCCTAGGCAGAAAATAGGTCATGTTGCAACCAAGTTTTGGGGACCTTCCTGATGTCATATTTTGCTCCATGATGGCCCGTTGGAAATCCTTTTGAGTCCTATTTATAGATCTACCTTTGTTTTTCTTATTTAGCACCTGTGATCTATTCAAAAATTCAAATTTCCAAAACTTCTTTGAGTGTAGTGCCAGGCCTGAAAGTGAGGCAGAAAGGTGAAAAATGAGGTGTTTTTTACCTTTTGAGGGGTAAAAAATGCTCTAAATGATCTGAAATTTGGTGAGCATAGTGTAATAGGCATGAGAAATCCAAAAATGTAAATTTATCCCTTTGAGGATTCCTGAGGGAAAAGCGTAGTGCTAGTGGCGTTGCGCTTATAGTCCTCCAAATTCACAAATTCACAAAAACTTGTCAAAATTTCCTCAAAATTGGTAGATGTCTCCCTCATGAAGTTTGGGAGACCTGTAGAGAAGCTTGCGCCAAAACTCCAAGTCTAGCTTGGAATTTTGCTTCTTTTAGTTCCTGGATCTTGGTTTGGTCCTTCTTCAGTTTGGCCCTTGCAACTTGGTTTCTCCGAGCATAATGCTTAGTCATCCTTCTTTGGAGGTCAAGATTCTTATTAGCATTGTCCAATTTAGCCTCCAAGTGTATGTTGGCTCTTTCCAACCAAGGCTCCCTATCCTATGCTATCTCCATGGCCAAGAACTCATCTAGGGAGAGATGTTATGCTAGGGCTGCTTCTTGTTCTTTTTTCTTTGCCAATTCCTTCTTCAATCCCATGGTTATAGGCCTCCTCCTAGATTGACCTTCCTCATCCTCACTCTCTTCATAAGTGTCCATGAACACTTCT
This sequence comes from Pinus albicaulis, assembly GCA_034641835.2. NCBI lineage: Eukaryota > Viridiplantae > Streptophyta > Pinopsida > Pinales > Pinaceae > Pinus > Pinus albicaulis. The sequence continues at coordinate 107,761,397 of CM076581.1, forward strand.
AGTTTCAGCTGTGCCCTTTGGGCTTCATGCTCCTAGCTGCCTATTTTCCAATTCAAGGGCATCATTCATACTTTTGGTCCTATTCAAATTGGCTTGGAGGTCTTTAATGAGCTCATTTTTGTTTTGGATGAGCAAGTTTGAGATTCTTGCTTCATTCTCCTCATCACTGTCTACCTTAATGATCGCAAACTCCCTGTCCACCTCATGATCTTCTTCTTCTTCTTTTACCTTTTGTTTTCCTTTGTCTAGTGGCTGAGCTGAGGTGGATGGGATGGTCCCTTGCCTTTTGGAGGCAGAAAACAGAAGCCTTGACCCTCCCTGGTATGTGAGTAAAAGTGGTGTGATTGTGGTCTTGTTGGTGTCTTTATCATGGTTGTGATCCTTGCTTCTGTCATCAACTTCTTCATCTTCATTATTAGTATCATCAGTGATTATGTTTCTTGTTTCATCATTGCACTCTTTGTCCTCAACATCATCACCACTTTCAACCTCTTCACAGTTTTCTGCATTATCATTTTGTTCTTCATATGAGCTTCTTGCCTCTTTACTGCTGTGATCTTTAATTTTATTATCAGCCCCTTCATCTCATTCATTATTTTCATGATTTTCATGACCATTGTCATGACTGTCATGAATGTTTTCCTCTTTATTGTCTTGTCCATCACTAAGGTTTTCTTCTTGGGTGTCACTGTTGCCTTCAGTTTCTGCATTGTCCTCACTGTCATTATCTTTATCATTTTCATATTCTTCCATATCTTCATTACTTGTCTCTGCTTCATCATAATTTTTTGTTGCAGCCTCATCATTTTTCCTCTTGATTCTCTACCTCTTTATCCCCTTTTTTATTGCTAACCTCCTTTTCATCAATTCTCAATTCATTCTTACTTTCAACCTCCTCATTTTCTTCATCATCCTCTTCAATATTGTCACTTTTTTCCTCACTATCGTGCTCACTATTTTCATCTTCATCATTTTCATGCTCACGGCCCCTTTCCTCATCATCATTTCCTTCTTCCTCCTCTTCATTTTCCTCTTCCTCATCATCTTCTTCTTCTTAATCATCTACCTCTGCCTCACTTTGGACCAATTTATTGTCACCCTCACCCTCTTCATTTTGATTTGACTCATTATCGTTATCTCCCTCATTTTCACTTGATTCATCATTGCCACTTCCTTTTTCATTTGTTGCATCAAGAGAAGGGGAGGAAGGGAGGTTTATTTGAGGTGATGACACTTGTGTAGATGATGAGGGAAATTTTGGTTGATGAGGAAGTTATAGGCTTGTGAAGACTTCATGGGCTATGAACACATCCCAAGGAATTCCTTTTTGCTCCAGCCGATGTAATACCACCATCTTGATCAAGGAATGGTGGAATAAACTATGCATTTTTTGGGTATAGGTCCTCCTCTGGAAAACAGATGACATATTGTCAATGCTTCTTTACAAGTAGTAAGGAAAATGAAGAATTTTAACACTTTTGAAATGCATGAGGAGTCTAACATGATAGGAATAAATTCTGGAGTACCTCCTTCCACATGTAAATTACTTTATGATAACCCTCATCAAGGGTGCAAATCTCTGTTTTAGGTGTGAGAAAGGGAAGATAGCCCTGCAGCCTACTCTGTACCTAGTTTTGACAAATGGCTTATAATGGTTCATGTCCAACCTTGCCTTCTTGAACCATTTCTCACCAACAACAGGTATGCTTGTAGCATTAGAGATGGCATCTGCTGATAGTTCAAAATCCACCCCTGCAAGATTCACCTGTTTTTTATGGAGGTTGAGGACAAACAACCTTGTAAGCTCTGGGTGGTGTTGTACTTGTTTTACCTTCTCACAAAATTGAAAACATCCCACATTCTAGAAACATGAGAGGATCATGGGAGATGAGGTGATATCCACTGTGCTCTGGGGTTCAAATCTATTCACTTTCCCTCCTTTGTGGTTTGGCCTCATAGGCCCTTAGCCTCTTTCACTACTGCTACTATCTTCTACTCCTAACATGATGATTAGGGTTATTTGTGGCCAAACTTGGGCAAGAGGAGTAAAATGAAAATGATGGTGGGTAGCTCTTGCAAATGAGTGATATGGAGGTGAGGTATATGACTGAGTGCTTTTGAGCTTGATGATTGCTTTTACATGAAATGATTTGAGATTACCCTAGTTCGCTCCCCTTCAAATGACAACTAATTTCTCATAGGCCAAAAACAGAGGTTTTCTTGTCAAGAATACCTAGGGCTTCCAAATACTAGATTTTAATCATTTCTTTTAATCACCAAATCATGAAAATTTATTAGAGGACAAGGAGGAAAGGCCACCTAATAGCTTTTAGCTTGTTTCCAGGTCTTTGGAGGTGATTTTGAGGTGCTTCCCTTAACTCGTGGCAATTTTGTTGCAATTTGGAGGACTTTTTGCATTAGCACAATGTCAGGCCTGTTGTGTGCCTCTGAGTGTAGCATCGGGTAGGTCAGGTGCTCTGTGCATGCAATGCACATCTTGTGCAGGCTTGTCAGCCCTTGGGCACAGTGCCAAGTGGAAAAATGGGTGTCAGGTCGGCATGTGGGCGTAGCGTCGTGCCCCTGTGTGTGTCGGTTTTCCAGGGTGCAGCGCCAGGCTATACGTGCAGTGCCGCCCAGTATATGCACAACGTAGTGCAAAAAATGCACTATGGAGAACCCTATTCACGCAAGCCAGGGTCTGTGAGTGCAGCACCAATGAACTTGCCCAAAATTTCTCAAAAACTCATAATTTTATCCTAGAAGATATTTTCTCTCCTTTCAAATGACAAATGAGCTAAAAATGATAACTGAGATGATTTTATATCCTTGAGAAATAAATTAAAATCAGAAAACCCACTTTTGCTAAGGTTTTATCACTTTATCATTTTTGACTAATATCCTTTTTGACCTTTTTACAGGTGATTTGAAAATTTTTCAAGGTAATTCTTCTTCCTTTGGTGATGGCTTGCTGGAGAGATGAAGAGGTCCCTTTCAACCTTTAAGGGTCTTGGCACTGTCAAACCTCTTTCTGCACTAAGAAACTGAAAAACATGTTTTATCCCTTTTTGACACTTCTAAATGTAAGTGATCTAAAAACATATTTCCTTACCTTCTTACTGATTTTGATAGTGACACATCCACTTTGACAAATATTATAAATCATGCATGCTATGTCTCTTCTTGGCCACTTCTGATTTGTTGCAAGTGCCATGAAATAGTTATTTTTGGTCTCCTTTGTCATTATTTGGAGTTTGACAGCCTTCAGTCATATAAAAACAAACTCATGATTATCTTGACTTCTTTTCTTGAAACTTAACCTTATGCTTTCCTTCCTTTGACCATTTTGATGGCTATGACTGAAAATGGAGGCTTGATCTCCTTCACATAACACTCTTTCCATTCATTCCCTTTGATTTAGTGAAGCACTATTGCCTTGGCAAGTCCTAGGAGTCACACCTAACAACTTTTGAAAACCTTATGTTGTAATGATGGAGGCCCATCTTCTTCATTTCACCTACTTTGCCTATCTTTCCAAAATATTAGGTTTTAGGGTTGTTAAAGAAGAATAATTAGTTTTTTATTCTAAGTTCTATATAGCCCTTTCAAGTTCATTCATTTATGTTCAGTTCACCTCACCTTTTTCCCTTCTTCATTTATAACTTAAAAATCTTCAAATTATGCTTGATTGTGTTGATGTGTCACTGTCTTTGTGATCCTTTGCATTGGCTTCTTTCTTGGCAAGCTGCTGGTCTAATCAGTCCTAGAAACCCTGATTTTCTTTGAACATAGGCATGCTTCCTCTCTTTTTTTCTTGAGTGTATCTTTAAATGAGGGTCAGGCCTCTTACCTTACCTATTTTTCTATTGATATCCACCTTGACACTCCTGCAGAAATGTCAACATGGACAGCTGTCTTTTGCAGAATTTGTGCTTGGTCAAGGAAGCCTTCCTTGGAGACCTTTGACCTAATTTGGACAATCATTTGCTGACCCTCCTTTCCATTTTATTTCATATTCTTGGCATAAGAAAAATATTGATTTATAATACCAAAACAATCCTACAACTTATGAAACCCTACATGACCTAATGGGAGGCTTTTTGGATTTGGTCTTTGTCTGAAAGATTGGGTTTGAGGTCTTCAAGTATGAAAAACAAAATTTTTGACAATTTGATGTATTGAAGATCCAAAATCCAATGTACTTTATTTATCTAAAGAGCCTACAGAGATTTTTGAGACCATCAATGCTTGATGTATCTAGGAAACACAATAATGAGTAGGTTGGTTGATGATCCTAGGTGGCAAGTGGAGGGGTTAGGCAAGTCAAAAACAGAGTGCTAAGGTCAAAGGTGGCCAAACATAGTGAAAATGAGTGGCATGAACCCATGATGGGTCTTTTGGGAGTGGTAATTTGACCATGATATATTGGATAATGAAAAAGTGAAAAATTTATCCTAAGGATAATGAAGGCAGTGAGATTTCTAAAACTCACAATGTTCATGAATTTTGTTTTTAGAAATCTAGGATAAGTATTTAGTCATCTAAAAAATAGCGAAAATATTGATTGCTAACAGTGGCTCCACTTGGGGAGGGAAGCTCCTTTTCAAGTGGTGTCCATAATTTTAGATATCTAGTTTTATGAAGACCAGTGCCTCATCTATTGGCCAGATTTTTCTTCTTTTATTTGTTGGTGTTCCTCTTGAAGCTATGATCTAGAAATTTGAAAGACATGTTTTCTTGAAACTAATCTCTACCTACCCAGCTTACTTTTTCGAGCATTTTTTCTTCCTTGGGTGCACTTGGACTGGAAAACCCTTGACATTTTCTTCTTTTGAAAGCAAAACAAATTATCTACTTCTACCCTTATTTCTTCCAAGAGTTCAGATTATGTTAGTGAACTCTCTTTATTCTCTACCTAGACTAACTAACTGTCAAGTTTAAGCTGTATGACAGACTTCATTCTCTAATCTACTAATATGAAATTGAAAACATGATTTAACCAGGATTAAGCTATCTGATTAACGATGGACTGTGGCATTAGGAAAAGTTGCACACAGACATTACTTTTGTACAAAAAAAACTAGAAATCAAGAGGGATGTGATCTATCATTTTCTATGCATCCCCATATTTCTCTTTGGTTCATATTTGAGCATGTAGAACCAGTATCTTTCATTCCTAATCTATCCTTTTTGACAAGTCAAGTTTGAATGATTTGACAAGCTCTCTTTCACTAACTTATCAACACAGATTTAAAACATGCTCAACCATGATTAGGCTAGATGACTTAACAAGATCTTATTTTGAATGAGTAGTGGCATTTAGGCTTGCACACTTTCAGTATTACTATTTTTTGGGTATGGGGTTGTACCTATTTTTCAAATCTTCCCTCTTTTTCCTCTTTCTATGTTTTTGAGTTTTTTTTTTGGATCAACATTCTAAGACTAAACAACTAGAAAGATTCTCATAGTACTAAGCTTATTTGCACCTATCTACCCTAATCTAACTTGGAATTTTCTATTTTTCTAGGTGATGCAATAGTGCCAGTGCAGCCAGTTGAGCAGTAACAAATATAGTTATACAATCTGATTGCTTGTCAGAGGGAACCACAGTATACCTTGATTATGTGTTTTCAAAATCAAGGCTACCATAGGAAGTGACAACTTCTGATGTATTTAATCCTTGTAAAGAATCCATGCCTGGAACTTTGAGGCAATCAAGACCTCCATGTAATCTGCTACAGGATCAACAAAAAAATGATGTAAACTTTCTTCTCTCAGGCCTTTCATGACTGGTTGGTTATCTCCATCCCAAAAATTAGCTTTGAAAACCTCATCTTCAATCTAGTCCTTGAAATCACAATCATCTTTTGCCTACAAGTCAAAAGGTAATACAATTTCTTCTTGCTTAGGGGAAGGGAGACCTTCCAAAAATTCTTTAGGGTCTCGAAAATTTTACGACTGATCTTGTGATTTTAAAAGTTCAATGTCATTTTCATATTTTTCAACCACTATCTCTAGAAAAAATTTCTTAACTTTAGGGTTAATTTTTTTTAACCTTAAAATGAGGAAGACAACTTTTGGGAGATCATCATCAAGTTGAAGCTTTGATAACTAATTTGAATTTTTATTATATAGAAGTTCTACCACCAACCTTGAAATTTTGTTCAATCAGTTTGAAAAAAGGTTATTACATCTTTATAACCAGTCTAGAGTCTTCTACCAGTGGAGTCTCTACGTCTATTGAGAGTTGTGGAGTCGCCAGTTGGAAGATTTCAACTTTTTTGTCCACCGTCAGCAATATGAGGATTGATTTAGTCATTTCCATGGAAGTCTGTGGGAACTATTGGGGTTAGTAGGCCTACTGGAGGTGTTGGACGGATAAATCGTTCTTGCGGACAAGACATATCTCCCTAGTATCCAACGGATAACTAGCAGCAAACAAACATATGTAAACTACTTTCTCTAGATTATATTTGATCTAGAATTATCTATAATGAAGGATTTAGGACTTACCTGTAGTCCAGCACTGATCGTAGTCTTCTTTCCTGTCGCTTTGAGTATGTCTCCTTTCGGGATATACAATCATAAACATGAAAGAATTAGAAGCACCTGCATAATATAGATTAATTCATAAACCAAAAATCTATCTTGGTGATCAAGGAATTCAAGAAATAAGCCATTTAAATAAAAAACTCATTGAGAAAACAGGATCCATTTGTATTATAGTTAATGAAATAAGGAGCCTTACAACCGTGTTCACCTTGATGTCGTACATGTCCTTCTAGGGTCCAGAACAAGTGTTTCCTCTACTTTGACAAGCCTTTTCACTCTCTCGACTAACATACACATGAGTGTGTAATCATTCCCATATGGTAATCAGTTAAGAGAGTCTAATTTTTTCCAGAAATTCTCCTAAAAAAATATCAAAGCCTAACTCTCCTTGAGGCTGAACTATGGCCTCAATTTATAGCAAAAGAGAAGAGGTTGCAGCTCCAAATAAGAGGGGACAGAATCCTCTTTCAAAGGGATTAAGTTCCACATACCAAGGGGTAGGCACCTTTAATGGAGGGATTAATGTACATGAAAGGAGAAAACTTTCCACCGAATAATTGCTTCCAGAAGCTTCCAGATTCAACCAGCTAGGCTTCCAAATTTTTCTTCCACCTTCACTTTACCTTTTACAGGAATCTGCACCTTTAATGAAGAAAAAGTGCAGCCAGTTCCGCATGTTCTAGAACAAACAGATGCGGCACCGTAGGTAATACTAAGAGAAAGTGTGGTACAAGTATTTTTATGACACGAGTATTTTTATGAATTTTATAAGCTTTTATCTGAATTTCAAGGCTTGGTTTTAGGAACTTGATGTTTGTAGACTTCTAAGGGAGTATTGTATGAGTAATTATGAACCCATACAAACATTAAAACACCATGGTGACAATTTTAGTGTAACAGATTGCCCCCTAAAGTGCGAAGTCTGAGACCATTCGAAGAGTGATGTGATTTATCATTTCGAGTATTAGCTTTTTGACACCCCAGTCAGAATCCTGTAAAAACATTCAATGCAAAACATGTGTGTGTGTGTGTGTGTGTGTGTGTGTGTCATCGCTGAGGTAGGCATTCCCATACTCAGATAAAATACTAACTAAAACTTGTTCTGATGTAGAAATGATCTTACTATCACATTAATAATGTAGACATGGTATGGATGCATACATCTATTTATAAATATTCTACGGAATAATGAATAACAAAACTCCTCGCAGCCTGGATGGTAGAAACTAGATCCAAGGTCTTGATTTCCGTTACCCAAACTAGTACGATTCTATCCATGCGATTGATTGGGTCGAAGTCGAACATGGTAGAAACCACTTGATTACCATTCAATGATGTGAACTATTAACAAGTGTGAGAGAAACCACCAATAATGAAAATGGCTCTCAAAGTACTTAGTACAATCCATGAAATGTGAATAAATGATCTGAAGTCGAACATTTCATGGAATCATTCTATCGAAGGTCAATGATGCAACCTGTCGTCGAAGGCGAGAAACCTGCCATTAAGGCATGCAGATTCCAAAGTACTGAAGGATTCTAGATCAACTTCCTAGATGATGAGCTATCGTCGATAGAAAGTGTTCTGTCGTAGGAAATCCCACGACACGAAACCATTAGATCAAGTTTTGTAGAAATTTTTTGCAAGGACTGACTCAGGGATGGTCAACATGAATGGAAACATATGTTTGCAATGAACGGTTTATTTGAACTGTCCTCTTGAACACATAACGAAACTGCAGATGGTTTGGTGATGATTGACCTAAGCTAATACCTAGAAACCGACTGAATACTTTCAATATGGTTGGATTAACTGATAGGCAAAGTATTTTCCAACCCAAGTAGAAGTGTGACAAAAAGTGTCGTGTTCAAGAGTGGTAAACTGCTTTTTAAAAAAAGTGTGACAAACATATTCATTTTCTCTCTTTTTCCCCCACCATTTCTGGCAAGTACCTCTTTATTTTTGACAAGCTTGAGGAGGATAACATTTTCTTGTTATATAAGCTCATCCTTCAGATGAGTCCAACTTAGGTTAAAATTGAACCCTAAGAAGGAGTGGTCCATTCCTATTTGTAATCGACATGTCCTTTACTGTTAAATTTTAACGAGTCCAGTATAGGAGAAACTCGATGTTTTCCAATTTTAGGGAGTCAGAATAAAACTTAAGAAAACTCCGTGGGTGTAATTTTTTGTAAATTTAGTCTCTCGAGCCCGAAAAAGGATAAAATAATACAGGAGATAACTCTATTGACTATGATGAGTCAACTTATACCTTTTTCGTAAATAGTCCATTTCAGTCCGGAAAAGGGGTAAACTTATACTGAAAGGAAGACTGTTCATTTCCTTTAACGAGTTTGAATAGTCAAGTACTCGGCAATCTTTTCATCTTTAGAGAGACTGAAAAGGGCTTAAAAGAGAACTCCAAGATTTCGCTTTTTCGTAATTTTCAAGAGTCCAAAAAAGTGATAAAAGTATACTCAGTAGTTTCTCTTTTTCTGTAAGTTTTAACGAGTTCAAAAAAGTGATAAAAATGTACTCATAGATTTTTCTTTTTCATAATTTTTACCGAGTTTGAAAAAGGGATAAAAAGTATACTCCTTTGTCAAAAGGATCATTTCTCCCAAAAAATCCTATATTTTGCACAAAAACTCAAAAATTAAACATACATGTTTATGAGAAATAAAAATAATTTGAAAAACAACTTTTCAAAGTGGAAAATAAACAAAAAAAACATTTCATTTATTCAAAAAATCTTATAAAAATGGGTTTTTCTAAATCATTTTTACGATTTGATTTCAAAGTGAATATTGAGAGCTTTTGGTAAAAAAACGTTCCGGAGGAGATTACGGAAGATTCACCCGTCAGAATCGAAAACCGTCAGTTCCAGGTAATCCACGTCATCCTTACCTTCATTTTTGTCTATTTACTTTCTTAATTTAGGGCTTAAATTGATTTTTAAGGTGGAAAATATGTTCAAAAAATCGCTCACATGGGTCCGCAGGTAAAACACATGACACCTGCAGACCCCGAAAATTTTGCAAAGGGAAAATTGTCGTGGTCCCGCACCTTATGCATAAGATACGTGTGGATCCACGCACTGTTTTTATGTAAAAAGTGCAGAGGTGCCGTAAGAAAAAATAAAATGAATAAATCTCCCAAATTAAACCAAATTTTCTCACTCAAATTGTTTATGATCTTTCAATTTGTCCATTGCCGGATATCTACAATGCTTGAGTGGAGAGAACGTGAGCATGAAGAGGTTGATGAGGCTACCATGTTACATGCGCCCACATTACGCGTATTGAGAGAATGTGGTTTGTACAAATTTTGGGACATTTAGGGTATGAGGGCTCAAGTAGACTTACTTACCTAGTTAGTAAACAAATGGGACGTCTAGGAACAATTCTTTATAATTGGAGGTCACCGGCTCGAAATTGAGATGGAATATATATACTTTCTCACTGGTTTATCAAAGAGGGGTGAGCCACTCTCTTTGTCTGGGGCTAGGGCAGGTGACCAGTTTGTCACTAGCCTGCAACAAGAATTTTTCAATGAAGAAGTGGACCCCAAAGATAAACGCATTAACATAAAAACTGTTATTCGTCCTGAGCTAAAAGTGGTTGCGTTTACTATAACCTAGTTGTGTGGGAGCGCAGCTCCACATGTTGCTATGAGATCCCAAATGCAAACTGCTGTTGACTGCTTTAGAGGCACCATTTTCAATTGGTGCGAGGCATTGTTGGCCAATGTCAAAGGCCAAATGACTAGAGAAAAAAACTCTAAGTTGAAAAACTTCAGGTATGGAGCGATCGTGGTTACATTTGCTCTAGATATAATTCCTTCACTGGCCCCACAACTTATTTCAGTTGATCATGGTAGAGTCAAAGAGCCTCGGATGGTCCGATGGGTTTCACTGATGGCTCGTCATAGTGAAGGCAGCGAGGTTGTTCATTTCACTCCAGCTTATTTCTATTGGTTGGAGAACCAAATCTTCGTGATAGAAGATTTCCCTTATGCTGGGACATAGGGGCTTCACTCAATGAACCTCTAACATATCACATGCGATCATAGCATATTAAAAAACACCCTTAATTTGAGTACATATTGGAAAATACCTCTAAAAATCACATTATTTAACCCCCTCCCAATATAAACCCAATACACCTTCCCAATTTAAAAATCCCCTACTTTCACTATATATTGTAGGTACCCATTTTTTTATTAACAATTTTTATACCCCTTTATATTTTTTCATTAACTTTGAGCTCCATTTTTTACACTCTCCAATATAAAAACCCTTTACCCCTTATATATCCCCCCATATATAATGTCATTTTTTCCTCATTATATATCCCCCAATATGAACCCACGTGGTATGGTATTTCTTCTGTAGTGAAGCCCCTATGTGCTGGGATAGATTTTTGTGGTGATCGAGAGATGTCTCTTCCTCCAGGGACACAGTGGGATGACTCAGGGAAGAATCATTTTGACATGTTCTAAAATCTAATTTTTATTTTGTTTTTTGAATATTCCAAAACTGATGACAAAAATTTCAAATGTAGATGTGGGTCTACGTCGACTAGCCACTCTCCGTCCTTTTGACAGGAAACCAAGAGATCCAGTTGCAGCACCACCACCGCCACAGGATCAAATAGCAGAGGTCCTTACTGACTTGGAAAACCATCTGGAGTGGTTGAATTTAAATATTCCATAGACTACCATAGATGACATTCTGCTTCACTTGCAGAGATATGTTATTGGGGTTCCGGGACCATTCAAGAGATTTTTGAGCAAGGTGGCACGGGTTGTAGTGTTTTATCGTGATCATCACCACGGATAGTGGATGATTGATTATGTAGACTTATATCATTTTTTGTATCACCTTTTTCTGATCATAAGGCGTTTTGAACCTATGATCGAGGACAATGTAATATTTTTTGAAAACACTACTCTTATGCTATGATATTACTACTATTTCCAATTATCTGCCTTAACATGCTATCGAATGTTATTCTGATCTACTACTTTAATTATCACAAATGTCTGTTTATAACACTAGAAGCTACTACATCAGTTAATGTGTTTAAATTTCTTGGAATGTGTTGATACTCAATATAATCAAATTCTCGTTCCAAGAGACGGACTTTCAAAAATAATCTTAACAACACTGGGTTTTTAATCGCATATACTCTATTCAATTGTAATACAACAAGTTCAGAATCTAACCTAATAGTCAAACTTCAAATTCCAAATGAAATGGATTCAGACAACAACTCAATAACTGCTCTATACTCTACAATATTGTTCGTCATTTGACCGAGGCTTACCCCATGCATAGATACTAACTCATCAGTGGGTGAATAAATAACCCAAGATGCAGAAGAAATGTATCATGTACTACGACAAGCACCATCAGCAAAACCAATGTATGTTTGAAGGGGCGTCGACATCTGCAAAATCAAGAGTGATCCAGATAAGCAGGGATAGTAGTAAAAGCACACTTAAAATAGGAACGCTCTTCTAATCTACAACATGCCAGCTTATGAAAATAACTAATATACAGGGAAGATCTCCACACAAGAATCAAGCATAATATCTCTTCAAATAAAGCCAATTTATGGGTTTTTCTAAAGAGACCCCGTCAAATTCAATATGTTCATAGGCCCCTTTTGCAAGTTGTCACTTGATAATATAAGGACCATGCCACATGGGTTCAAATTTCCCAGCCCCTAGCTTATCATTAGCTTGATCATAAACCAAGACTAGGTCTCCTTCTGAAAAAATACAAGGTGTAACACTTCTATCATACTGAGCTTTCATTCGTTTCGCATGAGCTTCGGTAGCTAATGCAGCAGTGCGTCGATTCTCATTTAATTGAGCTAAGTACAAAAATCATTTCTCCTCTTCAAAAGTGGCTGGTAGTAACTCTATGGCTATTTGGAGTGACATTATCTCACACTCAATCGGTAATACCGCTTCTAAATCATAAACCAGTTGAAACGGGGTAAAACCTGTCAATGTTTTTGCTGAGGTTTGATATGCCCAAAGTGTTGAAAAAAGCATGGTATGCCAATTCGATTTATGAATTTTGATGATTCATTTGATCATGGTGACTAAAAATTTACTGATAGCTTCAACCAGACCATTAGCTTGCAGGTAATATGGTGTAGAACTGTCATGGTGCAGGCCAAGTTGATCAGTCAGTTCAGTCATCATGATGTTTAGAAAATGACTCTCATGGTTAGTAATTATTGCTTGGGGTACACCGAAACGAGCAATCACATGATTGAACACAAAAGTAGCCGCATTTTTTCCATCTACCACAAATGTAGGCATTGCCTCAGCCCATTTGGTAAAATAATCTACTGTGAGAATAATATACCCATGCCCCTAGCCGAGTGAGGGTTACATGTAATGAATTCAATGCCCCATTTTTCAAAAGGACTGACAACAATTATAGGGTGAAGAGGATCGGGTGGTGCACGCATCTTGTGATAAAAGATTTGACAGTTTTAGCATTTTCTAATAGCAGAAATACAATATTTAAATAAGGATGGCCAAAAATAGCCAGCGCACAATATATTTTGGGTTGTGGCATACCCAGACATATGACTACCACATGCTCTAGAGTGACAGTCATTTAAAACCTTTTCAGCTTCGTCAAGAGTTAGACAACGTCAAAAAATAGAGTCTGCACCATGACGATATAGTGTGTCACGAATAATATGATATTGCTGAGACTGGAAACAGATTTTTCATTGTTGTGACCATGAGAGTTCGAGATGAAAATTTTGAGTTTGGAGATAAATGATGATATCTCCATACCAAGGATGGATGGTACTGATAAGAAACAAAGATTCATCCGCGATCGGATGTTCTGCCACAGTTTCTGTGTCAGTACTTGGGAATTCACACATAAGTTCAGAGAATAACAATGATTTCTTTGATTTGGATTTTTCAAATTCCAAATCAAACTCCTGCAGGATAACAATCCATTTGGAGTATTTTCCCCCTAGAATTTGTTTGGTAAAAATATGCATCATAGGGTTACAAACAGAAATCATTATTGTTTTGCATAACAGTATGTAATGAAAAAATCATTGGACAACTTGAACGGCTGCCAAGGCCAATTTCTCCACATGTGAGTACTTGATTTCAGTCAGATGCAGATTGTGACTGAGATAATAAATCACATGTTCATTGTGGAATTCATCTTCTTGAACTAAGACCATACCAATCGTAGAATTGGAGGCTGCTAGGTATAAAAAGTAATCCTGGTTGTAATTGGGAGGATGCAATAACGGTGCATGGGTCAATGCGTGTTTAAGAGCATCAAAAGATCAATCAACGATCTCGTCCCAAAAGAAAGGAATAAACTGCTTTAACAACCTGGTAAAACCTTTGGTTAACTCAGCATATTTAGGAATGAATCAACGTAAAAAGTTTGCTTTCCCTTGCAAACTTTGGAGTTGGTGAAGAGTAGAAGGAGGAGGTAAATTGATGATAGCCTCAACCTTCGATGGGTCAACACGAATGCCTTCCTTTGAGACAAAAAATCCCAACAATCGCCCAGATTCAACATAAAAAACACATTTGTGAGGATTCAGACGAATCCTATAATGCCTACATCTCATAAAGATAGCTCATATATGAGTAAGATTATCTACTCTGTGCAATGAATGAGCAGGTAAATCATCAAGATAGGGTTGCACAATGTGTTTAATGTCATGAAATGCATAAGACATTGCCCTCTAAAAAGTTGTGCCAGTGTTATTAAGTCCAAAAGTTAATTTTTAGTAATAAAAAGTCCCGTACGGACAAATGAAAGATGTTTTGGGTTAATCAGCAGGGATTATGTTGATTTGATTGTAGCCCAAAAATCCATCCATAAACGAAAACATTTCACTTCCGGCACAAACGTCAATAATTTGATCGATATAATGGGTTGGATAATTGTCTTTTGGAAAAGCTCGATTTATATCCCTATAATCGATACATACTCGTATCATCCCTTGTTTTTTATTAACTGGAACAATATTAGATACCCAATCCATTAAAGGAATTGGATAAATAAAACCTACACGGAGTAATTTCTCAATTTTTGCTTTAATAGCAGCAGCTTTTCGCGGATGTATCTGATGTAATCTTTGTCGGACAGGTTTAGCATCCGGGTATGTTTTAATTTCATGAACAATAATTGATGGATCGTTTCCTGACATTTCCTCATATGACCAGGCAAAAATGTCATGAAATTCTTGAAATAGGGCTTTATATGCTTGGATTTCATCTGGCATACAAGAAGCACCTATATGAATGTTTTCAACAATTCCTGATTTCACTGAGATGTCAATAGGAACTGTTGTAGAAATTTTTGCTAAGTTCAATTCAGAATCAGAATTCGTGAGAGGATTCTGAGGTTCATTGACATAATCAGTGGTAAAAATGGAGGAAAAATCAGTTTCAAAATGATCAAGATCAGGTAAAAATGAAGATCGATGATATAGATCTTCCCATGGTAATTCATCTATAGACAAAAATTCACAAATATGCTCATAATTATTGAAGACTTGTTGAACAAGATTCGGAATTTATGTCTAATATGAGCTTGATATCGAAAGTGATTCCTCATTGATCACATTCACTAGATCAGGTTTAGTTGAAGGAGTATCAGAAAATGAATGTACTGCCTTATATGCTAATTCAAAAGGACCTAAAGGCATCGTGCCATCCAAAGAATCCAGTTCTGAGTTTGAAGGTACTATCCAAGGATCATCAAAGGAAATAGTACTTGATGTAATCATATTGATGTTAGCAATAGGAGGTGGTACGTTGAGATCAGGCAGGGAAAAAGTTCCCAGTAAAGAAGAATCTTTAATTAAACCTACCCCAACATCTTTATAAGGCATAGTCGATTTTCTGACATGTTGGATGCTATCAGTAGTGACTGGTTCGGATGAATAATATGAGAGCTGATCAATTTTAATGATCTTTCCTTTATGAGGAAACATGATGAGACCAAAGATCGATGATACGACAACAATCATGACATAAGACCAATTGCGACCGAAGAGAAGGTTGTAATCCAGAGGGGCATCAACCACTTCCACATCTAGATTAACATTTTTTCCTTCGACCTCTATAGGTATATCCTGTAAAATACCATACGGATGGAATCCTCTTCCATCAAAATATTTGAGGATAGTCGGCGATTATTTAAGTCAGAGAACTAAGTGATTTCCAACATTTTAATGACATGATACACGTAGAAGCCCCTTCATCAATAATAGTACGAAAGAAAAGTTTGTTTTTTACTAATACTGGAATTTGAAAAGCCATTTGATGAGGTAGGCGGGGTGTAAAATTTTCCAAGACAACAAGTATGGGTGAACCCTTAATGAATTTCGATACCTCGGCTCTATGCAGACACTCTCTAGTAAAATTATCCTCATCACAGATCAAACAAGGATAACAAGGTTTTCGTTTATCATCAGTTGGTTCAATTTTATCGTTTTTATCTTTTGAAGATGATTTGTTTTTATTCTTACCTTTCTTCTCACCACCAGTTTTAGGTTTGGCTGTAGATGATTCTACAACATGAATATCGACAGAAGTTTCAATGGAAGAATCTCCTTTTAGTGAATCGGGTAAATTTATAACAGGAGAAGTCGTCTTGGAATATTTCTTCTTACTCTTGCCAGTGTTAACAGAACCAATTACACCATTAGCAGCATGAGATCCTGAAGGAGTTGTAGTTAACCGATCAGGTCTTGGTAAATCGCGGATTTTTTTATACAGAGTACCTGATTGTGTATATACAAGGTCAAGGTATTGAGCTTGAGCAATGACTTTCTCTTCTGTAACAATGCCTCCTTTGGCCACATCTTTAGTAATTTTTGGGAATAATGATTTGATAAACCATTCAACCAAAATTTGATCCGGTATAAAGACTTTCACTAAACATCTCCTACGTCTCCATTCATGAATGTGATCATATATGTAGGTAGACGTAGATTGTTTTAATGAGGTCAAAAATTTTGTGCCATTGTCATATCTGACAGGCAACTGAAAATGGGTTAAGAAAGCAGTAGCTAATGCATTAAAAGTATTAAATGAGCCTCGTGGTAACTTAATGTACCATTTGGAAGCTAGACCAATGAGAGTTATCTAAAAAAGACGTAATTGAATTGAATCATCAATTAGAGAATTGGATGCACACCAAAGGTGATAAGTCATAATATGATTAGATGGATCTTCTCCTGACTTACCTTCAAAATTTGGAATATCACTGGGCAACTTATTAGGCATTGGTGGCCAATATGGAAGATAAAAGATGGGATCATTCATAAGGCACGATAGATCAAGTAAATTTAAAGCTGCTATGAATGGTAACCGATAGTTAGGGTCTTGATAACCTTGTGTGATCAAACTAGTTCTAGGAGGAGGATATCCAGGATATCCTGGAATTGGATGTGCATTGGGAATTTTGAAACCTCCTGGACAACCAGGATTAACTGGACCATACTGGGGTTGTTGAGGTACTTGATAAGTATACCCAAGATACGGCTAATACTGATATGTTGGATTTTGTGTAGTATGTCCAAATTGATATTGCCCTTGGTACGATTGATAAGTAAATTGTGGTTGGCTAGTGTGAATCGTACTTGTAGCAGATTGTCTTGCAGGTATCTGGACCATAGTCTGAATTGTAGGTCTTGGCTGTGGCATAGATAGTTGAGGAATTTGTATTGATACAAGGGTAATAGAAACAGGAGCTGCAGATACTCTAGAAATAGGTGTGGTAGGTTGAACAAAAGTTGCAACAATAGCAGAAGATTGAGGCGGAGTTCCAGGTGTACTAGGCCTAGGCTGCTGAACAGAACCAGGTGCAGAGACTTGAATGGTAGGCTGGACAGGTTTTTGGGTTGGACCAGAACCTACGGGTTTTCCAGGTTGATTAGGTAACTTCACATTGGGTTGTAAATTCTACTGAATTTAATATGGATCCCACACCATATTAATTCTGGGATATTGACACATAGAAGGTTATGCATATGAAGGACCATAACCAGGTTGAACGTAAGTTTGATAATTAACTGGCAAATTTCCAGCTCCTTGTAATAATGGTTGACCTAAAGGAGGTTGAAAACCTTGAGCTGGCTACTGACCTTGAGGTTGATATTGACTTTGAGGCATGTACTGAATCTGGGGTTGATATTGACCCTAAGTTATGTACTGAATCTAGGGTTGATATTGATCCTGAGGTATGAACTGACTCCAGGGTTGATATTGACCTTGAGGTATGTACTGTCCTTGAGGTTGATATTGACCTTGAGGTATGTACTATCCTTGAGGTTTCTCCCTAGGTTGTAAATATTGTCCTACAGTTTGTCCTCTAGGTGGTAAAAAATTACCCTTAGGTTCCCCACGAGCAGTAATTGACTACCTTGAGGTTGCCCCCCAAGCGGTAACTGACTTCCTTGAGGTTGCCCCCAGGCGGTAACTGACTTCCTTGAGGTTGAGGATTTGGAATATTTCCAGACATTATAAAAATATGTTCTATGTTCAACGTTTCAGTGTTTGTTACATTTGTACTAGATGATAACATTTGTTCAATTGGTTGAGGAGCTGCTCTTGAGAAGGTACCAGAGAGCGACTGGTATCTCGGAGGAACAGATGAACCACTGTATAAAAAAGTTTCTGGAGATTCAGAAAACATAGATGACTCACCCGACATAGCTAATGAAGGTTGATAACCTCTTGGTGTAGGGTAAAAAGGAATTCAGGGTGGTGAATAAGTAAGACTTGCGTTTTGTAAAAAATCTTCCAATGATAAATACCAAGCTTCAGTTCTAAAAGGACTGTAGAATATTGATTCACGCTCTCTAAGATTCAAAGGTTCTTTGGTTTTGGGAAGAACTACGTCTTTGTTTGGACCAAAAATTTCTTCAATACATATGAGATCAGAAGGAATATTTTCGGTAATGCGATCTTTTACTCTGGGTGAATCAAGATCACTAGAAGTCGGAGTAACAAATCCTGAATATGATTCCAGCATAGCAGGTGCAGTTTCTAGCTCAGAAATTTCAGGTTCTTCAGCTAATTCACTGGTTTCAAAAGCAATGTTAGTGATTTGGAAATTGAAATTGGCTCTTGAATATATTCTGCTGTTTGTGATTTATTTACTTCATGATAATCAGGATGAGTAGTTATGGATGATTCTCCTGGTTCTATGGATCTAATTCTGCTGATACTGTGCGGTACTAGAGCTTTCAATACTTCAAGTTGTCTTGGTGTATACTCAGGGGGTTTTCCCTAAAGTCTACGCAATTGTCTTGGTAATTCACCCACGATTAAAAATTATTAATCACACGCAATCAAAGAAAATTTCAATCAAAAAATCCTAAAGTCACTAAGGAGAAAATCAAATGGTCAAACGCTTATAAAATCTAGGAGATCAAACCACACACAAACAGTATATTCCCACACTAAAAACACTAGTTGGTGATGAAATCCAACATCGTCGTATTTTAATGTAGAAATGGCGGTTGGAACAATTACCCTGACAACCTGCTTAATGAAATAGACCGGTGCAATTTTCTCCACTCAAACCATCTCAAGTGAAGATAACCCTCCGGAGAGTCCAAGTGAGTCTAGTCGACGTATGCTCCAGGTACAATGGGATCTTTCCTCCACCATCACCTTAGGAAAAAAATCTTAAATTTTATGGCCACTAAGGTTACCAACATGAACAAATATACCTGGGGGAACAGTATACGATCCGATATATGTGCAAGGGTAGAGTAACAAAGCTCAATCCCCTTGAAGGCTCCTTGACATAATCCAAGGTATACCAACAAGTGACCCCAGGCTCCTCTACAATGGTCAATCTGAGGTTTACCGTTGTTAATAAATGCACATCTTCTATTATTCCCAATGAGATAGAATTGATCACCTCACTGGTTCGGATATGATCTCCTGCTTGACTCCTTTAGGAGGAGCTTCCCAGAGCATACAAGCTACTATTGGATTTTTCCTACCGCAAGATCAACTACTTGTTTGTTTTAATTGTCTTAGAGAGTTAATTACTCCCTACTCTAAGACACTAGCCTAAGCTATGTTGGTGAAAAGAGTCCTAGAAATATAAAAATTACTAAATTGATTTTAATTTAAGCACTGCTTTTAATAGGCTGTTTCTTAGGACAATAGGTGCGAAAGTGAAGCTTTGATGATATGTAGTGACCCGACTCAAAACACACTAAAAATTCTTCTATTATGAGAAAAAATTCATTTCCTTTCAATGAATTCTATCTAAAAGAAAGAGTTGAGAAATGCAATCTTTTAAAACAATACTTTCCTTCAACACAAGAACATACGAAAAAGAAATCTTATCTTATAAGAACTCAGAATGATCAATTTCTCAAAAAGAAATCCCTTTATTATTCAAGATCAAAACTACAATCAAACATTCTCCAAAAGAAAACTACAATTTCTAGAAATAACACTCAAAACTAAAAACACTAATTTTGAGATCTAAAAATTATAAGAATTAAATCTGAAATCAAAACTTTAAATATTTTGAGGAAGTTTTACTTAGTTTGTAATCTAACTGAGAAATCCTTTGCTGAAAACAACAAAAACTCAAAAACATCCAATTATGGTTTTTAAGGTGAAATTCAAAACTTAATGAATTTTTTTTTTAAGATTTGCAGATGAGAAAATGGGATCTAATTCTCATAAAACAATTTCTACTATGAATTCAAATACTCATCAATAAAAAAATGAAATACCAGTGATATAAGGTATATAGAGGTTTCTAATCTTTGAAGGACACAAAGACAAAGCAAAAATCACTTATAACATGCAGATCTTGTAGAAAATCATTCAAAACTTTAAAAAGCTGGAAGAAACTCTTAGACAAAGCTTCTGACAAAAAATACAAGTCTGGGTATATACTGAGAACCTAGCAAGCCGATCCTGGAAAAGAGAATTTTAAGTTTTTCAAAAAATTTCTCAGGGTCCGTAAGTTTTTATTATAACAGGTGCGGTGCCACACTATGTATACAGAAAAACAGCGGAGATGACCGCACTGTGCCTAAAGGCAAAGTGCGGAGATCAAAAAACTTAAAGAAAAATAAAAAATTCTGAAGCACTTTTCAGGGATTCTACAGGAATAAATTACCCAAGCCAGTATCAAGCAATCAAAATCCGAAAAATAATTTCACAAGTCAAAAATAAAATGAAAACTAAGTTCAATATCCATTCCCCAGTGGAGTCGCCATTTTGTGGACCAATAAATTGTTCTTGAGGAAAAGACAGATCTCCCTAGTATCCTACGAATAACTAGAAATAAACAAACAGATGTAAACTACTTTATCTAGATTATATTTGATCTAGAATTATCTATAATGAAGGATTTAGTACTTACCTGTATTCCAGCGCTAATCGTAGTCTTCTTTCCTATCGCTTTGAGTACGTCTTTTTTCGGGATCTGCAATCAAAAACATGAAAGAATCAGAAGCACCTGCATAATATAGATTAATTAATAAACCAAAAATCTATTTTGATGGTCAAGGAATTCAAGAAATAATCCATTTAAATAAACAACCTATTGAGAAAATAGGATCCATTTGTATTATCTTTAATGAAAAAAGGAGCCTTACAACCGTGTTCGCCTTGATGTCGTACAGGTCTTTTGGGGTCCGGAACAAGCGTTTCCTCTACTTTGAAAAGCCTTTTCACTCTCTCGACTAACATGAACATGAGTGTGTAATCATTCCCATATGGTAATCAGTTAAGAGAGTCTGAGTTTTTCCAGCAATTCTCCTCAAAAATTCTCAAAGCCTAACTCTCCTTGAGGCTGAACTATGGTCTCAATTTATAGCAAAAGAGAAAAGGTTGCAGCTCCAAATAAGAGGGGATAGAATCCTCTTTCAAAGGGATTAAGTTCCACATACCAAGGGGTAGGATCCTTTAATGGAGGGATGAATGTACATGAAAGGAGTGAAATTTCCACCGAATAATTTCTTCCAGAAGTTTCCAGATTCAACCAGCTGGGCTTCCAAATTTTACTTCCACCTTCACTTTACCTTTTACAGGAATTTGCACCTTTAATGAAGAAAAAGTGCGGTCAATTCCGCATGTTCTAGAACAAATAGATGCGGCACCGCAGGTAATACTAAGATAAAGTGCGGTACAAGTATTTTTATGACTTTTATAAGCTTTTCTCTCAATGTCAAGGCTTGGTTTTAGGAGCTTGATGTTTGTATAATTCTAAGGGAGTATTGTATGAGTAATGATGAACCCATACAGATAGTAAAATTTCATGGTGACAATTTTAGTGTAACAGGAGGCTTGTGGAGTCGCCAGGTGGATATTTTTTTTTTTTTAAGGATGTATGTTTATGGTCCACCACTAATAACTGACAAAAAACCAATCTAGGGATGTTTTTGGGTTTTCTTAGTTCCTTTATGTAGCCATAAGGTTTCTATGAGTGTCATAAAGTTGAGTCATCATTTTTCCACGATGGTGAAACAACTTGATTCTACTCTTGGCTATCAGTTGATTTTCTAAGCTTAACTGAGGATCATATGAGTCCTAAGAGGTATTTAAGTAACTATGTACTCAGAATGTCCCACCATGATCACCATTATGTTAGGGTTCCATGATTTAGCATATTGGTAGACCAAATGTACAAGGTAACATCAGACGAGTATTTGGAGTCCTAGGACCTAGCCTTCCTAGACTCAGAGAGGGCTCTCTCTATTATATGCAAAGGATGTGAACTTGTTTTCTTTTAGGTTTTGATTATAGGCTAGTTGTTAAGTGTAGGATTTGATTTTTTTTTTTGGTTGGGTAAGATGATCAAGTAGAATAGGTGGAGTGAGAGGTCTTCAAATCATTGGGCTATGGATTCTATGAAAGTCATGGATATCCCAACAATGAAACAAGATGCATAACAGGGCAAATCTAGCATGGTAAAATGGATCTTTAAGGCATGTGTGAAGTGAAATGAACATAAAGTATGTGAGCATAGTAGGTGTACAAGGGCAGTGAAGAATCCTTAAAAAAGTACTTTTTAAACAATATGGTCTCAAATACTGATCAACATAAGGACATAATCATAATATAGGGAAAAAAAATAGCTTTTTTATTATACTTAAGCAAACATGCATTCAAGATGAACAATTCAGTGAACCATAGAAAGCAAGAAACTTATCTAACTTCTAGTGATTTCACCTTCAAGGTTAGAAAACATATAAGATAACACATAACTTTAATCAAGGAAGAGGGAACTCCTAAGCATTTATGATCAAGCTACAAAGAAATTTAAGGCAACTTCTCAAGCATGGACAAAGGGCATGATCAGAGCATGGCCTCTTTGGCTAAAACCTAACAAGTAGTACTTCAAAGAGAGATTCCAAAACAAAGTTTAAATAGCATCAAATAAGCAAGGCTAACCATAAAACATATTTGAAAACTACTATATTGAACCATTCATGGAATAAAAAAGCATAGGTAGGTCTAAGAAGCAACTAATAATTCCTTAAACTAACCTAGCAGAGGAAAACATAAAGACAATAGAAAACAGGAAGGATTAAGGTGCCTCAAACAACATTTCTTAGCCTGTAATTTTCTGTTCTACTGCAACATAGAAGGATGTAACAAAATGATACATAAGGAAACAATAACTAAACAGAGACACGTCACCATTAACCATGCTTAGGGATCCTGCAAGCTATCCTCCTTCATCACCAATCAAAGCAAGCCATTCGCAAACTCTACAACACCAATTCTTCTTCAAACTCAAGAAAACCATGTATTGCTCTCAAAACTCATCAAATGCCAACATTTAAAATGAAGCCCTCATGCTCTATTTATCTAGAAAAGGAGGGAAAAAACCCTAGATAGGGTTGGAAAATGTCAAAATCACTCATAAATGTCATAAATGCCCAAGAGACCATGCAAGGCCCAAGGCACAAAATATCTCATGAAATAAATGCCAAAATAACATCTAGCACCTAATTCTAGATTGATTCGCCTAAAAAAACATAAAAATATCATTTTGCAATAAATGAGTGTCTTTTTTTGACTTTTGGCCAAAAACACACAGTGTCGTCTATAAGCGCAGCGCCATCCTAGGCAGAAAATAGGTCCTGTTGCAGCCAAGTTTTGGGGACCTTCCCGATGTCGGATTTTGCTCTGTGATGGCCCGTTGGATAGCCTTATGAGTCTTATTTCTATATATACCTTTGGTTTTATTATTGATAACCTATTACCTGTTCAAAATTTCAAATTTCCAAAACTTCTTTGAGCGCAGCACCAAGCTTGAAAATGAGCCAGAAAGGTGAAAAATGAGGTGTTTTTAGACATTTTGAGGGGTCCAAAATGCTCTAAATGCTCTAAAATTTGGTGAGAATAGTGTACTAGGCATGAGAAATATAAAAATTTAAAGTTATCCCTCTGAGGATGCCTAAGGGAAAAGCATAGCGCTAGTGGCGTTGTGCTTATAGGCCTCCAAATTCACAAAAAACAAAAACTTGTCAAAAATTCTTCAAAATTGGTGGATGTCTCCCTCATGGGGTTTGAGATACCTGTAGAGAAGCTTGTGCAAAAATCCCAAGTCTAGCATTGAATTTTTATTCTTTTAGTGCCTGGATCTTGGTTTGGGCCTTCTTCAGTTTGGCCCTTGCAACTTGGTTTCTCTGGGCATAATGCTTAGTCATCCTTCTTTGGAGGTCAAGATTCTTGTTAGCCTTCTCCAATTTATCCTCCAAGTGTATGTTGGCTCTTTCCAACCAATGCTCTCGATCCTGTGCTATGTACATGGCCAATATCTCAT
This sequence comes from Pinus albicaulis, assembly GCA_034641835.2. Taxonomy (NCBI): domain Eukaryota; kingdom Viridiplantae; phylum Streptophyta; class Pinopsida; order Pinales; family Pinaceae; genus Pinus; species Pinus albicaulis. Next base: position 107,785,784 of record CM076581.1, read on the forward strand.
CTAGGTGGAGTTGTTCTGCTAGGGCTACTTCTTGTTATTTTTTCTTTGACAATGCCTTCTTCAATCCCATGTTTCTAGGCCTCCTCCTAGATTGACATTCCTCATCCTCTCTCTCTTCATAAGTGCCCATGAACTCTTCTAGTTTCACTTGTGCCCTTTGGGCTTCTTTCCGAGCCTTAATTGCTATAACCTCATAAATAGTAATTCGTGCTCCTAGCTGCCTGTTTTCCAAGTCAAGGGAATCGTTCACACTTTTGACCCTATCCAGATTGGCTTGGAGGTTTTCAATGAGTGCATTTTTTTTTTTGGATGAGCAAGTTTGAGATTATTTCTTCATTCTCCTCATCATTGTCTACCTGAATGATCTCAAACTCCCTTTCCACCTCATGATCTTCTTCTTCTTCTTTTACCTTTTGTTTGCCTTTGTCTAGTGGTTGAGCTGAGGTGGATGACATGGTCCCTTGCCTTTTGGAGGCAACAAAAACACAAACCTTGACACTCTCTGGTATGTGAGTGAAAGAGGTGTGACTATAGTCTTGTTGGTGTATTTATCATTGCTGTGATCCTTGCTATTGTCATCAACTTCTTCATATTCATTATTAATATCATCAGTGATTATGTTTCTTGTTTCATCATTGCACTCTTTTTCCTCAACATCTCACCACTTTCAACCTCTTCACAATTTTCTGCATTGTCCTTTTGTTCTTAATATGAGCTGCTTGCCTCTTTACTGTTGTGATCTTTAATTTTATTATCAGCCCTTTCATCTTGTTCATTATTTTCATGACTATCATGAATGTTTTCCTCTTTTTTTTCTTGTCCATCATGGAGGCTTGCTTCTTGGGTGTTACTGTTGCCTTCATTTTCTGCATTGTCCTCATTTTCATTATCTTTATCATTGTCATCTTCTTCCATATCTTCTTTATTTGTCTCTGCTTGATCATCATTTTCTGTTGTAGCCTCATCATTTTACTCTTCATTCTCTGCCTCTATGTCCTCTGTTTTATTGCTGACCTCCTTTTCATCAATGCTCAATTCATTCGTACTATCAACCTCCTCATCTTCTTCATCATCCTCTTCCATATTATCACTATTTTTCTCACTGTCATGCTCATTGTTTTCATCTTCATCATTTTCATGCTCACTGCCCCTTTCTTCATCATCATCTCCTTCTTCTTACTCTTCATTTTCCTCTTACTCATCATCTGCTTCTTCTTCATCATCTGCCTCTGCCTCACTTTGGACTGATTTATTGTCACCCTCACCCTCTTCATTTTGATTTCACTCATTATCATTATCTCCCTCATTTTCACTTGATTCATCATTTCCACTTCCTTCTTCATTTGATGGATCAAGAGAAGGCGAGGAAGGGAGGTTTCTTTGAGGTGAGGACACTTGTGTAGATGATGAGGGCAAGTTTGGTTGATGAGGAAGCTGTGGTTTTGTGAAGATTTCATGGGCTATGAACACATCCTAAAGAATTGATTTTTGCTCCAGCTGATGTAATAACACCATCTTGATTAAGGAATGGTGGAATAAACTATGCATTTTCTGGGTATAGGTCCTCCTCTGGACAACAGATGACATATTTTCAACTATTCTTTACAAGTAGTAAGGAAAATGAAGCATTTTAACCCCTTTGAAATGCATGAGGAGTCTAACATGGTAGGAATAAAGTCTAGAGTACCTCCCTTCACATGTAAAGTACTTCATGATAACCCTCATCAAGGGTGCAAATCTTTGTTTTAGGTGTGAGAAAGGGAAGATATCCCTGCAGCCTACTCTATACCTAGTTTTGACAAATGGCTCATAATGGTTCATGTCCAACCTTTCCTTCTTGAACCATTTCTCACCAACAGCAGGTATGATTGTAGCATTAGAGATGGCATCTGCTGATAGTTCAAAATCCACCCCTGCAAGATTCACCTGTTTTTTATGGAGGTTGAGGACAAACAACCTTGTAAGCTCTGGGTGGTGTTGTACTTGTTTTACCTTCTCACAAAATTGAAAACATCCCACATTATAGAAACATGAGAGGATAATGGGAGATGAGGTGATATCCACTGTGCTCTGGGGTTCAAATCTGTTCACTTTCCCTCCTTTGTGGTTTGGCCTCATAGGCCCTTAGCCTCTTTCACTACTGCTATTGTCTTCTGCTCCTAACATGATGATTATGGTTGTTTGTGGCCAAACTTGGGAAAGAGGAGTAAAATGAAAATGATAGTGGGAAGCTCTTGTAAATGAGTGATATGGAGGTGAGGTATATGAATGAGTGCTTTTGAGCTTGATGTGGGCTTTTACATGAAATTATTTTAGATTACCCCAGTTCACTCCCCTTCAAATGACAACTAATTTCTCATAGGTAAAAAATATAGGTTTGCTTGTCAGGAAGACTTGAGACTTGCAAAATACTAGGCTTTAATCATTTATTTTAATCACCAAATCATAAAAATTTCTTAGAGGACAAGGAGGAAAGTCCACCTACCAGCTTTTAGCTTTTTTATAGTTCTTTGGAGGCGATTTGGAGGTGCTTCCCTTAAGTCGTGGAAAATTGTTTTGCAATTTGGAGGACTTTCTGCATTAGAGCAGCACCAAGCCTGTCATTTGCCTCTGAGCAGAGCACCGGGTAGGTAGGGTGATCTATGCACACAATGCATGTCTCGTGCAGGCCTTCCGCCCCTTGGGCGTCACGCTGGGCCTATCAGGTGCTCTGTGTGCGCAGCCCTGAGTGGAAAAATGGGTGTCAGGTCGGCCTGTGGGCGCAGCGCCTTGCCCCTGTGTGTGTCAGTCTGCCTAGGCACAATGCCAGGCTATACACATAGCGCTGCCTAGTATATGCGCAGCTTAGTGTAAAAAATGCACTGTGGAGAACCCTATTCATGCAGCACCAGGGTTTGTGAGCGGAGTGCTAAGTTTTGAGTGCAGCGTCAATGAACTTCCCCAGAATTTCTAAAAAACTCATAGTTTTCTCCTGGAATCTCTTTTCTCTCCTTACAAAAGACAAATGAGCTGAAAATGATTACTGAGATGCTTTTATATCCTTGAGAAATAAATTAAAATCATAAAACCCACTTTTGCTAAGGTTTTATCACTTTATCATTTTTTACTGATGTCCTTTTTTACCTTTTTGCAGGTGATTTGGAAACTTTTCAAGGTAATTCTTCTTCCTTTGGTGATGGCTTGCTGGATAGATGAAGAGGTCCCTTTCAACCTTTGAGGGTCTTGGCACTTTCAAAACTCTTTCTGCACTAAGAAATTGAAAAACATGTTTTATCCCTTTTTGACACCTCTTAATGTAAGTGATTTCAAAACATATTTCCTTACCTTCTTACTGATTTTGATAGTGACACATCCACTTTGAAAAAGATTATAAATCATGCCTTATATGTCTCTTCTTGGCCACTTCTGATTTGTTGCAGGTGCCATGACATAGTTGTTTTTGGTCTCCTTTGTCATTCTTTGGAGTTTGACAACCTTCAGTCATATAACAACAAACTCATTATTAGCTTGACTTCTTGTCTTGAAACTTAACCTTATGCTTTCCTTCCTTTTACCATTTTGAGGGCTATGACTGAAAATGGAGGCTTGATCTCCTTCACACTGATACTCTTTGTATTCTTTCCCTTCAATGTAGTGAAGCGCTATTTCCTTGGCAATTCCTAGGAGTCACACCCAATAGCTTTTTAAAACCTTCTGTTGTCATGATGGAGGCCCATCATCTTCATTTCACCTACTTTGCCTATCTTTCCAAAATCTTAGGTTCTAGGGCTATTAGAAAAGAATAGTTAGTGTTGTCTTCTAAGTTCTCTATAGCCCTTTCAAGTTCATTCATTTCTGTTCAGATCACCTCACCATTTTTCCTTCTTCATTTATATCTTCAAAATCTTCAAATTATGCTTGATTATGTTGATGTGTCTCTGTCTTTGTGGTCCTTTGCATTGGCTTCTAGCTTGGCAAGATGTTGATCTAATTATTCCTAGAAACCCTTATTTTCTTTGAACATAGGCATGCTTCCTCTTCTTCTTGCTTGAGTGTATCTTTCAATGAGGGGCAGGCCTCTTACCTTACCTATTTTTTTGCTAATAGCCACCTTGACACTCCTGCAGAAATTTCAACATGGATAGTTGTATTTTGCAGAATTTGTGCTTGGTCAAGGAAGCCTTCCTTGGAGACCTTTGACCTACTTTGGAAAATCATATGCTGACCCTCCTTTCCATTCGATTTCATCTTCTTGGTACAAGCAAAATAGTGATTTACAATACCAAAATAATCCTACAACTTATGAAACCCTACATGACCTAATGGGAGGCTTTTTGGATTTGGTCTTTGACTAAAATATTGGCTTTGAGGTCTTCAAGTATGAAAAACATAGATTTTGACAATTTGATGTATTGAAGATCCAAAATCCAATGTACTTGATTTATCTAAAGAGCCTATAGATATAGTTTTGAGACCATCAATGCTTGATGTATCCGAGAAACACAAGAATGAGTAGGTTGGTTGGTGATCCTAGGTGGCAAGTGGAGGCGTTAGGCAAGTCAAAAACAGAGCGCTAAGGTCAAAGGTGGCCAAAAATAATGAAAATGAGTGGCATGAGCCCATGATGGGTCTTCTGGGAGTGGTAATCTGACCATGATATGATAGGATAGTGAAAAAGTGAAAAAAAATATCCTAAGGATAATGAAGGCAGTGAGATTTCTAAAACTCACAATATTCATGAATTTTGTTTTTAGAAATCTAGGATAATTATTTAGTCATCTACAAAATAATGAAACTACTGATGACTAACAGTTCGTTGGAACTAAGGAAGGGCTTGTGAACGGTGGAGATTGAGCGGTGTAGTTGCTATGCATGTGGGCATGGGGCCTGGGATTTTTATTATGTGGCGGGGTTAAGTTAATATGTTTAAAATAGAGTTTTAAACGTATAAACTAATGCATTAACAGGATAGGTGGATATGTGGTTTTCTTTGAAAATAAGGGATATGCAAGTGTAAAGAAAAGGGTGGGTAATATTATAACATATGTTTTAACCTATGGGGAAGCGGGGTATATATCACGTGGGTTTTTAAAACCATAGGTTAATATTATTAAGTTGGTTTTGGGGTATATTAAAATAAATGAGTTAATATAATTACAGAGAGGGGTATTTATAAGGAGTTAATAAAATAAATTAAAGTTAATATGAAAATGAATGTGATGAGTAAAAAATATACATAAATGTACTAAGTAAAAGTGTATTTTAAGCATTTGGGTGTAATGATGATCCCATTTTAAACATTTACAATTAATACTTAGGATAAATAGCATTTTTTGGTTTTTTTTTTATTTTTTTTGCATGAAATGAAATTAGTTAGAGGGGTTTTTTACTTTCCCTAAGAAAAAAGGTGTTTTATTTTAGGAAAATGGTGATAATGTTGAGGAAATGGGTCTTTATGAAGGGAATCCAATATTTATTACCAATCAGTTACTAAGCCTTTGGTCCGGTCCCAACAAAAGTCAGAGAAATGCTCTGAGCCTTTTTAACTGAAGGTTTTGAATACTGAATACTTTGAGGGGAGGGAAATTAGTAATTTTTCCAGATGATGTTTTATTACATGCCTTGTATAGCTGCTTTCTACCTACCCATCATTTATTCTATCATTTTTTTATTATTTGCATGGGTGCATTTGAGCTTGCAACCCTATATCCATTTTTATTTTAAAGAATAAACTATCTAATTCTAACCTTATTTCATCCAATGGCTCAGATTAAACTATTGAGCTCCTCATTTGTTCTCTAACTATATACTGATTTGTCAAGTTTAAATTGTTTGACAGATCTTTATTCTCTATCTATAAACATGAAATTCAAAGCATGAAAAAGTTAAGATTAAACTATTTAACTCATCATGGATTATGGCATTTTGAACAAGTTGCACATAATCATTATTTTTTCAGTAAAAGTAAAAGTAGTGGCATTTTGACTTCCATCACTTTCATGTCTTAGTCTTATCTCTTTTTTCTTTTGGGGTCTATTTTTTATTCTTTTTTATCTTTTCTTTTCAATTCCTTTGATCTTTCTTTTAGGAATTTTACCCTCTTTTTATTTTATTATTATTTTCAAATATGGGAAAAAAACTTGCAGATAGTAAGGTATGTACATATTTACAAGACTAATCATAGTCAATTCAAAAATTATGAACCCTATTCTTATAGGACCCTAACAAGATTGATACAGTATTTCCTACCTCTCTCGTTGTCTCGGTCATGAAGATGTTGTAGAAAATTGGCAGCGAGCTAAATGATGTTCAGCGGAAGATAAATAAAATTATCCATTTACAAAAAACCAGGGAGGAGGTGTTTCAAACCACTTCCAAGCATCAGTAAAGAATCAAGAAAGTGTATGATTGCAAGACAAAGGAAGATGATTTCAGCATTGGTGATGTAGTCCTTCGTTGGGATGCAAGAAATGAAGACAAAGGGAAGCATGGTAAGTTCAAGAATTTATGGAAAGTTCCATACAAGATTTCAACTTCAAGACGAAAACATTATTACCTATTAGAAGAAATGAATGGAAAATATTACAGAGCAGGACTAGTCAATGGTAGGCTACTCAAGCACTACCTGTTTTGGTCAGAATTATGAAATTTTTTGCTATCATTGTACATATCCATTTACTTTTTCTGTCGAAGTGTGAAGGAGTTGATCATAAAATTTTGGAGCTTGAAGTGAAGGCCATAAAACTTATGTGATTGGTTGTTTATTTCTAAGAACAGTAAGTTCAGTTTTTCAGTCGGTTTTCTATTTCAAGTTTAGTCTTTTGATTTTGACTCCATGCCCAATGATTAGGCTACTTGGTCTACGTTTTCTTGAAACCTCCATCAATTATTCTTCTCGCCAATGATCAAATGGGCTCTTTCAAAAAAATTATTAGGGTGTCGAGTCAAATTTTCATGGTTTCAGTAGATATTAAAATAAAAATTTGGTCATTGGCTAGTGGTGTCTAGGACTATTTCTCCTCCTTCCAAAAAGTTTCACCTGCTAGTCATTATCATCTCTCAGTTTGATGAGTCATTATTTCAAGGTCTCCATATTCATTTCAGTCATGTCATCATGGTATTCATCCGGCTCAGTGTCTCCATTAGGTCATTAGGGTTTCAGTCATCAAGATCAGTTATTTCATGCATAAATGCGGAAAATGAAGGAGTGGTAATAGGGAGATTGATTAATAAGGTTTGTTTCAAGTGTAATTTTTATTAAAAATGATGTAATAAGTTCCCAATTTTCTTAAGATACATTTAAATTTCCAAAGCTACATAGTGTTCAAAATCAAAAGTGAAAAAACATGTGGTGGGCCACCCCACTACTATGAAGAAAATTGACTACCACAAGCTGTAGAAGACAATTCAACTCATTTTCTCATTCATATCATTGATAAAGAGCTCTCACTTATTAGAAAGTGTTTCCTCAGAAATTCCAAGCTCAAAAGACACTCCAAGAATTGATGCCAACCAACCACGCTTCGTTTTCTAGCATGCACGCTATGTTTTCTAGCCTTCATGCTACATTTTCTCTCCAACGCTGTATTTTCTCTCCAAGTGGCATCAAATTAGTTTCCAAGAGTTTCTAAAGGCTATCAAAGTGTCCATCATCATTCTACAAGTAATTCACAGCTCCTTGACCCCTCCTATCAGCTCATTTTTCTTGTTTTTAGAGTGTAAATCCTCCATTTGTCCCCACGCTACGTTTTGGTGGGAGTGTTATAGCATTATTTATCACCTCTATATACTTGATGACTTATGCATTGGCCTTGGGCAGCCTTTCCATTGAGACTCAGACACATTTCTCAAAAAACAATATTTTAAAATCCATACGCGACTCTGCCCAGTTTTTTCTGCATGCACACGCGGGTCCATCCATAGCTAACCCACGTATGTTATTTAAAATATTAAAAAATATAAAAAATCCCTATTATTGATGTGAGGTTTATGGTTTTTCCTATAACTTAAATACCCTAGCCTATGGCCTAACTATTACCTAACTGAAAAACTAATTTGAGGAAGTGTTACACGTTATTTTGTCACCATGACAATTGACTGTCCATATAAGTCTATCACTACTTATATTGTGCTCCCTTAGAAGTCAAAAAACCTAATGTTCATAAAACAAGTCTTGGAATTGGAGAAAAGCTCTTTAAAACCCTTAAAATTCTTCCTCCACACTTTTTCTAGCCTTTTCCTATGGGTTCGCGGATACTTGGTCTATAAACTACGGCAACCCCTGCACATTATGCTACTAAAACCTGTGAACCCCTGTAAAAGGTCAAATAAAATAAAAATTAAATTCTAGAAGCATAGCTGGCCGAATATTCTCCCAAATGGAAGCTTCTAGAGGCATGATCAGTTCAATCTTTATCCCTCCACTCATGGAGCTTATCCCTTGGTCTATGGAGCTTAAATCCCTTCATGAGAGGAATCCATCCCCCTCTTCATGGAACTGAAACTACCTCCATTTCCCTATAAATTGAGCTCAAGTTTTAGTCTCAAGGGTAGCTTGTACATGGTAGTTGTTGAATAAATTCCCAAGAGTGCATACTTTCTACACTAAGTTGTTGTTGGCATGAGAATGGTCACACCCTTATTTCCATAACTCCATGCTAGTATTTAGAGAGGAAGGCTTATCAAACTGAAGGAAAAACTATTTTTCAGGACCCTGGGAGAAATTTGTACAACATCAAGGCATCAAGTTGTAAGATTACTCTTTTATTCAATATAATACATATGGGTATCGTTTTCTCATTGAGTTGTTCTTATGCTTATTGAAATAACATCAATACTTAGACTCCTTGATCACTAAGTTGGGTTAAATTTTCTTAATTATTATATGTTGCAGATGTTTTGATGCTTTTGTCTTGTCTTTGATTGCAGGTTCTACTTATTGGAGAAGCCTCTTTGGAGCGACTGGATAAAACATTGCATCGAATGTTGGATTTCAAGGTAGGGGCATGTCCTCTCTACTTTCTTATAATAATTCTAAAATGAAATTAATCTAGATAAAAATGTTTCCAAATGGATGTTTTTTTCTAGCTATTCGTTTGTTGGGCATGTGTTATATTCTTTCCACGACTAGCCCCATGCACTATACGTTGCACCGAGCACAATAGGGGGGGTCACAAGGGGGAAGGCAGCCCCCACTGTTGGGGCCTGGGGCAGCGCCCCGGCGAAAAATTTTTTGGTGTACAGACCCACTCATAGGTGGACCCAACCATGTTTTGTGCATGATTTTGCACATGGTTTTGGGGTACGATGGTTTTCGGCCCTTGGTATTTTGTAGATCCGGTCAAGGGAACTACGGTTATGTTCTAATCCAGGGTTGATGGATTGGGGTTTATGTATGCTTCAGCATGTATATATATGTGTTGTAACACTAAAAGTAATATAATGAAAAATCAAGCTGGTCGTCCCGATTTGGGATCCAAGGGAAAATCTTTGTGTTTATCTGTTTTATGTTTTATGCTCTCGCTATTGTTTATTTTCTGTTATAATATTTGTGTGTAGATAATTTATGTTCAGGGTTAAAACCTACATATGGTATCAGAGTTGTTTCAGCTTCAAGGGGATGCCTTTGCTGCTGAGGGTTTTTTTTTTTCGAGCCTGAGGTAGACCCTGTTCAGTGGGAGATCTGCGGGATCAATTCTTGCAGTGAAATAAGATGGCGAGCAGCGGAAAGATAGAGATCGAGAAATTTAATGGTTAGATTTTTGAGTTGTGGAAGCTCAAGATGGAGGATCTGCTGGTGGATAAATATCAGTAGATCGTAGTAGATCCAGGTACTAAACCAACGGCAATATTAGATGAAGACTGGAATAAACTGGATCGAAAGGCTAAGAGCACAATACGGCTGTGTGTCTCATATTCTGTATTGTTGAATGTATCTAGGGAAGCTATGGCAAAGAATTTGTGGGAAAAACTTGGGACTTTGTACCAATCTAAGTCTCTGGTGAATAAGTTGTTCCTACGGAAAAATCTGTATAACCTAAGGATGAAGGATGGAGACTCGGTGACAAAGCATTTGAACGCCTTCAATACTGTGGTAAGTCAGCTTTCATCTGTTGATATTAAAATCTCAGATGAAGATAAGTGCATCAGTTTGTTGTGTTCTCTACCAGACTCGTGGGATAGTCTGGTTATTGCAATAGGTAGCAATACAACTACCTTGAATTTTGATGACATTGTCTCAACCTTGCTGTCGGAGGAAATGAGATGGAGAAATATGGAGGGCTAGAATGGAGATGCCTTATCTGTACAAGGAAGGTCCCAAAACAGAAAAAAGAATAAGGTTTTGAGTGGGAGATCCAAATCTAGAGGGAGATCTAAATCTCCTGGAAAGTTTGTAAAGGTATGCTGGAAATGCAGAAAGGAAGGGAACTACAAAAAGGACTGCAGATCTAAAGCTCCTGAGAAAGGAAAGGGATCTGATGATGCTCCTTCTGCAGAGGAAAAAATCACCTCGGATGAATGTGGGGATGTGTATTTGGCTTCTTCTTCAAATACACATTTAGGTCATGAGTCATGGTTGATTGACTCAGGTGCATCCTTTCACCTCACTCCCCATAGGGAGTGGTTCTGCGAGTATGAAAAATATGATGGTGATGTCTTCCTAAGGGATGCTAGGAAGGCCAAAAACGTCGGACGTGGAAAGGTCAAGCTAAAGCTGCAAGGTGGAAGGATTAGAACACTTCCTGGTGTTCTGCATATTCCTGCATTGGCCAGAAATCTGATTTCTGTAAGCAAGATGGATGATGCAGGTGTAAAAATAGTGTTCGAGAAAGATTCCTACAAGATGGTTTGGGGAGCACTGGTATTAATGCGGGGAGTTCGGACTGGAACTCTGTACAAGCTACAAGGTAGCACTGTTATTGATGGGTGTAATAGTTTTGTGGTTCCTGAAAGTGGAGTGGAAAGCCTAGCTGTCTCTGGAGAAAAGACCATGTTATGGCATCAAAGGCTTGGACATATTGGAGAGAAGGGCCTTCGGATACTGCATAGAAATGGTATGGTAGAAGGTATGTCTAATTGCTCTCTAGATTTCAATTTCTGTGAACATTGTGTATATGGGAAGCAGAATCGGGTGAGTTTTCCTTATGGTGCTAAGAGGGCGAACAAGATATTAGAACTTGTGCACAGTGATGTGTTTGGACCTGTGTCAGTTCCATCACTGGGAAAGTCTGTGTACTATGTTTCATTCATAGATGACTTCTCAAGGAATACATGGATATATTTCTTGAGAAAGAAATCTGAAGTCTTTGACAAATTTAAAGAATTTAAGGCTCTGGTGGAAAACCAGACAGAGAAGAAGATAAAGGCGCTGAGGACAGATAATGGTGGGGAGTTCTGCAAGAAGGAATTTGAAGAGTTCTGTAAGAAGTGTGGTGTAGCACGACATAAGACTACTCCATACACACCTCAGAAAAATGGAGTTGGAGAAAAAATGAACAGAACACTGATGGAAAAGGCAAGAAGCATGCTCAGTGGTACTGGGTTAGGACAAGAATTCTGGGCAGAGGCAGTGGAGACTGCATGATATCTGGTTAACAGATCACCTTCATCAGTGTTGGAGGATAAGACTCCACATGAGGTATGGACTGGTAAGAAACCCTCTCTTTCACATCTAAGGGTATTTGGATGTGATTCATATGTACATGTTCCAAAGGAGAAAAGGACCAAGTTGGATAATAAATCTGAAAGGTGCATCTTTATTGGGTATAAGGATGGTTTAAAGGGTTACAAGCTTTGGAACCCAGAAACGAGGAAGGTTGTGTACAGCCGAGATGTGGTGTTTAGAGAAGTGAAAGATGTTGTTAAACATGAAGTCCTACCAAAGGAACCTGAGAAGATAGAGTTTGAGCTAAAGGAGGATGAATCAGACTCTACAACAGAAGAAGACTCAGAAGATGAAGAGCCACAAACTCCAGCTTTGAGAAGATCAGTTCGGGAAAGAAGGCAACCGGAAAGGTATAGTCCATCTGCTTTCTGTTCAGGTTTTTCCTTAACTATAACTGATGATGAACCCAAAACTGTCAGGGAGGCAGTAGATTCAGAGGATGGAAAACTCTGGAAGGAGGCCATGGTTGATGAAATGGCATCCTTGCACAAAAACGATGCATGGGATCTGGTGGAGTTGCCGGCTGGAAGGAAGCCCATTGGGAGCAAATGGGTATTTAAGAAGAAGATGAATGTAGAAGGCAAGGTGGAGAAATACAAAGCTCGGTTGGTAGCAAAAGGTTATTCCCAGGTGCCGGGAATTGATTTTGGTGATATTTTTTCTCCTGTTGCCAAGGTTACTTCTATTAGATTACTTTTATCTGTTGCTGCTGCATTTCATTTTGAGATAGAACAGATGGATGTGAAGACAACATTTCTTCACGGGGATCTAGAAGAGGAGATCTACATGAAGCAACCTGAAGGCTTTATGGTGAAGGGTAAGAAAGAATTGGTATGCAGGTTGAAGAAGTCTTTGTATGGGTTAAAACAGTCACCAAGGATGTGGTATCAGAAATTTGATACGTATATACGGGGACTTGGCTTCACCAGAAGCAAGGATGATCACTGTGTTTATTTTAAATTAATTGGTGACCGTGTTATTTATTTGGTCTTGTATGTGGATGATATGTTGTTGATTGGAAATGACAAAGAAATTATCCAAGATTTCAAGACCCAACTGTTCTCCAAATTCGACATGAAGGACCTTGGTGCTGAAAACTATATTTTGGGCATGGAAACTAAGAGACATCGAGAAAAGAGGACACTCTACTTAAACCAGAGGAAGTACGTTGAAACTATATTGCAGAGGTTCAATATGTAGGATAGTAAACCAGTGAATGTTCCTATTCCTGTAGGTGTAAAGATGTTTGTTGAACAGTGTCCCAAGACACACGAAGAACAGGAGTGTCCCGTGTTCCATATGCAAGTGCAGTGGGTAGCCTGATGTATGCAATGGTCTGTACTAGACCAGACATTGCACATTCAATGGGAGTATTGAGTAGGTTTATGTCAAACCCAAGAAAGGAGCACTGGACAACAGTGAAGTGGTTTTTCAGATATTTACGTGGCACTAGTGATTATGGCTTGTGCTACCAAGGAAGACCAGGATTGGAAAGAATTTTGGAAATTTGTGTTTTTTTTATGCGGACTGGGCTAGAGATCTGGACCAAAGAATATCTACAAGTGGGTATGTGTTTAGCCTATTTGGAGGCGCAATCAGTTGGATGAGTAAAAGACAGTCTGTAGTGGCTCTTTCAACTACAGAGGCAGAATACATAGCAGCCACTCATGCAAGCAAGGAAGCAGTTTGGTTGCAGAGATTGTATTCAAGTATGGGGTTGGTACAGCAAGCTATAAGGATAGACTGTGATAGCCAAAGTGCAATTTTCTTGGCTAAGAACCCTGCTTATCATTCAAAGACAAAGCACATTGATGTTCAATATCACTTTGTTAGAGATATGGTTGAGGCAAAAGGGTGTTGCTGGTAAAGGTGGACACTTTGAAGAATGTTGCAGATGCATTGATGAAGTCTGTGAGCACTCAGAAGTTCTCTTGGTGTAGAGAAACAATGGGTGTTGAAGAATTGGCCCAATGACTAAGCTCTCCTGTGGCCCCTTGTGGAAAGAAAACAACAAGTGGGAGAATGTTGGGTATGTGTTATATTCTTTCCATGACTAGCCCCATGTGTTGTACGTTGCGCCGAGCGCAGAAGGGGGGGTCACAAGGGGGGAGGCAGCCCCCACTGTTGGGCACTGAGATGCTTCTGGGATGTTTTTGGTGTGCGAGACCCACTCATAGGTGGACCCACCCATGTTTTGTGCATGATTTTGCACATGGTTTTGGGGTACGATGGTTTTGGCCCCTGGTATTTTTGTAGATCTGATCAGGGAACTACGGTTATGTTCTAATCCAAGGTTAATGGATTGGGGTTTATGTATGCTTCGACATGTATATATATGTGTTGTAACACTAAAAGGAATATAATGAAAAATCAAGTTGGTCGTCCCGATTTGGGTTCCAGGGGAAAATCTCTGTGTTTATCTTTTTTATGTTTTATGCTCTCGCTATTTTTTATTTTCTGTTATAAGATTCGTGTGTAGATAATTTCTGTTCAAGGTTAAAACTTACATCATTGAATACTAGGGAGATCGCTCTTTCCGCAAGAAGGATTAATCTGCATAAAAAAATGATGACTCCACTGGGGACTAGAACTTAGTTTTCTGTCTTTATTTTCAGTTTGAATTTTAGAGTTTTCTGATTTTGACTTATCTAAGATTGGGTTGGGTAGATAAATTTTAGGAATCCCTAAAAAATAAAAGTTGATTATTTATTTTTTTCTGGATTTTTCCTTGCCTCCGTAGTTTTCAGCAGAAAACAGTGCGACAACCTCCACAGTTTTTAGTTCAAAATAGTGCGGTACCACTTTGTTCTCCATTAGAAACTGCAAACCCTTTGAAATTTTTTGAAAAATTAAAATTCTCTTTTTTAGAGCCAGATCACCTGATTCTTTGCATTTCCCTAGTCTATCTTAGCTGTCAAATCCTGTGTGTGAATTTATTTTCAACAAATTTTGCGTTTGTGTGATCTATCATCCTATTTGCATCTTATAAGTGAATGTTTGCCCTAATTTATTGATGGTCCAAACAAGATACCTTTATTTACCTCAGCTTACTGGTATGATGATATTGTCTTTCTGAGCCATTAAGATCATTGCAAACCTTACTTTTATGAAAATTGATCCCTTTTTCATTTGCAAAATTGGAAGAGATTTTATCTTACTAAATCCTGATATTACACCAAAGAATTTTTGGATGTTTTCATTTCTGCTGAGATAAGTAGAAATTTTTCTTAGTCTAATCACAAACTAGGAGAAAACATCCTCAAACATTTTAGATAGACTTCAAAATTATATTTTTCTTTGATTTTGAAATTTATATTTTTAGAATTTTAAGATATTTTTTTCTTTTGGAAATGGTTTGTTTATTGATTTGTAGTTTTTGATCTGATTGTTAAAGGAATTTCATTTCAAACAAGCAATTGATCATTTTTACAAATTGAGTTCTTTAGGAAAACATCTTCTTTTCAAGGCTTTTGTTTATGAATGAAAGAATTGGTGCTTTGAAAATTGGTAAATCTCTCAATCTTTCCCTTAAATAAGATTCATTGAAAAGAAAAGAGGTGCACTTTTTATTTAGATGCATTTAGCGTATTTTTGAGTCGAGTCACAAACATCATTGAAGTTTCAACTCCATACCTTTTGTCTTAAGAAAAAGCCAAATTAAAAAAAAACTTTAATGAAATCAATCTAGATATTTTACATTTTCTAGGGCTCATTCCAACAACATAATTTAGGCTAGTGTTTTGGAACAGGTTGTAATTAACACTCCAAAACAATTTAAACAAACAAGTAGCATCTTGCGATAGGAAAATCCAATTGTAGCGTTTGTGCTCTGGGAAGCTCTTCTTAGAAGAATCAAGCATGAGATCATGTCAGAACCAGTGAGGTAATCATACCTATCTCATTTGGAAACATAGTAGATGTGCACATAATACAAACAGTATACCTCGAATAGACCATTTTTGAGGAGCCTGGGGTCACTTGTTGGGAAACTTTGGATTTACCATATCAAGGAGCCTTCAAGGGGATAGAGCTTGTTACTCTGCCCTTGCGTGTATATCAGATCGTAGATTGTTCCCCCAGGTAATTTTTTTCCCGTTGGTGACCTTAGTGACCATAATCTTTAGGATTTTTCCCAAGGTGACGATGGAGGGAAGGTCCCACTGTACTTGGAACAGACATTAGCTAGACTCACTTGGAATTTCTGGAGGGTACTCTTCACTTCGAGATGGTATAAGTGGAGATACTTGCACCGGAATTTTTCATTAAGCAGGTTTTCAGGGTAACTATTCCAACCACCAAGTTTTCCACATTAGAATTCTACGACGTTGGATTTCATCACCAACTAGTGCTTTTAGTGTGGAAACATACTATTTGTGTATGGATTGTCTCTTAGATTTTGTAAGAGTATGTTTGATTTGATTGTTTCCTTAGCGAATTTAGGTCTATTTTGTTGAAATTTTGTTTGATTTCATGTGTTAAATTTTAATTGATCAGGTGATCATGTACAAATGGAAAAAAAATGCTCAAAAATGGAGATGCTCAGAACTAGTTGCAATCTAAACAACCGGAAAGGCCACGTTGCTATGATTCTGGCACCATGAACGAGACTCAAATCCGACGTCGTATGTGAAAGTTATGCAAGTTTGAAGTCTCCAGTATCCTTCAAAAAATCAGTTGACCAAAGTTACTTTTTGACTTTGGAAAAATTTTGAAAAGAATATTCTTTGGAATATTCCTTGTGGATGAATTAGACTTTGACAAGTGTCAGAGGCTCATTTTTTTTTGGTTGACTTTTGTTTGGGCGAACCAATCAGGAGCTGCCACGTGGTAGGCCCAGAGGCCACCACGTGGCCCCAGGCCGGACAGAGAGTGGTATGGAAAAATATTTGTAATTTCACAGATTCGAACCCTTGTCTCTCGCCTACCAGAAATGTGACCCGACCAATCGGGCTACCCATTGCAACTCAACATCATATGGCAATGGGTTTATTATAAAGTTTAAAATTATGATGGGTGGATGAAAAAAGGGGCCAGCCCCAAAGGGCTAGCCCTGACCAGCACATGGTCGACGGCCCATGACTGTGGGCCAAGGTCATAGGCCCTAACCACCAAAATTAACTGCACAAGAAAACCATTACATGTGGCCGCACTTCAAGCAAAAATTTATTGCCACGTTAAGTTGTTATGATTTCTCCACCGGCGGTTCGGTGGTCCATGTAACCACAATAATTAGCATTTAACTTAAATTCTAGTGGGTTCTGCCTCTTTGGGGTGCATTCCACCAAATCTGGCATTCCGCAAATTTTAGTGCATTTAACTGGAGTTAGCCCACATTCAATGGGGTTTTCAAGTGACATTGGGCAGAAATTTGTTTTGATCATAACTTCTTCAATATTGAGCCAAATTGGACGAAATGTTATTCAATTTTGGGTTTCTTGAGCATTCTAGAGTGTTTGGGATAGGTTACAAAGTGAACATATGTGTTCTTCAGCCATTTTTTTCTTCAGTAAAGAGGAAAGGGCCACTAAGGCCATCAGGAAGATGGAGTTGTATTAGGTTGTACTTCATTGTTTGAGGTGAAAAAAAAGCCATTTTTAGCTTATTTCTGTCTTTTGAAGTCAAATTCACAATGTTTTTTGCCTGTTTAGGCATATATTTCACTGTATAACCATTTTGAGTAACTTAATTGAGCAATTACATGCCCATTGGGAGCCTTGGACCTGGCAGATGTAGCCTAGGAGGGGTGCACTGCCTCATCATTTTGTTGTGTTATGCTATGGTGAATTTATCTTGCTGTGTATTTCTGATATAATATGTTAAACAGTAAACTTAATTAACATTTCCTCACACAAAAACTCAAAAACAATTACCAAAAACACTTTGTTTAACCTGCAATACATGGAGAATACTTTGCACACTTAATTAAATGGAAATGGATACTTTGCATAGCATTAAAAATAGTTCCATTTTCAGATCATATGGTATCAGAGTTCAGGATTTGAGCCTTAGGAGCTAGAGTTTTACTCATCATTTGTTCTTGTGCAAAGATATAGTTGATTGTTTGCAAGTTTTTATGCTTACTAGGCTTAAACTCAAGATATGTGAAGGACACTTGGTTAGTGCACAAAGTAATCCACAACCAAGAAGGGCCAGAGAGCCACCTCTAAGAGCCATTGAAGAATTCTCAAGCATGTCTTCAAGAGAAGGAGAAGCTCCTGAAGACATTGAACCCAAAGAAGAGGAACGGGTGTTCTGAAAAGCTTTCCTAGACATGACAGAGATGGTAAGGATACTCTACCAAGAAAGGAATGATAGGCTTGTTGGAGAAGGGTCTAGACATCAGAAAGAAGAATAAGGTTCTTCAGGAGGAAATAAAAGTGATGACAAGTCAAAGAAAGGAAATGGAGGAAATCGTGATCCACCATCCCCATCTTCATCCTCTTCCTCTACATCGTCATCCTAGACTTCGATGAATCAATCTCACAAATCTAAAACCACTGGTAAAAGTTTTTAAAGCTTGATGTTAAATTTTAGTTTCCTATGTTTAATGGTGAGGTCAATGCAGAGAAACTTGAAAATTGGATAAGACATTTGGAAGTTTATTTGAGGATACAAAACCTTCATGAAGACTACACCAAGATTCAGTTAGCCTCTTTGAGAATGGAAGGAGTAGCATTGGTATGGTGGGAAGCCAAGACCAAGGATGAAATTAAAAAACATGGTAAGATCACTTTATCGTGGGCTGAATTTATTTCCGTAATTAAGCAGAAATTTTGTCCATTAGCTCATTTACAAAAGGCTATCATGAATTGGCAAAGTTTTAAACAACTTAAGGGACAAAGTGTTCAAGATTACACTCAAGATTTTAGAAGAGGGACTTTAATACTTGAAATTTATTTGCATAGCCAAGAGACTTTGCTGAAATATATAGGTGGTTTACACAGCTATCTTATACATACTATCCTTATGTTCAATCCTACTAGTCTAGATGAGGTTTGTCTCCAAGCCACGCATTTAGAAGCTAGAGGTAAACAATCTTTTGATGGGAATGAGGGTAGTGAATTTAAAGGAAAAGGTAGAAAAATGCAAACTCTAGGAAAGAAAAAGGAAAATTCTTTTGTTAAAATTGTTCCAAAACAAACCATGATGAAGACCATTGCTAGAAACTTCATCCATAGATGAAACCAGAAAAATTTAAAACCAAAGATAAGGCCAAAGAAAAGGGAAAGACGGTTGCAACTGTTGAACAAGACTTAGGGTCTAAATCAGGTGATGAAACTAAAAGCATAGCCATGGTACTAAAGAACGTAAAGGGAAAAGAGATTTTAAAATAAACAAATCCCAGTTCTAGCGTTTTAAACTGTCACATAGAAGCTCCAAATGAAGAGAGGAGGATAGAGTTGTTTCATGTGAGGATAATTTCAAAACACACAAAGATAGACACACTATTTGACAGTGGGTCACAAGAGAATCTAATCTCAGAAGAATTATTCAAGAAGCTAAAACTTGAGACCATTCCATATCCAAAGCCATATCCACTTGGATGGATTTGCAAGGATGCTAATTTACAAGTTTCAAGGAAGTGCATGTTGCGCTTCGCTATGACAACTCATTATGTTGACTTAGTTGAATTAGATGTGGTACCACTTGAAATTACAGATGTGTTGTTGGGTGGTCCATACTTATATGACAGGAAAACAATCTTCCATTTCCATGAGAATAGGTATCATCTATTCAAGGATGGCAAGGAGTTTATTGTGAGAGCACATCGGAAGAAGCTAGAATCGTCTTTAGTGAATGCAGGGCAGTTGAAAAGGCTTGTCAATGCAAGTCAAAATTTGACTTTGTTGATAATTAAGCAAAAATGTTTTGTACATAATCCTTTTCATGTTATTGCTGATGTAAATGATGATATGTTTCAGTCTGAAAGCAGGTCATCTTTGGAAGATGAAAAGATGTTGCAGAAAGTGCCTTTGATGTTGATCGGTTCAGAGAAGAAAGTGTCGATGCAAGGTGGTGCAAAAATACAAGAGAGGGTAAAGCATGCAATCAAAGAGGACACAAATTTCAGCATGGTTCATTGTTGGTTTCAGAATGGCAAATTGGTATGGTGAGAAAACTTGGTTGAGAATCGACACAGGTACATGGCTCATTCGGAAAAAAATTTCCATAAGGACAGTTGGCAAGGTGAATCTCAATTTTAGTTTCCTTTGAAGGTATACCATTGTAGGAGCAGTGTTTTTTCTGCAAATTTTAGTTGATGTTCTGAAAATTTCAAAAATTTTCATCATGACTCAGTCAAGGTTAGCAATAGTCGGTCAGAAGATTCAAGGAAGAATTTATCTTTTTATGAGAAGCTCAAATTGATGAAGTCAGGAATATTTCAGTGGTTCAAGGTTAGAAGAGTGGAGAATCAGTCTCCTCATCTTCAATTTCTATAATTCGGAGATCTTTTGGGGACCAAAAGCTTCCCATTTGGGAGGTGTGATCAGGGGATCATGTCCAAATGGAAAAAAATGCTCAAAAATAAAAATTCTCAGAATTGGTTGCAATTTCAATGACTGAAAAGGCCTCGTCACTGTGATTCTGGTGCCATGAACGAGACTCAAATCTGACGTCATATATGAAATTTATGCAGGTTTGAAGTCTCCAGTATCCTTCAAAAATTCAGTTGACCAAAGTTGACTTTTTGACTTTGGAAAATTTTTAAAAAGAATATTCTTTGGAATATTCCAAATAATATTCCCTTGGAATATTCCCTGCGGGTGAATTATACTTCAACAAGTGTCAGAGGCTCATTTGTTGTTTGGTTTACTTTTGTTTGGGCGGACCAATCAGGAGCTGCCACGTGGCAGGCCCGGAGGCCACCACATGGCCCCAGGCCGGATAGAAAATGGTATGGAAAAATATTTGTAAGTTGACGGATTCGAACCCTTGTCTCCCGCCTGCCAGCAATGTGACCCAACCAATCAAGCTACTCGTTACAACTTAACATCTATGGCAATGGGTTTATTATAAAGTTTAAAATTATGATGGGCGGATGAAAAAAGGGGCCAGCCCTGAAGAGCTGGCCCCGACCACCACATGGCCAATGGCGCATGACCATGGCCCAAGGGCATAGGCCCTAACCGCCAAACTTAACCACGTAGGAAAACCATTACGTGTGGCCGCACTTCAAGAAAAAATTTATTGCCACGTTAAGTTGTTACGATTTCTCCGTTGGCGGTTTGGTTGGTCCATGTGACCACAATAATTAGCATTTAACTTAACTAATAGTGGTTTCCACCTATTTGGGGCGTGTTCCACCAAATCCAGAGTTCTGCTAATTTTAGTGCGTTTAACTAGAGTTAGCCCACATTTAGTGGGGTTTTCAAGTAACATTGGGTAGAAATTTGTTTTGATCATAACTTCTTCAATATTGAGCCAAATTGGATGAAATTTTAGCCAATTTTGGGTTTCTTGAGAATTCTAGAGTGTTTGTAATAGGTTGTAGAGCGAACAGAGATTTTATTCGGCCATTTTTTCTTCGGGAAAGAGGAAAGGACCACAAGGGCCATCAGGAAGATGGAGCTGTATTGGGTTGTACTTCACTGTTTGAGGTGAAACAAAAACCATTTTTAGCTTATTTTTGTCTTTTGAAGTCAAATTCACAGCTTTTTTTCCTGTTTAGGCATATATTTCACTGTATAACCATTTTGAGCAACTTAATAGAGCAAGGACATGCCCATTGGGAGCCTTGGACCCGGCAGATGTAGCCTAAGAGGGGTGAACTGCCTCATCATTTTGTTTTGTTATGCTATGGTGAATTTCTCTTACTGTGTAATTCTAATATAATATGTTAAATAATAAACTTAATTAACATTTCCTCACATAAAAACTCAGAAACAATTACCAAAAACACTTTGTTTAACCTGCAAGACATGGAAAATACTTTGCACACTTAATTAAACAGAAATGGATACTTTGCATAGCATTAAAAATGAGTGACCGAATCAACTGAACAAGAGGAAACATCAATAATAATACATCCTGATTACGAAGTAGATCAACCTCAAATAGCAGAAAGTTTTCAAAGAAAACTAAAAATTTCTGAACTAGTTGAACTTGCTTTTACAACAAGTGAATTATCAGCTATTGAGCCTGAAATTTCTGAACCAGAATCTAAACCTGCTACATCTGAGCCTACTTTTGAGTTCATAACCCGAAACCCTGGTCATCCTCATTCACCGCGAGTGAAGTTTCGCATCACTGAGAGCCTTCCTACTTGCCTCATTAGTATCGAAGAGATTACTAATACAAAAGAAGAAGTTCTACTTCCTTCACATCAAGAATCTTTAGATCTAAGGCCAAGTGAATCGATTTAATATTATATCCCTTTCAAACAAGATCCTTGGTATTCTTAGTTAACTGACTTTCTACATAATTCTGGTCTCAATTATTCACCACCTTGCATTCCTTTTTACACCATACCAAGAGGTAATCACAGACCTTCATTAAACATGTCTGGTGAGTCATCCATGTTTTCTGCACTGACAAAAACTTATTTGTATGGTGGTCCATATGTTCCTTCAGGATACCAATCGCTTTCTGGTACTTTCTCAGGAGCATCTCCCTCTCCCGAAAAACTAGTACAATCACTTGGTCCAAATGAATCTCATACTGAAAATTTGAACTCAGAACAAGTCTACATGATTTCTGGAAATATTCCTAACCCTGACCCTCAAAGTAGTAATTTATTGCCTGCGGGGCATCCTCAAGGTAGTAATTTACTACCTGGGGGGCAACCTCAAGGGCAGTATATACCTCAAGGGTAGTACATACCTCAAGGACATTACTCTATTTAGGGTCTACAACCTCTTCAAGGGAAGTACCCTATGCCAAAGCAACAGTCTTTTCAAGGACAGTATCCTTCTTTGGGGTCGTATTTTTATCAAGAACAACAATTTTTCAATGAGTTCAATCTTTTAGTGGAAATTATCCAACAAACTATCAAACTTAAGTTCCAAATTATCAACCTGGTTATGGTCCATCTTATGCATCACAACCTTCAATGGGAACTTCTTATCTTGGGGTAAATACAGTGTAGAATCCATCATTAAATCAACATAATTTGCAACCTAATGTGCAAGTACCTTATAATCATCCTGGTCAGCCAATTTCTTACACTCAAATCCAGCAACCTGTCCAACCTATGCTTCAAGTTATACCTCAGGTATCTGCACCTAGTAGTATTCAGCAACCTGGTCTGAGTACACCTAGAACTCCACCTCAAACTGTTGCATCAACTTATGTTCAACAACCTACCACACCTATCCCTGGAATTTCTGTAGCCCTTATTTATACAGCCCCTCAAATATCACAACCGATCCCTCAAGTCACTACTCATCAACCTAGACCCACAGTTTAGGCTATTATTCATACATCTATGGGACAACCTGGTACAAGTAAAATTGTAACAAGCCAACCTTATACATGTCAATTTGTTTATCAACCATATCAAGGGCAGTATCAATATGGACCTGTAGCACAAAATCCAATATACCAACATCAATCGTACCCTGGTTACACATATCAGATACTAGCTCAACCTCAGTACGGTATGGCTAACCCTGGTTATCCAGGAGACATTCCAGTCCCAACTACACAGGCTATTCCAAGTTATCCTGGATATCCTCCTCCTGGTACTAGTATAGTTCCTCAAGGTTATCAATTCTCTCAACAAGACGCTAACCGTCGGTTGCTATTCATTACAAATTTGGATTTACCATATTTGTCGCGCCTTACGAATGATCTGATTTATTATCTTCTATTTTGGTCGCCAATATCGAATAAGTTGCACAGTGATATTCCTAAGTTCGAAGGTAAATCAAGAGAAGACCCCTCAAACCATGTCATGACTTACCACCTCTGGTGTGCATCCAACTCTTTAATCGATTATTCCATTCAATTAAGATTGTTTCAAAGAACACTGATAGTTTTAGCTACAAAGTGGTATATTGAACTACCACGTGGCTCATTGAACAATTTCAACGCATTAGCAACAGCTTTTTTAACACACTTTCAGTTTCCATTCCGTTACGACAATGGCACGAAACTCTTGACTTCATTAAAAAAATGTACATCTACATACATTTCAGTTCACATACATGAATGGAGACATAGACGAAGTTTAGTGAAAGTTTTTATTCCAGATCAGATCTTGGCATAATGGTTTATCAAATCATTACTTCCAAAGATCACTGAAGATGTGGCTAAGGGAGGTGTTGTTACAGAAGAACAGGTCATCGCTCAAGCACAATACTTAGACCTTGTATATACACAATCTGGTGCTTTGTACGAAAAAATTCTTGACTTACCATGTCCAGGTTAAATAACTACAACTCCTTTAGGTTCTTATGCTGCAGACGGTGTAATTGGTTTATTTAGTGCTAATAAGAGTAAGAATAAGTCCTCCTAAACTACTTCTCCTATCATAACTTTACCAGATTCATTGAAAGTAGATTCTTCCCTTGAAACTTCTGCCGACATCCATGTTGTAGACTCATCTACAGCTAAATCTAAAACTAGTAATAAGAAGAAATGAAAGAATAAAAAAAAACAAACTACATCTCCCAAAGATAAAACCGAAAAGAATGAACCAGCTGATGAGAAATAGAAACCTCATTATCCTTGTATTATCTGTGACGAGGATCACTATACCAAAGAGTGCCCACATTAGTCTGATGTCTCTAAGTTTGTCAAAGGTTCACCCACACCCATTGTCTTGAAGGATCCTTTTCCTACTCAAGATAGCAAAATGTTAGGATCTTCTTCAAATTCATCGGCGGATATTTTAATGATGTCTGAGGTTATGGTTGTGACACGATCTCAAGACTATGGAACTAAAAATCCTATAACTGGTAAAGAAACAAAAGATTCTAGGATAAAAATATTTATAACAAAATATTGAGTTAGTCTAGATATTGGTGCATAATTATAATATTATTTACCAATATTTTGTTATAAATAGAAGGGTTTTTAATATTAAACCAAAAAACCCCCTATGCAATCATTGAGTTTTCAAGAGGGTATAATGGTGATGATGAAGTTTCATGTCATAATGGACACCATGCAAGAGCAAAGAAGCAGAAATTTTGAGTGAAGAAGTCATTTTTAATTATGACATGACACTTATAACTATTTATAACAAAATATTGAGTTATAAATAGGCTATAACGGTGATGATGAAGTGTCATGTCATGATGGACACCATGCAAGAGCAAAGAAGAAGAAATTTTGAGTGAAGAAGTCATTTTTAATTATGACATGACACTTATAACTATTTATAACAAAATATTGAGGTATAATGGTGATGATGAAGTGTCATGTTATGATGGACACCATGCAAGAGCAAAGAAGCAGAAATTTTGAGTGAAGAAGTCATTTTTAATTATGACATGACACTTATAACTATTTATAACAAAATATTGAGTTATAATTTAATTAAACCATCTTTCGAAAATCCTTTTTGAGTATTATGGAATCCATGCGTCTTAGACTATATACAAAGTTACATGGCTAGAGCACATCCAATGCTACCATAAATCAACAACTTCTTCTTCTTCTTTGTCTTCCTTGGAGCTAGGAAGATTTCTCACTTTCTTGAGGGCAACATCTTCATCAAAGGTGACATCATGGCATATCTCCACTTCTCTTTGACCAGACATATAGATTCTATGTGTCTAGTAAAATAAAAACATACGTATCTCCTTCAATTTCCAAAAAAACTTCATTTCGAGAAACCTAATCCCAATCTAGTGATTAAACTCTAAAGGTGTACTTCGAAGTCATCTTTCAATCCACATGCGAGAGCTCCTCATAATTATAACATTTTTGAAGATTTGGTAATATCTCCTTCAGCAATTTTGGCCTTAGAAGTGCTACAATCATGTCCAGCACAAATTAAATTACTATTAGCAGCAATCGGAGCTATTGATCCTCGGGATTCTAACCTCATGGTCTTTGATCTAGAAATTTTACACTGAGACTCCCTCATCATATGGCTTTTCAGATTCCAGTATTATTCAAATCCATACGAGTCTTTCATACTATGATTGATGAGGGAGCATCTACGTGTACAATGTCGTTAAATTGTTGGAAAACTCTTGGTTCTCCAACACTCAACCAATCCTCGAAAATCCTTAAAGCCTTTGATGGAAAAGGATTTCATCCATACCGAATACTCTAGGATCTACCTATAGAAGTAGAAGGAAAAATCGTTAATCGAGATGTGGAAGTTGTTGATTCCCCTCTAGATTACAACCTTATTTTGGGTCATAGTTGGTCTTGTGCTATGATTTTTGTTTCATCAGTATTTCAGCTAATCATGTTTCCTCATAAAGGAAATATTGTGAAAACTGATCAGTTTTCATATTATTCATCCGACCCTGCTTCTACAGACAGTATCCAACATGTTGGAAAAACGATTATCCCATACGAAGATGTTGGTGTAGGTTTAGTAAAGGACTCCACTCTGATGGGAAATTTATTTATGCCTCCACCCAACATACCACGTACCATTTCCAACATCAATATGATCTCATCAAGCACTATACCATTCGATGACACTTGGGTAGTGCCTTCACAATCAGAACTAGAATCTTTCAATGGCGAGATGCCTTTGAGTCCTTTTGAAATGGCATATGTAGCAGTATAGTCATGTTCTGACACATTTTCAACTACTCCTGATCAAATGAATGTGATCACCGAATAATCCTCTTATCTATCAAGCTTAGCCTTGACATCATTTTCCGATCCCTTTCAACATGTTTTTCACACTGATGAAAGTATTCAAGAATTTTTGTCTTTGGATGAATTACCATGGGATGATCTACATCATAGATCTTCATTTTTACCTGATCTTGATAAGTTTGAAAATGATTTTTCATCTATTTTTACAATTGATTATAGCGATGAGCCACATAATCCTATATCAATTACAAATTCAGGTTCTGAGACTAATTTGGGAAATATTTCTACAACTATTCCTATCGACATATCGATTAAACCTAGAATTATTGAAAACATTCATATAAGTGCTTCTTGTACGATTGAAGAGATTAACACATACAAAGCCCTATTTCAAGAATTCTGAGACATATTTTCCTAGTCTTACAAAGAGATGCCAGAAATCAATCCTAATATTTTCATTCATGAAATTAAGACGTACCCGGATGCTAAACCTATTAGACAAAGATTACATCTAATACATCCGTGAAAAGTTGCGGCTATCAAAGCTGAAGTTGAAAAGCTATTATGAGCAAGATTTAATCCAATTCCATTGACATAATGGGTATATAATATAGTTCCCATTACGAAAAAAACAAGGGACTATATGAGTGTGCATCAATTATAGGGATATTAATAAAAAATGTCCAAAATACAATTATCCTACCCCCTATATCGACCAAATTATTTATGATTGTGCCAAAAATGAAATTTTCTCATTTATGTATGGAATTTTTGGGTATAATCAAATCAACATACTCCCTACCGATCAACCAAAAACATCATTTATATGTCCTTGGGGGATATTTTCTTATCGCAAATTACCTTTCGGATTAAAAAATGTTGGTGCAACTTTTCAAAGGGCTATGTCTTACGCTTTTCATGATATCAAACATATTGTACAGCCTTATCTGGATGACTTACCTTCTCACTCTTTACACAGGGACTATAATATTCCCAAATGGAAAAAGCAGGAATATAGTGCAAAATGCTGGAACAGTAGTGTAAATCATCATATAAAATCAAGAGGCCAATATGGAGACCTTTCATATGTTATAACAGCAACAAAATATGCATAAATAATGGGCCATAAGATGTACAACAAGAAAGAACAAGCCTCCAATGGACAAAATCCCTCAAAAGAGGTGTTGCTAATATATATAAAGACTGGAAGACTGTTACAGCATTTTTTTAAAGGCACTACTACAGTAAATGGTTATACAAAAAATCTAAGGCTAATATGTGCCTCAAAAGATAGATCTACTACATATATGAGCACTATACAACCTCCTTTGAAGAACCCCTTAAGGGTTTTCAGGAAAACGCCACGTACAAGATGGGGATCTAGGCCCTAGGGCTAAAGATCCACTGAAAAATATAGATCTGGAGAGTCTGGCTGATCTAATATGATCAATAGAATAGCATGTTAATAAATTTTAGGGCTAACAATTAATTCAAATTCTCTACTTGATAATTACTTGTGAGCTTACTTGAGTTATTTATGTCTTCTCTTCGTTATCTTATTTAGTCTTTCATCAAGTCAATTATCAAAATACACAAGACACAATATTAGGCTCCTGGAGCCAGGGAAAAACCTCTCCCTCTTGGAGAGGAAAACCCGCAAAGAATTCTTCTTATAGATCTCCAAATGTCAAGTACCATGACCAAGACTCGAACCCTTGACCTATATATGCTTCCAAGACCTTCTCACTTATTTTCACAACATTGATCCTCTTCCTCTGCATTATCTTCTCTAATATGTACTAGAGAACTTGGTCTCTAGATTTATCTTCCTCTCTTATTGCTTACTCGAATACTGAAGACAAAACATCTTTACTTGACATATGCTTGAAGTTGTAGATCTCTTACTCATACATTTTGACTACTTTCTTCATATTATAAATAACCGTTACAACTATATGTGTATACTTCATTGTTTCTTACCCACAGCTTCTATTACATCACAACAATACTTGAAATAGATCAGCTCCTTACTGCTTTTACCCATGCATTTGAAACCAGCTCTGTCCACAAAGCTTCTTCAACAGATCAATGTTCAACCCATCATACGATTTGTTCCAAAATATTAATCCCTAAATAGTAGAATCTTTATGATCCTTGAATCTTCACTTTATTCACTTCTAGAATTAACAAATATATTCATAACGTCCACGTTTTTTTTTTTTTTCTTAAGTCTGCACTGAGATTTAGAGTGATCCACATTTTCTGTTCTCCACAGGACAGTACACAGTTATCTTCATATTATTCTCAACTATATTTTGTAAGGCCCCACCTTACCCACCATCAAAAATATAGAGAAGTAGAGGTCACATTAATCATTAATACTCATTTGCACAAAATCCTAAAGAATTAATCACTGTAAAATTGTTTCCAACAACAAGCCCTTTTTATTTAAAGCTTTAGATAATACAAGAAACAAATGTCTTATTCTCTATTCCTACTTCAACAAATTATTAAATTCATTTTCACATTCATACCAAAAACTTGTAGACATAGGAAGCTACACCCATTAAATAGTTTATTTATAATTTATAATAACATAAAAAAAATAGTAACTAATACTTTTACACTAAAAATTTATATGCACAAAAGCTACAGCCATTCAAGACTTTTGACAAACACTTTGCAGACATGCACTCTACACTCATTGAGGCATTTTGTCAAACACTTGGCAACAATGAATTTAAGATTATTCTTCAACATATTTATCTCATAAAATTCAGAAATTGAAACTTTAAATGTTGGCTTCTTAAAACAGGGACTAAATAATCCTAGTCTTTCATCAAAAACTCAATAATAGACGCACATCACTCACAACAGCGATCTGCAAAATCGCCCATCTTTCAGATCTGGGTTCTGAAACGTATTTTTTTGGAATAAAATCAGGGGTTACATGGTCATGAGGCACGGATACCCCCTGATGTTGGACTGAAGCGAATTAAAAATGCCCAGGAATGCGATTCTTGAAAAGAACAAAAATTTATACCCTAAATGTTTCATTTATGACTTTTGTCAAACATATGGAATGATAACTTACAACTACAGCTCTACGTGAGGAAAACCAACCCTTAGTTATGCTACTAAGATATGCTCATTTAATTCACACATTTCTAAATCGACCATATGAGTTCTTGAAACATTTTACCACCCACAAGTTAATTCATCTGACATGATTTGACAAACATTTTGCACCAATTGCTACAATTTGACAAACACATGGCAGCCCTGAATGCTACAGCCATTGAGGCTTTCTGTAAAAATTCTGATGTACTATTACAACAACTTGAATAAAAAAACATTGAATTATTGATAAGAATATGAAACATAAGCCATAGCTGAAATCTATTTCCAACTTACCTCTAGCATTTGATCTTCCAAACCATATTTTAGTTGCCATTATTTTTGCATTGTCTTTTAAGGGTTGATTTTGTAATTCCTCCAGGTATGTTTTGGGTACATGTCCATTTTCTTACTTCTAATGTAAGCTACAAGTCAGCACTTATTCGTGCATAAATAACTCTACTCATTCACGGACTTTGTCAAACACTTTTCAAACTATCCTAAAACCATTTCTAAAACATGCATCTAATTACTTGAAACAAACCATAAATCGTGAAATACTTACCCAAGTCCTTTGAAATTTATTTATTGCAATTACCTTCAACAATATTTGGCTTTCTTTTCTCAAATGCTACAATACCAAGATTAGTACCATAAACTACACCAATAATAACTCCAATACTGAGATCTAAACATCCATACATATAGATTAATCTAGTCTTCATTTTTAACTAATCAATTATTCTAGATAACATAAGCCTAAACCAAAATTAGATGCTTACAACAATTTAAATGTCTACTTTTTATTTTATGCTAAAGCTATACTATAATTTTAGGACAATGGAAATTATACCTGAAGAGATATTCAGCTCCAATCGTTGAGAATATGATCCACATTCGATCCCTTAACCAACTCATTTGAACCATCCGGTTTTCCACCCAACCATATCCAGGGAGAACTCCTCCCCCTGGAACCCTCGAGCTGTAAAATCTCACAAATAGTACCAAAATACAACAGTAGAGAGAGAGATATGCAAGGAAAACTAAGGAAGATAGTTTTCAGTTCCTCTAAATACCACTCATGTTCAACCTCAATAGATACTTAGTAGATTAGTAAGAAATTCAGATTTGTTTTGGAAGTAATTGGATACTCTCCATATCTCTCCCTCTCACAATATTCCTCAAGTCTCTTCCACTCTTGGCATTACCCCCCTCTCCCTTAAATGAGAATACATGAGACTCATATATAGGAGGAGCAAAAAATTCTTGTCATAAAAGAGGATTAATATGCATGCATTGTATTCCATCTAGATGAGTGTAACTTATGCCATTAAGGAGAGGTATGCATGCCTTATTTAAGGAGAGTGTAACATATGCATTAAAGTGAGTGTAAGAGAAATATTTTATGACATATATTTAATGAGTGTAAGAGGAATATGCAATTCCTTGATGAGTGCATAAAAGAGAGTGTAATGTAATATTTAAAATAGAGAGAGTTACATAGAGCCATGAGAGTCATGAAGGAGAGAGGTCTGAAGTGATTGAGGAGATATAATTCCCTTTTAATAATAATATCATAGTCTCATAAAGGATAATAATATTATTGATAATATTATTAATATTGAGGATT
Organism: Pinus albicaulis; assembly: GCA_034641835.2. Lineage (NCBI taxonomy): Eukaryota > Viridiplantae > Streptophyta > Pinopsida > Pinales > Pinaceae > Pinus > Pinus albicaulis. The sequence goes on from CM076581.1 coordinate 107,816,905, forward strand.
AAGTCGAGATTGAACTATTACAATTGATTAATCATAAGTTAAGATATTTTCCTTCAAGTATAATTGTTTACCCATTGATTGGAGGTGATTTTCTATTTTTGGAAAGTCATCCTTGAAATAGTAGACATGACTTTCTATTTTTAGAAAGTCACTCCAAAATTGTTAGGAGTGAGATCTTATTAAGAAAATTCATATGTGCACTGCCCAGGAGTGGTATTTTGGATAATAGGGATTCTGCACCCCTATTATATGCATCTTCATGCCTTAGTAGATCGAGGACTCCGCGCCCTGATCTACTCTAAAGATCCAAGATTCCACACCTTGATCTTTTTAAATATTCAGGACTCCGTGCCCCAAACATTTCATTATAGATTCAAGAATCCACGTCTTTATATTTCATGGATTTAGGACTCTACGTTTTAATCCTTTTATCATATATCCAAGACTCCACGTCTTTATATTTCATGGATTTAGGACTCCATGCCCTAATTTCCATGGCTTCTCATCTATTCTGCTTTGAAACTCCATGTTTCACCTTAAGGTACTGATTGTGAGCTCATACCCATCTGATGGTTCGTTGGTAAGGTCTTCTTCCAAGACCTGCACACATCACAATCTCATTGATCAAATAAATCAAATTAATTTCATAATTAACTTATTCAAATTTTACCAAATATTGTGCATGACTTCCACAGTCATTTTGGTTTTGGAGAAATGACTTCCACGGTCATTTATAACTTCAGCATCCTTGTTGGCAATGACCAAGTCCCCTTCCACATCATGCTTAGTACGATATTACGCACATATAATCATACAAATCATGTATCATCCATAAATCATAATTAACCATATGTTCCACCTAACCATGATCATCCATGGATCTGTGTCTCAATTCAGAATCATCATTCATGTCATACACCTATGTCCAAAATAGGATACCAAAAGAGAAAACATCGCTAATATGCTCTTAATCAAAATCAATTCTTGTGCACCCAACCATAGATATTATCATAAGCACACAACAACCAAGTGACCTAAACTAGGTCATAGCATATAAACATGTACATAAGTCTTTCATACATAATATTATATCATTATATCAAAATCACCATCTCCAAGTGTCATCAAAGCTATTTCACTAAGAAGGGACACTACATATTTTCACTTCTTTAACTATAATTGATCATATGTAAGTCTGCACTTCTTTTACAAAATGTGATCCACAATTTTCCTTAAGATATCCGCAACTCAGAGTTGAATCCGCAATTCTGTATGTTGCAAAACAGGCTACAAATCCTATGCATATATAGTGTTTAGTCTACCTTTTTTTAGGCTGACCCTACAACCAATATGTAGGCCGACTTATCCACTGCATGAAGGCCAACATGAAGAGCATAACTTCCAGCGCTCATAAGGACTTTCTTCACTGTATGTGGAGCTTGTCTTCCATCACTATTTTCCATTTTTCCACAAGGTATTGGAGCATGTAATTCTAGACTAGATCCTTCATGTTTTTGATACTTAATATTTATACTTAGAAGAAGAAAACCTAATAGACATCAAGAATAAGTCTATCTACATAATAAAATATTTCTCATGAAACCCATGAAGCAAGTATAACAAAATACATTTTATTATCTTTGTCTTCTTCTTTACATATGTGCATAATTACATAATCAACATGAAGACCAACCTAGTTACACTTTTCAACACTCCCTCTTAACGAGGGAGGTATTCATACAGATACATGGTCACTTTCAAACTGAAGAATCTCATAAGAAGAATCGGATTGGTAATCACATCTGTATAGCATCATATCAACCAAAATTGTCCTAGTGCAAGGCCTTGACTAACAACCCCATCTCTCAACGAGACAATGGGCTACAATGCTGGCGAGACACATGACTAATAGACACCATAGTCATTGTCTCTCCAAGGTACATATCCCACCTAGGTGTTCCAAGATCATGACCTTATTGGACTATTCTTCTCTTGGGTATCCAGCCCTCAAAGAATATTGGTCCACGACTACTCTTATCTTGAATGTCCGATCTCATTCTCAAAGAGCATCGGATGCTAGATGATTACCCAATCCTCCATTTTGTCTTCTAGGTGAAGACTAGAATGATGTTTCTATCCATTCTCTTCACATGGCCTTCACTAAGACTTACGGTTGTTAGTCCTAGTATAGTGCATGAAACATGTAATAGAGAATCACATACGTCACTCCCTCTTAACACAGGAAGGACATATTTCAAGTTTCTTCCAAGCAAGAAACTTACTAGCAAGCTCCTCATCAACCAGAGTCCTACAGCAACAATCAAACTACTCATGAATATTTCCTCTCCTTGATGTCATGGATTTAGATATTGAGGAATCTTCAAATTTTGGCTTCATAAGGCACATATCATCCATCACTTTCAGTCACGAGTCATGTCCACTATTAGAAAGTGATTCATCATTCTTCCTCATCTATTCCACCGTTATGCCATGTTGCTTTCCTTCAAATCATCCCCAAGGATCATAAATCCTTTCTTATGATTAGCATCCCTACATAAATTCAACCAAATAAACATACACATGTGAACTTTTAGAATAAAAGTTACCTTAGTGATAATATTTCACCATTTCATCTTCTTGTAGGCATCGACATCCTTCATACAGATTGACACATCTCCTAATGATATATTTTTTCAAGGGTCTTCTTATTTACTAGACTTCTGTCAGAGTCTACATATCTTCCTAAGAGATATCCAAGTCACATATTCTGGGCTTCCGGATGATAACTGCCTCTTGACATGGTTGCATTTCATGATCTCTTCCTTTCTGCACATTCTCCATTCCCAAGAACTTACAACCTTTCTAGTTTCTCATTCATATACAACCACCTCATGTTCCATGAGGACATATTATGTTGATTTCAAACGTTCGTGCACTAAGAGATACTCCTCCATAGATCATACATCTAAATACAGAAGTTCATTACCTGCAACCATATGAAATGACTTCATAGCATCCAATGTTAGCATATAAATATATACCTACCTCATACCCTTTTTCCCTTGAGTCATCCTGTAGCAATTTCTCAAGAATGAAGAGCTTCATTCTCTTAGAATGCTCCATCAATACCCCAGAAATCTATTTCCATGATGACCCTTGCTCTTGATGACTGCTTTCCATTAGTAATGTTATCAGAGAGGTTTTCCCGGAGTTGATCCTCTTCCTCTGCATTATCTTCTCTAATCTCTACTAGAGAACTCAGTCTCTATATTTATCTTCCTCTTTTATTTCTTTGTCGAATACTGAAGACAAAACATCTGTACTTGACATATGATTGAAGTTTTAGACAGGAAGGTAAATCATAGATTTACCTTCCTCTCTTACTCATACATTATGACTGCTTTCTTCATATAAATCACTGTTACAATTGTATGTGCATACTTCATTGTTTCTTGCTCACAGCTTCTATTACATCACAGCAATACTTGAAACAAATCCACTCCTTACTGCCTTTACCCATGCATTTGAAACCAACAATTTCCACAAAGCTTCTTCAACAAATCAACGTTCAACCCATTATATGATTTGTTCCAGAATATTAATCCCTGAACAGTAGAATCTTTATGATCCTTGAATCTGCACTTTATTCACTTCTGGAATTAACAAATATATTCATAATGCCTACACTGTTTTTTTTTTCTTAAGTCCGCACTAAGATTTAGAGTGATCCACATTTTTTGTTCTCCATAGTACAGTACGCAATTATCTTCATATTATTCTCAACTATATCCGCACTTCTTTAACTGTAACTGATCAGATGTAAGTCTGCACTTCTTTTACAAAATTTTATCCGCAATTTTCCTTAAGATATCTGCAACTCAAAGCCGAATCCACAATTCTTTACGTTGCCAGATAGGCCACAAATCCTGTGCATATATAGTGTTTAGTCTACCTTTTTTTAGGCCGACCCTACAACCAATATGTAGGCCGACTTCTCCACTGCATGAAGGCCTACATGAAGAGCATAACTTCCAACGCTCATAAGGACTTTCTTCGTTGTATGTGGAGCTTGTCTTCCATCGTTATTTTCCATTTTTCCACAAGGTCTTGGAGCATGTAATTCTAGACTAGATCCTTCATTTTTCTGGCACTTAATTCTATTTATACTTAGAAGACAAAAACCTAATATACATTAAGAAGAAGTCTATCTACATAATGAAATCTCGCTCAAGAAACCCATGAAGCAAGTATAAAAAAATATATTTTATTATCTTTGTCTTCTTCTTTACATATATGCATAATTACACAGTCAACATGAAGACCAACCTAGTTACACCTTTCAACATAGCCTCCTCCAATAGATCATGTAAATGAAAGGCAGATCCCTTTCACTAGAAAACCAACTTTCCAAATGGTGTGCCAAACCACCCTGCAACTCCTCCTATAGAAATAACGCAGATCTAGAAGTAAACTATGCTTTAGGGATAAATAAATGGTTAGCCTGATGCCAAGATCTGAAAATATGCACAAGGAACTTCCTTACTACCCTCCTAATGGAAAGGAAGCCTTCTCCACTGAAAATAAGCAATGAAATGACCCAGATCTAGTCTCTAATGCTGCAACCTACAAAACAACTCAACCCTCAACAGGATCTGTGCTGTAAATGAAAGATGAAGCTTGGCCTTAAGCCTGATAGTGGAAAATGTAGTACAAGACTCCTCCAATAGCTTCTCAATGGAAGAGGTGGGATTCCCGATTAGGAACACCCATTGCTAAACAACACTCAATCTCAGCTAAACAACAAAAGAAAGATATATGTCTAAACAGACCATATATTCAGAAAATTAATTTACATCAACATAATCAATATGGTTGTCATCCTCTTCCTTTTATAAGATATGAGCTTGCAAACCCTAAGCCCTATCCAATAATAGCACTACTTCCATGCAAAGCATCTCCATCTAAAATTGCGATGTCTTTCATTAATGACCACTCCTCCATGACAGCGTTATTGATGTGGTCAAAGTTGACCCAGACAAGGTGTTCCAACCCATTTGGGGAATTTTTAGGTCTAAAATGGGCCTCCTAAGGAAATTATAAAATAATAGTGGAAATAATAAAATAATATTTGATGACATCATCAAATTTTAGAGGGAAAAAAGAAAAAACTACTTTTTCAACTCATATTTTCAACTTATCTCCCAAGTTTTTTACTCAAATTTCGAGCGGGAGTACTCATTGGATGAAAAATTTAATTACACATCTAACGAGTACCCATATTGGATACTTTCGATGGGTCTTGCTACACGAAAAATGATAAATACATGAAAAATGTGATTGTAATCATGTTTTTTATGTATTTCTCATTTTTCATGTAGTAGAGTCCATTGAAAGTATGCAACATGGGTACTCCTTGGACAAAGAATTAAATTTTACATTCAACGAGTACTCCCACTCGAAATTTGAGTAAAAGCTTTGGGAGATAAGTTGAAAATACGAGTTGAAAAAGTAGTTTTATTATTTTATTATTTTTTAATCTTTTTGCCCTTTTATTTAAAAAATGGTGAATCATCCCCCATGGTTGACATCATCATCTTGAATCCTATTGGTTCTTATAAAGTTTATTTTTGGTGTACATTTTTCTTAGGAGGTCCATTTTAGACCTCAAAATTCCCCTAATGCCATTTTCACACCTTAGGGTGCTCAATTAAGCTACCAAGAGCTATCCTTTTCACATTGGCATTGATTTATTCATTATTAAGGATAATTATGGACCTCCATTGTCCTCTTATTCATTAAACAAAAAGCAAAAGAAAAAATTAATATTCCAACTAGCTCAAGGCTAATTGGGAATATTACAGTCCTCCCTTCCCAAATGTTGCTTATCTTTAAGAAAATAACAAGGTGAGTGCTACAACTCTCCATCATTGGTGACACCAACATGTAATAAGCTTCCCTCATAAGCTAAGTTTCTACCAATCCATCCCTCCATGAATTTATCCTCCAAATTTCTTATGAGATGCAAATAATTTATCCCACAAGGAGACAATAGCTCCAATGAAACAAACATGGTTTGTCCAATGTTCTCCCTGAAACATGTAGCATAATGAACATGGAGAATATCTCTTCTATAGGGCACATACATTCCTCGTATCCTTCCTCCAAAAATTCCCATAAAAAGTATAATTACATCATCAATGTATGGGATCAAAACTAAGTACATGCAAACATAAATTTGTACAAATGGAGGTGGGTCATAGTCCCACATGTGGAACCAGCGCAGTATATCTCCTGACTGCCTCAGATAATGATGTGGTAAGTGGGTTCCCCACCACTTACTTGCTACCCAAGTCTTCTCGCAATGGATGAAAGTGTGAGATATGTCTGATGCTTTTGGAGTGCACCCACAATGATATATAATCTCCCTATGGCCTCCAAGGGAGTGGCCATGTTCAGAAATGTTTATGGCCCAAAGTTGGTCATGAAGTTTATATGGAATAATGCTCCTCCTTGGAGCTATAGCCTGCATATACATGGTAAAGGAATTCATATATTCATCGAATAAAAAATTATGTACATAAGCATGTTCCTCACTAAAATTTCTGCTCATACAAATGGAGTGGTTCATAGTTAGATCCCCTCTCATTCCAAAAGAGAAAATAGGTGGCTGAATTAACTCCTTCAGTGAGTTATGTCTCTCTTCCAACTCCACATGGTTCATGCATCTTTGAAAATGCTGATATAGATCCTCTTCAAAGCCTTTCCAAGTGTAGCTTTCCATGATAGTGTTGTAGGCCCTCATCGAATAAGTATGGCTGAAAAGGAACTCTTCATAAGCCCTTTGTAGGAACTTCTCCTTAATCTTGGAGGCTCTAGATAAGAATATCCTACCATGATAGTATATGACTTCTTCTTGGACTGAATAGACCTCTTCATGTAGCTGGTCATCAAGTATCATGCATGTGAAAAGATCCTTGGAGTAATCCACCAACGGTTGGGACTTCCAATATGGATCAATATTCCATAGTGACAACACTGATGATCTATCATAGAGAACACATTTAATATGGATGCTCTTCTCCTTGATATCTCCCATGCCAAAGGTGTATGTTGGAATTTTTCTATTCCTCCCATGCTTCTCCTCCCATAGCGCAAAATTTGAAATGAGAGTGGGTACTGATGATGTTGGAAGAATGTCTCCCTCATTCTTGAGTCTACCCAAGACTCCCAGCGTTGTATCATGGCCTTATAATGCTCCCATTCCTCCTGGATATATGCTTGAAGCATCATATTTTGAGAAATATCTCACCAAATCTGAATCAGGTGGCCTCCCAGGTGGTTTGCCACAAAATAGTAATGTCCCATGAAGCAATCTCATAAGCATAATAGATGAGATTGTTAGGTCCTTTCTTCCACTATGAAAATCCATCTCTGATTTCTTTGTGGAAGTTGTATGTGAAGGATTTGTGTGCATGCCTTTAATCATTTGAGTTTTTCCACTCTTTCTATCCACCCATTCCATCTGCAAAGTCTCCCAATCAATGGTGACTTTCCCCAAAGTAATCAACCATTGCACACCCAATATCACATTGGTGTCAGGTATGTCAACCACAAAGAAGTGATCAATCAATGTATATGTTACCATGGTGACTGATAAGGATGGAACATAATGCATGCATTACATATTTCTATCTCCTAGGACCCAAACATAAAATCCCTCAAAAGCATCAGTGGGTATTGCCCTCCTTTGCACTAGTTCGGCATCAATAAAATTTTCAGCAGCCCCAGTATCAACCACAACAGAGACCCTCTGATTTAATATGGAACCTTGAACCCTCAAGTTCAGGTATGTAGGTACTCCTCTCAATGATGAAAGAGCCCCTCCAATTGGACCAAATTCCCCATTCCCATATCCTGATGGTCTTGGTTCATCTCCTGTTGTGGCACTGCGGTGACCTCTTCTTGGTTCATCTTCTTCTTCCTCCTCATCATCTGAGAAGACATCTATGTAGTGTGCCTTTACTACTACACATCTATTTCTGGGTGCCCAAGATTCTCGGCATGTGAAGCAAAGCTTCCTTCTCCTCAAATCTCTTCGGACATCATCATCAAGAGGTTTTTTATTTTGGGTATCTTTTGAAAGAGGAGCCTTCTCATCTTTTCCCTTTGATGGAAAAGAGGGCTTATGTTGAAATATTTTCTTTACTTTAGGTAAGGCATCTTGAAGGGTAGTGGGCTTGGTATACTTAACCAACCCATGAAGAGGTTAATCTAACCCATCAATGAACATATAGACCCTTCTTGCTACAGATAAATTAGGAACCATAACAGAAAGTCTCAAAAATTCAAAAATGTAAGTTTCTGGATTACCTGATTGTTTTAGCTTTTCAAGCCCCATGAATGGTGCTTCAGGATCTCTTCTATCAAATCTCTCCACCAGCCTCCTAGTGAACTCTGAATAAGCAGTCACATTGGCATGACCCAATGTATACAAGCCATGGAACCACCAATCATGTGCTTCACCCTCAAGTTACAACGCTACTATCTTAATGGTCTCCATTTCTGGAACTTTGTTCAACTAGAAGTAGGTGTCAAGCTTATCTACCCATGATTTGGCAGTGCATTTATATGACCCATCAAAGTTGGGTAAGAAAAATCTGCCCATAGTGTAGTGTAGATCATGATTCTGAATGAATCCACCACTTCTATTGTGATGCCTAGGTCTCCTATTGTCCTTGATTTGAAAAAATTCTTGAAAAATCAAGCTGTCCTTGAATCTCTGAGTTTGAGACTCATACTCCATAAAATAGTCTTCAAGGGATTCTTGCTCTTGAAACCCTTCATTTACCATAGCCAAGAATGTAGGCATTATAGAGCGTTGGGAAACTTGTTGTTGCTGCACTGGTTGATCATTCCAGTGATGAGAAATTTCGGATCCTTCACCATGATGAAATCCTTTAGGGGATTCCTTGTATCTATTCATCCTCATCTCCTTGATTTCTCTAACAATGTATTGCATGGCTCTAAGAAGGATCTTGGGAAATTCCTTCTCTTCATCTTCTCCTCCAGATAAAGCGGTTTTACCCTTGTCTTCTTTGTCATTTGTATAATCAAACTTCTGGTGTCTTCTTATTTGATACCTCTTCTCTCTATTAGTAAGAGGATATCCTTCTTCAGATGACATATTGGCTTTTAAAGATGCACAGGTTGTGCCAATATTATGCTTTGATACCCCTATAATATTCCTAAATAGGAAAAGCAGGAATATAGTGCAAAATGTTGGAACAATAGTGTAAATCATCATATAAAATAAAGAGGCCAATATGGATACCTTTCATATGTTATAATAGCAACAAACTATGCATAAATAATGGGACATAAGATGTACAACAAGAAATAACAAGCCTCCAATGGACAAATCCCTCAAAATAGGTGTTGCTACTATATATAAAGACTAGAAGACTATTACAACACTTTTTTAAAGGAACTGCTACAAAAAAATGGTTATACAATAGATCTAAGGCTAATATGTGCCTCAAAAGATATATATAATACAGACCTGAGCACTATACAACCTCCTTTGAAGAACCCCTTAAGGGTTTTCAGCAAAACACCATGTACAAGATGGGGATCTAGGCCCTAGGGCTGAAGATCCACTGAAAAATACAGATCCAGAGAGTGTGGCTGATATCATATGATCAATATAATAGCCTCCTCCAATAGATCCTCTAAATGAAAGGCAAATCCCTTTTACTAGAAAAACAACTCTCCAAATTGTGTGCCAAACCACCCTGCAACTCCTCTTACAGAAATAACACAAATCTGGAAGTACATTGTGTTGTAGGGATAAATAAATGGTTGGCCTGGTGCCAAGATCTGAAAATATCCATAAGGGCCTTCCTTACTGCCCTCCCAATGGAAAGGAAGCCTTCTCCACTAAAAATAAGCAATGAAATGACCCAGATCTAGTCTCCAATGCTGCAACCTACAAAAAAACTCAACCCTCAATAGGATCTGCACTGTAAATGAAAGATGAAGCTTGGCCTTAAGCCTGATAGTGGACAATGTAGTACAATAATCCTCCAAGAGCTTCTCAATGGAAGAGGTGGGATTCTCGATTAGGAACACCCAGTGCTAAAAATCACTCAATCTCAGCTAAACAACAACAGAAAGATATATGTCTAAACAGACCATATATTCATAAAATTCATATACATCAACATAATCAATTTGGCTTCCATCCTTGTCCTTTTATAAGATATGATCTTGAAAACCCTAAGCCCCATCCAATAATATCACTACTTCCATGCAAATAATCTCCATCTAAAATCGCGTTGTCTTTCATTGATGACCACTCCTCCATGACAACGTTGTTGATTTGGTCAAAGTTGACCTAGACTCCAGTCAAGGTGCTCCAACCCCTTTTCACACCTAAGGGTGTTCAATTAAGCTGCCAAGATCTATCCTTTTCACATTGGCATTGATTTATTCATTATTAAGGAGAATGATGGACCTCCATTGTCCTCTTATTCATTAAACAGAAAGAAAAGGCAAAAATTAATATTCCAACTAGCTCATGGCTAATTGGGAATATTACAGGGGCGATCATCCTACACACTTATGAGCTATTTTCATGATATGTAGGCATTACAAGATTCGTTTGAACCCACACAAATGTGTTTTTTGTGTGCAATAAGGATGATTACTAGGATTCATTGTTTCGAAATCTAGAATTCGTGTTGACCCCTCGAAGGTTGAGGCCATCGTCAACTTACCTCCTCCTTCCACACTTTCCTAACTCCAAAGTTTGCAAGGGAAAGAAAAATTTTTACGTAGGTTTATCCCAAACTATGTTGAGTTAAAAAAAGGTTTTACCCAGTTTTTGAAACAAAGTGTTCCTTTTATTTGGGATGAGATTGCTGATAAATCTTTTGATGCACTAAAACACGCGTTGACCCATGCACCGTTATTGCATCCACCCAATTACCACCAAGACTACTTTTTATAGTTAGCTGCCTCTTATTCCACAATTGGAATGGTTTTGGTTCAAGAGGATGAATCTAACAATGAGAATCTGATCTATTCTCTAATTCGGAATCTCAACCCGACAGAAATCAAATATTCACATGTGGATAAATTGGCCTTGGCAGCAATTCAAGCTGTCCAACGATTTTGTCACTACATATTGTTACATAAAAAAACTGTGATATCTAATTGCAACCCGATGATGTATATTTTGATAAAACAATTACTCAGGGGGGAATACTCTAAATGGATTGTCATCCTACAGGAGTTTGATTTGGAATTCGAGAAATCTAAATCAAAGAAATCATTGGTGTTTGCAAAGCTTATGTGTGACTTTTCCAATACTGAGACAGAAACCATGGTAGAGAATCCCATTGTAGATGAATCTTTGTTTATTATCATTACATTACATCCATGGTATGGAGATATCATTATATATCTTCAAACCCAAACCTTTCATCCAGAACTTTCACGTTCAAATCGAAGGAGAATCCGATATCAATCCCAGCAATATAATATTGTTGGAGACACTCTTTACCGTCATGGTGCAGATTCTGTTTTTTCAATGTTGTATAGCTCGTGAAGAGGCTGAAAGGGTTTTGAATGATTGTCACTCTAGATCATGTGGTGGTCATATGTCTTGGTTTTCCACAACCGAAGAGATATTGTGTGCTGGTTATTTTTTGTCATAGTTATTCAAATATTGTATTATTGTGGTCCGAAAATGCCATAACTGCCAAATTTTTGATCGAAAGATGTGTGCGCCTCCATCTCCTCTTCACCCAATCATTACTGTCGGTCCTTTTGCGAAATGGGGAATTGATTTCATTACATGTAACCCTCACTCGGTCGGGGGGAATGGATATATTATTCTCGCTATAGACTACTTTACCAAATGGGTCGAGGCGATGCTTGCATTCATGGCAGATGGAAAAACTACATCTACTTTCGTATTCAATCATGTGATTGCTCGTTTCAGTGTGCCTCAAGCTATTATCACAAACCATGGGAGTCATTTTTGAAATATTATGATGACCGAACTTTCCGATCAACTTGGCCTACACCACGATAATTCTACTCCATATTACCCATAGGCTAATAGTCAAGTTGAAGCCTTCAACAAGGTTTTAACTACCATGATTAAACGGATTATCGGAAATCACAAATCGAATTGGCATACCATGCTTTTTTTGGCACTATGGGCATACCTAACCTCTGCAAAAACTACTATAGGTTTCACTCCTTTTCAACTTGTCTATGGTTTAGAAGTTGTGTTACCCATTGAATGCAAAATACCGTCACTCCAATTAGCCATTGAGTTGTTACCAACTACCTCTGAAGAGGAAAAACGCTTTTTATACTTAGCATAATTAGATGAGACTCGGAACACCACTACATTAGCTATTGAATCTCATAAGAAACGTATGAAATCTCAATATGATCAAAGTGTTAAGTCTTGTGTTTTTTCAGAAGGTGACCTAGTCTTAGTATATGACCAAGCTAACGATAAGCTAGGCGTTGGAAAACTCGAACCGATGTGGCATGGTCCCTAAATTTTCAAGTGTGTGCTTGCAAAAGGAGCCTATGAATTGACTGATTATGATGGGATCTCTTTAGATAAGCCCAAAAATGGTATTTATATTAAGAGATATTATGCTTGACTTTCATGTGAAGATCTATCTTGTACAATAGTTACTTTTTATAATAGTGTGCCTTATATTAGAAAAGTGTTCCTAGATTAGTTTTTTTGTTACTACTATCATTGCTTATCTTGATTATTCTTGACATTACAGATGTCGACATCCCTTCAAACGTACATTGGTTTTGCTGATGGTGCTTGTCGTAGTACACAGAATATCTCTTCCGCGGCTTGGGTTATCTATTCACCCACTTATGAGTTAGTTTCTATTCATGGGGTAAGCCTTAGTCAAACAACAAACAATATTGCAAAATATAGTGCAGTCATTGATTTATTATTTGATGCCATTTCATTTGGTATTCGACGTTTGATCATTAGGTTGGATTCAGAACTCATTGTACTACATTTAAACAGGGTATATGCCATTAGAAATCCAGTGTTATTGAGATTATTTTTGAAGGTTCATCTCTTGGAACGACAATTTGATTACATCGAATATCAACATATTTCAAGAAATTTAAACACATTGGTCAATGCATTATCTAATCGTGTTCTAAATAGAAATTTGCAACATTAATATAGTAAACCAAAATAACATTCAATCCATGTTGAACAAGATACTCAGATAAAGTAGTATTTTCATTAATATAGATAGGTTTGTTTTCAAAAAATATTACATCGTCTATGATCATAGGTTTAAACACCTTATGATCTAATATATATTGATACAAAAAAAAAAAAAAAATGTTAATCCACAATGATCATCCACTATCTGTGATGATGATCATGGTAATATACTATGGCACGCGCCACCTTGTGCAGAAATCTCCTAAATGGTCTTGGAACACCTTTCACATGTCTCTGAAGCCTAAGAGGAATATCATATGCTCCTATCTCAGGAATTTATATGGTTAACCTCTCCAGGTTGTGTTCAATAATTTCTAGGATCTCTGCTGCCTGATCCTGTGGAGGTGCTATAGGTTGTGCTTGCTACCTATCAAAGAGGTGAAGTGTAGTTGGTCGTCGTGGATCGACATCTGCATTTAAATATTTTTGTCAGTATTGGATGATAAAAAACAAATAAAATTATATTAAATACATCAAAATAGTTTGCTTACCTTATTCGTCCCCCTGTGCCGCTGGAGGCAAATACATCTCAGTATCACCTTTGTAATCCATTCCTGCATAGGGGAAGTCTTCAATGGTGAAGACTTGATTCCTGAGCCACATAAAGTATGCCGGAGTGAACCGAACCACTAAACTCCCATCGCCACCATGGAAAGCCATTAATGCCACCCACCGTACTATATGAGGTTCCCTAGGTTCCCCACGATCTACTAGAATCAGCTGAGGAGCAAGAAGTGGGACTCTCTCTAAACCAAATGAAATGGGAATGGTGCCATAACCAAATTTTTTCAACTTTGCATTCTTTTCTCTAGTTAATTGGCCTTTCACATTGGCCAACACTCCTTTGCAACAGTTAAATATGGTCCCTCCAAAACACTCTACTACGGCTTGCATTTGGGATTTAGTGGCCACATGTGGAGCTACACTCCCGCACAATCTGGTTACTGTAAATGCTATCACTTCGAGATCCAATCGCAAGATGGTTTTAATATATATGCGACTATCCTTTAAGTCTGCCTCATCACTGCAATATTGTACTTTGTAACTGGCGATGGGACGACCTCCCTATCTGGCCCCAAACAAGGATATGCTTCCTCCTCTCTGGGACAATCCAATGAGGAAATAAATGTCCTCTAGCTCAATTTCGAGCCCGTGGTCACCAATGATGAAGCACTGGCCTTGAACTTCCCATGCATTTACGAGCAATGTCATCAACTCTACTTGTTCTTTCATACCTTGGATAGCCCAGAACTTATATAAACCATAATTCTACAATGCATGTATTGTTGTAGGATCTTCCATGGATTCATTATTTATAGCTCATGTTCACATTCTCGCCACTCCAACATGGTGGAACAACCTACAAATAAACACATTTTAAAGTTAAAAACCATTTGGATGCAAAACTTAAACCATTTTTAAGACAATTTTTTAATTTTAAAACATTCACGGTGCCCCCACAGTTTTTGTGAGGAGATAGTGCGGACGTCTACACGAACACCACACAAAAACTAGTATTCCGATAGTTTTTCCATTAAAATTTTATCGGGGTCTGCATTTATCACATGCATGACCTGCGGACCCCCGAGAACACATTTTTAAACACAAAATCCTCCCAAAAAATGAAATTAAGACTAATAAAGAAAAATGAAATGGATAGAAATGAAGATTAAGATGATGTGAATTACATGGTTCTGACGATTCAAGGAATGGACGGTTAGTTCTCCTGATAATTTCTCAGGAACTTCTTAGTCAAAGCCTCTCAATACACTGCTCTAAACACAAAAGGTGAAAATGATTTTGTTTTAAATCCTTTTTATAGTTTTTGAATGAATAAAATATTATATTTTATTTATCTTTCACCTTAAAAGCTTATTTTTTAATATTTTTACTTCTTGGAATAGGTATGTGTAATATTTTGAGTTTTTTTGCAGGATACAGGATTTTTTGGTGAAAATAATTATTTGGACATTGAGTATACTTTTATCACTTTTTCGGGCTCTTCAAAATTACAAAAAGTGAAACCCTGGAGTTCTATTTTAAGCCCTTTTCAAGCTCTCTAAATATGAAAATATCGTTGAGTACTTGACTATTCGAACTCGTTAAAGTAAATGAAAAATCGTCCTTTCAGTATAAGTTTACCCCTTTTCCAGAATTAAATGGACTAATTACGAAAAATGTATACGTTGACTAATCATGGTTAATAGAGTTCTCTCCTGCATAATTTTATCCTTTTTTGGGCCTGAGAGACTAAATTTATGAAAAAGAACAATCATGGAATTTACTTATGTTTTTCTTCTGACTCCCTAAAACTAAAAAATGCTAAGTTTCTCCTATACTGGACTCATTAAAAATTAACACTAAAGGACCTGTAGATTACAAACAAGACCGAACCACTCCTTCTTAGGGTTCAATTTTAATACTAAGATGGAATCATCCGAAGGATGAACTTACACAAACAAGCAAATGTTATCCTCCTCAAGCTTATCAAAAATAAAGAGGTACTTTCCAGTAATGGTCGGGGAAAAAGAGATAAAAAGAATCCAGATGTCACCCTTGTCTAGAAAGCAGCATGCCACTCTTAAACACGACACTTTGTCACACTTGTACCTAGGTTGGTAATTCCTTTTTCTAACAGTTAATCTAACCATATTGAAAGTATTCAGCCAATTTATGGGTATTATCTTTAGGTCAAATTCTACCAAGCCATCTGCAGTGTCATTATGTGTTCAAGAGATAGTTCAAATAAACCATTCATTGCAAACATTTGTTTCCATTCATGTTGACCATCCTTGAGTTAGTCCTTGCAAATATTTCTCAAAACTTGATCTAATGGTTTCGTGTCATGGGATTTCCTACGATGGATCACTTTCTATCAACATCATCTCAACATCTAGAAAGTTGATCTAGAATCCTATCAGTACCTTAGGATCTACATGCCCTAATGGCAGGTTTCTCACCTTCGATGACAGGTTACATCAGTGACCTTCGATCTGATGATTCTATGAGTGTTCGACTGCAAATCATTCATTCACACTTCAGATATTGTAATGGAGTACTTTGAGAACCATTGTAATTATTGGTGGTTTCTCTCACACTTGTTAACAGTTCACATCATTGAGTGGTAACCAAGTGGTTTCCACCATGTTCGACTTTGACACAATCAATCGCATGGATAGAATCATACTAGTTCAGGAAGAAGAAATTAAGACCTTGGATCTAGTTTCCACCATCCAGGCTACGAGGAGTTTTATTATTCATGATACAATAGACTACTTATCACAAATGGTTGCACCCATACTGTGTCTACTTTTGATGTAATAATGAAACCATATCTATACCAAAACATTTAGTTAGTTTTGATCTGAGTATGGGAATGCCTACCTTAGCGATGATATATATATCTTTGCATTGAATGTTTTTACAGGATTTCGACCGGTGTCCCCAATCCAGTCCTCGGAATGATAAATCACTTCACTCTTCAGAACAACCTCAGACTTCGCACTTTAGGGGGCAATATGTTACACGTTATTGTGTCACTGTGACATTTGACTGTCCATATAGTTCTATCACTACCTATATTGTGCTCCCTTAGAAGTCAAAAACCCTAATGTTCCTAAACCAAGTCTTGGAATTGGAGAAAATCTCTTTAAAAACCTTAAAAGTATACCTCCGCACTTTTTCTAGCCTTTTCCTACAGGTTCGCAGATACTTGGTCTATAAACTGTGGCAACCCCCACACGTTCTACTACTAAAACCTGTGAACCCCCATAAAAAGTCAAATAAAAGAAAAAGTAAATTCTAGAAGCATAGTTGGTCGAATATTCTCCCAAATGGAAGCTTCTAGAGGCGCGATCAGTTTGAGCTTTATCCCTCCACTCATGGAGCTTATCCCTTGGTCTATGGAGCTCAAATACCTTCATGAGAGAAATCTATCCCCCTCTTCATGGAACTAAAACTACCTCCATTTCCCTATAAATTGAGCTCAAGTTTCAGTCTTAAGGGTAGCTTGTACATGGTAGTTGCTGAATAAATTCCCAAGAGTGCATACTTTCTACACTAAGGTGTTGTTGGCATGAGAATGATCACACCCTTATGTCCATAACTCCATGTTGGTATTTAGAGAGGAGGGCTTATCAAACTGAAGGAAGAAATATTTTTCAAGACCCCGGGAGAAATATGTACGACATCAAGGTATCAAGTTGTAAGATTGCTCTTTTTATTCAAGATAATACATATGGATCTCTTTTTTCTCATTGAGTTGTTCTTATGCTTATCGAAATAACATCAATACTTAGACTCTTTGATCACTAATTTGGGTTAAATTTTCTTAATTATTATATGTTATAGATGCTTTGATTCTTTTGTCTTGCCTTTGATTGCAAGTTCTACTTATTGGAGAAGCCTCTTTGGAGCGACTGGATAAAATACTGCATCAAACGTTGGATTTCAAGGTAGGTGCATGTCCTCTCTACTTTCTTATAACAATTTTGAAATGAAATTAATCTAGAGAAAAAATTTTCCAAATGGATGTTTGCTTCTAGTTATTCGTTGAATACTAGGGAGATCGCTCTTGTCGACAAGAGGGATTAATCCGCATAACGGGAAGTATAAATACACCTCAAGGGAATGGCCTAACGGAGGAGAGAGAGAATATTATTGATATTATAGCATGTTGTAACATTGATCAAGTCTGATATTTCCCCTGTGCCTCCTACACTTCCCATATTTCAGGAAACCCTTTTTTCCTTGTGATGATCACCCTCATTCTATGTGACATCCTTTGTGCACCATTTATGGAAGAATCTTTGTGAAGCTAGGGATGGACGAATCCAAAGGACAGTTTTTCTCAAGGTCATGGTATATCTCAGGTGATTTCTCCACTATTATTTTTTGTACATGTTAACAATAAAATAAGTACCATCATGTTCCTGATGTTCGTGTGTTATGTGTCTCTTATACATGTTTAATAATCTTGAATGGTTTATTTCATGTCATCTTTACAAGATCATGTATACTAATTTGCTAACATCTAGGACATATATGTTGTACAAATAGTTTTTGTGCTTATTCTTGACTAATTTGTAGGTTCTAGAGCATGAACAGTTGCAAGGGGTTTTAACCCTACGGGATCTACTACAAACGAAGGATAAATGGGTAAGATCCACAATCCTCGATTTCTAGTTTAAAGCATATAAGTTGGTACTTAGAGTCCTTCTTGTGATGACATGCCATCCGCTCTGTTAGGTATTTCAACCCTGGGCCTTAGGGTAACTTTGCCCGTAACAGAACTGGCGACTCCACTGGGGATTAAATCTGTGTAATTCCTAGTTTGGGTTGTTTTATCTATCTTGTGGGTTCCCTAACATTTTAATCACTTTCGCAGTCTAGTAAATCTTTTTCCCAACCAGGCAGAAGCCATGATCTTATGAACAGGCCTAAGTCTTTATTTTTTTCCTTATTTCAGTTTATATACGCTACTTCGTCTATACACATTCGTGTATGCCCTCTGTTTTCTCAAAAATAACGTGTGTATATGCATGTTTCATTGGTTACAGTTGTGTATACATGCTTGTTGCACACAGCGAACCCGCATATGCCTAGTAAATTCTAAAAATCTGAATTTTAAGGCCCTGTATGTATTTCCTGTTCATGTCTGGCCACTCTTGTGGTACCTTTTAGGTGTCTAGATTGTGTTTCTTGTGGTATTATGTCAGTTTCTCTCATTTTCTTATGAATACCTAACCATTTTATGGTTTGGCATGTTTTGTGAAGTTGAAATTGCATGTAATGTTCCAAATTTTTCAATAAGGTAATTGGAACATTAATTTTGTTTTTATTTTAATAAAAGGAATAAAATGGGTAAGGGAGCCCATGTAGCAACAAAATAAACTCTCCTAAGGTGCAAAGAGTCACTTAAGTGGCTAATTTTGACATTCCCTAGTATGAAAAGGGCCAAAAGGAAAAATACTAGGCCATGGTTAACCAAGTCAACAATGTGCCCAAGAGGGGAAGCTTGCACAAGAAGACTGCGCAGTTTTGAAAGGAGGGAAATTAGAGGATGAGAGAAACCCTAATGGGTGGGGTACATGGCAAGGAAGAATTCCTTGCATAAAAATGTGAAGGGGAGCCATTGTTCATTATGCTTGAGAATTTCGAATTGCAACTCTCTTCAATTGTTCAACTGAGATAGCTTATGCTGCTTAGCACAAGAGGGATTCCTATTTAGGAGTTCCCTTCTCTTCCTTGGGAGGCCTTGGAGGATTTTTTCTTCATCTTCCTCACATATTGGCTTGAGGCCAAAGCATTCATCTTCAGCTACTGCATTATTCTGTTGGGCAGAAACATTGGAGTTGTTGGTGTTGCAGTGAGGATTCACCATCACCCATTTCTGGAGCTATTTTGTAGAGGAGAAGCTCACTCTTTCTCTAGGAGATCAGTGAAGGATATCCCATATCTTATATTGAATATTTTGGCATTGGGCCATTGTTTCATCTTATACCCAACACAGTCCCTTCCTCTTACAACGTTATTTTCAGAGGGGGTTTGCAGGAGGAGTTAACCTAGTGAACAAGGGGATTGTAGTCTTTAGTGAAAGGGGTAGCCTTTCACTTAGAAGATCATTGGAAGAGGTTTCTACATTGGTTGCAGCATCTACATCCTTCTCCATTCATGTATTATTATTTAGTTGCAGCAGCTACACTGCAACTCCGGAATTTTTCTGTTTTATGTATTTTAGCCAATCCCCTGGAGGATTGGTGTTGTATTGTTTTCTAGGGTTAAGATCTTGCTCCCCTATATTTATTTGAGCTCCTATTGTCATATCATATTGTATATTTCAGTCTGCAGTCATTTTCCCTTATAGACTACGCAGTTATAGAGTTGTCGGGTTACGTAGCAGAGTGTTTTCTCCATTGCATGTACATTTTCCTTTGAGGCTAATTTGAGCCCACCTTGAGAGGTTTTTTCCTCAAGGAGTTTGTATATCTTTTGCTGCTACAGATTATATATCAGTTTTTCACTCTTCTCACATTTTATGAGTAAATATATTTCATTGTTGTTGTTGCTTGTTAAATTTCAGATGTTGTTGTAGCTCATCCTGTTGAGCAAGATCTTCTTGAGGGAGAAATATCCACATAGCTATAGGCAGAGCCTGAGAAAAGGCTAGATAGCCTCTGGTTCTCATCCTGTATTTAGAGGTGACATAACCGGTAAAATCCCTCTCATTCCATCTCTGACATAGCCTTGTTCATATTTCCAACAAAAGAGTTCTTCAGTGGTGTAAAAGCTGTTGATTTCCATTTCGAAAAATTACAGTGGTATCAGAGCTTTGAACTTGGCTCAGCCTGTGAATTTCAAATTTCAGAGAAGAAGATTTCAAGATGATGCAAAGGATGAGATTAATCTCATTAGTTTTCAGATCCAGCAAGAACCTCTCCAAAGAGGTTGAGAAGATAGAAAAGAGAGAAGAGGAAGGACCATGCACTTCCTATTCTCACAAAGAAGTAGAGAAAAAGCATGAAGAGCACTTGGAATTCAAAATTCTAAGTGACTATATTGCTGAATATGGAGCAAACCCTAGATTCTTCCAAGAGACTCTATCTTTTTCACACTTTTTTCAGCAAAGAGAGGAGAGAAGACCCCACAATCATGGGAGGATGAAAGGAAATAGATTCCTATTTTCTACTTTTGATGGGTCACCCACATGTGTAGCAGAGGCTTGGGTGAATAAGCTAGAGGCTTTCTTCCTACTACATCCTATATTAGACAGAGATACTGTAGCAATTGCAGCGCTGCATCTTGAGGGAGAGGAAAATATTTGGTGGTTCATCCATGGGAGGCATGCAAGAGTTTCTACTCTTGCTGATTTTTCTCAGATCTTGATCAGAATATTTGTCCAAAGGAGGGAGGATCCCTCACCACCAGCTGAAGAGGCACATACCAGAGTTTTTATAGACATGGAGGGGTACCCTTCATCTTCAGCTATGGAGGCAGCTAGCACACTTGATGAAGAAACTCTTGCAACAACACAAGATTCTTCCAAACTTTACCAAGGTATACATTAGTTTTCATTTTGGGTTGATTCAATACATAGGGATTTCATACCATGGAAAGTTGATTGTCTAGAGCAGGAGACTTTTATTGCGTTGTGCCATCATTCTCGTACACCCTTGATGATTCATGCACCACACATGAGGTTGGGGTTTGAGATATGGGTCATGAAGGAAATTGCATTTCAATCTCCCATGAAATGCAAAAATAAAAATCTGTTTTCGGAGGATGGTAGCTCTTATTGGAGGGATACCAAGTTGTAGAGTGATGAGGAACATCCACAAGGAGCTGAGTGGATGTGGATGGGAGGCAAGAGGATGGTGAGCCTCTTGCAAATTTATGACACAGGGCAGCAGGAGGCAATGTTACATTGGTTTCTCTTGAGAGATTTTGGCCAACATGTGACCTATCCCTTTTCATGGGGTTTGAAAAGGAAGAGGAGATGGCAGGATACTTACACCATGGAGTAGAAAGGAACATGGGTGAATTATGAGGGGATGGAATTCTTTTTACCATTCATCATGTTCCCATTTCATATTTGGTGTGGTGGAAGTATGAGGGGGCAACAAAAAATTTTGTTGCTCAAGTTGTATGTTGTTGTGGGAGCGAGAGGAGGCACTAGCATAGTGCAAGGGATTGCTCTTTGACCTTAGATGCCCAAGAAAAACCTTCTTCATGGGAGGGGTCTACATTTGTAGCAACATGATGGGGAGATTATTTGACAAGATCCATGTCAAAGAAGGGAGCCTTGAGATGGCAATGGCCCTACTCCAAAGGCCAGCAACGCTGTCACTTAAGAGCATGGATTACTTGTTGGAGTGTTTCCAAAAATACTTCACAAGTGATGTATCATGGAGGCATGTAGATGATTAGCATGAGAGATTAATGGATGGCAGCATCCCTTGCTATGTTTTGATCTTCTTGGCTTGGGCTCACAAGCACAAGAAAAAACACCTACATGCAACAACTTTGGATTCTTCTTCCATGCATTCTCATGCATACTATCTACTGATGGAGGAGTCCACTTGGGAGGGCATCCTAATAGATTTATATCAGCATATGGATATATGCATAGCTCAAGAGATGATTATATGGTTGGCACAACTTCTTCCCTACTGCATTGCAGTGAGGGAGAGTTTTACTTGAGCCATTTCAGCTCAAAGGCCAAAATATATGATGAGGAAGGTAACCATTTGCTTTATGTTTTACACTCTCTTACTTTTATGATCAGCATGTTATATCAAGGAGGATATCTCCTTCTTTCACATTATGTCTGGTTATACTTATGGTCCATTGCAGCAAATATGATGCCTATTTTAGCAGTGGATTGTGGGGGAAAGCCACATGAATTTCGGTGTGCACCAATTACACCATTTTGTACTTTCATGTATACATCTTTTGAGATGATTGTGGCAGAAAAAAAGTGGCTGGGAAAGCACTTGTTACTTTCTATTTTGATGCAGGTAAGGAGTGCACTACGCAGGTTCCATTGGTGGAACAATGATCCACTTTCCACTTGTCATGTGACAACTTGATTCTATTGGTTCTTGCTTCCATGCATTGCATATTTCTCTTGGTACATGGGGAGCTTTGTTTGGAAAATGGGACATGAGTTGAAGATGCCCATTAGGAGTATGATCCTCCCTATTTTACATGCTATATGCTCCATGGGAAACAATGAGCTGCCCATGATTGCCAAGCTATTTGGAGAGTTTGAGTTTTTGGAGGAGGCACTTCATGGTTTATATGTTTGATGGGGTGGCTTGGGTCTCTTTTGAAGACCATTTCATTTCAGCCATAATCAGTAGCAGCCCCATATGCATCATGAGGAGGGAGGAACGCATTGGGTGGATGTGCCCTTTGGGAGGAGGGACCTCCATTGTTTTTGCAGCTCATGCTCCAAGGGGAGTATGGGAGATGATATCGTCACCATGTTCAGCCATTTGTTTTTCCATGAGGTGAAACATATGATTGTTTGGATGCCATATGATCATGAATTCCAACTCATCACATATGAGATGATTTGGGCCAACTTGATTTGCAACGTTGGAGGATAGATCCTTGGGGATCTAGACTTCATCTTGCCTCTTGAAGGCAACACTATTGCGGCCCAAGTTCAGCTTTCACTCCACACTTATCATAAGTGGAGTAGAGGACAGTGTGGGGTAGGCTATGAAGCTTACCATGTTCAGCATTTCATCCCACCTTTCCTACATGAGCACAAGGTGGAGGAGTATTTTGTAATGTTCCAAAATTATAGCTTCGAAGCCAAATGAAACATTAGAGTTAGCAGCAGCTATAGTCAGCAAATAAATGGGTAGAAAATCCCATAAGTTTTGTAAGGAGGATAAAAACACTCCAAGTGTGAAAGGAGACACTCTTTTTAGTTCAATAAAACACCTCCATGTGTGAACAAAGAGAAAATGAAGCTACTTTGACCAAGTCAATAGCGCAGTTTTAATGGAGGAATCCTAGGTTGGAAAACGCAATTTTGGAGGGAAAGATAGCTTGGGTTAGAAGCAACCTAAGTGAGTGGGGCTAAGGGAAAGAAAAATCACTTATGATTTAAGGAAGAGGATGGTAGAATTTTTCATTATGTTGTAGATTATTCTCATTCTTGGTTGCCAAGAATTTTCGCTACTTGTTGCTTAGCAATTTGCAGTGCTATTTAGCACTGGGTGTTCCCGGGAGGGAATCCCACCTCTTTCCTTTGAGCAGCTCATTGGGAGATTTTTTATTCAACATTCCACATCAGGTTTTTAGGCGAAGCTTCAACCATCTACATCAGCACAACTTTTCCAGAGATTTTACAGTGTTGCTAGGTGCAGCAATGGAGGGGATTGGAATCCTGACTTCTGAGCTAGTTTCTCATTGGAGGAAGGTTTCCTTCACTTGAGAGATCTGTTTGGAGAGCTCCAGACCATATTTCAGATTTTTGGTATCATAACACGCATTTCTCTCACCCTCCCAATTTTTTTTCTGCTAGGGAGTGCAATTTTCAGGAGGCAGAGTTTATTGCATGGTTTGGTGGCTCCATTGCTGAGTTTCCTTGTGATTGAGAGGTTCATCCTTTCATGGGAGGAAGCCCTTGAGGGTTATACATCAGATCAGACATCATACATCCTTATACACTCATGTACTTCATTTTTTCAGTGATTATTTAGTTATTTTCTGAAGATCACATTTGTATGCAGAGTGTTTGACAAGCAACCCTTGCTGGTTTCTTTTGTATTTTGTAAAGGGAGCTTAGATCTCTGTTATTCAGCATTATCTATCAATACATGAGTATATCTATTGTTCTGTTATCATTTTATGTACAAAAACTCTCTTAGAATACACAGTTCCTTGAGCATTTGCTCCGGCATTTTGCAGTCTTGGGGTTTTTCACCTTTTTCAGCTACACTAGTGTGGGAGATCTGTTTAACCCACCTAGTTTCATTTATTTCTGATATCCTCTTGTATTTAGATGATATATTGATGTTTCTATGGGATATAAGTGATTATTTCACTGTTTTATTGCATATGTTGATGGAATAGTGTTTTTCATGCATGATTTATAAGCAATCCTGAAAAAGGAACACTACAGTGGTATCGGAGCATGATATTTGGCTCGGCATATGGCTTCAAACCAAAGTAATGAATCCCTAAAGGGGAATGTTTTGAGCTCTATAGATAGAGTCTGCAGATGGCCAGGTAGCCTCTAGATCTCATCCTTTTTTCAAAGGTGACATATCCAGTAAATGCCCCTGCAGTCAATATCTGGAATATAATTTCGATATTCCTGAGAAGGGAAAATTTCCAGTGCTATCAGAAGAATTAGATATGGACAGAATCTAGAAAGCTTCAGTATGTGCATAAAGAAAGGGAGACAAGCTCACAAAGCTTCTTCCAAAATCTATGAAGAGCTTTCAAAGAGAGCTGAAAAAGTTGAGATTGGAGATGGGATCTCCAAAGGAGATTGATTCTAGAGCTGAATCTAGATTTTCACATGATGAGTGTAAGCATGCAGCTGCACTCCATGATGCATACTGCAGTCAAATGCCCAGAGCTATCCTGAGATGGATGGGAGGAGGAAGAATACATAAGAGAATGACTCTTAGTGATTTGTTGCGGGGGTATGAATCTCAAACTGAGAGGTTTAGAGATCATACTGATTTTCAAGAGTTTTGCAAGATCCAGATGGAGAAGAGCCAGCAGCAGGATGTAGATAGATTTATTCTATCTACTTTTGCCGGATCACCTACATGTTCAGTTGGAGCTTGGGTGAAGGAGCTAAACTCCTATTTGCATATGCACCATATTTCCGGAGATGAAGCTGTCAGATTTGCAGCGCTGCATTTCAAGGGTAAAGCTCATGCATGGTGGATTTTTGAATCTTATTCCTTAAAGAATGCCAACACTTTCTCTTATGCAAGATTCATAAAAACATTGATGGAGAGGTTTGGTGAAAAACTTCTTGAGACACATGAGCAAGGAAAACTTGAGAAAACAAAACCCTTGCATGTGATGGAGGAAACTCCATTTCAGAAAACCATAATAGGAGCTGATGTTTTGCATTACATATTTCCGGAAGCAAAACTTCCAGTTCATATTCTTGATCAAGAGGGCATGGGGATCACTTTTTCACAAAGGGATCCATTGGTTGAGATGTTTCCCACACACATTGATGAGGAAGAGGGCAACAGTGCTATCAAATATAGAGCACATCGAGTGCCTCATGCAAAGGAAGGAGGAACACATGCTCCAACAGGAGGGATTCTTGTGCCTTTGCAAGAATTTCCCCAGGATCTCATACATAGAGGTCCAAGCACAATCAATGAGTAGCATGATTGTGCAGCATTGTAGTTGGAAGAAGGGGAGAGGGAGGAAGAACAGCATCAGTTGATGAGGAGCACACACCCTTCCCTACTTCAGAGAGCCAATGCAAGAAAGAGGCAGACTGATTTTCGCAGTCAGGGTAGGGGCAATTTTTCCCAATCACATATGCAGTCTACTCTTGACATTGATGTCTCACTTCATGGAGGCATTCCACCTGGGAGGCCACCTGATCTTCAGTTGATGAGAGATGTCTAGTCTTTGGGTTCACCACTCTTGGATTTTTGAGAGGTGAAGAGCTTTGAGGAGAACTTTGGCATGGGGGATGTCAAAGTAACAGGCAGCAGCATGAGTGGAGCTTCACATGCCAGATCACCAGCGTTGTCACTAAGGAGGATTGATCCTTATTGGAGGTATTAGATTTTTGTAGAGTACTCCAAGGATCTTGGTGCATGCATGATTCTTGATGACCTAGATGGAGATGATAGATACATGGTGGATGATGTGGTCATCTATTCCTATGGCAGGATCTTCTTGACTAGATCTTCTAGTCTCAAGGAGAAGCTGCTACATGCAGCACATGAGGACTTCTCTTCTATGCACTTTGATGCATATTTCCAGTTGATGGAGGAGTTCACTTGGGAGGGAATCTAGCATGACATATATCAGCATATGGAAATATGCATAGCCCGGATGGTGATAGAGAGGATGTCACAGCTACCTTCCTACTCATTGGGTGTGAGGGAGAATTTCCAGTTGAGCCATTTCAGCTCAAGACCTCAAGTACATGATGGAGGAGGTATAATTTCACATTTTGTATTGTACTTATTTTCCTTATTTGAGTAGCATGATGTACCAAGAAGAGTTTCTTCTTCTTGCATGTTATATGATGATGTACTTGCAGCTACTTGTAGCATATATCTTGGCTATCTTTTTGATGAGCTGTGGGGAAAGCCATATGTCTCTTGGTGTGCACCAATGACACCATATTGTGACTTCATGTTTTAATTTTATGAGATGACTATGGCATAGCATAAGTGGCTGGTCAAGCACTTGTTGATTCTTATTTTGATGCAGGCCAAGGGTGCACTGCATTGGTTCCATGAGAGGGACGAAGATTCACTCCCCGGTTGTCAACTGACAACTTGTTTATATTGTATCTTGCTTCCATGTATTGCTGATGTGTTCTCGTTCAAAGGAAGCTTGTTTGAGGGAGAGATGAGGCAGAAAAAAAGGTTTTTGTTGCTATGGTATCACTTGGGAGAGTATGGGAAAAACTCTTCCCATACTTTTCATGGTATTTCTGAAGAGAAGAAAGGCACATTCATGGTACAAAGAGGCTACCCTTCAGTATTGGAGGATCATGAGAGACTTCCATGTCGGGAGATGATATTCTCACATAGCAGCATTATGGTGGATGGCTCTGGCATATGGAATGTCAAAGGGAGAAGTCATGGATCCTTATTACAAAGGCCTACAGTGCTGTCACATAGGAGTAGGTTCTTATGGATGAGATATTCTAAAGGGAGGAGGTATCCCTTATTCTTGCAGATTTTTATGAGTATACTCTCATGGGAGGACTTATTGGAGGATCTCACTTTCATCCCACTCACTATGTATGGTAGAGAATGCATTTTTTTACTTGTTGATTATTCTATTGAGTATTTGTACTTTCTCACCATGTTTGCACAGTGCATTTCTCCCCAAAAGAGCATGAATATTTTTGGGTTTCATGGTCACTTTAGGGCCAATGTTTATGATGATAGTAGCCCATATATACATGAAATTGGGCAGGTGTATTATTATTGTTTTATATCTACAGCTGATATACATTTATGCTCACTTCCACATGTTGGGAGAATATACATATCCATCTTGTAACTTGTTGCAGGAACACTTGCCATATGACATTCTCAAGCAGCAGTTGGAAGAACTGCGCTATATCCACCAGAGAGACCATATGTATCATCCAAATTTTCACATAATATTCAGCCATTTTCTGATTTGGATTCCATGTGGTGATGATGTTCCATTCGTCTTGAATGGAATGGTTTGGGTTGGCATGACTCATGATCTTGGAGGAAGAGTCTTTGGA
Organism: Pinus albicaulis; assembly: GCA_034641835.2. NCBI lineage: Eukaryota > Viridiplantae > Streptophyta > Pinopsida > Pinales > Pinaceae > Pinus > Pinus albicaulis. The sequence continues at coordinate 107,845,158 of CM076581.1, forward strand.
GGCTCAATATTCTTCTTGTCATTGGAGGGAAATCATGTTTCAGCCCAATATCAGCATACACTCTACACTTATCATGAGTGGAGAGGAGGAAAGCATGGGATAGGCCCTCTTGCCTATCATGTTCACTTATTTAGCCCACCTTCATTTCAGGAGCACAAGGTGGAAGAGACTTTTCAGGAGTTACCATGTTGGAGGGTGACTCACTTCATTTGGATGATTGCATGGATGAGGAAGGCACTCATTTACCATGTTTATCATCACTCCTACTTTATGGAGGCCATGAGATAGCTAGAATGTTTCCATTCACACTTTCCAACTTTGATTAATGCGGACACTTTGGTTTTGCACCCTTGGGAGGAAGCATTGGATGACAGTTTATTGGCAGATTCTCTTGATACAGTGATGAAGGCTATTGATGGAGGCCACATAAGGAGGAGGGGAGATATTTTTCTCTCCTTATGCATTTGCTTGAGGACAAGCAAAGATTTTGGAGGGGAGGACTATAATGTTCCAAAATTCTAGCTTCCAAGCTAAATGGAACATTAGAGTTAGCAGCAGCTATAGTTGGAAAATAAATGGGTAGAAAAGCCCATAAGTCTCCTAAGGAGGATAAAAACACTCCAAGTGTGAAAGGAGACACTCTTTATAGTTCAATAAAACACCTCCATGTGTGAAGAAAGACAAAATGAAGCTTCTTTGACCAAGTCAACAGCGCAGTTTTAGTGGAGGAGGAATCCTAGGTTGGAAAACGCAATTTTGGAGGGAAAGGTTGCTTGGGTTAGAAGCAACCTAAGTGAGTGGGGCCAAGGGCAAGCAAACTAACTTATGATATAAGGAAGAGGATGGCAGCATTGTTCATTATGTTTTATATTATTCTCATTCTTGGCTGCCAAGAATTGTTGCTACTTGCTGCTTAGCAAGCTGCAGCGTTTTTTAGCACTGGGTGTTCCCAGGCAGGAATCCCACCTCTTTCCTTTGAGAAACTCATTTTTAGCAACATGATGGGGAGATTATTTGACAAGATCCATGTCAAATAAGGGAGCCTTGAGATGGTAGTGGCCCTACTCCAAAGGCCAGCAACGCTGTCACTTAAGAGCATGGATTACTTGTTGGTGTGTTTCCAAAACTACTTCACAAGTGATGTAAAATGGAGGCATGTATATGATGAGCATGAGAGAGTAATGGATGGCAGCATCCCTTGCTTTGTTTTGATCTTCTTGGCTTGGTCTCACAAGCACAAGAAAAGACACCTACATGCAGCAACTATGGATTCTTCTTCCATGCATTCTCATGCATACTATCTACTGATGGAGGAGTCCACTTGGGAGGGTATCCTAATGGATTTATATCAGCATATGGCTATATGCATAGCTCAAGAGATGATTATATGGTTGGCACAACTGCTTCCCTACTCTGTTGCAGTGAGGGAGAGTTTTCACTTAAGCCATTTCAGCTCAAAGGCCAAAATATATGATGAGGAAGGTAACCATTTGCTTTATGTTTTACACTCTCTTACTTTTATGATCAGCATGTTATATCAAGGAGGATATTTCCTTCTTGCACATTATGTCTGGTTATACTTATGGTCCATTGTAGCAAATATGATGCCTATTTTAGCAGTGGATTGTGGGGGAAAGCCACATGAATTTCGGTGTGCACCAATTACACCATTTTGAACTTTCATGTATACATCTTTTGAGATGATTGTGGCAGAAAAAAAGTGGCTGGGAAAGCACTTGTTACTTTCTATTTTTATGCAGGTAAGTAGTGCACTGCACAGGTTCCATTGGTGGAACAATGATCCACTTTCCACTTGTCATGTGACAACTTGCTTCTATTGGTTCTTGCTTCCATGCATTGCATATTTCTCTTGGTACATGGGGATCTTTGTTTGGAAAGTGGGACATGAGTTGAAGATGCCCATTGGGAGTATGATCCTCCCTATTTTACATGCTATATTCTCTAGGGGAAACAATGGGCTGCCCATGATTGCCAAGCTATTTGGAGAGTTTGAGTTTTTGGAGGAGGCACTTCATGGTTTATATGTTTGATGGGGTGGCTTGGGTCTCTTTTGAAGATCATTTCATTTTAGCCATAATCAGTAGCAGCCCCATATACATCATGAGGAGGAAGGAACTCATTGGGTGGATGTTCCCTTTGGGAGGAGGTACCTCCATTGTTTTTGCAGCTCATGCTCCAAGGGGAGTATGAGAGATGATATTGTCACCATGTTCAGCCATTTGTTTTTCCATGAGGTGAACCATATGATTTTTTGATCCGGATTTATGCAGGAACGCAACAGAATAAACACATAACCATAAAGATAGAGATGCAGCGGAAATAACACTTCATTTCATTAATATCAAAGAACTGAAATTTGCTTACAGACAGAATGGAAATAAAACTAGCTAGGGCACTGGTAGCTATCTCTGAGAAGAGATGTGGCGGCTACAGGCTTCTGAACTGCGTTACAATGAGGCTCGAGGGCCTATTTATTATTGAGAAACAATGGAGAACCCTAAACATCCCAAAAACCTAACCCTAGGAGATGAAGCGACAAAACTATGGGCCCCGTTTGGGTAAATTGGTGTTTCAACTTCCCAGGGACGTAACTTTGGCATACTATCTCCGTTTGACGCATATGATACATCATTAGAAAGCTATATCCGAGGACTACAGCTGTCGGGACGAATTTTATCAGAAAATTCGCTGGCGCTTTCATACCCAAAAAACGTCGTTTAGGGCCTCAAAACGGCTCCGGAAGTTCAGGACCCGAAAAACTGCTAAAAATAGTAAGTTATGTCGAAACTGAAAAACTGAAAGAGACAATGGTGGGGGGCCAAGTGGAATAGGTGGGTGGCCACCAATATCCACCTGGATCATTCCTCCCCCCTTAGGAAGCAATGGTCCCCATCGCGTTAAGTTCCTCCATGAGATGAGGAAATTTCTGCTGAACTTGGTCCCTGGTGAACCACTTTCCTTGGTGCAGGAGTTGGCCAGCTTTGACAACCCGATACGGTTGGATCCTCTGTTGGCGAGTGTTCTTAATTTGCATGTCCATGATACAATCTGTGGTGGCCTGTTCCATGCAGTCTGGGTTTAACTCTGTTGGTGTGAGTTGTTCTGCAATTTCCGAAGTGTCCAGTAGAGGTGGGAAGTAAGGACGAAGGCGATCCACATTGAAGACTGGGTGCAGACCAAGGAATGGTGGAATACTTAGCTCGAAAGCATTGTTCCCTACAGCCTTGGTGATGGTGTACGGCCCGTATCGGAGCGGGCGAAGCTTGCGGTGAGGTCCAGTGAGGCGCTCCTTCTGCAAATGCAGCCATACTTTATCGCCCACCTGGAAGTTGTGTGGCACCCGGTGTTGATCATGGCGCTGCTTGTACTTCGCATTAGCTCTGTCCAATATATCATGAACTTGTTGGCGAATGTGTTGAATGCGCTCGATGAAGCTACTTGCTTTGTCAACTTCAGACTGGACGTGCGCTGAATCGGCCTGAGCAGCTGCAAATGGCATGGCTACGTCAATGGGACATAGTGGCTGGAATCCCAAGCCCACCTGAAAAGGGCTATGGCCAATTGAACTGTGGAGAGCCCGGTTATAACTATGTTGCACATAAGGGAGGCTCTCGTCCCATGTGCGTGGATGCTTTGAATTGTACATGCGCAGAATGTGTACAATCATTCTGTTGACGACCTCTGTCTGGCCATCTGTTTGGGGATGGAAAGCTGTGGACTTGGTGAGCTTTGTGTCCATCATTGACCAGAGGCTGGACCAAAATGTGCCGAGGAACCTGCTATCTCGATCTGATATGATAGACTGTGGGATCCCAAAGTGAACCCATACTCGTTCAAAGAAGAGTTTAGCAGTAGCTTCTGCTGTGATATTCTTCTTACAAGCCGCCATAATGGCCATCTTCGAGAATCTATCAACGACCATGAAAACACAGTCATTGCCATTCTTAGTAGAGGGAAGTCCCGACATGTAATCCATGGAGATGGATTCCCATGGTCGACTAGGGGTAGGTAGTGGAGTATATAGGCCTTGCTTCTTGATGGTCGGCTTAGCAATGGCACAAGCAGTGCAGGATCTGATGTGCTTCTCGACATCCTTTCGAAGGTTTGGCCAATAGAAATACTTATGTAGTATTGCTACTGTTTTCTCGACCCCGAAATGCCCAGCAACTCGACTGTAGTGTGCTTCCCATATCATCTTGGCACGCTCGCTTGAAGGAACACACAGGTGTCCCAAGTGACATAAAAGTGCATCTTGGAGGTGAAAATTTGGAACTTGCGTGCCCCCCAAGAGTGCCTTGTAAGTGTGGCCGAATTCTGGGTCACTCTCATAGAGAAGCTGCCAATCAGAAGTCTCGTGCCCACAAGAGTTGAGCACGGTGGTGAGCGCCACGATCGGTGGTCGGCTGAGGCAGTCTGCAACATTATTGGTGCTACCCTTCTTGTACTTGATGTTCAAATGAAACTGTTGCAGATATGTGGACCACTTCTGATGGCGATCATTCCGCAACTTCCCTTGTGTCTGTATGAACTGTAGGGGCCGGTGGTCTGTGTGGATGATTGTTTCCTTCCCCAAAATGTAATGCTTCCATTGTCGACAGTCTTTCACAATGGAATACATTTCTTTGTCATAGGTGGGATACTTGCGAACTGTCTCAGACAATGTCTCACTGTGATATGCCACTGGATGTCCCTGTTGAGTAAGAACCGCCCCAATAGCATAGTCAGAGGCATCTGTCTCGATCTCAAACGGCTGCTGCAAGTCTGGTAAGGTGAGCACTGGGGCAGAACATAGGCGATTTTTCAATTCTTTGAATGCCTTCTATTGAGGTTCCGACCAAAATAATTTTTCTCTCGCTCCTCCTTTGGTGACTTGACTCAAGGGTCAAGTGATATGAGAGAATCCCAACACGAATCTATGGTAGAAATTAGCAAGACCCAGAAAACTGCGAAGCTCTGTTATAGTAGTCGGGGCTGGCCAATCCCGAATGACTTGGATCTTGGCTGGATCCACATGCACCCCCTTTTCATCAATAATGTATCCCAGATATTGAACCTGGGTCATGCCAAACGTGCACTTCTCCAAATTGGCACACAACTTGTGTTGCCGCAATGTTTGGAGGACTTGTCGGATGTGATGAAGGTGCTCTTCCCAAGTCTTGTTGAAGATCAGAATGTCATCCAAGTACACCACTACGAATGAGTTGGTGAATGGCCGCAAGATGTCGTCCATCATCCTCATGAAGGTTGCGGGAGCATTCGTCAACCCGAAAGGCATGACCAGCCATTCAAAAAGGCCTTCCATAGCTTTGAAGGCAGTCTTCCACACATCAGAGGGTTCAATTGGTACCTGGTGATACCCAGACTTCAGGTCGATCTTACTGAAATATTTTGCACCTTGGAGTTGGTCCAGAAGGTCATCAATCCGTGGGATTGGTTACCTATTCCGGACAGTGATCTTGTTCAGCGCCCGATAGTCAATACAGAGTCTCCACGTCCCATCCTTCTTCTGTACCAACACGATCGGGCTCCCACAGGGCGATGAACTTGGTCTGATGTGACCTTTCTGCAACAGCTCCTGAATCCGCCTCTTGATTTCATCATTTTCCAGAACAGAGCGTCGATAGATCGGTCCATTGGGTAGTGGCGCACCTGGGGTCAGATCAATCGGGTGCTTGACCTGGCAGTGCAGAGGAACCCTTGTGGGTGAGGTGAAGATGTCCCCGTACTCCTCCACGACCTTATCCATTTGTTGTTGTCGTGCAGAGGGGCCCTGTCTGGAGGTCGTGGCCACAGTCTTCTTCTTGCCCGGGGGGCGGATCATCAGAAAAACGAATTTCCTGGTTTGGGAAATGAGCTTACTACATTGTTTTGCAGTAACCAAAGAGATAGTCGTAGGAGGTGGTACCTCTGGTATCCTGTACAACTTATTTCCCAAAGTAATAATAACAACACGAGGTCGAGACTCATACACAGCATGACGCTTCCACAAGTATGGTTGTCCTAATAATACATCAGAAACATCAATAGGAGCAACGTCGCATAATACCTCATCCGTGAAGGGCTTGATGCTATAGGGAAGGCGACACTGCTGGCTGACGCGGAGATCTCGTCCTTGGTGAAGCCACCCGATGGTGTATGGATGTGGGTGAGACGTGGTCGGCAAGCCCAACCGCTTCACGGCGTCTGCTGAAATGAGGTTCTTTTGGCTCCCATTGTCGACAATGAACTGTACAGGGGAGCCCTTTACCCACATCTGGGAGTGGAAGAGACGTTCCTCCTCCTTTGGATCTTCCGGTTCCTCCTTCTGGACCTTTGTAGTGGCAACAGTGGCGTTGGGCTCTGCATCAATAATCTGTTTCCCCTTTTCATTCCCCTTTTCAGGTTCTGATTCAGAGTCGGAGCATGCATCTGACTCAGAAGCCCTCATCTCGGCCACTAGCGACTGCTTGGCCCGACACTCACTTGTGTTGTGAGTGGAGCTCTTATGGAACTCACACCACTTTCCTGTGTCCTTCTTTGGCTTTACGGTGTTGTTCTTTTCTTGTGGCTTTGGTGGGTTGTCTTTAGCCGCCATGCCTTGGCTCTGTCCTTTGTTCTGCGGTTTGGAAGCAACTTTTCCTTGCTTTTGATTCGCAAATCCAAAGTCTCGCTTCTTCTGTTTGAATTTCTGCTCAATCTTGGCAGCATACTGGTATGCCGTACCAAGCGAGGAGATGTCGAGGAACTCCATTTCCTCCTGAATGTATCTGTGCAGACAGCTGCGATACTTTAGCACCAAATGTTTCTCCGAATCTTTGATACCCAACTTTGTGCGCAGGGTATGGAACAGATTCGTCAGCTCGTGCACATCTTGATCCCTTTGTTGTCGCAGCGTGGTCCATTGTATGTACTTGTCCTCATAGCTCCCCACGGAATAGTACTGTTCCTTGACGGCGTCTCGGAAAGAATTCCAAGTTGGTACGGCCGAGAACAGAGAGGGTTCTGTCTGGTCCTTGTTCTCACAGTAGGTTTCCCACCAGTCCTTAACATGGGGGTAGCTTTGAGGAGTGCAAAAATAATCTTCTCCCGATCTGAAAAGTCATGAACAGAGAAATATCCTTCTAATAGATTCAACCATCTATCTACGGCATCTGCGTCTATTTGACCCTCAAATATGGGAATGTCAAAATTTACTTGTACCTTAAAGGGAGTCGCAACTCTAGAGTGGCTACTGGATGCAGATGCACCGCCGGTGGGCAGCCGTTGAAGGATCTGAGCAAAACTATCCATCATCGCGTTCCTTTGTTTTTCGAGGGCCTCCTCGAGCAATATTTTTATAGGATCTCCTGCTCCCTCATCTTTCTTTTCGTCCCCCATGGGCGTCCATCGAGGTTTGAGAGGCTGATCTTGCAAAGGTTCCACCAGATCAAGCCCTAGCTCCTTATACCCCGACCTCGTTGGGGACATGCAAAGAAGGATCGAGAAAAAGCAGACCGCTCTGATACCACTGATCCGGATTTATGCAGGAACACAACAAAATAAACACATAACCATAAATATAGAGATGCAGCGGAAATAACACTTCATTTCATTAATATCAAAGAACTGAAATTTGCTTACAGACAATGGAAATAAAACTAGCTAGGGTACTGGTAGCTATCTCTGAGAAGAGATGTGGTGGCTACAGACCTCTGAACTGCTTTACAATGAGGCGCGAGGGCCTATTTATTATTGAGAAACAATGGAGAACCATAAACATCCCAAAAACCTAACCCTAGGAGATGAAGCGCCAAAACTATGGGCCCCGTTTGGGTAAATTGGTGTTTCAACTTCCCAGGGACGTAACTTTGGCATACTATCTCCGTTTGACGCACATGATACATCATTAGAAAGCTCTATCCGAGGACTACAGCTGTCGGGACGAACTTTATCAGAAAATTTGTTGGGCTTTCATACCCAAAAAACGTCGTTTAGGGCCTCAAAACGGCTCCGGAAGTTCAGGACCCGAAAAACTGCTAAAAATAGTAAGTTATGCCGAAACTGAAAAACTGAAAGAGATAATGGTGGGGGGCCAAGTGGAATAGGTGGGTGGCCACCAATATCCACCTGGATCATTTTTTGAATGCAGTATGATGATTAATTCCAACTCATCACATATGAGATGATTTGGGCCAACTTGATTTGCAGCGTTGGAGGGTAGATCCTTGGGGATCTAGACTTCATCTTGCCTCTTGAAGGCAACACTATTGCGGCCCAAGTTCAGCTTTCACTCCACACTTATCATAAGTGGAGTAGAGGACAACATGGTGTAGGCTATGAAGCTTACCATTTTTAGCATTTCATCCCACCTTTCCTACATGAGCACAAGGTGGAGGAGTATTTTGTAATGTTCCAAAATTCTAGCTTCCAAGCTAAATGGAACATTAGAGTTAGCAGCAGCTATAGTCGGCAAATAAATGGGTAGAAAATCCCATAAGTCACATAAGGAGGATAAAAACACTCCAAGTGTGAAAGGATACACTCTTTCTAGTTCAATAAAACACCTCCATGTGTGAACAAAGACAAAATGAAGCTGCTTTGACCATGTTAATAGCGCAGTTTTAATGGAGGAGGAATCCTAGGTTGGAAAACGCAATTTTGGAGGGAAAGGTAGCTTGGGTTAGAAGCAACCTAAGTGAGTGGGGCTAAGGGAAAGAAAACTCACTTATGATTTAAGGAGGAGGATGGCAGCATTTTTCATTATGTTGTAGATTATTCTCATTCTTGGTTGCCAAGAATTGTCGGTATTTGTTGCTTAGCAAGTTGCAGTGCTATTTAGCACTGGGTGTTCCTGGGCGGGAATCCCACCTCTTTCCTTTGAGCAGCTCATTGGGAGATTTTGTATTCAACATTCCACATCAGGTTTTTAGGCCAAGCCTCATCCATCTACATCATCACAACTTTGCCAGAGATTTTGCAGTGTTGCTAGGTGCAGCAATGGAAGGGATTGGAATCCCGACTTCTGAGCTAGTTTCTCATTGGAGGAAGGTTTCCTTCACTTGAGAGATCTATTTGGAGAGCTCCAGAGCATATTTCAGATCTGTGGTATCATAACACACATTTCTCTCACCCTCCCAATGTTTTTTCTGCTAGGGAGTGCAATTTTCAGGAGGCAGAGTTTATTGCATGGTTTGGTGGCTCCATTGTTGAGTTTCCTTGTGATTGAGAGGTTCATCCTTTCATGGGAGGAAGCCCTTGAGGGTTCTACATCATATCAGACATAATACATCCTTATACACTCATTTACTTCATTTTTGCAGTGATTATTTAGTTATTTTCTGAAGATCACATTTGTATGCAAAGTGTTTAACAAGAAACCCTTGCTGGTTTCTTTTGTATTTTGTAAATGGAGCTTAGATCTCTATTCTTCAGCATTATCTATCAATAAATGAGTATATATATATATTGTTATCTTATCATTTTATGTAAAAACCCTCTCTTATACTGCACATTTCCTTGAGCAGTCGCTCCGACATTTTGCAGTCTTGGGGTTTTTCACCTTTTTCAGCTACACTAGTGTGGGAGATCTGTTTAACCCACCTAGTTTAATTTATTTCTGATATCCTCTTGTATTTAGATGATATATTGATTTTTCTATGGGATATAAGTGATTATTTCACTGTTTTATTGCATATGTTGCTGGAATAGCGTTTTTCATGCATGATTTATAAGCAATCCTGAAAAAGGAACACTACAGTGGTATCGAAGCATGATATTTGGCTCGGCCTGTGGCTTCAAACCAAAGTAATGAATCCCCGAAGGGGAATGTTTTGAGCTCTATATATAGAGTTTGCAGATGGCCAGGTAGCCTCTGGATCTCATCCTTTTTTCAAAGGTAACATATCCAGTAAATGCCCCTGCAGTCAATATCTGGAATATAATTTCGATATTCCTAAGAAGGGAAAATTACCAGTGCTATTAGAAGAAGGAGATATGGACAGAATGTAGAAAGCTTCAGTATGTGCATAAAGAAAGGGAGACAAGCTCACAAAGCTTCTTCCAAAATCTATGAAGAGCTTTCAAAGAGAGCTGAAAAAGTTGAGATTGGAGATGGGATCTCCAAAGGAGATTGATTCTAGGTCTGAATCTAGATTTTCACATGATGAGTGTGAGCATGTAGCTACACTCCATGATGCACAAGACAGTCAAATGCCCAGAGCTATCCTGAGATGGATGGGAGGAGGAAGAATGCCTAATATAATGACTCTTAGTGATTTGTTGCGGGGGTATGAATCTCAAACTGAGAGGTTTAGAGATCATACTGATTTTCAAGAGTTTTTCAAGATCCATATGGAGAAGAGCCAGCAGCAGGATGCAGATAGATTTCTTCTATCTAATTTTTCCGGATCACCTACATGTTCAGTTGGAGCTTGGGTGAAGGAGCTAAACTCCTATTTGCATCTGCACCATATTTCCGGAGATGAAGCTATCAAAGTTGCAGCGCTGCATTTCAAAGGTAAATCTCATGCATGGTGGATTTTTGAATCTTATTCCTTAAAGAATGCCAACACTTTCTCTTATGCAAGATTCATAAAAACATTGATGGAGAGGTTTGGTGAAAAACTTCTTGAGACACATGAGCAAGGAAAACTTGAGAAAACAAAACCCTCACATGTGATGGAGGAAACTCCATTTCAGAAAACCATGATAGGAGCTGATGTCTTTCATTACATATTTCCGGAAGCAAAACTTCCAGTTCATATTCTTGATCAAGAGGGCATGGGGATCACTTTTTCACAAAGGGATCCATTGGTTGAAATGTTGCCCACACACATTGATGAGGAAGAGGGAAATAGCGCTATCACATCTAGAGCACATCCAGTGCCTCATGCAAAGGAAGGAGGAACACATGCTCCAACAGAAGGGATTTTTGTACCTTTGCAAGAATTTCCCCAGGATCTCATACATAGAGGTCCAAGCACAATCAATTAGCAGCATGATTGTGCAGCATTGCAGTTGGAAGAAGGGGAGAGGGAGGAAGAGCAACATCAGTTGATGAGGACCACACACCCTTCCCTATTTCAGAGAGCCAATGCAAGAAAGAGGCAGACTGATTTTCACATTCAATGTAGGGGCAAGTTTCCCAATCACATATGCAGTCTACTCTTGACATTGATGTCTCACTTCATGGAGGCATTCCACCTGGGACGCCACCTGATCTTCAGTTTATGAGAGATGTCTAGTCTTTGGGTTCACCACTCTTGGATTTTTGAGAGGTGAAGAGCTTTGAGGAGAACTTTGGCATGGGGTATGTCAAAGTAACAGGCAGCAGCATGAGTGGAGCTTCACATGCCAGATCACCAGTGTTGTCACTAAGGAGGATTGATCCTTATTGGAGGTATTAGCTTTTTGTAGAGTACTCCAAGGATCTTGGTGCTTGCATGATTCTTGATGACCCGGATGGAGATGACAGATACATGGTGGATGATGTGGTCATCTATTCCTATGGAAGGATCTTCTTGACTAGATCTTCTAGTCTCAAGGAGAAGCTGCTACATGCAACACATGAGGACTTCTCTTCTATGCACTTTGATGCATATTTCCAGTTGATGGAGGAGTTCACTTGGGAGGGCATATAGCATGACATATATCAGCATATGGAAATATGCATAGCCCAGATGGTGATAGAGAGGATGTCACAGCTACCTTCCTACTCATTGGGTGTGAGGGAGAATTTCCAGTTGAGCCATTTCAGCTCAAGACCTCAAGCACATGATGGAGGAGGTATAATTTCACATTTTGTATTGTACTTCTTTTCCTTATTTGATCAGCATGATGTACCAAGAATATTTTCTTCTTCTTGCATGTTATATGATGATGTACTTGCAGCTACTTGTAGCATAGATCTTGGCTATCTTTTTGATGAGCTGTGGGGGAAGCCATATGTCTCTTGGTGTGCACCAATGACACCATATTGTGCCTTCATGTTTTCATTTTATGAGATGACTATGGCAGAAAACAAGTGGCTATTCAAGAAATTGTTGATTCTTATTTTGATGCAGGCCAAGGGTGCACTGCATTGGTTCCATGAGAGGGACGAAGATTCACCCCTTGGTTGTCAACTAACAACTTGTTTATATTGTATCTTGCTTCCATGTATTGCTGATGTGTTCTTGTTCAAAGGAAGCTTGTATGAGGGAGAGATGAGGCAGCAACAAAGGTTGTTGTTGCTATGGTATCACTTGGGAGAGTATGGGAAAAATTCTTCCCATACTTTTCATGGTATTTCTGAAGAGAAGAAAGGCACATTCATGGTGCAAAGAGGCTACCCTTCAGTATTGGAGGATCATGAGAGACTTCCATTTTGGGAGATGATCTTCTCACATAGCAGCATTATGGTGGATGGCTTTTGCATATGGAATGTCAAAGGGAGAAGTCATGGATCCTTATTACAAAGGCCTACAGCGCTGTCACATAGGAGTAGGTTCTTATGGATGAGATATTCTAAAGGGAGGAGGTATCCCTTCTTCTTGCAGATTTTTATGAGTATACTCTCATTGGAGGACTTATTGGAGGATCTCACTTTCATCCCACTCACTATGTATGGTAGAGAATGCATTTTTGTACTTGTTGATTATTCTATTGAGTATTTATACTTTCTCACCATGTTTCTCCCCAAAAGAGCAGGAGTATTTTTGGGTTTCATGGTCACTTTAGGGCCAATGTTTATGATGATAGTAGCCCATCTATACATGAAATTGGGCAAGTGTATTATTATTTTTTATATGTACATCTGATATACATTTATGCTCACTTCCACATGTTGGGAGAACATACATATCCATCTTGTAACTTGTTGTAGGAACACTTTCCATATGATATTCTCAAGCAGCAGTTGGAAGAATTGTGTTGTATCCACCAGAGAGACCATATGTATCATCCAAATTTGCACATAATCTTCAGCCATTTTCTGATTTGGATGCCATGTGGTGATGATGTGCCATTCATCTTGAATGGAATGGTTTGGGTTGGCATGACTCATGATCTTGGAGGAAGAGTCTTTGGAGGCTCAATCTTCTTCTTGCCATTGGAGGGAAATCATGTTTCAGCCCAATATCAGCATACCCTCTACACTTACCATGAGTGGAGAGGAGGAAAGCATGGGATAGGCCCTCTTGCCTATCATGTTCACTTATTCAACCCACCTTCATTTCAGGAGCACAAGGTGGAAGAGACTTTTCAAGAGTTACCATGTTGGAGGGTGACTCAATTCATTTGGATGATTGCATGGATGAGGAAGGCACTCATTCACCATGTTGATCATCACTCCTACTTTATGGAGGCCATGAGATAGCTAGCATGTTTCCATTCACACTTTCCACCTTTGATTGATGCAGACACTTTGGTTTTGCACCCTTGGGATGAAGCATTGGATGACAGTTTATTGGCAGATTCTCTTGATGCAGTGATGGAGGCTATCAATGGAGGCCACATGAGGAGGAGGGGAATATTTTTCTCTCCTTATTCATTTTCTTGAGGACAAGAAAATATTTTGGAGGGGAGGACTATAATGTTCCAAAATTCTAGTTTCCAAGCTAAATGGAACATTAGAGTTAGCAGCAGCTATAGTTGGCAAATAAATGGGTAGAAAAGCCCATAAGTCTCCTAAGGAGGATAAAAACACTCCAAGTGTGAAAGGAGACACTCTTTCTAGTTCAATAAAACACCTCCATGTTTGAAAAAATACAACATGAAGCTGCTTTGACCAAGTCAACAACGCAATTTTAGTGGAGGAGGAATCCTAGGTTGGAAAACGCAATTTTGGAGGGAAAGGTAGCTTGGGTTAGAAGCAACCTAGGTGAGTGGGGCCAAGGGAAAGAAAACTAACTTAATATATAAGGAAGAGGATGGCAGAATTGTTCATTACGTTGTATATTATTCTCATTCTTGGCTGCCAAGAATTGTTGTTGCTTGTTGTTTAGCAAGCTGCAGCGCTGTTTAGCACTAGGTGTTCCCAGGCAGGAATCCCACCTCTTTCCTTTGAGCAGCTCATTGGGAGATTTTGTATTCAAAATTCCACATCTAGTTTTCAGGCCAAGCTTCATCCATCTACATCAGCACATCTTTGCTGGAGATTGTGCAGTGTTGCTGGGTGCAGTAGTGGAAGGGATTAAAATCCCGGCTTCTGAGCTAGTTTCTCATTGGAGGAAGGTTTTGTTCACTTGAGAGATCTATTTGGAGAGATCCAGAGCACATTTTAGATCTGTGGTATCATACCACACATTTCTCTCACCCTCCCAGCGTTGTTTCTGCTAGAGAGTGCGTTTTTCAGGAGGCAGAGTTTATTGCATGGTTTGGTGGCTCCATTGCGGAGTTTCCTTGTGATTGAGAGGTTCATACTTTCATGGGAGGAAGCCCTTGAGGGTTATACATAAGAACAAACATCATAAAGCATTATACACTCATGTACTTCATTTTTCGTTGATTATTCAGTTATTTTCTGAAGATCACATTTGTATGCAGAGTATTTGACAAGAAACCCTTTTCCGGTTTCTTTTGTATTTTGTAAAGGGAGCTTAGATCTCTGTTCTTCAGCATTATCTGTCAATACATGAGTATATATATTGGTGTCTTATAATTTTATGTACAAACCCTCTCTTAGACTGCGCAGTTCCTTGAGCAGCTGCTCCAGCATTTTGCAGTCTTGGGGATTTTCACCTTTTTCAACTACACTAGTGTGGGAGATCTGTTTAACCCACCTAGTTTCATTTATTTCTAATATACTCTTGTATTTAGGTGCTATATGGATTTTTATATGGTATATAAGCAATTATTTCATTTTTTTATTGCATATGTTGCTGTAATAGCGTTTTTCATGCATGATTTATAAGCAATCCTGAAAAAGGAACACTACATATTTTCAGGAGTTGCCTAGTTGGAGGGTGACTCATTTTTCTTGTTAGATTGCTTGGGAGGATGGAGGATCTACATGAGGAGATTTCAGACTCCATGCCTTGAGCAGAGGTTCCTTTTCAGTTCTACCCTTGCACTTTCTTGAGGGCAAGCAATCTTTGGGAGGGGAGGACTGTAATGTTCCAAATTTTTCAATAAGTTAATTGGAACATTAATTTTTCTTTTATTCTAATAAAAGGAATAAAATGGGTAAGGGATCCCATGCAGCAACAAAATAAACTCTCCTAAGGTGCAAAGAGTCACTTAAGTGGTTAATTTTGACATTCCCTAGTATGAAAAGGGCCAAAAGGAAAAATACTAGGCCATGGTTGACCAAGTCAACAATGTGCCCAAGAGGGGAAGCTTACACAAGAAGACTGCGTAGTTTTTAAAGGAGGTAAATTAGAGGATGAGAGAAACCCTCATGGGTGGGGTCCATGGCAAGGAAGCATTCCTTGCATAAAAAGGTGAAGGAGAGCCTTGTTCATTATGCTTGAGAATTTCGAATTGCAGCTCTCTTCAGTTGTTCAATTGAGATAGCTTGTGCTGCTTAGCACAAGAGTGAATCCTGTTTAGGAGTTCCCTTCTCTTCCTTGGGAGGCCTTGGAGGAGTTGTTCTTCATCTTCCTCACATCTTGGCTTGAGGCCAAAGCATTCATATTCAGCTACTGCATTATTCTGTTGGGAAAAAACGTTGGAGTTGCTGGTGTTGCAGTGAAGATTCACCATCACCCATTTCTGGAGCTATTTTGTAGAGGAGGAGCTCACTCTTTCTCTAGGATATCAATGAAGGAGATCCCAGAGCTTCTATTGCATATTTTGGCATTGGGCCATTGTTTCATCTCATACCCAGCGCAGTCCCTTCCTCTTACAATGTTATTTTTAGAGGGGGTTTGCAGGAGAAGTTCACCTAGTGAACCAGGGGAGTGTAATCTTCAGTGAAAGGGGCACCCTTTCACTTAGAAGATAATTGGAGGAGGTTTCTACATTGGTTTCAGCATCTACATCCTTCTCCATTCATTTATTATTATTGAGTTGCAGCAGCTACACTGCAACTCCGACATTTTTTTGTTTTATGTCTTTTAGCCAATCCCTTGGAGGATTGTTGTCGTATTGTTTTTTAGGGTTGATATCTTGCTCCCCTATATTTATTTGAGCTCCTATTTTCATATCATATTATATATTTTAGTCTGCAATCATTTTCCCTTATATACTGTGCAGTTATAGAGTTGTTGGGTTATGTAGCAGAGTGTTTTCTCCATTGCATGTACATTTTCCTTTGAGGCTGATTTGAGCCCACCTTGAGAGGTCTTTTCCTCAAGAATTTTGTATATCTTTTGCTGCTATAGATTATATATCAGTTTTTCACTGTTCTCACATTTTATGAGTAAATATATTTCATTTTTGTTGTTGCTTGTTAAAGTTCAGATGTTGTTGTAGCTCATCCTATTGAGCAAGATCTTCTCGAGGAAGAAATATCTACATAGCTATAGGCAGAGCCTAAGAAAAGGCCAGATACCCTCCAGTTCTCATCCTCTCTTTAGAGGTGACATAACCAGTAAAATCCCTCTCAGTCCATCTCTGACATAGCCTTCTTCATATTTCCGACAAAGGATTTCTTCAGTGGTGTAAAAGATGTTGATTTCCATTTTGGAACATTACATTGCAGTTGTAGAACCAAGACCTCTTCTTGGAGTTCTTGGTTGTTCTGACCATTCAGAATAGTGAGCCTTTTCTTGTTTTCTCATGTTTTCCTTATGCATTGCTTTGCTTTTGGTTTTTTCCTCTTTGACTTATTTGGTTTGCTTGATTTATTGGGACTAGCCTTCTAGTGAATATTGAAGTGACCTTTTCTTGGTTTTCAAATTTTTGTTTGTTGGAAGTGTGTGCTACTATTCTGAATCAGTTTCTTGGGTCTTTTGCTTCTTGTTTCTTGTTTGAGTCCTGCTACGAAAGTAGCATAGTTGGATTATGAATTTTGATGTCTCTTTGTGGCTCATTTTCTTGATTTCGGTTCTTGAGTAGTTTTGTGCTTGTCTCTTTGAAATATTTTGTTTTCCTGAAAAGTGAAAGTTGAAAAACATTTATTGTTTTCCTTTGATTTTGCTTTGGTTTCCTTTTTATGGTTTTCATACCTTTTGAAGAATTTTGTTAGTTTCTTCTTTGTTGGTTTGTTTTCTTGGTCTTGAAAGGAGTCTTTATCTAGATTTCTCTCTCTTTTATATCAAGTGTGTTTTGGCATTTTGTGTGCAAAGGAGTTCTTGTTGGAACTTTCCTTGCTTGTTTGTCAAAATTGATTGAACCGATTCTCCCTAGAAACTCTTGTTTCTTCCTTAGTAAGTAGTCCTAGAATTTGCATATCATTGGTAGTTTTTGCATTAGTTGCACTGAAGCATTTTAGTCTTTTTTTATAGTTTTCTGAAGTGTGTGAAGAGTGATAACTAAAAAGAACAACAATTTTTTTCTTATTATTAGTTTCCTATAACCCATTTAGAAATCTCTTTTCGTCGAAAGAAAAATATTTCATTTCCATGTAGTAGGTTTTCATTGATTTCTTTTGCGTCGATAAACACCATAAGTTTCACTTCCATATACCTTTGACTTAAGTAACATCCATTTAAAATCAAGCACTCTAAATTAAATTGAACTAGAAGTTTTTTGTATTGTCATTAATCATACACCAACTAGCTAGGTCATAGGGCCTTGGAATAGGTGAGTGGAGAGTTAACTCTCCAAGGCCACTCAAAATTGTCAAACATAGAAAGTTGATTAATGAGCGAAATCCAATTATGTTAAGTGGATTGGGACAGCTCTACCTCTAGAGAGTTAAGTGCGAGGGAGAGTGAAGGCAGAGAAAAGAGATACCCCCTCTCCTATTTTCTGAATCTTGACCTAAGACCGTTTCGCCCGGCTACCGATACAGATTGGTGCCCTTAGTTGCCTCTCCTAGGGACCACACAGGTGACTGCGGGGGGGAATACCCGTGGTACTTGAGACAGAAGTTGCATCACTTTCGTTAGTACTTCTAAAGGGTTCCCTTAAGAAGCTCGGGGACTTGCACTGGCAAAGGCTCTTGTCAAGAGGTCAGCATAACTGTTTCTGTTACCTTCACTAGTAGGCCTAGGGTGTAATTACCCCAAAATATTTTCAGAAGGTCCTCTTATTCATTTTCTTGTATTTTGGTGTCCGGTCCTAATCACCTGGAGTGAAAATACCTGAAGGTTGCTTGATTGAATGTATCGTAGGGACTCTTATAGACTGTGCTCTTTTGTCCTAGATTTATTAACTTCTTATATATATTTTTTTAGTCTAATTCATATCATAAAGTGGCTGACTGATTGCCTCGTCGATCGAGGAGGCTTCGTGGGATTTCCCCTGAGAGTGTCAAGCCTTCTTTAAGAAGGCATAGGAGTATTTCAGTGGGTGACTTTTATCCTGCAGTTTTAAATGCAATAGAGAGTGATCCTCCATCTAGGATTGTTGTTTCTATGGGTTGTCATAGTACTGGTGCTATTGTAGAGAGGAGTACTCCACTCATCTCTAGAGTCTTGCTTCCAGCAGAAGAAATTTAATTTGAAGAGGTTCCTCAACCTCTTGAGACTTCTTCATCTCCTCTTCCTACTATTTTTCCTGACGTCCTTTTGTACATTGGGCCTAAGTCTCAGAGACTGGCTAGCCCCTATCCTTCATATCCCTTTCTTTGGATGGCCACGGCTAGGACCACAGCTTCGGCTATGAGCACTGCAAGTGTTCATACTCCTCTTTTAGTCAAAGGGGGAGGTATTATTTCCATTTCGACAATCACTTATAGTGATGCTATGTTTGGCTCTACTTCTATTCCATCTTCGAGTGGAAGCACCCAAGAATATGCTTCTTAAGCTGGCCCCTTTTCTTTTGGAATGCCTTCTGTCTCCTTTACTGCTACTTCAGCTATCTCCATGTCTATGCCTTCTATTGCTAGTGGATCAACTTCATTTCAGGGTTCCCCCTTTGGAAGTGGGCATATTCATCATTCGAACCCTTCCTTAGGATCTTTGCCTTTCACCTCTCAAAATCAAGTATTCAATCCTTTCATCGAGGGTCAAGGCTCTAGTGTTTTTTTGAGATGGAATCTCGATTTTATAGGGTTAGGAGTTGGGAGTCATTTTTTCTCTGTTCAACAAGGGAATGTTCCTTTCCCTTCGGTAGGTGCTTCTCATGGATTTTCTCCATTCGCCAGTGCTTGAAACCCTTACCAAGGGGTTTTTTCTTCTTGTAACACTTTGATTGGATGGAATATCCCTGTTTATAGTAACCCTACAATGGGAGGGGGTCTTTCTTCGAATGTTGGGTCACAAGGTTTCTCTTATGGCTCAGAATTTTCTACGAACAACATATGGCAACCTGATGCCTCAAAAATCAAGGCTATTCTTTTCATAATTTGGGGAATCCTTCCTATGGGGGACAAAATTCCTAGGCTCCTCGGTGCTTACCATTCCTGGAAACCTTAAACTTGCCATATCTATCAAAATTGATAAAAGATCCTATTCGGTATTGTCCGGGTTGCCTTCTAGTCCCCACTAAACTGCCCTCAAACATTCCAAAGTTTGAAGGGAAGACTGGTGAGGATATGGCGGACTATGTCACCACTTTCCATTTATGGTGTTCGTCAAACTCCCTTATCGACGATTCAATTAGGTTAATTTTATTTCAACGAACCCTAATTGGGAATGCAGCGAAATGGTACATTGAGATGACAGGGGGCAGTTTTTCTACTTTTGGTGAGTTTACTACTATGTTATTAAAACATTTTTAGTTGCTTGTCCGTTATGATGTCGGGACTAATCTCTTAGCCAATTTCTAGCAGGACAAAGAAACTCACATTTTTTATCATGTTCAGGAATGGAGGAGAAGGAAGAGGCTAATCAAAGCCCAAATTCTAAATGAGTTCCTTCTCAAATGGTTTTTGAAATCTCTATAGCCAGAAATCTCAAAGGATGTATCTCTTTCATGGGTATTTTCTGAAGAGAAGGCTATTTTTAGGGCTCAACAACTAGAACTGATCTATTCTCAGTCTGGGGTCCTTAATAAAATTTTATCAAATGCTCCTCACTCCAAGCTAGATTTAGCCAAAATAAAACCTAGTCCTCATGGTGACAGACTTATCGATACGATCGATAGTGATATGGCTAACCTGTTAAATCAATTGCAGCAGTTTTCTATACAATCTACTTCTTCTGGTCAGGCTACACCTTTAGTGTCAACTCCTTCTCAGCCCTTGGCTATTAATGTTGCTCAAGATTCTAACCCCAAAGGAAATCAACAATTTGATGGGAAGAATAAGGGACGGAATAATAATAATAAAGACAAGGATGGGAAGGGGAATGCAAATAGATCCAACAATCATGTTGGAGAGGGTAAGAGGGATAATAAAAACAAGGTTAATTTTCCATGCAATTTATGCACTAGAGAACATCTTACTCACCTCTACCCGAAAAGTTAGGATGCTCATCGCTTGTTAGCTCAGCAGGGTTCTTTTAGCTCCTAGGCTGTACTAACAAACCCTTTTCCCAAAGGGAAGAAATTGCTTGCTGGCATGAACTCGAATACTGGAGCTCCCTCTAGGGGCAACCAGGAAGGGGAACATCCATAAAACATATACATGATGAGTGCTCACGCCAATATCACTACAAGATCTCGTGATTATGGCGAAGATGAGTCTTCAAAAGCTAAAGGTGCTCCTAATAATGCTAAGCCACTCCATATATAGAGGCCTGCAGTTGATACTATACCTCATATTTCGAAAGGGTCTACAAGGCGTACGAGGATCAATCCTAATGCTAAACCTGCCCAAAACTACTTGATTTTAGAAGATATGACTCAAATTCCTTATGTCATGTTTGCATTAGAGGTACTCCAGTCGTATCCTACATAAAGGAGTGAATTTTTCACTGCCATTAGGGTTGTTGATCCAAAAAATTCTCTTATGATCACATTTGACATGTCAACTTTTAAAAAGAGGCTTCCTCATCATATGTATTTTCAGATTAAGTCTACATATCGTAAGTTTAATATCTTTCGAACAGTAATCGATGAGGGCGCTTCCACGTGTGTGATGTCTGTTGCATGTTGTAAGGCTATTGTATCTCCTTAAGTTGTCCCTTCTGCTACTCTTTTGACTTTATTTGATGGTCATTCTCACAAGCCGCATAGAATTTTTCTAGCTTTACCCATCTATTTTGGGGGTAAAACTATCATTATCGAGGTTGAGATAGTTGATGCAAATATAGACTACAACTCTATGTTGGGGCGAAACTGGATTTATAAGATGGATGTTATTTCTTCCTCATTATTTCAATTTTTATGTTTCCCTTAGGAAGGGAGGATTGTCACTATTGATCAGATGGACTATTCTCCTATAGATCCGCTGACTCAACTATTCCCTTGGTGAATGATTCCAAGAAACCTATTGATAATTTGGGGGTTGGAATGTAGACACCTTTGATGGGTACTTTTGATTTTCCACCTCCTTCGGTTCATATTTTTTCTATTTCATCCTCCAGGGTTCCTTCTTGAAGAGATTTCTTTCAAACGCATTATTTTTTGGACCCTTGGACCTTGCCTTCTCCTACCTCCACATTAGAGGAAGGCCAAGTGGGTGGAATGGCATTTCCTATGTCTGCAGCTGAGATTTTTTATCGATCTATTGTTGACTTTGTAGACTCCATGCGATTTTCTCTTTCACTGGAGGAATTGGATGGAGATGTGACTCCAAATTGGACTCTTACTTCATCTTCTGCTCAGGGTTGCCTTGATACCACTCTTCCGTCCGAAGAGGCCATCCTTGAAGCAATGACTGGTGTAGAGAGACCGTGGGATGATTTGCATCATCGGTCCTATTTTCTATCAGACTTGTGAGAAGTTGAAACAATTTTGTCTAGCCTTCAGTATTCTGGTCCTGTTCACCTAGTCTTGAACCCCTTAGCACCAGCATAGATATTTGTTGAAGGGAACATGGTTGTTATTTATTCTACTACCCCAATGAACATCTCCATAGATCCCAACATTATTGAGAATATCTTCATTATATCTGAATGTTCCCCTGAAGAGATTCAGACTTACAACGATCTCTTTCGAGAATTTCGGGATGTTTTTTTCTTAGTATTATGAAAAATCCCTGGTATAGATCCATCTATTGTCCATCATGGGATCAAGACATACGAAAACACTAAGCCTATTCAGCAGAAGCTTCATCCAGTTAACCCTAGGAAGGCTGCAACTATCAAAGTCGAGATTGAGAAGCTACTAAAGGCAGGTTTCATATATCCCATTCCATTAACTAAGTGGGTTTTGAATCCAGTTCCTGTGGACAAGAAAAAAAGAACGATCCGATTTTGCATCGATTTCAGGGATTTGAATAAGGAATGTCCTAAATATAATTACCCCACACCATTTATATATCATATTATTGATGAGTGTGCAGGGAATTATATTTTCTCCTTCATGGACAGTTTCTCAGGATATAATCAGATCATTATCCATCCTGAAGATTAGCATAAGACTGCTTTTATTTTCCCTTGGGGTAACTTTGCTTACAAAAATATTCCTTTCTACCTTAAAAATGTTGGACATACCTTTCAGCGGGCTATGTCCTATGCCTTCCATGACATCAAACATATTATCGAGGTGTATTTGGATGATTTAGCTGCTCATTATTGCAAGATAATTGATCATCCTTCACCTTCGTCAATTTTTTGAATGGTGTCGGTATTATAAAATTTGGTTGAACCTTAATAAGTGTGTTTTCTCTGTCAAATCAAGTCGGTTGTTTGGATTCATCATGTCTACGGAAGGGATTCAGGTAGATCCCTTCAAGGTTGAGGCAATACTTCAGTTGCTTCCCTCGTCTTCGATCCATCAACTTCAAAGTCTACAAGGCAAAGCCAATTTATTACATATATTTATCGTGAATTATGTCGAGATTACAAAGGGATTTATGAGGTTGTTAAAGAAAGGAGTTCCATTTTTATGGGATGACTTTTCTCAACGCTCATTCGATGCTTTGAAAAAAGCATTGACCTCTGCTCCATTACTGATTCCACACGATTATAGCTAGGATTTACTCTTATATCTCGCTACAACAAAATATGCCATAAGTATGGTTCTAGTTCAGGAATATGATGTTCTTTGCGAGCATGGTGTCTACTACCTAAGTCGAGTCTTGGTGGGTCCTGAACTCTGGTATTCTCCGATTGAGAAACTAGCTTTGACAGTTTTCCATGTTGTCCAGCGGCTCATAAATTATATTCTCCTTCGCAAAACCTATTTTTTGGCGGCAGTTAATCCATTTCAATTTTTTCTCAGTAGGCGAGTGATTGGGGGCAAAAACAATCGATGGATTTTCATTTTTCAAGACTTTGATCTAGAATTTTTGTCTACCAAATCCAAAAATTCATTGGTATTTTCGAAGTTGATTTATGAGTTTCCCTGTGGAGAAGAGATTGTTTATGAAGAATCATTTCCTGATGAACATATTTTTCTCATTTATTCACAGGATCCTTGGTATGGATATCTCAAAATTTATCTCCAAACTGCGAATTTTCCCTTATCTTTTTTGAAATATGAGCGTCGAAATTTGTGTCACTTAGCTAAAAGTTATCTAATTATCGGTGACACTCTCTATCATCATGGGGTCGATCTAATCCTTAGACATTACTTAACTCTCAAAGAAGCTGAGGTTGTGTTGAATGATTGCTACAGTGGAGCTTGTGGTTGTCATTTATCTGGGCTTTCTACAACCCAAAAAAATCTTGCTTGCAGGATACTTTTGGCCCTCGATTTTCAAATATTGTGTTGAGGCAGCCAAAAAGTGTCATCCTTGTCAAGTTTATACCCAGAAGATGCACGTTCATCCAACTCTACTCTTTCTTGTCATGCATGTTGATCCATTCACAAAGTGGGGTATTGATTATTCTACTTGTAACCCACCTTTGGCTAAGGGTCATAAGTACATTATTGTAGTTGTAGACTACTTTACGAAGTGGGTTGAGGCTATGCCTAATTTTGGGAATGATGGTGATAAAACGACCTCGTTTCTATTCAATCAAGTCATTTCTCGCTTTGGTATCCCCAAATAGATTATCACTGACCATGGCAGTCATTTTCATAACAGCATGATGGCTGAATTGGCTCTCAAATTTGGTTTTTGGCAGGATCATTCGTCTCCTTATTATCCTCGGGCCAGTGGGAAATTTGAAGCCGTTAACAAATCCTTGAAGATTATTCTTCAACAGGCAACTGATAAAGCTAGATCCAATTGGCACGTCATGATGTACCCTACACTTTGGGCATACCAGATGTCTGTAAAGACTGCAACTAGTTTCACTCTGTTTCAACTACTTTATGGGTTGGAATCTATATTTCCTATTGAATGCGAAATTCCTTCCCTTAAGCTGGTAGTTGAGCTTCTTCCTGATACTTCTAGTCTCAAAGAATGCCTTATCCATCTAAAACATCTTGATGAGTAGCGTCGAGATGTAGCTATGATGAATGAGGTGCATAAGAAACGATTAAAGTTTCAGTATGATAAGGCAATCAAGCCTAGGGTTTTCTCTGAAGGTGACCTTGTCTTGGCTTATTCCCAAGAGAAGGATGCCTTGGGGGTAGGCAAGTTCAAATCCATGTGGTATGGCCCCTTCATCATCAAGAAGGTATTGAAAAAGGGAGCTTATGCCTTGGTTTATTTTGATGGGAATGAGATGGCGGAGCGTAGAAATGGGCTCTATCTGAAGAAGTATTATGCCTAAGCTTCACCCTAGAATTTTCTTTGTTGTATATATTGTATTTTTTTTACATGTCTATCTTTTGATTTTTGGTGTGACTTTGATGATTTTGATCTTCTTTGGCAGGTATTATTAGATGAGATGAGTCATTTTGGCTTTTCCGATGGTGCTAGTCGACATTCCTAGAACCTGGCTTCCGTGGCTTGGGTAATTGACTATCCATCCGATCAGTTGTTAGTCTCAAGGGGTGTATGCATTGGTCCTGCTTCGAAAAATGTGGCACAATACATTGCAGTGGTCAACCTACTCTCGGAGGCAATATCTCTTGGTGTTGATTCGTTAGTAGTTTACTTAGATTCACAAATAGTGGTTTCACAATTAAACAACACCTATCGTGTTAGAGACCAGTTTTTGCATAAATTATTTTTTAGGGTATGTTTGTTACAACATTCGTTTCAATTTATTACATTCATTCATATTCCTCAATCTGATTATTCGTTAGTAGACTCATTAGCTAACCAAGCACTTGATTGGCACATTAATCATTCAATACTTTAAAAATATCAAAAACATCATTCATTATTGTACATTTCGGACAATCACATCATATAAAATTTCTATGCATATACATATGTGTGTGTGCGTGTGTGTAGATCAGAGTGTTCAAAATATAAAAAAATTGGACCATCATGTCCTACAAAATTAGGGCTTATGCCTGATCATGTCTGTCATCAAAAAATAATAATACAGTCATCCGATCAAATCCAAATATATCCCTGAGGACCCTACCCAACATTTGTGCTCTGGTAAAACACAATAGCAGTAGCTACACAGTGGAATAACCGCATCCAGTCTCATGGTACTCCAACCACTCCCCTTTGGATAGCCTCAGGAAGGTCCTTTATAGCTTCCATGGATACTTGGCGAGTTAAAATATCCAAGTTTCTCTATATGGTATGTAGGGTCCTTCTTGTGTCTTCAGCATCATCTACCTCTCCTATGTGATGCTTATGTATTGGGTAGCCCTCTGGTCTACCGATCCCATGTCTGCATCATGATCATTAAAATTTTGTAAGTCATATTGTCCTATCAAAACATTTTTCATTTTGCATATAATTTGAAAAATCAAAAAATCACATAATAAAAAAAAATCATTGTGCAATCTTACCAATTGCACCCCATGCTTCTTCAAGTGGAAGAACCAAATCATGATCTAATCTAAAATCCATCCCGGCATAGGGATAGTCCTCTACTGAGATGACTTGTTATGCCCACCACTGGAAGAACTCATCATCCCATGTAGTGAGGGGAATTTCACTTCCCCCCAGTCTCTTCATCAAGTCTTCCCATCTGGCTATCCTCAGATCTCTTGGGCTACTAATGGAGGAGATGATCTTGGGTCGAAGCCCTACGACTCTCTCAAAGAATAATGTCAGCAGAATAGTACCATATCCAAAGTGTTTTGTCTTTACCTTCCAAATGGAAGTTAGTTTTTTTCTTCAGATTAGCCAATAAGGTTGTGCACCAATCATAGAGGTGGGTCAAGCACTCCACTGCTAGACTCATATGAGTGTGTGAGGCCTGATGAAGGGATGTTGACCCTACCACTCTGTCAATAGTGAAAAGAAGGATTTTCATGTACAAATCTCGTACATCCTTGATTGGGATCTGATTCCCCACCTTCTTTGCACCATCTACACAGTATACCTGGACACAGTCATCTTCATTAATCCCTCCAGTGGGCTTACCATGAAAATAAATTGTTTCTCCCCTCTGGGAAAGTCCAGTGATAAAATAGATGTATTCTAGCTCAATCCTCAATGGCATATGATCAATCATAAATCAGTATTCATCTGGTTCCCAATAATTGACCAACATCTCGAGAAATCGAGTATTGTTTTTCATATTTGTCATTTTGAAAAATTTTAATAAACTGCAGCTCTGAAGAATATCCAATGATTGTTGGTCTTGCATGACTTCATTGTCTATTGCATTGTGCTCCCTCTCCCTCCAACTGATATTCATCTTGAACAATTTCATCCATTAACCCATTAGATATCAATTTTTTAATTCTGCTCTATGCATACGCGACTTCATTCGGACACAGTCGCGTCTATATGCAAGTTCCTCATGAAGAACCCACGTATATGCAGAGGGTTTCAAGAAAAATATATTTCCTATGGTCAAAAATCCAAAAAAATGCTTGAAATAGTAATGAAATTGATAAACAAGATGAGTATGAGGCTTACTTGACTGGTTTGAGTTGATTCGGTGGTTGGTTGTTCCATTTGCAAGAAGGGTGTTTTTTTCTCCAGAGCTCTTTCTCCACTTCTACACTGCACAAATGACCAAAATGCGAGTCAACATGCTTATTTATGCCCAAAATTTGAAACTTTTTTGCAAATTTCTTTTGTGTCTATTTTTCAAATTTGGTTAAGGTTGTTTAACCTTTTGGCTTGTAAGTGTTGGGAAAATTTATTTTCAGATACATTCTGGTGATTTTGAGATATTTCCAATTTTTCTTCAAATCCATGACCGTTGACCTGTTATGGCAGGTATTTGATTCTGAACTAGCATATAGGTTAGGGAATTCACTTTCCATTTCATTTTTGCATACTAGCCTCCATTCTGATCACTTTCCATAGGGTCAACCCCATCATTTCATGACTATTTAACCAATTTCACTCGCCGTTTTTTTTTAAATCATGACTTGGTGATAGATCCATCCCTTACATGGGCTTCCTAGTTAGTTCCTCACTATAATTTGTCGCCCATGCTGCAATCTTTGTTGGCTCGGGAGTCCTCTTTGTTCCTGCCATGACTTATGTGTTGTAGCTTCATTCTTCTTCTTCTTTGATACCTTTATTCTAGCCATTTACCTTAGAGGCTACCATTATTTTCAACTTGTATTACTGCATTGCATATTGACCACTTGTTTATCTTGGCCTTTAGCCGGCTTCATTTGGACTCATCTTTAAGCCCTCTTTTGACCATGTCTTTCTGTACAATTTAACCATGCAATCACTTAGCCTTTGTAACTTGACACCTTTACCCATGGATGGAACATCCCTTTTGAGTGTCACTTACCAGTTTTTGCCACCTTTCATTGACCATTGGATTGTTCCTATCCCAGGAACTAGTGCACCTGTTTACTGACACTCGTTCTATCCATTGTACTATAGGAATTATTTTATTCTTTTTTAGGCTTTAAAATATGAAAAAGACAAAAAAAATTAAATATTTTAAAAAGAGCGGGAATGGGACAATACTTCCATACTTGATGGAAGCTACATTGTC
Organism: Pinus albicaulis; assembly: GCA_034641835.2. Lineage (NCBI taxonomy): Eukaryota > Viridiplantae > Streptophyta > Pinopsida > Pinales > Pinaceae > Pinus > Pinus albicaulis. The sequence continues at coordinate 107,873,147 of CM076581.1, forward strand.
AATTATGTTGCCCTTATACAAAGCACAAAAAATCTAAGTCCTTTCTCCATTTGGGATGGTTTTAGTTTTTGACTTAGGAGAAGCCATAACCTTGTTATCAAGTCACTACTCCCCCGGTTGGTTATCTCTTCCAATCATATGGAGGGTTTGTTTATTCCTCTTGCATGACAAAATTATAGAGAGTTATCATTTGCAGCCATAGTCAAAATGAGTCATGCTTTTGTTCAAGGGAATTTAACCTAAGTCGGCCTTTCTGTGGTATCTCTTGACTCATTTTTAAGTCGACCATCCCAGTTTTGTCAGTATCTTGTTCTAACACATCAGTTATTTGGTCCTTTGCTCATGCTGGTTTGAGAAGGTCTCCATTGACTTCTCGTTGGTGGGTTTGTCTCTTATCAATTTCGACATATTGCTCTGAGAGTAAACCTAGAGCCACATCGTGACCCTATTTACATCATTAATAGGTGACCTTGTGCTCAGCATTTGATCAACATCATGGGTCTTTGACTGAGTGGTTTCCCTTGTGTTCAATTTTAGCTTATATTATCACACCTGGGATTCGTGCAGTACCTTGATTTCCATTTCACACTATCAATGGATATCTCGCCTCTTTGTTATCTTTCATTATTGGGTTGTTCAGATGGTTTATGTCATGTGCTAGCTACATTTTGTGCATGCTGGAAATGTACTTCAAGTTGGTCACTTCACTTTGCTTCATATAATTCCTTCCAAATCTTGGCCTGCAAGTTACAGTCGCACTGGACTGATGTGGGATGCCTTAATGCCTTCCTTCTAGCAGATATTTTCCCATCGAATCAGACTCCTTGCTATGGGAATAAGGACTAGAGTCCTTTTGTCAGTACCTTAGGGTTTGCAATCATCAATGGAAGACTCCTTCGCTATCGACTGTGAGAATACATCAATGTCTCCTGATCAGTAGATTCTCTCAAGTGTTCGACTTCAAATCATTTATTCTCACTTGTTAGATTATACTGGGGCACCTTGACACTCATTATCATTATCGGTGAGTTGTCTCATGCTTGTTAACGGTATACATCAATGAACGGTAATCAAACAATTTCTCACATGGTCAACCTCATCTCATTATTCCCATTGTGTAGAATTGTACCATGGTGATCAGTGAAGACCTCGGGTTTGCATCAGCATGCTTTGGTTCACTTTGATAGCTCCTTAAGTTTTCTGCTAGTGACACCATCCACCCTTATATGTTGTAGTTTCATCACAACAGCATCTTACATGTTGGCGCCCAAGTTGCATGTTGTACCATTTGTTCCACCACTTATGATTTGGTACTTGGAGATTCAGTTGTGACTTCAGTGATCAGATATATATGCAGCATCATTGATCAGTCTTCTATATGTGATACTTGGACATGATTTTGACTTATACTTCTGGGAAGTGATCATATGATTCACTATGTACTTTACATTTTATTTATAGTTGTATACATATTGGATCCACTCCATACTTGACATGCGGACATGATTTTCTTTCAATGAGCATGGGTATGCCTGCCTTAGACATGAGCTATCTTTCTGGTTTGTATCACTGTTTTTTGCTAGGCTGAAATCTGGTGAAGTCCTCTCTAGTCCTCATGAGGTTCATTCTATGCACACAATACATTTCAGCCATCATGTACCCTTTCTGACCTCATATATTAAGGGGCATATTTTATAGCATAATTTATCACCTCTATATACTTGATGACTTATGCATTGGCCTTGGCAGCCTTTCCATTCAGACTTGGTCACATTTCTCCAAAACAATATTTTAAAATTCATACGCAACTTTGCCCAGTTTTTTCCATGTGCACACACAGGTCCATCCATAGCTGATCCGTGTATGCTATTTAAGATATTAAAAAATATAAAAATCCCTATTATTGAGGCCAGGTTTACGATTTTTCCTGTAACTTAACTACCCCATCTCGTGGCCTAACTGTTCCCCAACTGAAAAACATTAATTTGAGGAAGTATAAATACACCTCAAGGGAATGGCCTAAGGGAGGAGAGAGAGAATATTAATTATATTATATCATGTTATAGCCCTGATCAAGTCTGATATTTCCCCTGTGCCTCCTGCACTTCCCAGGTTTCAGGAAACCCTTGTTTACTTGTGATGATCACCCTCATTCTATGTGACATCCTTTGTGCACCATTTATGGAAGAAGCTTTGTGAGGGTAGGGTTGGACGAATCCAGAGGATAGTTTTGCTCAAGGTCGTGGCAGATCTCAAGTGATTTCTCTACTATTATTTTCTGGACATGTTATCAATAAAAGAAGTACCATCATGTTCCTGATGTTCATGTGTTATTTGCCTCTTATACATGTTTAATAATATTTAATAGTTTATTTCATGCTATCTTTATGAGATCATGTATGCTAATTTTCTAACATCTAGGACATATATGTTGTACAACTAGTTTTTGTGTTTGTTCTTGATTTATTTGCAGGTTCTGGAGCACAAGGAGTTGTAGGGATTTTGAACCCTATGGTATCTACTACAAAGGAAGGATAAACGAGTAAGATCCAAATCTTCACTTTCTATTTTAAAGCATAGAATTTGGTAATTAGAGTCCTTATTGTGATGACATGCCATCCGCTCTGTTAGGTCTTTCAACCCTAGGCCTTAGGGTAACTTTTCCTGTAACATGGAGACCCTTATTTTCAAATTTTCAAGGTAAATAAATCTATCCCATAGCTCTTTTACCCTCTATAACACTCAAAAGCATCTCCTATAGCCTTCACACCCCCTCACTCTCATTTCCTAAGCTCCAAACCCTAAACCCTAGCCTAATGCTGCATTTTCGGCAGTTTACCTAGCTAGGACTGTGTAAAAATTCCCTAGCCTAATTCCCACGCCCATTTCACCCCATTCCACTTCCTATAGTTCCCTAAGACCCTTTTCCACTTCCCTAAATTTTCCTACACCCATTTCCCTTCCCTATCCCCTTCAAACTATCCCCTTACTCACCTCCCCTGTTTTTTCCTGCTAGGGTTTTCCCCTTGCAAAGTATCAAAATGGAGGAGAAAAATCCTTCTAACAAAGGAGGCCACATGTCTAGGTATGAACCACTCAACATAGATGAAATAATTTCTTCCCAAATTTCCAATCAATTCTTTCAAAATGTTGGGTGCATGAAATTTTGTGAGAAAAATGAAAGGGTAAAATACCATGCCAAGCTCACTAGCTTGTTTGTCATTCACTTTAAAGGAGCTAAAGTCACAATTATGGGGGCCAGCTTCACAATCACAGATGAATCCAAAAATTGGTGAGAATTGGTTCAAAAACTTAGATTTTGATATTCAAAATTACAGACCTTACATCAAAGCTCATTACAAATATGGCATCAAGAATTTTTTTCCTTTTGATCGACTTCTTGACAAGTTTGCTCCATTTATGAGGGTCATTAATAGGTACTTCACATGCGAGGGTAGATACAATGTATTTTACAAGTGTCATATCATATTTCTCATGCATTTCACAGGAATGAACCCTATTAATCTATCATATTATCTCCACAAGAGCTTAGCTAAGATGGCAGGGAACTTTGCAGCATAGACAAAGAAAACATGAAGCCAATTTCTTTCACTATGCACTCATCAAGATCATTGTCTTGCACCACCTTGAGGAGAAAAATGTTAGGTCCCTATATTACTAGTGTATTCCCTTTTAGTGTAGCCCCCTTATTGTTATTGTTGTACCCTGTAACCCCCATATTGTTATTATTGTGCCCTTAAATTATTATTGTCAAGTCGGCTAGGATTATATTGTCACCCTTATTAGACTCCTGTAATTCATAGTATCACAAGATGGCTGATTATTTTCCCATATATTTCATATTGAAAATAATATTCCATGGTTGTCGTTTATTTCTAGAAAAAGAAAGGGAAATCCTAACTATCAAGGACTTCCAAGGAATCAATCTACCTTTCAGTTTAGTGGAAAGAGGAAAGTGTTGCTGATAAGGTGTAATGGTGAGAAAAAAAATTTATGCCCTTAGTCATTTCATTTACCCTCTTTTACCCTTGATTTTTCCAAACTCTAAAGTCCCACACTTCATTTCTCTCAAAACCCCTTTTTTAACTATTAAAAATTGGTTTTTATAGTTAAAAAGGCAGCTCTACCCCCCACTTTAGGTCACTTGAATATATATATATATATATATATATATATATATATATATAGATAACATATATGGCATAGACCGCATAAGCCTTACCTTACCCCTTCCTTTCCTTTTCGTGTCGACACTTCGAAACAATCCTAGCCACATTCCATTTGTCATCGTATAACTCTGCCGATGCAATATAGTGGGACCCTTCCCGCCACGTCACTCTTCCACTCATCTCATTTCACACATCACAAGTCTTAAATTTTACCCTTAGCTGCTCATAACCTTGCAATTTTCGATGCGCGGGCGGCCCCCACCTCCGGCCTGCCACGTCACTCCTCCAGTCACCACACTTCACACATCACAGATTATAAAATTTAACCTCCACCACTCATAACCAAGACTTTCGACTTGTGATATGCGATGTGAGTTTGGGCCCCACCTCCTTTCCACGTTACCTTTGACTCCACCATCCACTCATACCCCGCTAACTATCCCTCACCTCTCCGTCACCCCCTTGCATCGTCCCACATCCAACAGTCCGTAATGTTTTTCACCCCCCCCCCCCCTTGCGAGTTTCAAAATTTAAGCATGAGGGGGGGTCCGAAATGGATAGTATCCCTTACCACCCCTCCCGCTACATGGTGCTACTTCAAACCCCCCCTTCGCCAAAACCACTTTCTGCCATCACCCCCCTACAAAAGATGGTTTTCACCACTAGCAAAACCTCCCCTGCCACCATTGTGTCATGACGATTCCCGCCACCATTGCTCCACATCCACTCACCAGTCTGTCACCCTACCACTACCGCATCCTGCCACCTTATGATCCACGTCGTCCATCCTTGCTAATCCTACCCAAAATGTGATGATTTGAGCACTCTATTATATTTGGGTAACCACCAATTCAAAGGAATTTTTTTCCAATTATTAAAGGGGCAGTGGGTTTTCTATTTCGAACTCCACTACAACAATAATTGGCACAGAAGAGACAGAGGCAAAATGGCCATCATGACAGCCAGCACAACAATCATATCATATCATCAAGCAACCATTTTCCACCAAGATAGAGCCAATATGTCAGATTCATCCTTGCCTCTTTGACACCACACTAGCCATATTTTGATCATTTCACAATCAATATCGAACTGACAGAGTAAATGCAGCCACTATTTTTTTATTTTTATCTTATCACCGCTTGCATGGTTCCACTTGTCAATTTCTACTTGAATGTAATTAATGACAATAAGTGTAGTATATAGAGTAACTGACTTAAGTTTTATTTAAATACTGCATACATTGACAGTGTCAGGGGTTGGATGTTGTTAGACCCTGCATTGTAAGAATTATTGTATTGGAGCACTGTAATTTTGGAGCTGGGCATCAATAATCGAAGACCGTTTACAAGATACTTGAGCTGTGTTAAATGGTGATGTGCTATTTCTCTATGTTAAATGTTTCCATTGTTTTCCTTATTGTGCATCTATTCATCTGATTGTAAAACAGAAATTTTAGATTAAGATTTTATTTTGGAGCACCTTAATTATGTCTGCATTGACAATCTGAATGTTTTCTGTTGAAGTCTGATTAAAGAATTCTTAACTTCTCTTTAGTCACTACTGAACCTTACTATTTCTTCCACCTCATAATTCATATTTCTCTAAAGATCCATTTAGCATAGTTAGCTTGCCCTGTGATGCTCTTGAAATTTGATGCACCAATCCAGCCTTTTGACTCCATAGCCCAATGGATTATTCCCTACATACCTACTCATCCAACCAACAAAATCACTCAAAACAACCAATACCACCATCATTGTAACTAGCCTAACATCAGCATTCATTATATTAAGGAAAAATTAAATCAGAAATATAGATAGCCCTCTCTGAGTCTAGGAAGGCTAGGTTGTAGATTCCAAAGCAGTTTGATGTTGTCCTCTATCGTTTAGTCTTGCCTATCTTATAAATTATAGGGCCCCATCATAATGGTGACCGTACTGGGGAGCTATTAAAAATCTTATCATTTCATCAGAACTCAGAAATCCCAGTTAAAATTATATGATTCAAGTATTTTCCAAGATTGCTATCTAGTTGATGATGGTGGACAAACAGCCAGACACAAGAAGGTTGAAATCATCCACCTAGAGACTTCAATATTGATCGCTCCCATTCAAATACTCCACTAGAGGAATAACCTAAAGCATGACAAGGCAATCTGGAAAAATCAAGTATTAAAGCCCTAATTGTATTCAAGAGATTTTTGGTTTTATCTGTAATTATGTTCTACCTTACTCTAAGCCTGATCAAGAGTACGTTGTTGAAGTTTACATTGATCATTTGCAAATTTATGAGCCTCAAGAAGCTAAGCCCCAAATTTTAGATCATGTACATACTCATACACCTTTGCACATCCCGGTACACCTGTGGAAAACCCAGTGAAACATGAGCCTCATGATTTTATCTCATACTCTTATTGAAATACCAGATAGTCATGAGCCCCTTTCCTTACCTCCTATACCAATAAAATTCCCAGACATTTACAAGCCTCTAGTTTTTCCTCATATCCTCCATGACCTCCCTGCAAATTTCAGCAATAATCTACCCAGATTTGATGGTGAAAATGCAAATACAACTGCTGAAAAACACATTCAAAGTCTTGAGGACTTTCTTGACCTATTTGAGGTGGAATAATATGATGTGGGTATCTGAATGTTTTCCCTATCATTGCAAGGTAAAGTTAAAAATTGGTTTAAGAATCTTCTAGTTGCAATCATTAGCAATTTTCATCAATTCACTCAATTTTTATTGGATAGATGGGTGGTTATGGGAAATGTCTTTCTCATCATAGAAGAGTACAACCATTTGAAAATACAGCCAGGGGAGAGAGTAAAACATTTTTCATCCATGTTCAATAAGGTTAACCATTAAATTCCTACTAAGATAAAGCCACCCCGAGGATTAGCTCTCTTTCACTACCTAGACGCCTTTGATCTAGAGATGGCATTCCATTTAAGAGAAAGGGACCATGTAATCCTTCAAGAAATGAAAAATATGGCAGTTGATGCGGAAGAAAACCTATTTAACAAAGAGGCAAAGTTAAAAGCAATGAAGAAGGACAAAATAGAAAAAGGGAAATTGATATCTTCAGAGATAAAACTAGATATCTTGACAAAATCAGTCAATGAAATGATGCATGATAGTAGCAGGAAAGAGGAACTTGTTGTTCAAATACCTCATGTTCCATTAGTTTCAGAAAAAACAAGGATCGACACACCCAAGAAATTTTCAGCTCTGCCTTGGTATCCTAAAACAGAAAATGCTTATTTTATGTACTCAATTCACAATGTGGCCAAAGATGAAGTTTGAGATCAGAGAGAGGCAGGAAAATCTCCAGCAATGATGTACATGTTACATGACCTTGCATACAAATATAATCTTCTCAAATATGATTATCAAGAGGAAGATTATATGGCTGAGATTGAGTCTGATTGTTCAAAGCAACCATCACCGTCATCTTGGGATAAAGAAGCCCGGTTATCAAAATGCAAAGATGGTAATCAAACTCTGCATGTTGAGAAATATTGTAAGGAGGAAAGTGCAGAAATTTTTCAAGTAAGTGAAAAATTCCTTCCTTTATTTTTTGCCTCACTTCTAAGAGAAAATTATAAACAAATTGTCAACGTAGGATTGGAGAACTCTCTCACCAATCAGAGGAGGAAATCATGGATGATAGAGAATATGTTTTAGATCCAGGGTTTTAGCCCTTGAGTCCTTTTGAATGTCAAGTATTCGATGAAGTCACAGTGTCTGAAACAGATGATTAACTGATTAAGTTTGATTCTTTACTGTTATGTTTTAATTCATTTTAGATTGTGAAAAGGAGTCTTGGTCACATTCTTGTTGATGATCACAGGAGAAAATGTGAAATATCAGTGTAAACAATGCTACAACCATCTAATGCAATACGTGACCCAATAGCTGATATGAAGGATGATTTTTGTTTTCAAAGGCAGCCTTCATTTACCCGTAATAATTTCAAAATCTGCTATGATATGGATATGATTAGACAGTCATCTTCATCATTGTGTTCAACCGAAGTATCATTGCAAAGCTCATCAGGAAAGTTTCCACCATGTCAGGAAGCGCATGAGGATGTAAATAGCGTAAATATAGCCTCAAACCGTGGAGTTAAGTTGGTTAAATGGGAATTCCAAGAAACAGGTCAAGTCTATCTTGATCCTATGAATATCTATATGGAAAAAAATTTCATCACGAAACAACCATTCCTTTCCTGCATTTCAGTTATTCCTCGGGTCGACCAAGCAGATCAAGCTGTGAATTTTTATCAAATACCATTAACATTTTTGTCTCTGAACATGGTGAAAATCAATGAAAGAAAAAAGATATTAGAGCAGTTTCTTGACTGGCTACACTGGCATTATTGTTTTATTTAGAGAAACAGTGATTTCAGTACGTTAGGGTAGGTAGGTGTGCTTTGAGAATTTTTCCAGTTTTAGTTTTAGATCACTTTTCAGTTTTTAGATCAAGTGTGTTCCAAACTTTAGTTTGCAGAATGTATTGATTTCAGCTTGAAATTTTTCTGCCACAAATATTGTAGCAGATCAGGTTGCAAAGTTGGGATCAGGCCACTAGTCTACGGTGTTCTTGACACCTCCTGAAGGAGCTTCCATCCCCAGCTGCAGCCACTGTTAGACTCTTGTAATTCACAGTATCACAAGGTGACTGATTATTTTCTCAGATCTTTCATATTGAAAATAATATTCCATGGATGTCATTTATTTCCAGAAAAAGAAAGGGAAATATTGATTGTCAACGACTTCAAAGGAATCAATCTGCCTTTCACTTCAGTGGAAAGAGGAAAGTGTTGCTTATAAGGTGTAATGGTGAGAAAACTTCATTTATTCCCTCAGTCATTTCATTTACCCTCTTTTACCTTTCATTTTTCCAAACTCTAAAGTCCCACACTTCGTTTTCTCAAAATCCCTTTTTTAACTATTAAAATTCGATTTTTATAGTTAAAAAAGTAGCTTCACCCCACACTTTAGGCTGCTTGAATATATATATATAACATATATGGCATAGACCACATAAGACTTACCTTACCCCTTCCTTTCCTTTTCGTGTCTGAACTTCGCAACAATCCTAGCCACATTCCATTTGCCACTTTATAACTCTGCCGATGCAATATAGTGGGACCCTTCCCACCACGTCACTCTTCCACTCATCGCACTTAGAACATCGCAAATCTTAAAGTTTACCCTTCGCCGCTCATAATCTTATGCTTTATGATGTGCGGGCGGCCCCCACCTTCATCCTACCACATCAATCCTCCACTCACCGCACTTTGCACATCGCAGATTATAACATTTAACCTCCACCGCTCATGACTAAGACTTCTGACTTGCGATATATGATGTAAGTTTGGGACCCACCTCCTTGCCACATCACCTCCAAACCCACCATCCACTCATACCATGCTAACTATCCCTCACCTCTCTGTCACCCTCGCGCATCGTCCCACATCCGATGGTCTGTAATGTTTTTTCGTCCCCCCCTCGGCTTTCGAACTTTAACCATGGGGGGGGGGGGTCTGAAATCGGTGGTATCCCTTACAACCCCTCCTGCTACGTGGCGCACCCCTACTACTTCACCACCCCCTTCGCCTAAACCACTTTTCGCCATCACCCCCCTCTAAAATATGGTTTTCACCACTAGAAAAACCACCCCTGCCACCATTACATCATGACGATTCTTGCCACCACTACTCCACATCCACTCACCAGTCTACTGCCCTACCACTATCGCTCCCGACACCTTCTTCTCCATGTTGTCCTTCCTTGATAATCCTCCCTAAAAGGTGATTATTGGAGCACTCTATTATATTCAAGTAACCACCAATTCAAAGGAATTTGTTTCCAATTATTAAAGGGGAAATGGGTTTTCTATTTCGAAATCCACTATAATAGTAACCAGCACAGAAGAGACAGAGGCAGAATGACCATCATGACAGCCAACACAACAATCAAATCGGGTCATCAAGCAATCATTTTCCACCAAGGTAGAGCCAATATGTTAGAGTCATCCTTGCCTCTTCGGCATCACACTAGCTAGATTCTGATCATTTCACAATCAATATCGGACTGATAGAGTAAATGCAGCCACTGCTTTTTCAATTTTATCTTATCGTCGCTTGCATGGTTTCACTTGTCAATTTCTTCTTTAATGTAATTTGTTATCACAAAATTGTACTTGATTGGCTGCTAATCAGACAACTTCATGTAACTGTTTCAAACCAACTTGTAACTGAAGCTTAGCCTCTTCAGTCTGAGAGGGCTCTCTCAAAAGGGGTTAATGATATTTTATTATGATGAAACTAGATGGCTAACTCTACTTGGAAAATAACTTGCTTGTGACGTGTGTAGGTTGAAAAGAGTATAAGTCTGCAATCCTTGGGCTTTTGGAATCAAAAAATTTAGTATTTTAGTGGTAAGTTCACTTGACATGGAAGTTGAGGCAGGTAAGAGTTTTTAGCAGAGGTCAATCACACATGAAACATGAAATAACACATCCAATTCATCAATAAAGGAAGTCAGAGCATACATCTATGAATTCTAAGTATTATAGATGAAAACCACTGCAAATGGTACACATAGAAAGTATAGATCAAATAAGCACTAAAAAATCCATGAGAATCTCAGGTTGGTCAATTAAAAGTCCTTTGTTTTACTAAAAACAATCAAATTACATAACACTGTAGTATTACCAAAAAATCTCCAACCCTTTACAAATTTGAATATATGCCCTTTAATAGACCTGTTACATGAGAGATGATCTACCTCTTGGCTAGATTTATCGAAATTTTCCTAATGACACCTTTCATAACCAAAAAACATCTACTTTAATGAGAAAATGACAGCTATTCTATTAAACAATCCTCTTCCTAATAGGACTCAAACACCTAGTTATTACATCAACTACCTTATCTCTTGAAACAATTATAAATTTGACAACTAATGATTCACATGTTCTAATGAGCTATTATGGAGCTCATCACTACTTGAAATTTTTATTACCCTCCTCCAAATCTGGAAACAAACCCTATTTTTCAGGAAAACAGGTCCTTATCTTCAACGAATGGTTTGGTTTATGAGTTGTCTTCATCTCATGGTTTTCAAGTCTTGCATTACTGCTAGAAAAGGCCCTTAATCCTTTGAAATTATCGACATGTCCAAAACTACCCAAAAACTTGCTCATAATCCTTTAAAACAACACGTTATGAAAGTATGACAGTTTCATAGCATACAAAAAATGACCTTTTCCATCAAAATTTCTACTTATTTTCTCTTGCATGGTCTTCATCATGTTCTAACACATCCTTACTATCATTTCATCCTCTTAAAAGTTACCAACAGTGGTTTTTTATAAGAAAGCTACAGGTGGTTTCGTAGCGTTTTCCTAGCTTCAAGCCTAGGAAACGCTACGAAACTACTGAAAACTGTGTAAATTCTAGATTTCTGCCTAGCTTCAAAAATGTACCTTCCAGCTGTAATAATTTGGTTTTCAACATGTCATTTACCTTAAAAAATATAAACCAGCCCATACTAAGAGTCTTGAGGTGTTTCTTCCTCATTAATGATGAGTTGAGCTATTGGCTCCTCAACTATTGCCATTTTTAGGCCCTTCTTTTCCAGCTCCTCATGGATTAGTTCCAACTGTTCTTGGAAGTCTTTAACTTGATCCTTTAGCTTCATGTTGGTATATTTCAAAATCAAGTTCATTCTTCTGACATGTTTCACCTCTTTTCTCAATGGCATTGTCCATTTGATTAATTGTTGTGTGCTGTCTAAGGTCTTTGACACAGTGTCAACCTGCTCTTCCCAAACCTCTTTCATCTTTTCAAAATGAACCTTTTGGATATTGTGTTTCCTTGCCTCCTTCTTCATAACTAGAATTTCATGGTTAGCTAACCTCAACTATTCTTCAAGGAGTTCAAACTATATTTTTTCAATTACTTTTTCCTTTCCTTTCATTGGCTTGCTAACTGGATCTTTTTCTGCAGGTGATGAAAGATTAATAATGTCTTATGGTTGTTGGAAAATTTCAGTGGTTGGATGAACTTCTTTGCTGCTCTCCAAATTTTTTCTAGCATGCCTTGTCATGGGCTTCCTAGCCTGAAACATAAAACGTGCATCCTCACCTTCAAACTCTAGCTTCTTTGCAGATTTAGCTTTCTTGAGTTTCTGTCCACCTTCATCTATATCCTCAGCCTGGACTATAGGAGTATCTTCAATATCAATGGCATGTAGTATGTATTCTAAATTACCTTTAGCCACTTTTTGGATCCTTGTTATCCTTTTTCCACTTTGTTTACTCACAGCTTGTTCTTGTTTTGCAGGTTTTATCATTATTGACTTTTATTTTGCAGGTGGAACAGTAGGTGTATCAAATATCTCCAAATACTCGGTTTCCATCATGGCTGGTTAGGTTTGCTCTGCCCCTACTAGTTCACTTTGTTATTCCACTTGTTAGGGTCCTATAATAATAGGGTTCATAATTTTTTAATTGACTATGATTAGTCTTGTAAATATGTACATACCTTGCTTTCTGCAAGTTGTTTTCCCATATTTGAAAATAATAAAAAATGAAAAGAGGGTAAAAGCCCTAAAAGAAAGATCAAAGGAATTAGAAAAGAAAAATATCAAAAAGAATAAAAAATGGACCCAAAAAGAAAAAAGATATAAGAATAAAACATGAAAGTGAGAAAGTCAAAATTGCACTACTATTTACTTTTACTGCAAAAATAATGATGGGTAGGTAGAAAGAAATTGTGCAAGGCATGTAATAAAACATCATCTGGAAAATTACTAATTTCCCCTCACCCAAAATGTTCCAGTATTCAAAACCTTCAGTTAAAGAGGCTCATATCATTTGTCTGACTTCTGTTGAGACCGGACCCAAGGCCTAATGACTGATTGATAAAAGTACTAGATTCCCTTCATAAAGGCCCATTTCCTCAACATATTCACCCTTTTCCAAAAATACAATCCCTTTTCCTAAGTAAAACACCTTTTTTGCTTAGAGAAAGTAAAACCCCCCCTTAATTAATTTCATTTCATCTAAAAACACCCAAAAAACCCATAAAATACAATTTATCCTAAGTTTAAGTGTAAATATTTAATGGGACAGTCATTGTGCTCAAAAATTTTATATTACACTTTACTTATTTTATTTTTGTGCATTCCGCTCTTTCATTTCATATTAACTCTAAAATAATGTATTAAATCCTTTTAAACTACCCCTTCTCGTATATATATATATATATATATATATATATATATATATATATATATATATATATATATATATATATATATATTAATTCCTTTATTTTAAATATCCCAAAACCCACTATTTTAATGTTTAACCTATGGTATAAATACCCATGTGGTAAAATTTACCCCGCATGTTATCCCCCTATAAATTTTTTGACAAGCAAAGTAAGGGGCTAAGTTGTTTTTGAGCCGTCAAGGAATGCATCTCCCCTGAAGACACATCATCCTTGAAGTCTCTTATGCCTTTTCTTTTGGTAAAATTCCCTCTACTGACTCCCTTTATAAAGCCTCTCTGATTACAAAAAATTGTGCTCCAAAAGGCTTTAATTTGCCCCTTGTTCCCTGCAGAATTGTCCATTTCATCCCTTTTTTCCCTTTTTAAAGTTCCCCTTTTTACCACCAAATTCCCTCCCCTAGTCATTCCAAACTTTCCCGAAAAACCCCCTCTAAACCATACATAATATCCCTGGTTTTATTTATTTCCCCCTCTTTCCCCTAGCGTTACCCTTCCCTGGCCTTAAAATGCATTTAAAATGGACAATAAACCATATTTTCCATGTGTATGGGTTTAGCACCTTTGGGCCAGCCCCCGAACTGTATTTCCCCCACACGACCGCGACGCTACAACCAGGTGTCGAGGCGAAAGGCGCTTACCATATTTGAATATCGGGAGCGTTTTGAGCCGTCGATCTATATAGATCAGATGGTCGTCGCGTCCCCACAACTTCCACCGTTCAACTCGTTCACCGCCCATTCATCGCATCTCCACCGTTCATTTACCAGCCAGATCAACAGTCCGTATTTTTCCCACCCCGGTGGTCCCCGTGCACTGTTCAAAAACTGGTGGTATCTATCGCACCGCCTTTGAGGGGTGGGCGGTATTTTTCATTTGGCCAGTGATTCCACTCATCACATGATGCGTGGCACCGGCACTGTTCCAAAACCAACCCCCAATTGCGCGTTATCGTTTGGTAGGAAACCCAGCGCGATATGCACGTGCACCGTCCGATCTGTGATCATCCATCCAATGGTCATGGCACCCCGAAGATGCACGGAAGATAACCCAAGGTATCTGTACCCCTAGCCTGCCATCCGTCACCCTCCGATGCATTTTCAGCCGTTGATATCCTCCCGAGATCGGACGGTCCAGATATGATTGCATGTCCCACCATTGACCGCTCCTGCCACATCACCCATTCCATGTGTTTCATTGTATTTCATGCCCGTACCTATATATATATATGCATTCCAAGGTCAATTTTAATGTTTTACATTAAAATTTCATCCCCGCCATCAACTGGGTCTCGCCACGTCACCTCTCCACGTGTTTTTATCACGTTTTCCTCCGCCCTCTTTATATTTCATTCATATTTCATTCAAAAATCATTTTTCAAAGGTTTGCATTTAAATTTTACGCCGTAGTCCGCCGACTTTCACCATGGCCATTCTTCCACTGTTACACTGCATTTTCCACCATGAATCTACATTTTTCCGCCATCTCACTAGTCTACGTAGCCATTCTCGTCGCCCCCGTTGCATCCACCACCTCCATGCATGGTTTTTCTTAACAGGTTTCCGTGTTTTTCAGGGTTATCAGATGATGAAAGCTGCCATGATTACACAATTTTTATTACAGTGACAAAAAAATGCAGAAAGGACCATTTTTCAGAGGATGAGATCATGAAGAAACCCTGGGAAGGAGCCATGAAGGTACTTGCATTAAAAACAGGGTTTGAACTCTGGAAAATCTTCCCAAAGCCATTAAAGCATTGATTTCACCAACAGAGACAGCATGGGAGCAACAGAGAGTTCAAGGCATGTAATAGAAGATTTTGAGCCTTAATCCACTGTTTAAAGGGCAAATATACCAGTTCGAAGACCTCGTGGATCACTCAGAAAGTCCAATACACGGAAATAATGGTGGCAGGGTTTTCAAATCAGCAGAATGTTTTTCCTGAGCAAGGACACGATATGCATTGTTGTTTCAGTATACATTGTGTCCGGGTGAATTTTCCTCCCTGAAAACAGTCCTGATGCTATCAGAGCATTTGATTCACAGTATGGCAGACCCTAGCATCATTTATTTTACTTTTTTTTTATTCACCAGAAGTACTACAGATTACTGTAGCGAAGTACATTAGAGACATACCGGAGTAAATGGAAGCCTGGAGAAGACCACTCTTTCACCCAAATAGTGTCATGGATAAATGCACAGAATTTAAATAGAATGGGCCTCGGCCCTCTTCATTTCCTAAGTTTTAATGTTGCATTTAGTTTTCACCTACTTTCTCTGCTCCACTTGAGTTATAAATTCATGAAGGAACTCATTGTAATGGTTTTTGATCAATTATCAGAGAATTACAAGCTGTTTCTTTTGAGACATAGTCTCCGTGTAAAGTTGTAAGATAGGTTGAGGAAAATGTTTTCAGACTGAGTATCCAGCTATTGGCAATGTTGTACTTGACTGGTGTTTCTTTTTAATATGACAAGAACATTTCTTTGGATCCCGATCTAAAGCAGCAGTGATGTTTTTCTATCTCTATATTTGTTATTAACTTACATTCTATTTCATTTCATTTCTACTGGCTTGCATCAGAAATCTGGCATAGGATTTACCCTTGTTAGGTACCCTATGTTTCTGCTCTCCTTGCCTTTAATGTTTTATACTAAATGTGTTATCTAAGAATTGATTTCAGTTGATTTAACGAGTGTAGTGGATGTTATTGCCTGCTAGCTGATGTATGAATTAAATGAATATGTTCTTAGATGTTCTTGTTAGAATTTAGCTGGAAGATTTGGGAACATTGGGGATTAGAGTTAGCCCTGTCCACTAGGATCCTTGTGCAACCAGCTGACCTTTCTAAGATCCCTCAAGCTGGAGGCCGAAGCATTGAGAGTTCAAGGTCTCTCTCTGATCTCAGGTCTTTAACTTTGTGTTCTAAATATTAATTGTTTCCTCCTCCCTTACCATTCCATACCACACTATCATCTTTAAGATCCAATGTTTTAAATGACTATCCCAATTGAAAGCCTGCATATTGAATAGCAAGTAAACCCTTTCCTGACTCCATTGCCCAATGGTCTTGAATACTCCCTGGAATGCTTCACCTCTGCCTAAATCCTCTTTGCTCATCCTTGTCTTACATTGAACCCTTCTTTCCTGATAACCAGTAACCAAACAAACAATCAAACAAACAAACCTTGTGTCTATAACTAGCCTAATATCTAAATATTTGAACTTCAAAGACATACACCTTAAACAATCATAGAGAGATCCCTCTCTGGACCCAGGAGGGCTAGATCCTGAGGTCTGAAAGTGGTTTGATGTTGTCTCATCTTTTGGTCTTGCCAATCTGGCCAAAACATGGGAACCCCAACATAATGGCGACTCCACTGGGGAAATCCTGAGTATTTTCCATCTTACTACATCATAAGAACCTCAAAAACCTATAATCTTTGGTTAAGTTGGCAGTTAAACACTCCTATTCACAGATCAACCTCTATACCATTTGTTGTGTTTTCTCCCACACTCTTAGACAGAGTCTGGAAAGGGCCAAGTAGCCTCCAGATCTCACACTCTTTCATAGGTGACATATCTGGTAAAAGCCCTCCCAGTCAATCTCTGGTTAGAGTTTGCTGTGTTGTGAAGATATCCTTGCAAAGGGACATCTCATAAGCACTGTGGTGGACAGTGTACCCTCTAGAAGCATCCTAAACCTCCACCTGGCGACTCCATAGCTCCTTAAAGATAAAAGACTCCACTGGTGATCAGTAGGCCTGCTGATTATCTTGGCTCACATTAGACTCCACTGGGAGACTAGAGCCCATTACAACATCAGCCATAATAAAAGTAACAAGTAGGGTTAATCTGCTTGGTTAGAAAACAACATTCTGGCTTCAAGAACCATTCACACAAGCGCTTATCCTAACCCAAACCCCCTTGAAATAGTTGATAACCCTGAGAGAATCCTCAAGGGATCTCCTACACCTAAAAGACCAACTATTTCTAGCCACATCCATAGAGCTAATTCTACACCAGAAGACTTTATAGCTCTATCAGACCCATTTTTTGACCTAGGCACTCAAACCAGTTTACCAAGAACTAGGTCATTCAGTGTTCTAGACCAGCCAGATCTTGAGTTCCCTATTTCACCACCTCAAAGAGGTAAACACCCTGGTGATAGACAGACCCCTCCATCTACACCTCCTAATATCCACTTCATTCAAAACTTGGGACTTAGTCATCCTAGATCTGCTCATCAGTCTTCTGTTGTTCATAGCATCCTTGTCATCCATATATCAGCTGCTCAAGCTAACCCTTTGCCCCATCAAAACATCATCATGGTAGCCTGGTATGCACCTCTGGCTTTACCTCAGCCTCTAGTACCCTTACCCAATGATTATCAATCAAAGATCCCACACTTCACTGCAAAAGAGTCCACCACAGCTCAGCACCATGTAGATAGGATGGAAGATTCCTTTGACTACATGGAGATAGATGATGATATAGTCAAAATGAGAATCTTTGCCCAGAGCTTAGGAGGTGATGTGAAGAAATGGTTCAAAGGCCTACCTCCTAATAGTATCCAAGACCTCCCAACCTTATATCAGACCTTCATAAACAAATGGGAAGTTAAGGAAAATCCTCTCCAAATCCTAGCAGAATACAAGAACCTGAAAAGAAATGTAGGAGAGAGTGTCCAGGCCTACTCTACAAGATTTAACAGCATTTATAATGCTCTTCCACCACACATGAAACCTCCCCTAGGTATGGTACTAGTGAAATACCCTGAAGGTTTGGATGCTGACATGGCCTACCAGCTTAGGGAGAGGGATTACAACACATTGGAAGACATGCAAAAAGGAGCAGTGAGTGTAGAGGAAAATCTGATTGATAAGAAAGCAAGATTGAGAGCTGAGAAAAGGGTAACATATAGAGATGACAATGTAGCTTCCACATCTGACCCCAATTATGACCGCATATCCAAAAACATGGAAAAGCTACAAAAAATTATGGAAAAAATGGTTGTCACAGTTAGTAACCAAAAAAGAAATCAAAATCATAACCATAACCAGAACTTTAGAAGAAACAACACCCCTCCCAACAGACAAAGAGAATCAGATCAGCAAGTTATTCCCCCATTCCAAGAGAAATTTCTTGATGAGGATGAGGGGATCATAGAAGAGTCTAAGGGGAACACAATAAACATGTTTGAAACAGAAAATTCAATCCACAATTGTTACATAGGAGAAGATTAGCCCTCACCCTCATATTGGGATGAGGAATGGTTAGAATCTGAGGATTATAGGTTAGGATTTGAAAATGCCATGATGCATGTCAGAGAAAAATATGAACTTAGAAGCAAAAGGAGCTTAGATACTGCCAAACCAAAAGCTTCTGAGGTTACCATCAAGAAAAGGCCTGAGAAAACTTCTAAAGTAACTGTTGAAAGTAACAAATCAGCAACTGAGAGTTCTGGGAAGAACAAAGAAAAAGACAACCAAAACACTGAGAAACAAGGTCAACCAAAAAGCAGTACTAACATTGCAGTTAGTACTCCTAATAAAACAGTTTCTAACATTGTACATAGTGAGAATCAGCACACTGATTTAGCCACTAAGGTGGTGACTGACAAAACAGAGTTGAACATTCCAAAGAGTCAGTCCACTTTCAATTTGGAGAGTGATATTGCAAAAATTAAAATCTTTGTCCCACTCTCTGAGCTGGCCACTCAAGATGTATATAAAGGCCAAATTTTGAAAGCATTAAATCTAGGTGAGAACAGTGACACTGTAAATTTGAGTGATGATCAACCTGCCCTTCTGTTTGGTCCAAATATAGAAGGAAAGTTTTAGGAAGGGGTAGTGCCACCTTTCTATATCAGTCTCAATATCCATGATAAGATTCTCCACAATGCAATGCATGATTCTGGGGCATCACACAACCTAATGCCTAAAGTAGTGATGGAAAGACTAGGCCTAGAGATAACCCGTCCCTATAAAGACTTATATTCATTTGATTCTAGTATGGTAAAGTGTCTTGGCCTAATCAAAGATTTATGTGTGAGCCTTACCTAGATTCCAGCCAAGTGTATGGTCATGGATGTTGTTGTGGCAGATGTGCCACCCAAGTATGGCATGTTATTTTCAAGATCATGGGGAGCCAAGCTACAAGGAACAATGCAGATGGATGGGGCTTATGCCACAATCCCAATTTTTGGCCAACTTACAAGACTCTACAGAGAGGCACAAATGAAATTCCTGGTTAGTAGCCCCGAAAAGCCTGAAAATTCACCTTTATACTCTGTACATACAGACCTTGACTCCTTTATCCTTTGTAATGATGAATCCTCAGAAGGTTCAGGGTCCAAAAACAAATATACAAACAAAGAAACAGATCTCATGGACTTTAACATAATGGCTACTCTAGACTCGGAGGAGAAAGATGTAGAAAAGTTTGAACAGTGCACTGAAACATAAACTCAAAGCGAACCAGAAACAGAATGCAGTCAGCTGATTAGTCACCCTTCACAAACACATACACCACACCAAGAACGAAATGATGATAAACCCGAGAATGAAACCTTATAGGAAATGAATTTCGATGGGTCATGCACCAAGAGAACTGTTGGGGCAGGAGTGTGGATACATAACACAGAGAGTGGTTACGCAGAGAGCCATGCATTTAACCTACACTTCAAATGTACAAACAACATTGCAGAGTAAGAGGCTCTTATCTTAGGTCTAACTCTGTTGAAAAAATTAGGAGCCCGTAGGATAACTGTGCATGGGGACTCTAAGCTGATCATTAAACAGGTGAATGGTGAATATACAGCAAAACATCCTAGACTGAGGGCATATAGGAATGACGCTATGGAGCTATTGAAAACTTTCATGGAATACGATCTGGTGTTTGTCCCTAGAGGTCAGAACGAAACTGCAAATGGACTAGCCTGCATGGCTAGTTCGTATCATAAGCCTCCCAGTTACCAACAGATCATCATTCAGACCAAATTCAGACCTGCAGTGCCAGACAATGAAAAATATTGGCAGGTTTTTGAGGGTGATAAACAGATTCAAGATTTCCTGGTAGGAAGAAACGAGTTTGAATTTTCTGATTCAGACTCTAAATCTGACAATAGCTGCCTAAGTGAAGAGTCCTCAAATGAGGAAGAAACACCCTGTAATATAGAAATAAACAATTTAAACGAACAGATTGTAAATCCGAACGAAAAATGTGAAAACACAGATAGTGAAGAAGTAGAGGTGCTGCAGACCAAAGATAAGAACATACCTCGAGGTCTAGTACCTTTAGAAGACCTTTTTGACTTTGATGACGTAGAAAAAAAGCTCACTATAGAACATGCAGACTCTGATGTCGAGGAATGCAACATAGGCACTGAAGATAAACCCAAGATGATCAAATTGGCTAGGTCCCTTCCTAAAAACATGAAAAAGAAATACATTGACCTATTCAAGGAATTCATTGATGTGTTTGCTTGGAGTTATGAGGACTTAAGGGCCTATTACACAAACATCATACAGCATAAAATACCCTTGAAAGAAAATCAGAAGCCCTTCAGACAAAAACTTCACAGAATAAACCCAAAGAAATTGCCTGCAGTGGAGAAAGAGATTAAGAAGATGTATGAGGCAGGTATAATTGTGCCTGTGAGGTTCTCTAATTGGGTATCAAATCTAGTGGTTGTGAGAAAGAAAACAGGGGAGATCAGATTGTGCATAGATTTCAGGAATCTTAATAGAGCCTCACTTAAAGACAATTACCCTTTGCCAAAAATGGAACATATTCTTCAGAGGGTAATAGGTTCTAAAAGGATCTCCCTGCTAGATGGTTTTTCAGGTTACAACCAAGTCTTAGTAATCCTAGAAGACCAACTCAAGACAACCTTTACCACTCCATGGGGCACCTTTATGTATGTAAAGATGCCCTTTGGACTGATGAACGCTGGTGCAACCTTCCAAAGAGCAATGGACATAGTTGTTTCAGATGAAATAGGACACTTCATTGTCATCTATCTGGATGACATAAAATTCTATTCCAAGACTGATGAAGAACACCTAGAACACCTGAGAAGAGTGTTTGAAAAATGTAGAAGGTTTGGTCTGTCACTGAATCCTAAAAAGACTATATTTGGGCTGCAAGAAGGTAAGCTTCTTGGCCACATCATATCTGAGAAAGGGATTAGGATAGATCCACAAAGATTTGAGGCAATACTACAAATCACACACCCAAGAAACATCAAAGAGTTACATTCCTTCATTGGGAAAATCAACTTCCTCGGGAGGTTTATTTCCAACTTAGCTGAACACCTTAGGAATATGACTAACATGTTGAAGAAAGGTGTAGGAGTTAAGTGGACTGTTGAAGCCAAGAAATATTTTGAAACAGTTAAACTTGCACTCACCCAAGCTCCTATCCTAATCAACCCAGATTTCTCAAAATATTTCCTGATCTTTTCATTTGCCTCCAAGCATACAATAGCTACAGTTCTACTGTAGAAAAATCCAGAGGGAATGGAACAACCCATTTCTTTCTTCAGCAAAGCACTCAGGGATGCACCCTTGAAATACAACATTATGGAAAAACAAGCCTATGCTTTGGTTAAGGCCTTAAAATACTTTAGGGTGTACATACTGCATTCCCACACCATAGCCTATGTACCCAACATAGTGGTTAAAGACATCTTGTCCCAAGACCCAGATGGGAAAAGGGTCAAATGGATTGTTGTAATCTTAGAATATGACCTTGAGATAAAACCCACAAAACTGATTAAAGGTCAGGGCTTAGCTCAACTAATGGTTGAATCAAATCTACAATCCCTTGAAATTAACATGGTAGATGCTTTGGATGAGCAGCAGGGATTACCTTATCCCACTATTGACGAGAAGTTTCAGAGCTCTCCTTGGTATTCTTACATTCTGTATGTGCTTACACACCTCAATGCCCCTCCTGAACTATCAAAGACCAAGGCCAGATTCTTAAAGGTAAAGGCTAGGAGCTATTGCATAATAAATGAATGTTTATACTGGAAGAATGCAAATGGCCTATTGCTTAAATGTTTGCCTGAATCTAAAGCAGAAAATATTAAACAATAATTCCATGCAGGAGAGTGTGGAGGCC
Source organism: Pinus albicaulis (assembly GCA_034641835.2). NCBI lineage: Eukaryota > Viridiplantae > Streptophyta > Pinopsida > Pinales > Pinaceae > Pinus > Pinus albicaulis. Next base: position 107,895,775 of record CM076581.1, read on the forward strand.
ACCTGAACTGGAAATCCATTGCAAACAAAATACTCAGAGCTAGCTACTATTGGCCTACACTCTCAAATGATATCCATAAGATGATAATTGCCTGCCACAAATGCCAGATTTTTGAAGGCAAAAGAAAACTCCTCCCTTTACTCTACAACCCATCACTGTTGAAGGTCCCTTTCTGCAATGGGGCCTAGATTTCATAGGAGAAATTCACCCTGCTTCTTCTGCACAACAAAAATGGATCTTAACAGCTACAGACTACTTCACTAAATGGATAGAGGCCATACCTACTAGGAATGCCATAGATTCAATCATGATTAGGTTCCTAGAAGGTCATATCCTCTCTCGGTTTGGTTTCCCAAGGAAAATAATCACTGATAATGTTGCTTCTTTTGGATCCAAGAAAATGGTCAATTTTTGTCACAGGTATCAAATAGCACTTGGTCATTCAACTGCCTATTACCCACAAGGTAATGGTTTAGTTGAATCATCAAACAAGAGCCTTGTGGCCGTCATCAAAAAGTTGTTAGAAGAGAACAAAAATTCATGGCATAACAAGTTAGTGCATGCCTTGTGGGCTGACAGGCTTACAACAAATAAATCCATTGGCATGTCACCATATCAACTTGTCTATGGAACAAAAGCAATGTTTCCCACCAGCCTTGGAATATCAGTGATTAAACTTGTTCAAGAGATACAAATAGAAGAAGATAGCATGGTGAGGAGAATAAACCAGAAAATTCATCTCCAGAAAACAAGGGAGGAGGTCTACAATAGAGTTGTGAAGGTTCAGGAAAATATTAAGAAGTTATTTGACAGAAGAACTAAGGCCTCTGATTTCAAAGTTGGAGATAAAGTTCTGAAGTGGGACTCAAGGAGAGAGGATAAAGGAAAGCACAGCAACTTTGACAGTTTGTGGTAAGGTCCCTACATCATCTAGGCCACTCTGGGTCCAAATGCCTTTTTTCTACAAGAGTTAGATGGTACAAAATTGTTTGGGGGTCCTGTCAATGGCAGGATGCTCAAACACTACTTCTGCTGATTTCCAATTGCCAGTTTCCATTTCCATAGTACATACCATTGCAGTGTTTGTTTTCAAAAAAAAAAAAGGGAGAGTTTCAGACATGCCCAAAACATGAACCTCTGAAGTGTAAATATTGGCTCTAATATGATCAAAACTTGAGCCAAAGAAAGAAAATATAGCTGGTTCAAACATGCCCAAAACCTGGACCAGCAAAGAGGAAAGGAGTCAGCTCTAACAAGCCCAAAACCAGAGCTGAAATTTAAAAAAAAAAAGGAAAGTGACTCTAACAAGCTCAAAACTTAAGTCACAAAGGAAAGAAGGATGCTGCAAACTTCAGATTTCAAGCCTTCAATATTTTGTTTTCAATTTTCTAAAAGGTTCTGTCCACGTGCAACTATCTTTATGCCTTGGATCCACAGTGAACTCGACTATCTAATCCTAGTTTGACTATTTTTTAATTTCTGTTGTAGAATATAGAGAAGAAATCTACTGGACAGTTTAATCCCAATAGATGTTAGATTAGGTAGAGAAACATGTGAGACCAACAGTTTAATCTGGTCTCATGGAGTAATAAGGGTAGAAATAGAATAGGTTTTTTTTCTTATTTGTAAAAAATAAAAATGATGTAAAGGGTCTGCTAGTCCAAATGCACCCTAGAAGAAGAAAAATGCTAGGATTGCAGGATGGGTAGGTAGATTGTTTGGGAATGTTTCTGCTAAATTGATGTCTTCATAATTGTGGTAGCTGAAAATCGAAGAAGAAAGATGGCTCAAGCAGCAAGCATTTGGCCTACTCCAAATATCTATTCTCTGAATTCTTGACTCCTTCAAGAAGAAGCCATCCCCATGTGGAGCCACTGTTAGCCCCCTAAAAATTTTTTGACAAGCAAAGTAAGGGGCTAAGTTGTTTTTGAGCCTTCAAGGAATGCATCTCCCCTGAAGACACATCATCCTTGAAGTCTCCTGTGCCTTTGCTTTTGATAAAATTCCCTCTGTTGACTCCCTTTATAAAGCCTCTCTGATTACAAAAAATTGTGCTCCAAAAGGCTTTAATTTGCCCCTTGTTCCCTGCAGAATTTTCCATTTCATCCCTTTTTTCCCTTTTTAAAGTTCCCCTTTTTACCACCAAATTCCCTCCCCAAGTCCTTCCAAAATTTCCCAAAAAAACCCCTCTAAACCATACATAATACCCCTGGTTTGCTTTATTTCCCCCTCTTTCCCCTACTGTTACCCTTCCCTGGCCTTAAAATGCACTTAAAATGGACCATAAACCATATTTTCCATGTGTATGGGTTTAGCACCTTTGGGCCAGCCCCCAAACCGTATTTCCCCCACACGACCGCAGCGCTAGAACCAAGCGCTGAGGCGAAAGGCGCTTACCATATTTGAATATCGGGAGCGTTTTGAGCCGTCGATCTATACAGATCGGACGGTCGTCGTGTCCCCACAACTTTCACCGTTCAACACATTCACCGCCCGTTCATCACATCTCCACCGTTCATTTACCCACCAGATCAACGGTCCGTATTTTTCCCGCCCCGGTGGTCCCCGCACACTGTTCAAAAACCGGTGGTATCTATCGCACCGTCTTTGAGGGGTGGGCGGTATTTTTCGTTTGGCCAGCAATTCCACTCATCGCATGACGCGTGGCACCGACACTGTTCCAAAATTGCCCCCCATCGCGTGGTATCATTCGGCAGAAAACCCAGCGCGATATGCACGTGCACCGTCCGATCTGCAATCATCCATCCAACGATCATCACACCCCTAAGATGCACGGAAGATAACCCAAGGTATCTATACCCCTGGCCCGCCATCCGTCGCCCTCCGATGCATTTTCAGCCGTTGATCTCCTCCCGAGATCGGACGGTCCAGATCTGATTGCATGTCCCGCCGTTGACTGCTCCTGCCACGTCACCCATTCCACGTGTTTCATCGTATTTCGCACCCGTACCTGTATATATATGCATTCCAAGGTCAATTTTAATGTTTTACGTTGAAATTTCATCCCCGCCATTAACTGGGTCCCGCCACGTCACCTCTCCACGTGTTTTTATCACGTTGTCCTCCGCCCTCTTTATATTTCATTCATATTTCATTCAAAAATCATTTTTCAAAGGTTTGCATTTAAACTTTTCGTCGCAGTCCGCCGGCTTTCACCATGGCCATTCTTCCACTGTTACACTGCATTTTCCACCATGAATCTACATTTTTCCTCCATCTCACCAGTCTACGCAGCCATTCTCGCTGCCCCCGTTGCATCCACCACCTCCATGCATGGTTTTTCTTAACAGGTTTTTGTGTTTTGCAGGGTTATCAGATGATTAAAGCCGCCATGATTACACTGTTTTTATTACAGCGACAAAAAAACGCAGAAAGGACCATTTTTCAGAGGATGAGATCATGAAGAAAGCTTGGGAAGGAGCCATGAAGGGACTTGCATTAAAAACAGGGTTTGAACTCTAGAAAATCTTCCCCATAGCTAGTAAAGCATCGATTTCACCAACAGAGACAGTACGGGAGCAGCAGAGAGTTCAAGGCATGTAATAGAAGATTTTGAGCCTTAATCCAGTGTTTAAAGGGAAAATATACCAGTTCGAAGACCCCATGGATCACTCAGAAATTCCAATACACGGAAATAATGGTGGCAGGGTTTTCAAATCAGCAGAATGTTTTTCCTGAGCAAGGACACGGTACGCATTGTTGTTTCAGTCTACATTGTGTCCGGGTGAAGTTTCCTCCCTGACAACAATCCCGATGCTATCAGAGCATTTGATTCACAGTATGGTAGACCCTAGCATCATTTATTTTACTTTTTGTTTATTCACCAGAAGTGCTATAGATTGTTGCAATAGAGTACATCAGAGACATACCGGAGTAAATGGAAGCCTGGAGAAGACCACTCTTTCACCCAAAGAGTGCCATGGATAAATGCACAGAATTTAAATAGAATGGGCCTCAGCCTCTTCCTTTCCTGAGTTTTAATGCTGCATTTATTTTTCACCTACTTTCTCTGCTCCACTTGAGCTATAAATTCATGAAGGAACTCATTGTAATGGTTGTTGATCAGTTATCAGAGAATTACAATCTGTTTCTTTTGAGACATAGTCTCTGTGTAAAGTTGTAAGATAGGCTGAGGAAAATGTTTTCAGACTGAGTATCCAGCTATTGGCAATGTTGTACTTTACTGGTGTTGCTTTTTAATATGACAAGCACATTTCTTTGGATCCTAATCTAAAGCCGCGGTGATGTTTTTCTATCTCTATATTTGTTATTAACTTACATTCTATTTCATTTCATTTCTACTGTCTTGCATCAGAAATCTGGCATAGGATTTACCCTTGTTAGGTACCCTATGTTTCTGCTCTCCTTGCCTTTGATTTTTTCTACTAAATGTGTTATCTAAGAATTGATTTCAGTTGATTTAACCAGTGTAGTGGATGTTATTGCCTGCTAGCTGATGTATGAATTAAATGAATCTGTTCTTATATGTTCTTGTTAGGATTTAGCTGGAAGATTTGGGAACACTGGGGATTAGAGTTAGCCCTATCCACTAGGATCCTTGTGCAACCAGCTGACCTTTCTAAGATCCCTCAAGCTGGAGGCCGAAGCATTGAGAGTTCAAGGTCTCTCTCTAATCTCAGGTCTTTAACTTTGTGTTCTAAATCTTTATTGTTTCCTCCTCCCTTACCATTCCATACCACACTATCATCTTTAAGATCTAATGTTTTAGATGGCTAGCCCAATTGAAAGCCTTCATATTGAATAGCAAGTAAACCCTTTCCTGACTCCATTGCCCAATGGTCTTGAATACTCCCTGAAATACTTCACCTCTACCTAAATCCTCTTTGCTCATCCTTGTCTTACATTGAACCCTTCTTTCCTACTAACCAGCAACCAAACAAACAATCAAACAAACAAACCTTGTGTCTATAACTAGCCTAATATCTAAATATTTGAACTTCAAAGACATACACCTTAAAAAATCATAGAGAGATCCCTCTCTGGACCCAAGAGGGCTAGATCCTGAGGTCTGAAAGTAGTTTGATGTTGTCTCATCTTTTGTTCTTGCCAATCTGGCCAAAACATGGGAACCCCAACACCACCCATTCCCCAAAAGTTAAACACATTATATAACCCGCCTTCATAAAGCATATGTAAATATCTTATTTTCCATGTAAATACACACCCCACCTATCATATTAATACATTGAATTATGCATTAAAAACTATGTTTTAAACGTATTATTTAAACCCTGAAACATAATATTTCCCAGGCCCCATGCCCCACATACCAAGCAACCCCCTCATTTAATCTTTGTTGTTCACACACCTCCCTCCAGATCTAACAAACCAAATTCCATATCCCATTTTCAATAGCAATAACATTAATCAATTTTTATTTTTCGAAATAGGAAGTTTTTTTATAATCTCTCCCCTCCATGCGGTGCTTTATTACTAGATAGCATTCGATTCAATTAAACTGTTTACCGCCCTGAACTTATGCGATAACCACTAGTGGTTTCTCCTTCCAGGGCCCAAAACCACCCGTCTTCTAATTTGACCGCCATTCAATGCAGATATTGTTTTAACCTAAAAATACTATAAAACTTCATGAACATTTAGTTTCAGACCTTTTTCTAAATTTTTTGCGTGTTTACATCCTCCCAACTAAAGAAACAATCTCTGTACACCATTTTCACACCAAAGAACCATAAAATCTATTGAAATCATTGCAGAGACCTTCTAAAGCTTTCCAATCAACTTCCAAAAGACTTCAACAGCCATCAGAAAGCCTTTCCGACGCATCAGAAACCTTTTCAAGACCAAATTCCTGCAGAAACAGGTATTCTTCGAAGAAAAGCAACCTCCCTGTCATTTAAAAAAGAGTTTTATGAGAAATTTGAACCTAGTTAAGCCTATTTTTCCCATAGAAATACCTATATTTTCCTACAAAGAACAAATCTGTTGTAAAACTCTGATAAAACCCTAGTTTTGATACTATATCTGGTTTTAAAGAAAAATTGAGTATAGTTTAGCCTTTCCAGACCTTAAAAGAACTTCTAATCTATCCAAAAACCCTTTGCAAATACTCATAAACTTTCTGTGCCTGAATTAAACCACTTTAATTCCACTTTATCCAAAAGAGCAGAAAACTCTGGTTCTACCTTTTCCTGAACCTGTAAAGAGTTTGAAGATCAGTTTTAAAGCTAAATTTGAAAGTTTAAACCAAATATAAATCCAGTTTGCACCTATTACTATTCAAGAAATCTCTGTCACACCAGAAATATCTTCTGTAAATAGTATAAGGTTACAGAAGAGTACAAAAAAAGCCCAAATACAGAGTTTTAAACATCCAAAAGGTCTAAAAATATCAAAATCAAACCCGACAATGACTTCCAAAACCACTATTGTTGTAAACCCTCTACAACCTCCTATTGTAGATATTGATCGTACACCCTTAGCTAATGTTGATTAAAAAATAGTTGATCCAGTGATAGAATTTAATCTTTTAGAACTCATCTGCTGGAGTCTTGAAAAATCATTATATCAAGGAGATGAAGTTCATATTTGGGAGTCAAATCTACCCAAGTATGTAATTCCACATGCTCATCAATGTCCTGAAGTCATCAGGTTGTGTCAATCCTACTATTCACCTGAACAAAGAGCCATGGTTAATGCTAATAAAGAAATATTATTTACCATTACCGCAGAGTCTATTAACCTAATGCTTCAGCTCAAACCAGATCCCAATGTAGTTCCATTATTCATAGAAGCACTCACAAAGCTCTATATTCAATTAGATTTTCCTAAGAGGTTTCAAATTTTCCAAAATTTCATGCCTACCTCTGTTGAAATCCTAAAGATAAACCCTCCTTATTCTACTTCAAAATTTCTTGAAGGGTCAAGGCATGTCATCTCTATGGTATCCTTTATCCTAGGTTATTTTACTGATGAGCATACAGATGAGTCAATTCTAGGCTTTTTATCCACTTTTGTACCCGGTCAACCTCCTTCTATTATCTACAATTATGTTGAATACATAGCTGATAATATCCATGATCATCTTGTGAAATTTCCAACTGAAGGAGTATTTAGGTATAATTCCTTTCTTTTTCATATGTTCCTATATTTTCAAGTAGATAAGTTCCCTATAAACCTTCAGAAATTGGATGTAGAAGGGAATCCTCTATCAGTCATCTTCTGGACCTCACTAATCAAGAAAGAATCAACATAATTCACTTATGTGGATTTTATAGATTGTTTTGTTCATCCATTGATAAACATGTTGACAAACAGTGTACAACCAAGAATCATTGATGAGATAAAGAAAATATTACAGTTGTCAGAACAAAATAGAACTAGAGATTGGTATCTTTACCAACATCATACAGAGATCAGAGTTTTTGGGTCAAATATCTTACCCTATAAACTACCAAAATATTTTCCAATGAGATATTTTGCCTTGGAATACATCAGGCAAATTCTAAATTCAGATTCTATCAACTTCTTGGTTGCCAAAAAAAAGACTCAATTCAAGTTGAAGAACCAGGTAGGACCTTTTATTTGCAATCATAGGGATGCAGGAATAGAGGCAGAAAAACAGTTGTTGGAATACAAATTTGAAAAAAAAATCTTATGGAATTATAATCCTAAGGAAATTATAAGTAAAATAAGGGTAAAATGCAAATTGACCCCTTATATTGATGATAAAAGGCCAAAGATTGAACAATTTTCTAATCAAGCAGAGTCGCTAGAAAATACCTTGATAGAAGTAGTTAAATAGGGTGATACTAACCACACCTTGAAAACTGTAAATCAAGAAGATAAAGCCACTAAGAGAATCAGGGAAGAAGGTACCTACACTACTAAAACAACAACAGAGACTAGGTTTAAACTCAGATATAATAAGAAGCCTAAGCTTAATCCAATTGATGAAGAAAAAGAGACCATTGTAGTGGAAGATACAGATGTTCTAGAAACTAACACTGAGTAAGCCACAGAGATTATAAATGAAGAGCATCCTGCTACTTCAAACACACAGGTAATTGAGAAATAGCAAAGTATGGAGGTATCCTCCTCATAGCCAGTAGAGGATAAAGATATTGACATCAGAGAGAAATATAAGCATATACAAGCCAAGAATGACGAAATCAAAAATGAGATTTATTCTAAGTATTTAGAGCAAACTATAGGAATCCAAAATATAGACTTTTGTTAGCTTTTGATTATTCAAATAAGAATTTGATTATGTCAGTACTTCAACCAACTATCAAGACACCTAAAACAGCATCAGATTACAAGAAATTTGACCTTGAAATACCTATAGATAACATCCATGCATTAGATCAAATTGAGTTTCACAGACAAACTTCTGAGATGCTTTTTTCCACTATGACTACGAAGGAAATGAGTGCCAAAAAGCTCCAAAACATAGTAATAAATATGAGAGATCAAATGAAGGTTGAAAATGCTTCCTCATATGCTAAAGACCTCAGAATTAATTCTTTAGAAGAATTGGTGATTCAAGTAGGGTATGACCCTGCCAATGTGAAAGTTGCAGAATAATTGGTGAAGAAAAAGAATGTTGATATTGCAGCACTTAGAAAACAACTCAAACTTCCACCAACAGAACACCCATAAGGCAAGGAAATTGTACAAGAGGCAAGCCAAAAATATGATATGGTGAACTTGATTTTACAATTGACATCACAGATTAAAGAGATGGAAATCCAAATGGACAAGCTTGTCCATGAAAGAGAAACTGCAAAAGCACAATAAGTTCCTACAGTAATTCCCATGCCAACTATAGATGTCCCTTCAACACTGGCAGAAGATTTGGCACCAAAATTACCACTGGCCACAACAGTACCAGTGACTTCCTCCACTACTTCAGCTACATAATCCTATACCACAGTAGCTCAACAGTCTGATGAAGCCAATAAACTCATTAAGGCCATGGAGGAAATGACAATTCAAACCAATGAAAGCAATAGGTTGAAGAAAATGATTGAAAATCTGGAAGACACTAAGAAGCTAGTCCAAATTAATGCCAAAACTTAGGAACAAAGGGCTCACAAGTTAAATTTTAAGTTGAAGAACTTACAAAAGGAATTAACCTTGAAAGAAATTATGTCCTATGTGAAGAATCAACTATGGACTGAAATCATTGAACCCATCAATGATGTTTGGCCATCAATACAGGTAATTTATGAGCAAAAGGATTCACTAAAGGCAGCTCAAGAGGAAATTCAAAAAACAAAGGATGAACTAGGTGCCAAACCTAAAGAGGCCCTAGAAATCATCAAATTTATCAACAGTAAGAACAAGAAAGAATTAGAGGAGATAGAAATTACTGACAGAACAGAGACAATCCTTGAAACAAGAAAAGTAATTTCAAAGAAAAACTTGATGAAGCAGCTAGAAGAAAAGTGTGGAAACATGAACATAGACAGAACTAGATTTATGGTTAAATTTGAAATCTTAAGGCAAAAAGGTTTGCCAAATATTCTTGTTCTTAATGATAAACTTATGCCACAAGAAGACTACAACAAGAAGATAAGAGATCATGCAAAAGAGTAGGTAAATAAAACAGAAGGACAAGGAATTCCTACAAGAAAGGTTCTACATAAAAGTTTTGAAGACCTGTTTTATCTACAGCATGAGATAAAACACCTCTTTGTGATCAAACCAACATTTTCTAGATACACAGAGGCAGATGAGAACTTTAGGAAGTTAAAAAAGATCAAAAATCCTGATGAATAATTTTGGGAAAAACTCACTGACTTACTATAAAAGTCAAATTGCAAAGAAGAGGATAAAAAACAGTTTTCTATTTTTACACAATAAAAACAGAAATTTACAGCAGTGAGGCAGTTAAAACGGTCCTCAAATAGATGAAAGAGTATCAGAGGTAAAGTGTATCAAATGAAAGAGTATCAAATGAGAAGATAACACTTCAAAACATATTATTAAAAGATCTTTGCCAGCGTTAGAGACAACAATACAGCCAGCTGCACCCAATCCAAAACAGCTTTTCTATTTTATTTGGATATATAGGATAGCCTGCTAGTTGTTAAGAAGCTATCACTATATTTTTGTAAAAGATATTTTTATTTTCCTTAGAAAAATCCTATGAATATTCTAGAATATTTTGTAAACATTTTTGTATAAATACTTCACCTTTTGAAGTATTATTGTGGAATAAATTGCTCAAGAATTCTATAGTCATTTTTGTTGTACCTGAAGGCTTTTTGTAGCAAGTTCAAGTAGCAAACTGGATCAAATCATAAAGCATCATATTTCAGGATTCATGTGATGAGCCATTGAAGTGAAGTACTTTCTACTGTCATTGTTTATCTTCTTATGTTTTACATGCATCCATATATGTGTTCTAAATTTGAATGATAAACCAGGAATATTATTACAATATTTGTTAAAAGCACCCTATCTTTAACTATTTATCATTTCTATGTTTTCTGCTGATTTCCGGAGTAGGGAACCCTTAATTTATCCCTCTTTCGTATGACCTCTATATTCTCCTTCTTTATCCAGATCAAAGAATCCTTGATTGCTCTTTATCCCGATCAAACCACTTCACCAATCAGCCTTCCAAGATCTTCAATGACTTGTCTATCTTGCCCTGAAAATACTTGAATTTTGACCTTGATCCTAGTCCTTTCTGCTTGACATTTGACTCCTTTTCCCAATGGACAAAAAAATCAATCACTATCCATCTCATTAAGTGATTTTTCCCACCAAATAAAACCAAACATAAAAACCAATTTTTCACATCATAATTAGCCTAATATCATATAATTAAAACAAAGTTAAATTTTATAGAGAGAGCCCTCTGTGAACCCTAGGAAGGCTAGATCCTAGAGTTTAAAAGTTGGTCTGTGGTTACCTCCAATGTTCTTTGAACATTAAATAAAAATCTCACAACTTAAGAATTATTAGAGTGATAACACCACTAAAGGTGATGGTAACCCTCTAGGTTTTGGAGTTCTTTTAGGGGTAAGAGTATCCATTTCAAAACGACTAACAAACAGAAATGAAGACCAGTCTCTGCCTAGTCTTTGTAACTCATCTAAAACCAGAACTTTTATTAAGCCATGATGAAAAAGTGATGTTTCACTTCCCTCAGATCTTGATTGAACTTTATCTACCATTTTTGTTAGGCATTTGTATAAATAGAAAGGAAGGTCAAGAGATATATTACCAAAAAAGTGGTGGAGAAGCTTGAAGTGGTAAGAATATACTTTATGATATCTTCCTTCACATGTGAAATATTTCTGGATAATGAGCAATAGCTTGGAAAAATTTTCCTTCATGCATCTCCTTGGAATGGCATTTGTAAGGTCAACTTCACTGCTTTCTGGCTTGATAAACTCTTTGCACACTTCCATGTTAAACTTGAACCCTTTGAACCATTTTTCTTGTCCTCTTAGAATCCATGTTGCTGCTACAATGATCTCTAGTGTAATATTGAGATTCAGCATCCCCACTTTAGTAGTTGGTCCACTGAAGTTTGGGGCAAATTCTTTGGAAAATTGTACATGGAAGCCTTGTAATCTTTCACAAAACTGTAAACATCCTATCCTTCCGAAGATTTATATAGATATTGGGTATTAATTAATCAATTTCATATCTAATGGCTCATATCTGAGACATTGGCTACCTTTATTTGTCTTCCTTTTTGTAGCCATAGTTCTTTGAAGTATTTTCTGGCTCGCTTGATAATTATCTGCCTTGCTTGATAATTTTCTGCCTCACTTGATAAGTGGTATCCTTTTTTAGGAGTGAACTGTATGATCATGTCAAGTAATGACTCACAAAATTATGAGTGATAACATAATTAATGACAATCATTTCAGTAGATAGAGTAACCGACTGAAGTTTTATTTAAATACTGCATACATCGACAGTATCAAGGGTTGAGCATTGTTAGACCCTACATTGTAAGAACTACTGTATTGGAGCACTGTAATTTTGGAGTTGGGCATAAATAATCAAAGACCATTTACACGATACTTGAGCTTTGTTAAATGGTGATATGTTATTTCTCTATGTTAAATGTTTCCATTGTTTTCCTTAATGTGCATCTATTCATTTGATTGTAAAACAGAAATTTTAGATAAATATTTTCTGTCGAAGCACCTTAATTCTGTCTGCATTTACAATCTGAATGTTTTTTGTTGAAGTCTGATTAAATAATTCTTAACTTATCTTTAGTCACTACTGAACCTTACTATTTCTTCCACCTCATAATTCATACTACTCTAAATATCCATTTAGCACAGTTAGCTTTCCCTATGATGCTCTTGAAAGTTGATGCACCAATCCAGCCTTTTGACTCCATAACCCAATGGATTATTCCCTACAGATCTACTCATCCAACCAACAAAATCACTCAAAACAACCAATACCACCATCATTGTAACTATCCTAACATCAACATTCATAATATTAAGGAAAAATTAAATCGGAAATAGAGAGAACCCTCTCTAATTCTAGGAAGGCTAGGTCCAATATTCAAAAGTGGTTTGATGTTGTCCTCTATCGTTTATTCTTGTTGATCTTATAAATTATAGGGGCCCAACAACCCCATGGACTCCTATATATAGAAAGGAGGTTTTTTCATTTGAATCATCCAAGAATTGTTCATTTATGTAATGTCCCCCTCGAATTGGCTTATTTCTAAGGCGTTGATCTCTCTTTTCTTCTATTTTTGGAGCCGGTTTCATAACATTTGGTATTAGAGCTTTGGATTCTAGGGTTTTGCTGCTCCAAACAGGTCATCATGGAATTTTCACTATAATTGTTTTTCTACGAATGTTCAGAAGCTTAAATTTTTACCACGAGAACCCGATATCCTGAGTAACTTCGTGTAAAAATTTCAAATCTTGGTTTGCAATATTTTCGTAGATATGATCTGTGGAAGTTAGCTTTTTTGTAGGCTTCCGAATTTCATCTAAAAGTGGTGACCTTGGGAAAATACACATAAATATCTCTTTAAGCATCGAATTGGAATTCTGTAAAGAGTGGCCAAAATTACACGGACTGTAATTTCGTGTATATAAATTTCAGAGCCAAAGGAGGAAACAGTGACATGTGGCACATCGTACAAGTTCGCTCTACTAAACCAGTCTATAATTAGGTCATTGTGGGATATTGGGCATAACTTTTCCTTGAGGAATCAAAATCAAGTAAGACATATGGAATTTGAAAGAAGATTCATAGGGCTACTACAGGACCGAATTTCAGATATTGAAGATCCTAAATCAGAGATATTTCAGTCTCAATATCGAGCTCCTCCAAAGCAATAAAAAGGTGTGTATTTTTTTTCAAATTACATAAGTCTTGTTTGAAAAATCAGTTTGAAGTGATTCCAAGGGAATATTGAAGAATAGATATTAGTATTGGGTTCTAAAATCCCCCCTAAAAATAATTCAACACCCATTAAGCCCTCATAATACTCTTCTATAACTCATGAATAGGAAGAAGTGCAACATGATATATCAAAATTACAAGAGAAAGTGCACCAAATTTCGCTCTCGCAAAGAGCAACAAAAAATGAAATGGAAGTTTTGAAGAAAGGCATGGAAGCTAAGATGGATGGTTTGAAGAAGGGCGTGGAAGATAATACGGATGGTTTGAAGAAAGGCGTGATGGATGGTTTGAAGAATGGAATGGAAGACATGGAAGAATGATATAAAAGCAGACATGGAAGGTTTGAAGGAAGGTTTTACAAAGTTGATACAAGAAATGATTCCTAATGGTGAAAAGATAGTAGAGGAAACTCATGATGAGAACAAAATAAATGTTAATTGTGATTTCATAAACTCTAATGTTGGATTGAAGACCAACCATACTTCAAATATCGATATGAGGAAGTTTGATGGCAAGGATCCTGTAACATGGATACTACAGATGAAGTGATATTTTGATCTCAATAATGTGCAAAAAACACAAAAGGTACGCATTGCAACTTCACATTTAGATAAAAATACATTTGTATGGTATCGATGGCTTTGCTCTCGTAAAAAAATTGTCACTTGGTCAATTTTTACGGAGGAAATGATAGCACATTATGAGGATACAAAGAGCAACACCTTATTTAGCCAATTGATAAATCTCAAAAAAAAAGGTTCAATAGTGGGGCACATTGAGAATTTCCAAAAATTGAATATAAGGGTAACTGATATTCTAGAGGAACACAGGATTGATGTCTTCATAGGGACTTTAAAGGATAACATCCGACATGAGTTTCGCCTTTGGGAACCTAATTCATTAGAGAAAGAATTCAAGTTGGCAAGAAAAATTGAATGTAAAATTATGGAGATAAGGAAGCCTATCACTCACATCTATAAAGATGGAAGTGTTTCTACTCCGAGATTTCCACAACCTACAAGGTTGACACCACAACAATTGGAAGAAAAAAGAGAAAAAGGGCTTTGCTACAGTTGTGATAGAAAATACACTAAAGGTCATAAGTGTGATGAGAAGAAATTATTTTACATAGATTGTGAAGAGGAGGAATAAAATAAACAAGAAACTTCAAAAGAAGAGGAGATACACCAAGAACCAACCCTAGAGAAAGAAGAAATGAGTCCTACCATATCTTGTAATGCATTGGCAGGAATTACCATTCATCAAAATCTCAAGATAGAAGGACATATCAAGAAGAAAAAGGTAATAGTGTTGATTGATTCAGGTAGTACCCATAATTTTATTCATTGTAAGGTAGCCAAGGAATTGAATTTCTTCTTATACCCAACACTAGAATGTCAAGTGATGGTTAAAAATGGAGGAACTATAAATTTTTCTAGAAAATACCATAATATCAAGCTAAACATGGGGGACTATGCATTGAATGGTCCAATTCTTTCCATTCCAATGGGAGGTGTTGATGTTGAACTAGGAGTACAATGGTTACAATCTTTGGGGACGGTCGCTTTTAATTTTCAATAACTTTTCTTGAAATTATTTTCAGAAGGAAAGGAAGTTGAATTACGAGGTATCGCAGGGAAGCTGGGAAAGATAATAAGCTCTAATTTCATAAAAAAGCTTCTGAAGAAAGAACAACGAGGCGTAATTTCACAATTATGCTCACTAGAAGTTCCAACATCAAAATCATCTATTTCTCCAGATATCCAAAAATTCTTGGACAATCATTCCAAGGTGTTTGAAACTACCAAAGGACTCCCACCTATTCGTGGTCATGATCATAATATTCATTTGATTCCATGAAGTGTTCCTCCAAACATTAGGCCTTACAGATATCCTTATGTCCAAAAGAGTGAAATTCAACATATGATTGCAGAAATGTTAGAGGCTGGTATAATTCAACCGAGTCAAAGTTCTTTCTCTGCTCTGTGAAAATTATATTGCAATGTACTGGTTTATTTCCTCCTACTTGATTTAATTAATACAAGTTATTTTCATAAATTAGATTCAGAAAATATCGAAAATAAACACAACTACAGCCTACACATGCAGATCATTTACTGAATAATTCACTCATGCAACAAAGTGACACATGGATTTTTGGACATAAGTCCCCAGAAAAAACAAAAGCGGGAAAATCAGTTCAGCATATATGAGGGTTTATTATTAAGTAGTTCTGAGTACAACAAATCTGGGTTCCAATCTTAGAAAACCCGACAGAGAATAAAATATGTAAAATCTGCAGCTAACCTGAAGATATAGTGCCAAATATATAACTAATCCACACCCTCAACCAAGATTTACAGGACTCGGCCCGGATCTGACCCTAGAAACCCTCAATGCTACTTTTGAAGCCCCAACGTTTCCCTGGAGGTACTGCATCAGCCTCTGCATCACTCTAGGAGGGCTTGCATCACCCTAGGAGGGTCTACGATGGCCCTGCACTGCCTCTACTTGGCCATCATCAGCCCAGCGTGGCCCTAGCTGCCTCTACGATGTCTCTGTGTTGCCCCTGCTGCTCTGTGTGGCTCTGAAGCCTCTCTATGTTATCCTTTAGTTGCTCCTCTTGCCTCTTTTTGTCTCTTGGCCCCGGAATCAGAAAATTCCCTTGGAAATACTACCCCTCACTACAGGAAATTCCACTGGAAATTATTAGCAAACCTGCCCTAGAATTCCAGATCTACTCCCTAGTTCTACCGAAAATGTGTTATCAACTGACCCTCAATCCTTTCTCTTATACCTTTTGCGTGGAATCCTTCAACAGGCCAGATTAAATCATCCATCAATAGCAAAGATTAAAAGACTACTTGATCCATGTGACTTAATACAATTTCATCACGTGTTAATTAATTCACTTTAATTATTTTATTTTCCTAAGTTAGACTTAGGAAATCCATTAAAAATAATTAATTATTTGAATAACTTGAAAACAACTTGAAATTTCTCAAATCCATTTCTGGGTCTTATAGATCAAGTGCACTCTAGTCCCTCCACAAAATTTGGGACCTAGAGCACAACTGATGCTACCCCAAATACACAAAATTTCAACACTCCCTCTTAGTCTCGGGAGTGTTCTCTAGAAATACATCACACCATGCATTACAAGATCTTGAGTACTTTGTCTGTGTTGTTGATGCTTGGCCTGCTGCCCTCCATCTACTGTACTGCTGCCCATGCCACTACCCCTGAAACTGCCACATATGTACTGCAGCTCCCTCTCAAATTGCTGCATCATGCTGCCCATACCACTGCCACTGCTAACTGCTGCACTGAAACTTAGTTGCTGAGAAGTAAGCAACTAAAAGACTCTGCCCAATTTTTTGAAAGATAAGTCAAGTTTACCTCTACCACTGAAGCTTCCTGGATGATGAATCACGTTGTCCCCCTGGAGACATTGTCATGCTAGAACACCACACTGCGTGAGCCCAGCTTCTTTGCATTGTTGAATTCCCATCACCCTCTTTGAGTTGTTGTCTACACGTTGTTGCTGCCTCTCCATCATGTTGCTCACTCTTTAGCTCTTCAGCTCCCTCTTTCTCTTTAATGTGGTAATTCTGCAACCATCTCCTGACTCATCGTGCTACCATATTAAGGCTCCCGTAGCTCGTATGTGATCCAAGAGTAGGGATGACTCAAGGATCCCACGACTCTGTCTATGGATACTCTATATATCCATGTCACCAAGCCTCTTCTCTTGAGGTGCATGAGCACTCATGGCTACATCATCATCAGATCCATCGTCATTTCCTGCAGCAGCCTTGGAATCAAAAGCTCCTTTGACCTTCTTCTTAGGAAAAATGCTAGCGAAATGACCAAGATCACCACAGTTAAAGCACCAGACCTTGGATAGGTCCTTATTCTTATTTCCTTACTTATTTTCCCTTGATGCAAGGGTTGCATCCTCCTCCTCTTCTTTATTCACTATGGCTGATCCACCTCCTCCACTTTTGGACTGCTTCTTGGTGATCCTCCTGATATCCTCTTGGCAGAGAATACCCCACATGTCTTCACACGATGGTAACAATGCCCTTCCTAGAATTATTTGGACAAATTTTTCCCATTCTTCAGAGACAGCATTCAAGGTCATCCTCACAAGGATCCCTTCATATGGATTAGCACCCATGCCAATCAGCTGGTCATGGATAGCTTGAAGTCTAAAGCGGAATGGAAATATCTCTTCACCCTTCATCATCTGGAACATACGAATATGATTCTCAAGAAGCATTCTTATTTTCACAGAACCTCCTTGGTACATCACTTCCAAAGCTGACCACATGTCATGTGCTATATTATTTCTAGTGACATGAGGAATCATGTGGTCCTTGACTCCATCTATGATCAACCCCTTCATCCGTGCTTGATTCTCTTCATTCTTCTTGAGTGGATCTACATCGATTGGTATAGCAAGTGTCTTCTCTACATTATATTTGAGACCATACTCATCTAGAACTGAGAGGATTTTGGTCTTCCAGGTAACATAGTTGGACATGCCATCTGATTATCTTGATCCCTCAGTCCATATTAAGCCATCTTTGCTCAGACCTGAAGAAAATAGTACTTCTTCTTCAAGATATGGGTTTCTTTATGACTAGAAACCCTCTAGTAATTTCTTCTTTCTACAAACTGACTTCCTTCCTAGAAATATTCTACCAAAACTCAAACGGACAGTATTCTTCGATCCTCCAGATCGAATCTCAGATCTGTTTGGCTCAGATCTGCTGAATGACTGTCTTCCTCCCACCTTTTTTTCCTTAGTTAGGCACAATTATGCACTTGCAGAATCTCTACCCCACCAGCACTGATGAAGATCTAAAGCACTGCTTCTGAATCTTGAAAAAAAAATTCTGGAACAAGAGAAGTGACTGGACAGCGTCCTCCTGGCTGGCCCAGCACTGCTCAGCAGTGGACTGCGTAACCCCAAACTGGGTGACGCAGTCCTTATGTTGCCCTGGGAAGGGTCTGCGTAAGCCTAGAGGCCTTATGTAGCTTCAGTATCATCTCCTAGAAGTACTTTCCCTTGTTGTAAAGATGCCCTTTCCAGATTTTCTGCTTCTTTTTTCACCCTGTAGAAAAAATATTTCTTCAGCCGATTTGCTGGAGATTCATCTTGGTCTGCTATCACTCTGATACCATGTGAAAAGTCTACTGTAGTGTATTGGTTTATTTCCTCCTACTTGATTTAATTAATACAAGTTATTTTCAGAAATTAGATTCAGAAAATACCGAAAATAAGCACAACTACAACTTACACATGTAGATCATTTACTGAATAATTCACTCATGCAACAAAGTGACACATGGATTTTTGGACATAAGTCCCCTAAAAAACCCAAAGAGGGAAAATCGGTTTAGAAGATATCAGGGTTTATTATTAAGTAGTTTTGAGTACAAAAAATCTGTATTCCAACCTTGGAAAACCTGACAGAGAATAAAAGATATAAAATCTGCAGCTAACATAAAGATCTAGTGCCAAATATCTGACTGATCCACGCCCTCAAATGGGATTTATAGGACTTAGCCCAGATCTGACCCTAGAAACCCTCAACGCTACTTTTGAAGCCCCATCATTGCCCTGTAGGGACTGCGTTAGCCTCTGTGTGGCTCTACGAGGGCCTGTGTCAACCTAGGAGGGTCTACACTACCCCTGCACTGCCTCTACTTGGCCAGTGTCAACCCGGTTTGGCCCTAGCTACCTTTGTGTTGTCCCTGCTGCTCTACGTGGCTCTAAAGCCTCTCTGTGTTGTCCTTGAGCTGCTACTCTTGCCTCTTGCTATCTCTTGGCCCTAGAATCAAAAAATTCCCTTGGCCAATACTACCACTCACTGTAGGAAATTCCATTGGAAATTATAAGCAAACCTGCCCTATAATTCTATATCTATTCCTCAGTTCTACAAAAATTGTGTGTTATTGACTGACCCTCAAGCCTTTCTCTCATACTTTTTTCGTTGAATCCTTTAATTGCCTGTTGAACCCTTATTTAAATAGAGAGAAGGGGGGGGAGGGTGAATCTGTTTAATGCATTCATGGTCTTTTAAAACTTTCTTTAACACTTATTTACACCTTCATTTCATGATAAACTTAATGTATAATGGAACAACAATATTAATAAGTGAGCAGCAAGTATTAAGCAGATTAAATACATAATATCAACACATAATCATCATGCACACAGAAAACAGATATAAGTGGAAACCTATAAGTGAGAAAACCACATCTTATTATTATTGGGATGCAAAGGCAAGCTCCAACTCCCTCTCACCACTGATTTTTTGTAGGCTCCAACCTACATGAGGCTACTACCTCAATTCTGCAAGCTACAACTTGCAAGGAAGCTCCAAGTACCATCTATTTTCTGCAAGTTACAACCCACAAGAGGCTCCTACCTTAGCCAAATACAACTGGACATCTATCAAGCTACAACTTGAAACAAAAAGACCAACTCCCATTTATTCTTTGTAGGCTACAACCCACAGGAAGCTCCTACCTCAACCAGTTACAACTGGACATCTAACAAGCTACAACTTGATATGGAAGCACCAACTTCCTCACTCTGCAATAAAATCATATGTTGATTTACCTGGATATCATCTTTTTTCTCTCCTTCTTCATTGTTGTCCTTCCAGCCTTCATAACTGCTTTAAATCATCTCTGGATCTCACATCTTCTCTATCTACTCCTTCTTCTTCTTCCACTCTCTCTAACCTCCTTATGCATATGAAAATAACATCATTTATATAGATCACCTCATAGTTGTTTGCATTCCATATGGGAATGTGAAATGAACACATATGACTCTTTTCCTTCCACCTTCTCATTTTCTCGCTCAGCACATTCAAGATGTTACAACACTATGTACTCATTTCAGTATTACATTGGAGTTTTTCTTTGCCTACGAAGACTTGCCTTTGCATCACAAACAATATAAAAATAAATAATACAATTATAGTTACAATCAATTATTTACTCAACCCTTTCAGTTTCTTAGCTTTGCTGAGCATTTGTCCTCTTCTGCTTGCTGTATTTTTTTTTTTCTGTTTCTGCAGTTATATTCCAACTTTACTGCATAATTTCCCTTTTCTTTTGTTTCCCGGGTCTTTTCCTTCCGCATTCAGCCTTTTTCGTTTGCTTTACTACCACAACACTGTTCAACACGAGTTCATGATCCTTTGTTATGCGTTCATGTCATTCTTTTATGACCTTTTTGATATGGCCCACATAAAACTCTTTATAATGCAGCGAAATCCAATTCCAGTGTTTCTTCCACATATATACATTTAGCGATCAAAACAATGTATTAATGTACATACTTAGCAATAAACAATGGATACTTTATAATATGGTGCATATAACATACACGAAACAAGGGCTATTGGTTCCCATAGTAATTTGAACCAATCACAATTCATCGCAAACCTTTTCCCGTTGGTTTCCCACTTTACAATTAGCAATATACCATAAAACCATGCAATCTGCGATCTGCGCTTGTGCGCGGTGCTGCCACGTGGACTCCCTTAATCGCATCGTGTTGCTTGAACCTTACCGCATCACAACCAAAATAAAATTCCATGTGATTCTTGAAGTTACACCCTATTTCTTGCGGGATGCGATGTTGCATGAGGTCGACACATGTCCCTCCATTTCGCATCGCAAAAACTTTAACTTAACTTGCAGTCACCTTCCTACTATCCCTTAAGCATTGCAATGTGCGGTATGCGGGCAAGGTCCACATCATCATGCCACATCACCCTTCCATTTCACCACCACATAACATTTCCACATCATCATAAATTCCTTCAATTTGTGGGGTTGACGCCACATCATCTGCCACGTCACTGCCATGTCATCTTCACACCACTACTATGTCATCTTTATGTCACTGCCATGTAATCTTTACATCACTGACGCGTCATGTTTTGTACTTCTCATTTCACAAATTATAACTGTTTAACTTAGTGATTAACTCTATTTCGTGCGATTTGCGATATTGTGTCATGCCACCATGTGTCCCTTCTCCACTTTGCATCACAACTACTTTAACTTACCATATGACGCCTTAACACTTAACTCTTAAATGTTGTGATTTGCGACATTGCTCCTAACGCAATTTGATCTCCGTCGTCCATCTCTAGCCTTTACATTTGTGATCTAGTCATGACCGTCTATTTTCCCCCCTTGGACTTCTTCAAATAATTCTCTGCCTTAGTCGATTTTTCATTTTTTTACACTATCTGGCTCTGTAACTCCGGCTCTTGCTGCTCTCCCCTCTTCCTGCCAGCTCTCGCCTCTTCCTACTTCTGCTATGTGTAGGATTTCTGGTCCTCGTTGTGTCTAGAAAATCTGATTGCCTTTAGCTGTCTCTACCCCTTTGTTGTCTCTGCTCCATTCGCTTCCTCTACTACATTCACTGCCTTAACTGCCTTTGATCTTTTGCTTCCTCTTTGCCTTAAGTAATCACGCTAAAGCTTCTCCATGCTGCTCCTTTTCCTCTTTGTTGCTTCTCTTTGCTTTAGGTTATACTTCTATGGTTGTTCTTTTGCCTCTTTGCTGCCCATTACTACACATTTTCTGGTCTTCTCCTTTGCCTTATAACCGCTGCTTCTTTTCTCCTTTTCCATCAATGATAATTCTAGTGTGACTCCTTTATGTTCCTTTGCCATCAATGACAATATTTCTAGCAGTCTCCCCCTTTGGCATTGATCGCAACACATCCACCAATATTCCAATACTTTCTCCTAGACTTCCTCCCCCTTTCATTCTAAGAAGTGTCTTGTCTTTCTTTGCTTGCTTTTCAGAAGATCCTTCCTTCTTCTGCTTGCATTTCCTCCTCCTTTGAAATCAATGGAAAAGGGTTTCACATTTCCTAGAGTAGATTCTATCTTTTGATTTCCTCTCTCTCTAAGTTGTGTTTAGGCCTTCTTCTTATAACTTTTGATGTACTTATAATATAGTATTCTGATCTTGAGGGCCTATACCCTGTATTGCAGCCTTATTTTTCTTTTTCTTTTTCTTTTTTTCTTTTTTTCTTTTTTTTTTTCTTTTTTTTCTCTGATCATATCAAAGAGTATCATCTACAGACACTACCCCTAGTTTGTCTCTTAGATATTCAAATGGCTCTTTAGCAAGAGGTTTTGTGAATACGTCTGTTTTATGTTCCTTTGTTAGTACATACTCCATCTTTACTATTTTATGTGCTACTTGTTCTTTGAGGAAGTGGCACTTTATTGGGATGTGTGTTGTTTTCAAATGAAGTACTGGAGTTTTTATATACTTATTGCACTTGTATTCTCACATTTGATAGAAATAGGTTCGTTGATGCTTACCTTCATGTCTTGAAGAGTTTGTTTCATCCACATGACATGTGTGCAACAAGTTTCTGCTGCTATGTATTTCACTTCTGTTGTAGATAGAGAGACAAAAAATTTCTTCTTACTTAACCATGCCACCAGATTTTCTCCCAAATAAAATGCTCCTCCACTTGTACATTTCCTGTCATCCACACAACTGGCCCAATCTATATCTGTATATGTTGTTAATGTGAAGTATTTTCCTTTTGGATAACATAGGCCATAATGTACATTTTTTTGTAGATATCTAAATATCCTCTTGATTGCTAGCAAGTGGTTTTGTCTTCATGTTGCTTGATATCTTGCCACAAGTCCTACTGCCAACATAATATTCGGTCTAGAGGCAGTTAGGTATAGAATACTTCCTATCATAGATCTGTAAAGTCTTTGATCTACATTTGCGGATCCATCATCAGCACATAACTTGCATCCAGTGATCATGGGATTTGACAAAGGTTTGCAGTATTCCATTTGGAACCTTTTCAACATGTCTCTTAAGTATTTTTCTTGTGAAATGAATATTCTTGTGTTCTTTTGTAGAATTTGAATTATAATCAAACTTATATTATCAAAGATGCATCATTGGAACAATACTAAAATATTGATAATGTTCCATGTGATATATCAAGTCTGCTCCAACTATACTTCAGACTGTGCAATTTTATTTATGGCATAAGGGAGTATGTATGTCAATGATCAACCTCTCTTAAATGGTGAAATACCAGCAATTCCTTTCTGCTGACATAGGCTCTAGATGAATCAATAACAAACTCTTGAGCTTCAAATGTAATATTAACACAACTAGTCCTTCATACTTCAGATACTTTAACTGTTATATCATGATGATTTTCAGCAAACATCTTCAAGTTGTTTAATTCAAATCTCAGCAAATAGACTTCACATAGCTTTATGAATGATCTTAAGAAATATTCCTTGGAAATAAATCTGTACTAACTTGAGGAAGGCATGAAGTTATATCTAGAAATAGATATTGCTTCAATGCTCAATATAATACTTCAAGTGTAAACAAGATAATGATCCTTTATCACTTATATTTACCTTTTCATGCAAATAACACTGGGAATACTACCTTAATGTACTTCTTCCATAATACTCTAATCCTAAGGACCTGTACCATACCATTGCTCTACTAATGACACTTGGTATTCTAATTATAGTCAGGATGCTTTTTCCAAATACCAATTGATACTACTTTGATAAACCATGCGGTAATTTCACTTCAGCTCGCACATGCACCCATAGTTAAGACAACCCTCATAGTTTCTACTATTGATCTCTCCACTGTTCTTAACAGAAATCATCAATATACTGAATCTAATCTTGGCATCATTAACATTTTTCTTATTTTCATTTTGTTTTAAAAGAATTTCACTGCATCTTCTTTTCTTGGACTGCTCCAGAATCATTGTTGCTCTATATACACTTCAACTATTCTAACATAATGATATTTTGGAAAACATCTTCAATTTATTTACTTGTAATCTACAAGGGCAGACCACTCATAGTTATATCACTCATTTAACTACTTTCCTCCAAGGGGACCTTATATAGATGAAATATGGAATGATATAATGATGATAAACATTTCTCTTACTCATTTTTCTTAAATTTGTTTCATTGTTAACTCTTGTAGTGTGATGCACAATGTGATCATCCTTTATGTATCTTTCCAGTTCTATAGCTCAAAGCATAATTTTTGTGATTTTAATCATTCATCACTTACTGTGTTGTTGTATTATTAGCTTACATGTTCATGGTTGATGTTCCCTCTACCACCATGGCTTCTTGTTGCCTTCTCTCCTTCCATCAACCTATTGTCTATTGAATGCTTAAGGTATTCTTCTTCCTCTATAGTTCTTTGTTTGAGGAATTTACCTTTCCCTTCCTAAACTTTTAGTTGTTCTTATTCCATGGAGCTCTTCTTAGACTAATTTAATGGGGACTAATTATGAACTGCTCTCCCCCTAGAATGTTGCTTCTTATTTATTGTTGGTTGGATATTTTTGTTGCTTCTTAGAGCATATCCCCATGAGACTATGATGGATTCATTATGTTATTGAAGTAACAGGCTCCCCCTTTCTCTTTTCCTCCCATACTTTATTGAGGTTCTTCATAATTTCTACACTTCTTTTTTATTCACAGTTTTGTCTGATTTGATTAGATTCCATCATTTTTCTAGAGTTCTTTAATGTATATGGCAGCTTACAGTATGAATAAAATATTATTTTACCTAAGAAAGGTTGAGCTGATATATGGCATTTTTTTCCCTTTTTTAACACAATTTACATTCAACATATTTATGTCCAAATTCATTGCATGAAAAATAGTAGCCATGGAATCGATTAGTGCACCTGGTGAAAGGTTTCCTCTCCATTTGTTTTCATGAGGTAGTCTTTTCATTTTCTGCATCCTTTGTTGGTTGGACTGGATTTGCTTTGTCTTACAGTACGCTACAATATGTCCAGGTTTGTGGCAGGAAAAACAAGTGATACTTCTCATGGGAGGAAATAACCTCCTTTGACAGCTTCTGAATTTATTCAATTCATACTCAGGAGTGTATGGGCCTTTTGTAGCTGATTGTTTCTTCCTCTCATTCTTTTTCCTTTCATATTGTTGCTTGTTTCTGTTTGTTTCTTTACAAATCATGTTCTTGTTGGCTTCTAATTCTGTTGGAATATTTCTAGTTTCTTCATTGTCCTTTACAGTTTTTACAAAAATGATATTCTTATTATCTTCTACCTTGGACTTATTGGTTTCTCCTTCATAGCCTATCCCGGCCTTTACGAGAGAAGATCTTTGAGCATTTATAATTTTGTCCAACTATTCATAGATTTTCATTTGTGGAGTGTTCATAGATAATTCCCTTTGGGCGTTTTCTAGTTTCTTTCTCAGGCATACCACTTCTTCTTCCAATTTATCGTGCTCCTGATGTTTATCTTTAATTTGCTTTAGTAGAATGTCTTCCACCTTCTTAGCTTCTTCAAGTTCTACTTTCAACTGAATGAGGTTTTTCGAATCTGGTTCTTCCTTTACATATTTCAGGAGAATGTCTTTCCATTTTCTTCACTTGAGTCTAATTCTATCTATTTCCTCCAGGGAACTTCTTAGCTCCCCCTGAAGATCTACCTCACCTTCTTCCTCATCTTCCAGACGGAATCCTTCAGACTCTTCCTTGGCCATCAACACAAATTTAGAGGTTCCTTCTTCATTTGAGGATCCGTCTGAGCTTTCAGATGCATTGTTATCTTGCTGAGCATAAAATGATTTTCTATTGAATCTCTTCCCTTTTTGCTAGTTATTTGTTTTGGCTTTATCTGTCTCTGTGTCTGGTTCTTTGTTTTCTTATGAGGACATTTAGATGCATAGTTCCCCGCTCTTCCATATTTAAAGCATTTAAATGGAAGTTTACCTGTATAATTGCATGTGCCTCTATCCAATCTTCTAACAATTTGGCCTCTTCTTCAACAAAGCAAAAGCAAGTATCTTCCTTTTATTCTTTTCACTTATCTACCTTAAAGGTTTCCTCCCTCACATTTGACTTCCCCTATGGAAGTCTCATCCCATAAGCTGCCAAGTTTCCAAGCAATTGGTTCATGGTTAAGGTTTCCCAATTTGTTGTTTCTTCTATAGTTGAAACCTTAGGGTTAAACCTAGATGGTAAAGATCTCAGTATCGTTTTCACTATCACACATTCCTTAATGGTTTCTCCTATAGCTTTCATGTTATTCACAATTTCTGCAACCTTTAAGAAGAAACTGGCTACATCTTCATCTTCATTCATTTTGACATTTTCAAACTAAGCTCTATAGGCTTGTAGTTTGGCCATCTTCACCTTTTTATATCCCTCATGGATATCTTCTAAAGTATCCCAGATATATTTGGCAGTCTCACTGTGCAATACTTTGATAAATTTTGTTTCACACAGACTGCTCAAGAGTGCATTCATGCCTTTTGCATTAGCTATGAAATCTTTTTTGGCTTCTTTCTCTTTGTCAGTATCCTTTGGAGCATATCCTAATTCCACTGTATCCCAAAATTCTATTCCTAGAGACATTATGTACGTCCTCATTCTTATTTCTAGAAGGCATAGTTTATGCCAGTAAACAATGGGGCTTTATTTGTTGAGCATACTTCTAGGCTAGCCATCTTGGGGACCTAGGATCTCCTTCCAGTTGTTAAACTGATACAGAAGGAACTAGCTCTGATACCAATTGTTGAACACTTAGTTAAACTAAGAGTGGGCAAGGTGAATCAGTTTAATGCATTCATGGTTTTTTAAAACTTTCTTTTACACTTATTTACACCTTCATTTCATTATCAAATTAATGTATTAAGGAACAACAATCGTATAAGTGAGCAACAGGTATTAAGCATATTAAATACAGAATATCAACACATAATCATCATGCACATAGACAACTGATATAAGTGGAAACAGATAAGGGAGAAAAACACATCTTATTATTGTTTTGATGCAAAGGCAAGCTCCAACTCCCTCTCACCGCTGATTTTCTGTATGCTCCAACCTACAGGAGGCTACTAGCTCAATTCTGCAAGCTACAAGTTGCAAGGAAGCTCCAACTCCCATCTATTTTTTGCAGCCTACAACCCACAGGAGGCTCCTACCTCAACCAGCTACAGCTGGACATATATCAAGCTACAACTTGAAATGGAAGCACCAACTCCCATGTATTTTCTGTAGGCTACAACCCACAGGAGGCTCCTACCTCAACTAGCTACAACTAGACATCTATCAAGATACAACATGATATGGAAGCAC
This sequence comes from Pinus albicaulis, assembly GCA_034641835.2. Taxonomy (NCBI): domain Eukaryota; kingdom Viridiplantae; phylum Streptophyta; class Pinopsida; order Pinales; family Pinaceae; genus Pinus; species Pinus albicaulis. The sequence goes on from CM076581.1 coordinate 107,923,387, forward strand.
CAACTTTCTCACTCTACAATAAAATCATATGTTGATTTACCTCGATATTAGCTTTGTTTTTCTCCTTCTTCATTGTTGTCCTCCCAACCTTCATATCTGCTTTAAACCATCTCTGGATCTTCACAGCTTCTCTATATGCTCCTTCTTATTCTTCCACTCTCTCTAACCTCCTTATGAATATGACAATAAGATCATTTATAGATATCAACTCATAGTGTTGGAATAAATACTGAGAGGGGGGGGTGAATCAATATTTAGAGCTGACTGAGAACTTTTAATTTTTCTTTCTTAAAACCATATGCTACTTTACTGAATCCAACTTGTATGTCCAGAGATCTTATTATGCCTTTACTTAGATCATTGCATCATTCATACATCATATGTTTAGTAAGCAGTAAGCATAAACATAAATAACAGAACAAATCATCAAACATAAGCAACACATATGAACACCAGTATTTAAGGTGGAAACCCAATTCGGGACAAAACCACAGTTGTTATTATCTCAGTCTTCAATATTTATTATAAAGAAAACTTCTTACAATTTTATGCTGGTGCATACTTATACCAGCATGCATGCACCCACCTGTAGAAGGCTACCACCTTCTCTCGTTTTCCAGTCATTACTGGAAGGGAGTTCCAACCCCCTGATTTAACACCAGTTTGTAGAAAGCTTTTACTTTCGCACTGAAGGCTTCAACCCTCAGATCTACCAACTTTCTCTTAATTTCTTCATCAGATTTGCGTCAAATCTTCATGACTTAATTTTCAGATCTTCCTAGAGATTCATCATTTCTAGACTTTGAGATCATATCCATAGGTGCATCATAGATTCAGATTCATCAGAGATAGAGTTCGATCATGCAGATATCTCTTGAAAAGATTTTTTCATTATCAACTCCTCAATCTGCACACCATGAACCATAATGCACTTCTCCTTATATATTTTTGCCTTTATTAATACCATGAGTCAAAACCACCCAACCGCTGATGGTATTCCTAGATGGGATCAATTAGATAATCCAGCGGGGTCTATCCAAGCCCCCAAATAATTTATCATTGTTTTATTTCCTTGGTTTTAGCAATTAGATGTGTTAGACACAGTCCTGTCATTCCTTCGTCATTGGTCTTCAAAAATGTCGAATAATGTCTGCAGGCTAGAGGAAGGTTCAGTAGGTGTTTATTTCAGGAATGTCATCGTCAATAATGTGAGATTGATTCTTCTTCAAAACATTGTTTTGAAGAAGAAATCATTAAATGTATTTTTTAGAATATGTAATTTGTTAAAATGTTTCAAATTCTCCAGCTCTTCAAATGGCAGCAGCTTCAGCTGCTCCTATCCCTGCAAAAGCACAGACATACAGACAGGACCAGATTCAGTTAAGTGTAAAAATGACAGATGGGATTCTAAGGAGGAGTGTCTACCTTCCTATTATCCTGCCAATCCAGTAATTTCTGATGCAGAAGCAAATTTCAGACTCTACAATACACAACGGACAAGCAGGTATAGTGGATGCTGTTGATGACAAGACTATAATAGAAATGCAGATGGCTACTACAGTTGTTGTTGGGGCCACTGACACAAGCGTAAAACTAGATTTTGACTTAAATGAAAGTTTTTCCATGGAAGACACAAATCAAGATGATGCAACAGCTTCTGCTATATCTTTTTCTTACTTCTAGTTCTTCAGATACCCTTATATCAAAATCCGGTGGGTTAGCAACGCCAATTGCATTGGCTGCTAAAGCAAAGGGGACTTTCATACCTCCAGCCAGTCCTTTACGGAGTACAGGAGAGCTAGGCTAGAAAGGATCTGTAGCAACAAGTGCTTTTCGGCCAGCTGAACCTAGAAGAACTCCCAAGAGGCAACATGTTACTTCTGAAGGTCCACACTTGGATGCTGCAACTAGTGTGACTGCTGGTGTAAGTGACATTCAGAGTCGTTCAAATTTAGATATTGATCTTAATGTGCCTGATGAAGGGGTAGTGGAAGATGGTTTGATGACTTGTTGTTCCTCACAAATTTCTGCACGTGTGACAAGTTCATAGCTTGCTACTGTAAGTAGTCATAATTTTATGCTTTCATCAAGGGAACACGGGTCTCCCATTGTCTGGCTGGAGAATGAATGGTGAAGTGGTAAAATTAACATCTTGTTTGCCTCCAAGAAATTCTCATCCAGGTCTAGCTATACACTCATACCCTTCTGATGGAACTGAATAGTCGTACCCAGTTTTGACTTCAGCATCTGGACCTACATACAATTCCGATCTCTATAGAGGGTCAGTTATTACGTCAGCTCTTGCTATTGCATACCCAAATGCTACGCAGCCTGCATTCCCATATGGAGGATTTTCTTTTGGTTCATTTCCTGGAATAGTTTATTTAGAAGTTAGAGATTCTAAGCAATTTGCAATTGTTGACATACGTGTTTCTCCAGAGAGTCATACAAGATCATTTAACCAGACAACAGCTTCAACATTAATTTCATTGAAGAGAAAAGAACCTGAAGGAGGCTGGGATTCACATTCTGTTGTCTCCATGGTAGTAACCTTTTTTCTTATTTCTAAGCCATCCTATGGAGGAATTTGCCACAACTTCCGATTATCATTGGGTAATTTACACATGGCTGTAGTTTGTAAGGGGTCAGCATTTCCCACATCATTATATCTCACTCAGAGGATATAGATGTGACCACTTGTCGTATGGCACTTGTATGGCGGTTGCTTCATGATCTAAATCATCCTGCTTCTGATCTCTAATCTCTACATGCCCTTCTGAGCTGTATCAAATTCGAAGGTATCAAAATTTGGAATTACTTTATGGAGTCCAAGGAAATGGAGCTGGCAGAGGTGTGCGCTACCCATATAGGGTGCGCGCTACCCACTTAACCTTCCCAGCCCTTTGCAGAGAACATGGGCACTACCCATATAAGGTGCGCTACCCGTTGGGTAGGCGCGCTACCCATACAGTCTCAGACCCAGAATTTTTTGCTCATGCGTCCGGTTTGATCCCAAATCACCTTTATTTGCAGTGGGATGGCAAACCTTCATGTTCTTTGCCAAGGCGATTGAACATCTTCGTTTTCATGATTGCAATGTGTCATTCGAAAGCAACAGAGATAATCTTTTCTTCCGGTCACATAGCATCAATTACTGTTGCTATAGTTCAGGTGATTTGCAGAGTGGTTTGTCAAAGCAGCTCTTTTATATTTGATGTCAGGATAAGAAGAATACGTGTATAATTCCTGGATATGTAATTGAGGGCACACCAACGTGCGAGTCCAGACAAAGTTAAGCAATGTCTTCGGTGTGTTAATGTTGAAAATTATGTGAATTCATTGAAATCTGGGTGCACACAATTCACCAATGTGAGGATAATATACGATTTTGTAACGTTTTCAAGGTTTTCTCATGTCAGATTTAGTGGGCAGGGAATGAGAGCCGACCATTAGAGATTTGGCGCGGCTTAACATAATGTAATGCCATCTGTTAATCTGGCCATTGGTTGATGAATGTGTATCATGACCACGAAAGACGAATGTGAACGGTGCCCGCAGAGTGCCTGAGATGGGTGGCATCAATTTTGTGCGATGTAGAAAGTCGTATCTGAAGAGATCCAAGGAGAAGAAATGAATTGCGCTGGAGTTCTTAAAGTGAATGCAGAGCGTTTTCATAAGGGGAAATTGAAAGCAAAATTGCCAGCTGGATTGTTCATTTTTGTAATCAAAGCAGAATTTAAAAGGCATTTTGTTAAAAAGTAAATTTTTATTCAAATACCAAATGTAAATGCCAAGTCAAAGCACGCCAAAAATAAATCAAGACTACCTACTACAACAGAAGAATAGGATTCGATTCCTATTTAAGACTTCAGTTAATGATTAAAATGGATCTGCGCTCCAGTTTGTGTCTCTAAATTGGCCATCAGAGGATTTTAAGGGGAACGATCTTCAGTTTTTAGAACAAAGGGATGACTCTATCTCTATTTTTGTAAATTCAGTTGAAACAGCTCCTCATTTTGGATCGATCTGTTTTCAAACATGAGAGTTTATTTATTGTATTGCAAATGATTTGTAAAGGGGAGAGAATTCTGAGAGGTGCGTGGAGGAGAACAGTGAGCTTTATTGTACAATTGTTTGACAGAGATTAATTGAAGAGTACAGCTCTGATTTATAAGATTCCTGTGGCTTGAAATTTGGCATATGTTTTTCTCTGTTTCCTATGTATCTTGTAATGTTTTTCATTTCATTCATAAATCGTTTTCAATTTGAATGTTTCGAGTAAGAAGGGTAAAATTCCAGCTTACTGCTTTGCCCCGGAGAAGCATTCATGTTTTGTTTCTATTCCTCCGTCTCGAAAGGGAGGTATTTCATACATTAATGCCCCCTTTCAGCCTTCTTAACCGTCCTTCCATTTCATATAATATAATTTCGAGCTTGATGAATAAGCTCTTGCCTACCTCGCCTATGGAGTAATTTGTGCCTTTAATTAAATCTCTCTCGCTTCTCGTCGTCTTTGCCCCATGCACTTTAAACCCAATCTTTAATCAAAAACCCCTTGATATCTATTTACTACCCCTAAAATCGCTCCTATTTTAAGTCATCTCGCACCCTATTGCTCATTTTATCGAGATAGACCTGGAGAGAGCCCTCTCCTGTCCTCGTAGGGCTATCTACGAGGTTGAGCGTGGTTTGATGTTGCCTTGAGTTTTACCTTATTTCAGCCTAAGGTAGATTTGAGCACTAACATAGTGGCGACCATACTAGGGAAGAATTGGTTTGCTTGTTAGTGTTATTTGATTTATAGCTACAGACGGAGCCTGAAGTCATGCCAGGTAGCCTTCGAACTGCTCTTGCTTTGCGAGTGCATAGTAGATAAAAGCTACTTCAGTCGATCTCCGGTCTAGCTTGTAATCGTAACACTTAACTTATAAATTGCCCCAGTACGTGTATCAAGTTCATATCTGATGTTGATGGTGGACAGCAGTCAGACACATCAGAAGGCTGAAAACTTTCACATAGCGACTTCATTCACTGAACAATCTAGAAATCGATGCTTCATGGTGACTTCACTACAGGGAGATCAGTAGCTGTGAGATTTTCAAGATGGACCGAATCACGAGAAGATACGCTCCCATGAGCCGAGACCACATTCCAGGTTTTCCGAATAAGATGCCCAAGGTAGATTGGTCAAGGAATCTGCCCACGTTTAAAGATGATGGTAAGAAGGATGCTGCTTTACATTTAGTTAGATTTCACATGCATATTTGCAAGTTGAAGGTGGATTTTCCTGGAGATTGCTTGATGAAGATATTCCTGGCCACTCTGGAAGGTGAAGCCCAATCTTGGTTTTAAAATTTGCCGCCAGTTTGTATTTACTGTTTAAAGGATTTTCATGCCCTGTTCATTGAAAGATATCAAACATCTTATCCATCATTAAATTTAGTTCATGACTGTTGCAAACATGCTTCTACTTTTATTGAAAGCCTTGAGAAATATTATGAAGATGATAATTTCATGAATGATGAGCTTATGGAGGCTCTGTACGAGAATCCATTTCAGCAATATGAAGAGAACCTAGAAAATACCCATCAAAATGCTCAGGAAATTTTGCAGCGGAATCAAGATCAACAGGTTGAAGAGTGCCATATGGCTGAAAATGATGAAAGGGAGAATGACATTTCAGATCTGCCCACAGAAGAAGACAACATGCAGATTGTGGATTGTGATAATGTCCAGACAGCTGTTTCAGTTACAGATTCAGTTGTGCTGAAACCTGAAGAGGAGAGCTCTGCTGTTGAAATCATAGACAGAGTTTTGGATTCATATGTTCATGAAAAACAGAATGAAATCTTTGTGTAAGTAAGTGATAAATCTCCTTTCGATAACTCAGTAATAAATGGTAGTTTGAATGCTTTGTCATATGAAGATAATTACTGTTTAAGCAGAAGAAAACAAAAAGCATTGTCTCCTTTGTCTGAAGATGAGATAGATCTGCTTTTGAAAGGTCTTGTTACAGCCCAGGCTACAGCAGATTTGCAGTGCACACATAGTCAGGAAAGTGTTGGTGAAACTTCTTCCTCTTTTGAAAAAGATGATTGTGAGGTTGGTTGTATTTCATAAATGATAATTTTTCTTTGCAGATGATAGGCTGATATGTTGAGGTTCAAGATTATTTTGTTTAAGAATGACTTAATTTGTTGAGGGAATATATCATAAATTCTACCGAGGGAACCATAACCAATAATCTGTATCGCATACTTCCATGACCACCCTCTGTAAAATCACCTCATTCTCCATCAGAATGATAAACACCGTACCGCACTGACTCCATGATTGTTCACAGGGACTTCCGAGACCGAGCATCCTCCATGATACCAGGGTGGGACAGTCAATTATTTCATTCATCATGAGTTCATCTAGGTGGGCTCACTGGTCGCAACATAGGTTATTGTTGGCCTCTACCTTGCCAAGAGATAAGAGACAGAATTAGGGTAAGAAGCCATCATCGGATTATTACATTGAAGGCAACAACATGATTGTATATATCACATCAAGAGTGTGGTTGCCATCATGATTTTAAAGCTTGATGGACTGCTGCCCTTTTCAAAAAGCTTTTGTTTTAATTCAGTCATTTCAGTTTGCATCGAGTCAGTTTGAGTCGATTTTCCAGTTAATAAGTTGAGTTATCAGTCTTTAGTTTGTTTGTCAGAATAATGATTCCATAGCCCAATGGATGGAGGCACTGTCTGCTCTCCCAAAGCTGTGCGGTTCTTGGCACCTCCAAGAAGCGGCAGCTGCCATCCCCATTGGAGCCAATGTTAGACACAGTCCTGTCATTCCTTCGTCATTGGTCTTCAAAAATGTCGAATAATGTCTGCAGGCTAGAGGAAGGTTCAGTAGGTGTTTATTTCAGGAATGTCATCGTCAATAATGTGAGATTGATTCTTCTTCAAAACACTGTTTTGAAGAAGAAATCATTAAATGTGTTTTTTAGAATATGTAATTTGTCAAAATGTTTCAAATTCTCCAGCTCTTCAAATGGCAGCAGCTTCAGCTACTCCTATCCCTGCAAAAGCACAGACATACAGAGAGGACCAGATTCAGTTAAGTGTAAAAATGACAGATGGGATTCTAAGGAGGAGTTTCTACCTTCCTATTATCCTGCCAATCCAGTAATTTCTGATGCAGAAGCAAATTTCAGACTCTACAATACACAACGGACAAGCAGGTATAGTGGATGTTGTTGATGACAAGACTATAATAGAAATGCATATGGCTACTACAGTTGTTGTTGGGGCCACTGACACAAGCGTAAAACTAGATTTTGACTTAAATGAAAGTTTTTCCATGGAAGACACAAATCAAGATGATGCAGTAGCTTCTGCTATATCTTTTTCTTACTTCTAGTGCTTCAGATACCCTTATATCAAAATCCGGTGGGTTATCAACGCCAATTGCATTGGCTGCTAAAGCAAAGGGGACTTTCATACCTCCAGCCAATCCTTTACGGAGTACAGGAGAGCTAGGCTAGAAAGGATCTGTAGCAACAAGTGCTTTTCGGCCAGCTGAACCTAGAAGAACTCCCAAGAGGCAACAGGTTACTTCTGAAGGTCCACACTTGGATGCTGCAACCAGTGTGACTGCTGGTGTAAGTGACATTCAGAGTCGTTCACATTTAGATATTGATCTTAATGTGCCTGATGAAGGGGTAGTGGAATATGGTTTGATGACTTGTTGTTCCTCACAAATTTCTGCACGTGTGACAAGTTCATAGCTTGCTACTGTAAGTAGTCATAATTTTATGCTTTCATCAAGGGAACACGGTCTCCCATTGTCTGGCCGGAGAATGAATGGTGAAGTGGTAAAAATTAACATCTTGCTTACCTCCAAGAAATTATCATCCAGGTCTAGCTATACACTCATACCCTTCGATGGAACCGAATAAGCCGTACCCAGCTTTGACTTCAGCATCCGGACCTACATACAATTTCCGACCCCTATGTATGGCCTGCTATTACGTCGCCCGCTATTGCATACCCAAATGCTGCTACGCAACCTCGCATTCCCATATGGAGGATTTGTTCCTATCAAATGTCCCGGAAATGCTGATTTATTTTAGAGATTCTAAGCAATTTGCAATTGTCGGACAGACGCGTTTCTCCAGAGAGTCATACAAGATCATTTAACCGTACAAATACCAACATTAATGTCATTGAAGAGAAAAGAACTCCGAAGGAGGCCGGGATTCACATTCGACAGTTCCATGGCGCAACCTTTTTTCTTATTTCTAAGCCATCCTATGGAGGAATTTGCCACAACTTCCGATTATCATTGGGTAATTTACACATGGCTGTAGTTTGTAAGGGGTCAGCATTTCCCACATCATTATATCTCACTCAGAGGATATAGATGTGACCACTTGTCGTATGGCACTTGTATGGCGGTTGCTTCATGATCTAAATCATCCTGCTTCTGATCTCTAATCTCTACATGCCCTTCTGAGCTGTATCAAATTCGAAGGTATCAAAATTTGGAAGTACTTTATGGAGTCCAAGGAAATGGAGCTGGCAGAGGTGCGCACTACCCATATGAGGCGCGCTACCCACTTAACCTTCCCAGCCCTTTGCAGATAACACGGGCGCTACCCATATAAGGTGCGCTACCCGTTGGGTAGGCGCGCTACCCATACAGTCTCAGACCCAGAATTTTTTGCTCATGTGTCCGGTTTGATCCCAAATCACCTTTATTTGCAGTGGGATGGCAAAACTTCATGTTCCTTGCCAAGGCGATTGAACATCTGCATTTTCAGGATTGCAATGTGTCATTCGAAAGCAACAGAGATAAGCTTTTCTTCCAGTCACACAGCATCAATTATTGTTGCTATAGTCCAGGTGATTTGCAGAGTGGTTTGTCAAAGCAGCTCTTTGATATTTGATGTCAGGATAAGAAGAATATGTGTATAATTCCTGGGTATGTAATTGAGGGCACACCAACGTGCGAGTCGAGACAAAGTTAAGCAATGTCTTCGGTGTGTTAATGTTGAACATTATGTGAATTCATCGAAATGTGGGTGCACACAATTCACCAATGTGAGGATAATATACGATTTTGTAACGTTTTCAAGGTTTTCTCATGTCAGATTTAGTGGGCAGGGAATGAGAGCTGACCATTAGAGATTTGGCGCGGCTTAACATAATGTAATGCCATCTGTTAATCTGGCCATTTGTTGATGAATGTGTATCATGACCACAAAAGACGAATGTGAACGGTGCCCGCAGAGTGCCTGAGATGGGTGGCATCAATTTTGTGGGATGTAGAAAGTCGTATCTGAAGAGATCCAAGGAGAAGAAATGAATTGCGCTGGAGTTCTTAAAGTGAATGCAGAGCGTTTTCATAAGGGGAAATTGAAAGCAAAATTGCCAGCTGGATTGTTCATTTTTGTAATAAAAGCAGAATTTAAAAGGCATTTTGTTAAAAAGTAAATTTTTATTCAAATACCAAATGTAAATGCCAAGTCAAAGCACGCCAAAAATAAATCAAGACTACCTACTACAACAGAAGAATAGGATTCGATTCCTATTTAAGACTTCAGTTAATGATTAAAATGGATCTGCGCTCCAGTTTGTGTCTTTAAATTGGCCATCAGAGGATTTTAAGGGGAACGATCTTCAGTTTTTAGAACAAAGGGATGACTCTATCTCTATTTTTGTAAATTCAGTTGAAACAGCTCCTCATTTTGGATCGATCTGTTTTCAAACATGAGAGTTTATTTATTGTATTGCAAATGATTTGTAAAGGGGAGAGAATTCTGAGAGGTGCGTGGAGGAGAACAGTGAGCTTTATTGTACAATTGTTTGACAGAGATTAATTGAAGAGTACAGCTCTGATTTATAAGATTCCTGTGGCTTGAAATTTGGCATATGTTTTTCTCTGTTTCCTATGTATCTTGTAATGTTTTTCATTTCATTCATAAATCGTTTTCAATTTGAATGTTTCTGAGTAAGAAGGGTAAAATTCAGCTTACTGCTTTGCCCTGGAGAAGCATTCATGTTTTGTGTTTCTTCCTCTTTCTGAAAGGGATTCATATATTAATGCCCCTTTCAGCTTTCTTAACAGTCCTTCCATTTCATATAATTTCAGTTTGGATGCTTAAGCTCTTGCCTACCTTGCCTTATGGAGTAATCTGTGCCTTTAATTAAATCTCTGCTCTTGCTGTCTTTGCCCCATGCAGCCCAGAAAACCCAATCATTTATTAAAAACCCTTTTCTTATCTATTTACTAGCCTAAAATCAGTTCCCATTTTAAGTCATCTCGCACCCTATTGCTCATTTTATCGAGATTGACTGGAGAGAGCCCTCTCCTGTCCTCGTAGGGCTAGCTACGAGGCTGAGCGTGGTTTGATGTAGCCTTGAGTTTTACCTTATTTCAGCCTAAGGTAGATTTGAGCGCTAACATAGTGGCGACCATACTGGGGAAGAAATTGGTTTGCTGGTTAATGTTGTTTGATTTATAGCTATAGACAGAGCCTGAAGTCATGCCAGGTCGCTTTCGAACTGCTCTTGCTCTGTGAGTGCATAGTAGATAAACGCTGCTTCAGTCGATCTCTGGTCTAGCTTGTAATCGTAACACTTAACTTATAAATTTCCCCAGTACGTGTATCAAGATCAGATCTGATGGTTGATGGTGAACAACGGTCAGACATCACAAGGCTGAAATCATTCACCTGGCGACTTCATTCACTGAACAAATCCAGAAATCAATGCTTCATGGTGACTTCACTGCAGGGAGATCAGTAGCTGTGAGATTTTCAAGATGGACCGAATCACAAGAAGATATGCTCCCATGAGCCGAGATCACATCCCAGGTTTTCCGAATAAGATGCCCAAGGTAGATTGGTCAAGGAATCTGCCTACATTTAACGATGATGGTAAGAAGGATGTTGCTTTACATCTAGTTAGATTTCACATGCATATTCGCAAGTTGAAGGTGGATTTTCCTGAAGATTGCTTGATGAAGATATTCCTGGCCACTCTGGAAGGTGAAGCCCAATCTTGGTATGAAAATTTGCCGCTGGCATGTATTTATTGTTTAAAGGATTTTCATGCCCTGTTCATTGAAAGATATCAAGTATCTTATCCATCATTAAATTTAGTTCATGACTATTGCAAACATGCTTCTACTTTTATTGAAAGTCTTGAGAAATATTATGAAGATGATAATTTCATGGATGATGAGATCATGGAAGCTCTGTATGAAAATCCCTTCCAGCAGCATAAAGATGATCATGAAAATTTGTAGCAGGATCAAGATCTTAGTACGGTGGAAAATGAAGCCATTTTGCATCTTGACAGTCAACAGGAATTGCATGAAATAGATCAGCATGTTGAAGAGGTCTATATGGCTGAAAATGATGAAAGGGAGAATGTCATTTCAGATCTGCCCACAGAAGAAGACAGCATGCAGGGAAGTCAAGTTTCAATTGCAGATTGGGATAATGTCAAGTCAGTTGTTTCAGATTCAGATTCAGATCGTAATGACCAAGCATACCTTGCGCTGAATCCTGAAGAGGAGAGCTCTGCTGTTGAGATCATAGACAGAGTTTTGGATTCAGATGTTCATGAAAAACAGAATGAGATCTTTGTGCAAGTAAGTGATAAATCTCCTTTCAATAACTCAGTAATAAATGGTAGTTTGAATGCCCTGTCATATGAAGATAATTACTGTTTAAGCAGAAGAAAACAAAAGGCATTGTCTCCCTTGTCTGAAGATGAGATAGATCTACTTTTGAGAGGTCTTGTTACAGCCCAAGCTACAGCAGATTTGCAGTGCACACATAGTCAGGAAAGTGTTGGTGAAACTTCTTCTTCTTTTGAAAAAGATGATTGTCTTGCAATCAGTTGTGTAGATCAGCAAACAGATAATTTTTTCTTTCACAAAGATGAAAAGGCTGTCATGTTTGATAATCTTGAAGATTGTTTTTTGTTTAAAAATGATCTAGATCATGAATTTGAGGAATATATGCCAGAATTTCTCATAGTCAAGGAACCTACAGCTAACACTCAGATGGCAGATACCTCTCTGTGCATTTCTATCCCTCAGAAATCAATTGTCCTTTCAGATCAGAATGGAGTGAATACTTGTATTTTTGCAGCTGGATCTCCAGATAAGCCAGTGCTTCAGGATTTTCAAGACCCCTTCAACATTCTTCTGCAAGCATTAGAAAGGATAAATATTGCCTAGTTCATTATCATAAGCTTTGGTTTCAGTGGTTATTTTGAGTTGCCTACAGGTTCATCATTCTGCCTGCTCAAGGAGAGTAAGAGCAGAAATTTGGGGTGTAGCCATCTACTGGATTGGTTACATTGGAAGGCACACTACACATGATTGTACATATCACATCAGTATGCAGGTGGTTGCCATCATGATTTTAAAGCTTGATGGACTGCTGCCCTTTTTCAAAAAGCTTTTGTTTTAATTCAGTCATTTCAGTGTGCATCGAGTCAGTTTGAGTCGATTTTCCAGTTAATAAGTTGAGTCATCAGTCTTTAGTCTGTTTGTCAGAATAATGATTCCATAGCCCAATGGATGGAGGCACTGTCTACTCTCCCAAAGATCTGCAGATTCTTGGCACCTCCAAGAAGCGGCAGCTGCCATCCCCATTGGAGCCAATGTTAGACACGGTCCTGTCAGTCCTTCGTCTTTGGTCTTCAAACATATCGAATAATGTCTGTAGGCTAGAGGAAGGTTCAGTAAGTGTTTATTTCAGGAATGTCATCATCAATAATGTGAGATTGATTCTTCTTCAAAACCCTGTTTTGAAGAAGAAATCATTAAATGTGTTTTTTAGAATATGTAATTTGTCAAAATGTTTCAAATTCTCCAGCTCTTCAAATGGCAGCAGCTTCAGCTGCTCCTATCCCTGCAAAAGCACAGACATACAGACAGGACCAGATTCAGTTAAGTGTAAAAATGACAGATGGGATTCTAAGGAGGAGTGTCTACCTTCCTATTATCCTGCCAATCCAGTAATTTCTGATGCAGAAGCAAATTTCAGACTCTACAATACACAACGGACAAGCAGGTATAGTGGATGTTGTTGATGACAAGACTATAATAGAAATGCAGATGGCTACTACAGTTGTTGTTGGGGCCACTGACACAAGCATAAAACTAGATTTTGACTTAAATGAAATTTCTTCCATGGAAGACACAAATCAAGATGATGCAGTAGCTTCTGCTATATCTTTTTCTTACTTCTAGTGCTTCAGATACCCTTATATCAAAATCCGGTGGGTTATCAATGCCAATTGCATTCGCTGCTAAAGAAAAGGGGACTTTCATACCTCCAGCCAGTCCTTTACGGAGTACAGGAGAGCTAGGCTAGAAAGGATCTGTAGCAACAAGTGCTTTTCGGCCAGCTGAACCTAGAAGAACTCCCAAGAGGCAACATGTTACTTCTGAAGGTCCACACTTGGATGCTGCAACTAGTGTGACTGCTGGTGTAAGTGACATTCAGAGTCGTTCAAATTTAGATATTGATCTTAATGTGCCTGATGAAGGGGTAGTGGAAGATGGTTTGATGACTTGTTGTTCCTCACAAATTTCTGCACGTGTGACAAGTTCATAGCTTGCTACTGTAAGTAGTCATAATTTTATGCTTTCATCAAGGGAACACGGGTCTCCCATTGTCTGGCTGGAGAATGAATGGTGAAGTGGTAAAATTAACATCTTGTTTGCCTCCAGGAAATTCTCATCCAAGTCTTTCTATACACTCATATGCTTCTGATGGAACTGAAGAGTTGTACCCAGTTTTGACTTCAGCATCTGGACCTACATACAATTCCAATCCATATAGAGGGTCAGTTATTACGTCAGCTCCTGCTATTGCATACCCAAATGCTACGCAACCTGCATTCCCATATGGAGGATTTTATTTTGGTTCAAGTCCTCGGAACAAATGCTTGATTTAGAAGTTAGAGATTCTAAGCAATTTTCAATTGTTGACAGACGCGTTTCTCCAGAGAGTCATACAAGATCATTTAACCAGACAACAAATTCAACATTAATGCCATTGGAGAGAAAATAACCTGAAGGAGGCTGGGATTCACATTCTGCTGGATACATCCAGTCTCCATGGCAGTAACCTTTTTTCTTATTTTTAAGCCATCCTATGGAGGAATTTGCCACAACTTCTGATTATCATTGGGTAATTTACACATGGCTGTGGTTTGTAAGGGATCAACATTTCTCACATCATTATATCTCACTCAGAGGATATAGATGTGACCACTTGTTGCATGGCACTTGTATGGCGGTTGCTTCATGATCTAAATCATCCTGCTTCTGATCTCTAATCTCTACATGCCCTTCTGAGCTGTATCAAATTCGAAGGTATCAAAATTTGGAGTTATTTTATGGAGTCCAAGGAACTGGAGCTGGAGAGGTGCGCACCTACCCATATGAGGCGCGCTACCCACTTAACCTTCCCGCCCCTTGCGTATAACACGGCGCTACCCATATAACGCGCTACCCACACAGGCAGCGCGCTACCCATATAGTCTCAGACCCATAATTTTTTTCTCATGCGTCCGGTTTGATCCCAAATCACCTTTATTTGCAGTGGGATGGCAAACCTTCATGTTCTTTGCCAAGGCGATTGAACATATGCGTTTTCAGGATTGCAATGTGTCATTCGAAAGCAACAGAGATAAGCTTTTCTTCCGGTCACACAGCATCAATTACTGTTGCTATAGTCCAGGTGATTTGCAGAGTGGTTTGTCAAAGCAGCTCTTTGATATTTGATGTCAGGATAAGAAGAATACGTGTATAATTCCTGGGTATGTAGTTGAGGGCACACCAACATGCGAGTCGAGACAAAGTTAAGAAATGTCTTCGGTGTGTTAATGTTGAACATTATCTGAATTCATCAAAGTGTGGGTGCACACAATTCACCAATGTGAGGATAATATACGATTTTGTAACTGTTTCAAGGTTTTCTCATGTTAGATTTAGTAGGCAGGGAATGAGAGCCGACCATTAGAGATTTGGCGCGGCTTAACATAATGCAATGACATCTGTTAATCTGGCGTTTGGTTGATGAATGTGTATCATGACCACAAAAGACGAATGTGAACGGTGCCCGCAGAGTGCCTGAGATGGGTGGCATCAATTTTGTGGGATGTAGAAAGTCGTATCTGAAGAGATCCAAGGAGAAAAAGTGAATTGCGCTGGAGATCTTAAGGTGAATGCAGAGCGTCTTCGTAAGGGGAAATTGAAAGCAAAATTGCCAGCTGGATTGTTCATTTTTGTAATCAAAGCAGAATTTAAAAGGCATTTTGTTAAAAAGTAAATTTTTATTCAAATACCAAATGTAAATGCCAAGTCAAAGCACACCAAAATAAACGAAAACTACCCACTACAGCAGAAGAATAGGATTAGGCAGTCTATTTAAGACTTCAGTTAATGATTCAAATAGATCTGCGCTCCAGTTTGTGTTTTCAAATTGGCCATCAGAGGATTTTAAGGGGAACGATCTTCCGTTTTTAGAACAAAGGGATGACTTATCTCTATTTTTGTAAATTCAATGGAACAAACTCTCCTCATTTTGGAGAAATCTCGTTTTCAAACATGAGAGTTTATTTATCAGGGACAAGAAATGATTTTGTAAAGGGGGAGAGTTCTGAGAGGTGCGTGGAGGAGAACAGAGAGCTTTATTGTACAGTTGTTTGACAGAGATTAATTGAAGAGTACAGCTCTGATTTATAAGATTCCTGTGGTTTGAAATTTGGCATATGTTTTTCTCTGTTTCATATGTATCTTGTAATGTTTTTCATTTCATTCATAAATCGTTTTCAATTTGAATGTTTCTGAGTGAGAAGGGTAAAATTCAGCTTACTGCTTTGCCCAGGAGAAGCATTCATGTTTTGTGTTTCTTCCTCTATCTGAAAGGGATTCATACATTAATGCCCCTTTCAGCTTTCTTAATAGTCCTTCCATTTCATATAATTTTAGTTTGGATGCTTAAGCTCTTGCCTACCTTGCCTTATGGAGTAATATGTGCCTTTGATTAAATCATTTGCCGTTTTGTCCCATACAGCCCTGCAAACTCAGTCTCTCATTAAAATACCTCTTCCATATCTATTTACTAGCCTAAGATCACTTGCTGCTTAGTCATCTCAAACCACTTTGAATATTTTCCTTTGAGATTGACCAGGAGAGAGCCCTCTCCTGTCCTCGTAGGGCTAGCTACGATGTTGAGCGTGGTTTGGTGTTGTCCTTCTTCTGCCTTATTTCGGCCTAAGGTGGATTTGGGAACTAACATAGTGGCGACCATACTGGGGAAGAACTGGTTTGCTTGTTAGTGTTATTTGATTTATAGCTACAGACGGAGCCTAAAGACATGCCAGGTAGCCTTCGAACTGCTCTTGCTTTGCGAGTGCATAGTAGATAAACGTTGCTTCAGTCGATCTCCGGTCTAGCTTGTAATCGTAACACTTAACTTATAAATTGCCCTAGTACATGTATCAAGTTCAGATCTCATTGTTGATGGTGGACAGCAGTCAGACACCGCAAGGCTGAAATCATTCACTGGCGACTTCATTCACTAAACAAATCCAGAAATCGATGCTTCATGGTGACTTCACTGCAGGGAGATCAGTAGCTATTAGATTTTCAAGATGGACCGAATCACGAGAAGATATTCTCCCATGAGCCGAGATCACATCCTAGGTTTTCCGAATAAGATGCCCAAGGTAGATTGGTCAAGGAATCTGCCTACGTTTAACGATGATGGTAAGAAGGATGTTGCTTTGCATCTAGTTAGATTTCACATGCATATTCGCAAGTTGAAGGTGGATTTTCTCAAGATTGCTTGATGAAGGTATTCCTGGCCACTCTGGAAGGTGAAGCCCAAGCTTGGTATGAAAATTTGCTGCCATCCTGTATTTACTGTTTGAAGGATTTTCATTCCCTGTTCATTGAAAGATATCAAGCGTCTTATTCATCATTAAATTTAGTTCATGACTGTTGCAAACATGCTTCTACTTTTATTGAAAGCCTTGAGAAATATTATGAAGATGATAATTTCATGAATGATGAGCTTATGGAGGCTCTGTACGAGAATCCATTTCAGCAATATGAAGAGAACCTAGAGGATACCCATCAAAATGCTCACGAAATTTTGCAGCGGAATCAAGATCAACAGGTTGAAGAGTGCCATATGGCTGAAAATGATGAAAGGGAGAATGACATTTCAGATCTGCCCACAGAAGAAGACAACATGCAGATTGCGGATTGTGATAATGTCCAGACAGCTATTTCAGTTACAGATTCAGTTGTGCTGAAACCTGAAGAGGAGAGCTCTGTTGTTGAAATCATAGACAGAGTTTTGGATTCAGATGTTCATGAAAAACAAAATGAAATCTTTGTGCAAGTAAGTGATAAATCTCCTTTCGATAACTCAGTAATAAATGGTAGTTTGAATGCCCTGTCATATGAAGATAATTACTGTTTAAGCAGAAGAAAACAAAAAGCATTGTCTCCTTTGTCTGAAGATGAGATAGATCTGCTTTTGAAAGGTCTTGTTACAGCCCAGGCTACAGCAGATTTGCAGTGCACACATAGTCAGGAAAGTGTTGGTGAAACTTCTTCCTCTTTTGAAAAAGATGACTGTCTTGTAATCAGTTGTGTAGATCAGCAAACAGATAATTTTTTCTTTCGCAAAGATGATAAGGTTGTCATGTTTGATAATCTTGAAGATTGTTTTTTGTTTAAGAATGACCTAGATCATGAAGTTGAGGAATATATGCCAGAATTTCTCATGGTCAAGGAACCTACAACTAACACTCAGATGGCAGATACTTCTCTGCGCATTTCTATCCCTCATAAATCAATTGTCTTTTCAGATCAGAATGGAGTAAATACTTGTATTTTTGCAGCTGGATCTCCAGATAAGCTAGTGCTTCAGGATTTTCAAGACCCCTTCAGCATTCTTCTGCAAGCATTAGAAAGGATAAATATTGCCTGGTTCATTATCATAAGCTTTGGTTTCAGTGGTTATTTTAAGTTGCCTACAGGTTTATCATTCCACTTGCCCAAAGAGAGTAAGAGCAGAAATTTGGGATGTAGCCATCTGCTGGATTGGTTACATTGGAAGGCACACTACACATGATTGTACATATCACATCAGTATGCAGGTGGTTGCCATCATGATTTTAAAACTTGATGAACTGCTACCCTTTTTCAAAAAGCTTTTGTTTTAATTCAGTCATTTCAGTTTGCATCGAGTCAGTTTGAGTCGATTTTCCAGTTAATAAGTTGAGTTATCAGTCTTTAGTCTGTTTGTCAGAATAATGATTCCATAGCCCAATGGATGGAGGCACTGTCTGCTCTCCCAAAGCTCTGTGGTTCTTGGCACCTCCAAGAAGTGGCAGCTTCCATCCCCATTAGAGCCAATGTTAGACACAGTCCTGTCATTCCTTCGTCATTGGTCTTCAAAAATGTCGAATAATGTCTACAGGCTAGAGGAAGGTTCAGTAGGTGTTTATTTCAGGAATGTGATCGTCAATAATGTGAGATTGATTCTTCTTCAAAACACTGTTTTGAAGAAGAAATCATTAAATGTGTTTTTTAGAATATGTAATTTGTCAAAATGTTTCAAATTCTCCAGCTCTTCAAATGGCAGCAGCTTCAGCTGCTCCTATCCCTGCAAAAGTACAGACATACAGACAGGACCAGATTTAGTTAAGTGTAAAAATGACAGATGGGATTCTAAGGAGGAGTGTCTACCTTCCTATTATCCTGCCAATCCAGTAATTTCTGATGCAGAAGCAAATTTCAGACTCTACAATACACAACGGACAAGCAGGTATAGTGGATGTTGTTGATGACAAGACTATAATAGAAATGTAGATGGCTACTACAGTTGTTGTTGGGGCCACTGACACAAGCGTAAAACTAGATTTTGACTTAAATGAAATTTTTTCCATGGAAGACACAAATCAAGATGATGCAGCAGCTTCTGCTATATCTTTTTCTTACTTCTAGTGCTTCAGATACCCTTATATCAAAATCCGGTGGGTTATCAACGCCAATTGCATTGGCCGGCTAAAGCAAAGGGGACTTTCATACCTGTACCTACCCTTACGAGGCATGAGAGCTAAAGAAAGGATCCGTAGCAACAAGTGCCGGTCATCACCGAACCGAAGAACCCCAAGAGGCAACATGTTACTTCGAAGGTCCACACTTGGATGCCGCAACTGGGAAGGTGACTGCCGGTGTAAGTGACATTCGCAGTCGTTCACATTTAGATATTGATCTTACTTGTGCCCGATGAAGGGGTAGTGGAAGATGGTTTGATGACTTGTTGTTCCTCTCAAATTTCTGCACGTGTGACAAGTTCATAGCTTGCTACTGTAAGTAGTCATAATTTTATGCTTTCATCAAGGGAACATGGGTCTCCCATTGTCTGGCTGGAGAATGAATGGTGAAGTGGTAAAATTAACATCTTGTTTGCCTCCAAGAAATTCTCATCCAGGTCTAGCTATACACTCATACCCTTCTGATGGAACTGAATAGCCGTACCCAGTTTTGACTTCAGCATCTGGACCTACATACAATTCCGATCTCTATAGAGGGTCGGTTATTACGTCAGCTCTTGCTATTGCATACCCAAATGCTACGCAACCTGCATTCCCATATGGAGGATTTTCTTTTGGTTCAAGTCCTGGAACAGTTGATTTAGAAGTTAGAGATTCTAAGCAATTTGCAATTGTTGACAGACGCGTTTCTCCAGAGAGTCATACAAGATCATTTAACCAGAAAACAGCTTCAACATTAATGTCATTGAAGAGAAAAGAACCTGAAGGAGGCTGGGATTCACATTCTGTTGTCTCCATGGCAGTAACCTTTTTTCTTATTTCTAAGCCATCCTATGGAGGAACTTGCCACAACTTCCGATTATCATTGGGTAATTTACACATGGCTGTAGTTTGTAAGGGGTCAGCATTTCCCACATCATTATATCTCACTCAGAGGATATAGATGTGACCACTTGTCGTATGGCACTTGTATGGTGGTTGCTTCATGATCTAAATCATCCTGCTTCTGATCTCTAATCTCTACATGCCCTTCTGAGCTGTATCAAATTCGAAGGTATCAAAATTTGGAAGTACTTTATGGAGTCCAAGGAAATGGAGCTGGCAGATGTGCGCGCTACCCATACAGGGTGCGCGCTACCCATATGAGGCACGCTACCCACTTAACTTTCCCAGCCCTTTGCAGAGAACACGGGCGCTACCCATATAAGGCGCGCTACCCGTTGGGTAGGCGCGCTACCCATACAGTCTCAGACCCAGAATTTTTTGCTCATGCGTCCGGTTTGACCCCAAATCACCTTTATTTGCAGTGGGATGGCAAACCTTCATGTTCTTTGCCAAGGTGATTGAACATCTGCGTTTTCAGGATTGCAATGTGTCATTCGAAAGCAACAGAGATAAGCTTTTCTTCCAGTCACACAGCATCAATTACTGTTGCTATAGTCCAGGTGATTTGCAGAGTGGTTTGTCAAAGCAGCTCTTTGATATTTGATGTCAGGATAAGAAGAATACATGTATAATTCCTGGGTATGTAATTGAGGGCACACCAACGTGCGAGTTGAGACAAAGTTAAGCAATGTCTTCGGTGTGTTAATGTTGAACATTATGTGAATTCATCGAAATGTGGGTGCACACAATTCACCAATGTGAGGATAATATACGATTTTGTAACGTTTTCAAGGTTTTCTCATGTCAGATTTAGTGGGCAGGGAATGAGAGCCGACCATTAGAGATTTGGCGCGGCTTAACATAATGTAATGCCATCTGTTAATCTGGCCATTGGTTGATGAATGTGTATCATGACCACAAAAGACGAATGTGAACGGTGCCCGTAGAGTGCCTGAGATGGGTGGCATCAATTTTGTGGGATGTAGAAAGTCGTATTTGAAGAGATCCAAGGAGAAGAAATGAATTGCGCTGGAGTTCTTAAAGTGAATGCAGAGCGTTTTCATAAGGGGAAATTGAAAGCAAAATTGCCAGCTGGATTGTTCATTTTTGTAATCAAAGCAGAATTTAAAAGGCATTTTGTTAAAAAGTAAATTTTTATTCAAATACCAAATGTAAATGCCAAGTCAAAGCACACCAAAAATAAATCAAGACTACCTACTACAACAGAAGAATAGGATTCGATTCCTATTTAAGACTTTAGTTAATGATTAAAATGGATCTGCGCTCCCAATATTTGTCTCTTAATTGGCCATCAGAAGATTTCAAGGGAAACATAGGTCTGTTTTTAGAACAGAAGAATAGTTTTTTCTATTTCTGCAATTTCAATTAAAACAAATCCCTTGTCTTGGGGTTGATTTGTTTTCCCCTAGCAGGGTTTTATTTATACATTGTAAATCAATTGTAATGAGAGGGGAGAGTTTTGAGAGCTAGTGGAGGAAAAAATTAGAGTTTCATTGTATAGTTCAGCAAAGAAATAATGGAAAGTTTGCAGCTCTGTTTCATAAGATCCCTGTGGTAACAACTTAGTGTTATGTTTCTTCCTTTGTTTTCATATGTTTCTTGTTATGTTTATTGTTTCATTCATAATCATTGTCTGTTGAATGCTTTTAAGTGTGAAAGGCAGAATTCAGCTTGCTGCTCTTCCTTGGGAAAGTATTCAAGTTCTATGTTTTCTTCCGTCTGAAAAGGATTCGTGAATTCATGCCCTTTTCAGCATTCTTAAACATTGTTTACACTCCATATAATTTCAAATTGAATGCTTAAGCTCTTGCCTGTCTTGCCTTATGGAATAATCTGTGCCTTTAATTAAATCTCCTCGCTCTTGCTATCTTTGCCCCATGTAGCCCGTAAACCCAATCT
Organism: Pinus albicaulis; assembly: GCA_034641835.2. NCBI lineage: Eukaryota > Viridiplantae > Streptophyta > Pinopsida > Pinales > Pinaceae > Pinus > Pinus albicaulis. Next base: position 107,945,289 of record CM076581.1, read on the forward strand.
TTAATCAAAAACCCCTTTGATATCTATTTACTAGCCTAAAATCAGTTCCCATTTTAAGTCATCTCGCACCCTATTGCTCATTTTATCGAGATTGACTGGAGAGAGCCCTCTCCTGTCCTCGTAGGGCTAGCTACGAGGCTGAGCTTGGTTTGATGTAGCCTCAAGTTTTACCTTATTCCAGCTTAAGGTAGATTTGAGCGCTAACAAGATGATTAATCTAAGGCTTTTTAATATCTCAATCTGAGATTGAGATATTAATCCAAATTTCTCCTTTAGTAATTAAAAACCCTCAGCATACTTCATAGACCTTCATATGTCAACCCCCAGGTTTATACGTTCCACCATCTTTGGAGTAAAAATTATGGCCCAATCGCTTTTCGTCATAATTTATATTTAATTTAAACAACCTTGGTTAAACCCGCAAATATTAATTTGAAAAGGCCCAATTAATATAATTTAAACTGGGCCCACATATATGATCAGCGACCCAATCAAATTCCTACTCCGTACTTTGGTTAATCTTCGCACATCTTCATCAAGTGATCACTGTCCGATGACTCCTTCCAGATCAACGGCGCTCAACAATTTCGTTGGGCATCCTGGATCGAACAATAACATGCGATGGTGCATAGTGACAAGCAGTTTTGTGGAGTCGTACAGGGACGCGTGTCGCCTGTTCTATGGAATCACCCCCAACCTCTTGAATACCGCTTTCCCGTTGAAAGCAGTGCGATGAAAACCGAAAACTGCTTGTATTGTTCCTTCTTTGTGGTTCCACCCTTCTACTCCAGGTTCCATCGTGCTTCCTTTTGTTAAGATCCACCACTTCCCTTCCAGGTTCCGTTCGTGATTCCGAAGTGTTGTTCCAACGAAATTTCGACGGCCTATACTCACATAATTCAGTCACCGAGTTCCGTGTTTATTGCATGGATTCACAATTCCTTCAGTCTTATACTCAATGAATATATATATAGCTCCACTGTCTACTAGTTTGGGATACACAGTCGACCGTATTAGCATCGGTTCCTCTAACTACATACAGAGCACCATTAATCCCCTCATAGGGTTTCTTACTTATCACAGATTTAAATTATCCTCCATCAGGATGCATACTTATGAATTAATTCCACAGGGACTCAAATATCCTTCCTACTGAATTCAATTTTCTCCTTGACTAATACTGCTCTGTGTAAATGCACTCTTTCTCTATTCTTGTCTTCTGAACTTTGTTCTCTGCTACATTTATTTTCTCTGTTCCTAGTTACTGTTTCAGATGCTCCTTCTTTGCCAATTCCCTTTTCCATCAATGACAACATTTCCAACAATCTCCCCCTTTGGCATTGATGGCAATACTCTTCCTTTGTTTGTCTTATAGAAGCCCCCTTCTTTTTTTTTCTTTTCCTCCCCCTTTGACATCAATGGCAAAGGGTTGATCAAGATCCTCTGTATAGACAATACCATGCTCCCCCTGAGATTATGTTGCATCTTCAAACATAATAGAAATGACTCATTCAATCAAGATCAAGGATTCTCAAGCATGAGATCAGACTACAATAAATAATTAGAATGCCATAACTGCATCCTTGCCACATGACCAATGCTCCCCCTTAGCCTGTGCATCCTGAACACTTTCAACAGGAGCGTATCCAATTTAGTCTTCTGAATTTAAGCAGATCTGATCTTCTGCATGGCAGAGACTACTCTCATCTTCTGTCTGAGATATTCGAACACTTCCCTAGGTAAAGTTTTGGTAAATATATCAGCAACTTGTTCTTTGGAGGGAACATACTCCAACTTCACCTTTTGTTCAAGCACTTGTTCACGTAAGAAGTGATACTTGATGGGAATGTGCTTGGTCTTGGAATGCATAACAAGATTCTTTGAAATACTGATGGCACTTGTATTACCACATATAATGGAGATAGGCGGTGAACATTTGATTTGAATGTCTTGTAAGGTTTGCTTCATCCAAAGAAGTTGAGTGCAACATGATGCGGCAGCCACATATTCTTCTTCTGTTGTAGATAAGGCAATAGAGCTTTGCTTCTTGCTGAACCAAGATACTAACCGGGGCCCCATATAGAATGCACCACCACTAGTGCTTTTCCGTTCATCAAAATTTCCAGCCCAATCTGCATCAGTATAAGCATGAAAAGTAAGATCAGCATTTTTTGGGTACCATAGTCCAAAGTCTTGAGTTCCTTGTAGATATTTGAATATTCTTTTCACAGCCTGAAGGTGAAACTCTTTTGGATTAGCTTGGAATTGTCCAACAATCCCAACTACATGCATAATGTCTGGTCTTGTCCTAGTGAGATAAAGTAGACTTTCTATCATAGATCTATATTCTGGTTGATTCACAGTGGGGGAATCATCATTAGAACTGAGATTATATCCGGTTATCATTGGTGTACTTACAGGTTTTCAATATTCCATGCCATACCTCTTCAAGATTTTCTTAAGATATTTTGCTTGTGATAAGAATATGCCATATGTTGTTTGTTGCACTTGCAATCCAAGAAAGGATGTTAGTTCCCCAAGTAAAAACATTTCAAATTCTTGCTGCATATCAAAAGAAAATTTCTGACTCATAGACTCTTCATTACTTCCAAAAATGATATCATCTACATATACAACCACAATCAGTAGTTTATCATTTTCAGTTTTTATGTATAAGTTGCTATCAGCTGACCCCTTAGAAAATCCTTGTTGATGAAGATATTTGTCAAGACGATAGTAGCATGCCCTTGGAGCTTGTTTGAGACCATATAGAGCCTTTTTAAGTCTACAAACAAGATTTTCATCATTTCCCAAAATGAATCCTTCAGGTTGTTCTATATAAACTTCTTCTTCTAGATCACCATTGAGAAAAGCAGATTTAACATCCATTTGATAAACTTTGATTTGTTGGAAGCTTGAAAAAGCAAGAAACATTCTTATGGCTTCAATTCTGGCTACAGGAGCAAAAGTTTCTTCAAATTCTATACCTTCTTGTTGAGCATACCCTTTGCAAACAAGTCTAGCTTTATTTCTTATAACATCCCCATTCTCATTTAACTTGTTTTTGAATATCCATTTAGTTCCAATGACATTTTTGTCATGAGGTCTTGGTACTAATTCCCAAGTGTGATTCTTTTCAATTTGATCAAGTTCTTCATTCATGGCTTGAATCCAACATTCATCTTTGCTGGCTTGATTGACATTTTGTGGTTCAATAGTGGATATAAATGCCAAGTAACTAGAAGATCCCACAAGATTCCTTCTTGTTTGTACACCTGCTCCCTTTTCTCCCAAAATTTGAGATTTTGGATGATTCTTTTGAACATATCTGGATGGAGCCTTTTCAGATAAATCATCTTCGGGTTCTTCATTGGGTTCACTGTCTATATCATTCCTATTTGATGTAGAAGGATATATTTCATCATCATCGTCTTCATTTGTTGTTTTTTTTTCTTCTTTTGGAGCTGCAGGAGACTCATCAATAACAACATCTATACATTCAACAATCTTCCGAAGTCTTTTATTGTAACATTTATATGCCCTACTCCTAGAGGAGTAACCAAGAAATATTCCTTCATCTGCTCTGGGTTCAAACTTGCCAAGTTTTTCATCATTATTTTTGATAAAGCATTTTCTCCCAAAAACTCTAAAGTGCTTCACAGTGGGAGGATTACCATACCATAGTTCATATGGAGTTTTATCACTATTTACATGAACATGTGCCTTGTTAAGAATATTTACCGTTGTATGTGCTGCTTCTCCCCAAAATGTGTCAGGTGTTCCAGAATCATCAAGCATAGCTCTAGCCATTTGTTGAATTGTTCTATTCATTCTTTTTGCTACGCCATTTTGTTGTGGAGTGCTAGCTACAGAAAAATGTCTTTTTATGCCATGTTGTTCACAAAATTCAAGGAATTCATCTGATGTATATTCTCCTCCTCGATCAGATCTAAGACATTTGATTTTTATATCTAATTCATTTTCAACCAGTGCTTTGAAGATCTGAAATTTCTCAAATGCTTCATCTTTGTGTTTAAGCAACCCAATCCAACACATTCTAGAGAAATCATCAATAAATAAGATATAGTATTGTTCACCACGCGGTGACTTTTTCCTCACAGGTCCACATATGTCAGTATGAATGAGTTCAAGAGGCTTACTTGATGATCCTTCCTTGGCATTAAATTGCACTTTGGTTTGCTTACCGAATTGGCAAGATTTGCATATGATACTTTCAGGTAGAGTAATATTGGGAAGATCATGAACAACTTTAAGTCTGCTTGATTTGTTGATTTGAGAGAAGCTCAGATGCCCCAACCTTCTATGCCATAGCCAGTTTTCTGAAGATTTACTCAAGTGACATTGTTCTTTGCAGTTCTTCAATACATACAGGTTGCTTGGAGTTCTTTTTCCTTTTATAATTGTTTTACCTGTATCAAGATCACGTACCACACATTCTTTTGAAATAAAGACAACTTCAGTTCCTTGATCACACATTTGACTTACACTTAACAGGTTATGCTTTAATCCATCCACATACATGACATTATTAGCTTTCACCTTTTCTTTTAGAAAAACAGACCCTTTTCCCTTAATGACAACAAGAGTATCATTTCCAAATGTAACATTCTTTTCCTTTTCTAGAGCACTATATGAAAGAAGTTTATCTTTGTCACCTGTCATGTGTTTTGAGCATCCACTATCAATGTACCATTGATTTTCTTCTCCTTCTGCCAAAAGGGCTATGCCACAATTTTCAACCTGTAATTCCTTCTTTTTCCATTCTTTGGAGCTTGAAGGAAGATGCTCTTTTCGTTGAACTTTTCTCCTGCATTCAGATTCTTCATGGCCAAAGTTATTGCAGTAAGCACATTCAACTTCATTTTGAAGAGGAGAAAAGTTGTTATATGTATTCTTCTTTGTTCCAATATCAATTCTTTTCTTTCTTGCTTCTCTTGTAATGATGGTTTTATATGCAACACATTGAATAGCTTTATGACCAAAATTGTGACATGAGAAACATTGTCCATTGAAGAAGAAATTTTTGCAATCATGAAATCTTCTACTTGAATTTACCTATTGATTGGTGCTTCTTTGAAAGGCACTCTTTTTAGTTTTCTTTGAATTGTGATGATCATGCTTTATCTGTAAAGATTATCTATTCTCTTGCTGAGGGGCAGAATGTTGTGTACTGGTTGTAGCTGCTTTTAGATAATTTGGTGCTGAAGCCTGAGAAGATTCTCCGATATATCCAAGACCTATCTTTAGAAGAGGAGAATGTTGTACCTTGATAATCTCATCCAAGGTTTAAGATCCTTTAGCAAATCTAAGATTCAAAGTCTTTACTTTCTCAATTTCCTTTCTTAGACTTACTATTTCACATTCTAATTTCTCATTATGTTTCTCCTTTTCTTGAAGCTGGTTCTTCAGAGTTTCTATGGATATTTTACTTTCTTCTAAGCATATTTTGAGTTGATTGATTTCATCAAGAAAATCATTGTCCTCTAAAGAATCCATAAAAGTATCCTTTTCTTCTCTAGACTCTTTTTCAAATGCCATGAGAAGTCTAAGATCTTGTTCACATTCTTCCTCGCTGTCTGATAACCCATCACTGTCTTCATGAGTATAGTAACTTTTTCTATTGCTAAACCGATTCTTATTCCTTCTTGCTACTTCCTTTCCTTTTTCATGTGTTTCTTTGTGAGGACGCTTAGCAGCATAATGACCAACTCTTCCACAAGCAAAACATTTGAAAGGAAGCTTACCTCTGAACCATCCTGTACCAAGTTGTAGTTTCTTTACAAAATTTACCTCATCTTCTTCTGAGATATACCCTAATCCTTTTGTCTCTTATACTTCTTTTAATTTTGTAGAAGCTCTAAATATGGCTTCTTTGACTTCAGATGATCCTCCTCTTCTCATTTCATATGCAGTTAGTATGCCATGAAGTTGCACCACAGTAAGATTTTGAAGATCCTGCTTTTCTTCAAGAGCAGAAACTTTTGACTCAAATTTTGTCGTTAGTGATCTTAAAACTTTCTCAACCAAAGTCGATTCGGTTATTGTTTCTCCCATATTTCTCATACGATTTACAATATCATCAAGACGTAAAAATAAATTAGCAATGCTCTCCTCATTATGCATTTTTAGGTTCTCATATTGAATTATGAGAGTTTGGAGTTTAGCACTTTTTACCTTTGCATCACCTTCATAACTTAGAATGATTTTGTCCCATATTTCCTTTGCTATATTCAGCTGCATGACTTTGACAAATTATGATTCAGTTAGACTTCCCAATAGAGCATTAACCGCCTTTGCATTTGTTTCATAATTATTTCTATCCGTTGGATCTGTTGGTACTGCAGCTGGATATTGATATCCTGCTTCAATAATAGCCCATACATCTGCACCCAGAGACTGAAGATAGGATCTTATCCTTTTTTTCCAGAAGATTAAATTTCTTCCGTTGAAGAGCAGAGGCCTGATAGAAGCTGTTCCATCTTGATTGCTCATCTTGTTTGATCTTCCTTCTAGCGGTTAAGATTTTTCAGAAGGACATGCTCTAATACCAATTGTCGGAATAAATACTGAGAGGGGGGGGTGAATCAGTATTTAGAGCTGACTGAGAACTTTTAATTTTTCTTTCTTAAAACCATATGCTACTTTACTGAATCCAACTTGTATGTCCAGAGATCTTATTATGCCTTTACTTAGATCATTGCATCATTCATACATCAGATGTTTAGTAAGCAGTAAGCATGAACAGAAATAACAGAACAAATCATCAAACATAAGCAACACATATGAACACCAGTATTTAAGGTGTAAACCCAATTCGGGAGAAAACCACCGTTGCTGTTATCTCAGTCTTCAATATTTATTATAAAGAATACTTCTTACAATTTTATGCTGGCGCAGACTTATACCAGCATGCAGGCACCCACCTATAGAAGGCTACCACCTTCTCTCGTTTTCCAGTCACTACTGGAAGGGAGCTCCAACCCCCTGATTTAACACCAGTTTGTAGAAAGCTTTTACTTTCGCACTGAAGGCTTCGACCCTCAGATCTACCAACTTTCTCTTAATTTCTTCATCAGATTTGCGTCAAATCTTCATGACTTCATTTTTAGATCTTCCTAGAGATTCATCATTTCTAGAATTTGAGATCATATCCATAGGTGCATCATAGATTCAGATTCATCAGAGACAGAGTTCGATCATGCAGATATCTCTTGAAAATATTTTTTCATTATCAACTCCTCAATCTACACACCATGAACCATAATGCACTTCTCCTTATATATTTTTGTCTTTATTAATACCATGAGTCAAAACCACCCAACCGCTGATGGTATTCCTCGACGGGATCAATTAGATAATCCAGCGGGGTCTATCCAAGCCCCCAAACAATTTCTCATTGTTTTATTTACTTGGTTTTGGAAATTAGATGATTAATCTAAGGCTTTTTAATATCTCAATCTGAGATTGAGATATTAATCCAAATTCCTCCTTTAGTAATGAAAAACCCTCAGCATACTTTGTAGACCTTCATATGTCGACCCCCAGGTTTATACGTTCCACCAACTTTGGAGTAAAAATGATGGCCCAATCACTTTTCGTCATAATTTATATTTAATTTAAACAAACTTGGTTAAACCCGCAAATATTAATTTGAAAAGGCCCAATTAATATAATCTAAACTGGGCCCACATATATGATCAGCGACCCAATCAAATTCCTACTCCGTACTTTGGTTAATCTTCGCACATCTTCATCAAGCGATCACCGTCCGATGACTCCTTCCCAGATCAACGGCGCTCAACAATTTCGCTGGGCATCCTGGATCGAACAATAACGCGCGATGGCGCACAGTGACAAGCGGTTTTGTGGAGTCGTACAGGGATGCGTGTCACCCGTTCTATGGAATCGCTCCCAACCTCTTGAATACCGCTTGCCCATCGAAAGCAGTGCGATGAAAACCGAAAATTGCTTGTACTGTTCCTCCTTCGTGGTTTCGCCCTTCTACTCCAAGTTCCGTCGCGCTTCCTTTTGTTAAGATCCACCACTTCCCTTCCAGGTTCCGTTCGTGATTCCGAAGTGTTGTTCCAACAAAATTTCGATGGCCTATACTCACATAATTCAGTCACCGAGTTCCATGTTGGTTGCAGGGATTCACAATTCCTTCAGTCTTATACTCAACGAATATATATATAGCTCCACTGTCTACGAGTTTGGGATACACAGTCAACCATATTAGCATCGGTTCCTCTAACTACATACAGAGCACCATTAATCCCCTCATAGGGTTTCTCACTTATCACAGATTTCAATTATCCTCCATCAAGATGCATACTTATGAATTAATTCCACAGGGACTCAAATATCCTTCCTACTAAATTCAATTTGCTCCTTGACTGATACTGCTCTGTGTAAATGCACTCTTTCTCTGTTCTTCTCTGCTGACCTTTGTTCTCTGCTACATTTCTTTTCTTTGTTCCTAGTTACTGTTTCAGATGCTCCTTCTTTGCCAATTCCTTTTTCCATCAATGACAACATTTCCAACACATAGTTGTTTGCATTCCATATGTGAATATGAAATGAACAAGTATGAATCTTTGCCTTCCACCTTCTCATTTTCTCACTCAGCACATTCAGGATGTTACAACACTAAGTACTCATTTCAGTATTAGATTGGAGTTTTTCTTTGCCTATGGAGACTTTCCTTTGCATCACAAACAATATAAAAATAAATAATACAATTACAGCTATAATCAATTATTTACTCAGCCCTTTCAGTTTCTTTTCTTTGTTGAGCGTTTTCCCTCTTCTGCTTGCTATTTCTTTTTTTTCTTTTCTGTTTCTGCAATTATATTCCAACTTTGCTGCATAACTGCCCTTTTCTTTTGTTTCTCGAGCCTTTTCCTTCTATGTTTAGCCTTTTTCATTTCCTTTACTACCGCAACATTGTTCAGCATGAATTCCTAATCCTTTGTTATGCGTTCATGTCATTCTTTTGTGACATGTGTGATATCACCCACATAAAACTCTTTATAATGTAGCAGAGTCCAATTTCGACATTTGTTCAACATACATATGTTTAGTGATCAAAACGGCGTATTAATGTACATAGTTAGAAATCAACAATTAATAATTTATAATAAGGCGCATATAGCATACACGAAACAAGGGCTATTGGGTCCCACAGTACTTTGAACCAATCACAATTCATTGCAAAACTTTTCCCACTGGTTTCCCACTTCATAATTAGCAATATACCATAAAACCATGTGATCTGTGCTCATGCGCGGTGCTGCCACATGGACTCCCTTCATCGCATCGCGTCGCTTGAACCTTACCACATCGCACCCAAAATAACATTCCTTGCGATATCTTGAAGTTACACCCTATTTCTTGCGGGATGTGATGTTGCACGAGGTCGACACATGTCCCTCCATTTCGCATCACAAAAAATTTAACTTAACTTATGGTTTCCCTCCTACTATCCCTTAAGTGCTGCGATGTGCGGTTTGCAAGCAAGGTTCACGTCATCATGCCACGTCACCCTGCCATGTCACTACCACATCACCTTGCCACGTCATCATAAATTCCTATGATCTGTGGGGTTGGGGCCACGTCATCTTGCCATGTCACTGCCACATCATCGCCACGTCATCTTCACACCACTGCTATGTCATCTTTACGTCACTGCCACATCATCGCCACGTCACTGTCACATCATCTTTTGTACTTCACAGTTCACAACTTATAGCCATTTAACTTAGTGGTTAACTCTATTTTGTGCGATTTGCGATATTGTTTCATGCCACCACGCATCCCTTCTCCACTTCGCATCACAACTACTTTAACTTACCATGCGACACCTTAAAACTTAACTCTTAAATTTTGCGATTTGCGACATCACTCCAGATGTGATTCAATCTTCGTTTTCCATCTCTCGTTGTAACATTTGCGATATAATCCTAACCATCTGTTCGCCTCCCTTGGACTTCTTCAAATAATTCTCTACCTTAGTCAATTTTTCATTTGTTTACACTGTCCTACTCTGTAACTCCGGCTCTTGCTGCTCTCACCTATTCTTGTCGGCTCTCACCTCTTCATGCTTCTGCTATGTGTAGTATCTCTTGCCCTCGTAGTGTCTAGCAAATCTGATTGCCTTCAGCTGTCTCTTCCTCTTTGTTGTCTCTGCTCCATTCCCTGCCTCTACTACATTCATTGCCTTAACTGCCTTTGATCTTTTGCTTCTTCTTTGTCTTAAGTAATCATGCTAAAGCTTCTTCATATTTCTCCTTTGCCTCTTTGTTGATTCTCTCTGATTTAGGTTATACTTCTATGGCTACTCTTTTTCCTCTCTACTGCACATTGTTGCATATTGCTTGATCTGCTCCTTTGCCTTATAACCACTGCTTCTCTGCTCCTTTGCCATCAATGATAATTCTGGTGTGACTCCTTTATGTTCCTTTGCCTTCAATGACAATATTTCCAGCACGACCGAGATCAAATCATCCATCAATGGCTGAGATTAAAATACTGATTGATCCATGTGACTTAAGACAATTTTAGCACATGTGTTAATTAATTAAATTTAATTATTTTAATTTCCTAAGTCAGCCTAGGAAATCCATTAAAAATAATTAATTATTTGAATAACTTGAACACAACTTGAAATTTCTCAAATCCATTTTTGGGTCTTGTAGATCAAGTGTACTCTAGTCCCTCCACAAAATTTTGGACCTAGATCACAACTGATGCTACCCAAAATACACAAAAATCTCAACATGCTCCAGTAGTATTGGTGCACAAGAAGGATGGATCATGGCGCATGTGTCCAGATTCTAGGGAGCTCAATAAGCTCACTATTAAAGATAAATTTACCATTATTGTGATTGATGTATTATTGGATGAATTACATGGAGAAATTTATTTTACCAAGATGAATCTTCATTCAGGATATCATCAAATTAGAATGAAGACTGAAGATATTCTGAAAACATCATTTCGAACTCATGAGGGTCATTATGAACTTTTGGCCATGCCTTTTGGCCTTACCAATGCACCTTCTACATTTCAAGTTTTGATGAATTCCATTTTAAAACCCTTCTTTAGAAAAATTGTGTTAGTATTTTTTGATGATATACTAATCTACAGCAGGTCTTGGAAGGATCATGTTCAACATGTTGACAGGGTGCTCAAACTATTGGAGGAGAAACAATTATATGCAAAAACCTCCAAATTTTTCTTTGGAGTACAAGAGGTGGAATATCTGGGTCATATTGTATCTCATGAGGGTGTTAAAGTAGACCCTAACAAAATTAAATCCATTCAGGAATGGAAATTTCCCACAACCATAAAGCAGTTGCAAGGATTTATTGGGTTAATAGGATATTATCGCAAGTTTGTTAAAAATTATGGGAGAATAGCAGGACCTCTAACAACATTATTGAAGAAATATGCATTTTCATGGACTCCTGAAGCAACTAAGGCCTTTGAATATCTTAAAGAGGCAATGTTCCTAGCACCGGTCTTAGCTATGCCAGACTTCAAAAAAACCTTTATTGTGGAATGTGATGCCTCAAGAAATGGAATTGGTGCTATTTTAATGCAAGAAGGAAGATTTTTTTCTTTTGAAAGTCTTACAATCAAAGGAAAGTACTTACAGAAAGCTATTTATGAGAATGAAATGTTGGCAATACTACATGCACTAAAGAAATGGCGACCTTACCTAATGGGAAGACACTTCAAGGTAAAAATTGATCATGATAGTCTTAAATACTTTTTGGAACAAAGAATATCTTTAGAAGTGAAGAAAAAATGGGTCACAAATATGTTGGGTTATGACTTTGAAATCATCTACAAAAAAGGGAAGCTAAATGTTGTTGTAGATGCACTCTCAAGAAATGATGAAGAGGTGGAAGCATTTCTTTGTGACATTTCTATTATCCAACCAGATTGGATAACCAAAGCAAGGGATGAATGGAAGAAGGACGAAGAAGTGTGGACACTCATTCAAAAGTTGCAGCAAGATCCTAGTACATCTAATACATTTAGTTGGAAAAATGATTCCTTATGGTACAAATATCGCTTATATCTTTGTAATAATTCCCAACTAAAACAAAAGATTATTTTGGAATTGCACACTTCTCCCTTAGGAGGACGATCAGGATTTTTAAAAACTTACCACATGGTGAAGAAATATTTTTTTTGGGATGGCCTTAAATCTGATATTAGAAATTTTGTGGAGGAATGTTTGGTTTTCCAGCAAAATAAAGTTGAGACAATTAAGACCCCAGGTCTTCTACAACATTTATCCATTCCAAGTCAACATTGGGAGGAGATTTCAATGGATTTTATCACAATTTTATCTAAGTCCGAAGGAAATATTTTCATCATGGTGGTAGCTGATAGACTTACCAAGTATCCACACTTTTGTGCATTATCTCATCCATTTAAATAAAGTACAGTTGCTACTGCATTTCTGGAAACAATTCCAAAGCTACATGGAAACCCAAATATTATTGTAAGCGACAGATATCCCATTTTTACTGGAAATTTTTGGACGGAATTATATTCTTGTTTGGGCACTCAACTAGCTCATAGCTCATCTTATCATCCTCAATCCGATGGGAAAACTGAGACAGTGAAAAATGTTTGGAAGGATATCTTCATTGTTTTGTATCTGATAAACAAACACACTGGGTCAAGTGGTTACCTCTAGCTGAAAGGTGGTATAACACTTCCTTCCATAATGCAGCAAAAATTACCCCATTTATGGCACTTTATGGATATCATCTACTGTCCATCACATCATCTTTAAGAAAAAATTCTCAGGTTAAAGCAGTTGAATATCACATCAGGCATCAACAACAAGTTCTTTAACTCTTAAAGGATAACCTAAATTGGCAAAAAATCGAAGGCAGATCAACATCGCAGTGATAGAATTTTTGATGTAGGAGACTGGGTATTTTTATGACTACAACCATACAAACAAATGTCCCTCAAGCAAGCTAAAAAGGATAATAAATTATCGCCAAAGTAGTTTGGTCCTTACAAGGTGTTGCAAAATATTGGTACTATGGCATACAAATTGGAGCTTCCTTCTTCTTCTCGAGTGCATCTAGTTTTCCATGTTTCATGCTTAAAGAAGGTTATAGGTGAAAAACTTCTAGTTCAAAAAATATTGCCAGAACTTGATGAGGAAGGAAAAATCATATTGGAACCTGAAGAAGTCAGGGAAACAAGAACACAACAGCTACGAAATTGATCAATTTCAAAGTATATCAACAAGTGGAAGAGTATGTCTTCCTGCACGGAAAACACAAAGGCAAGTGGGAGGATTCCTGGGACATGCGAGATATTACCGGACATTCATTGAAAAATTTTATAGGATATCCACCCCTGTTTTTCAATTATTGACTAAGGATAGTGATTTCTCTTGTACTACAGCTTGCAAACAAGATCTTGAGGAAGTGAAGGAAAAATTAGTACAGGAAACAGTCCTAAGAGGGCCTAATTGGTCCCTTCCTTTTCATATTTCCTCATATGCCTCAGACATTTCTATTGGTGCAGCTTTAGGACAAGAAGAAAACCAAAAATATTATGCTATATACTACATCAGTAAAAACTTTTCACCTGTTGAATTTAATTATACGGTAATAGAGAAAGAGTTTCTAGCTGTGATATTTTCTATTAGTGTGAATTCTAATCACAAGCGTACGAAAAAAACTCACTTTAGCTGTGCATAAAAAATAGCCCTGACATCAAATATGGTTGTCAATTTCTTTAGATTTGCAGTTAGTTGACCAAGACAAATGCTACAAAATCTAGATATATACAGTTAAAGACATTAAATAACAAATAAAAGAAAGAGTTTCTCCATGCATCCAATAGACAAGACAAGAATATTTTTAAAGAATTTAGTATTTATGACACCTAGGAAGGGAACATAGAAAGATCTTACCATTCCCCCTCAATGGGATGGGTTCTTGTATGTCCTCAGTGCTTCAGATCTAAGATCTCTCTCTCTTGATGGTGTAGGAAACCCAGGCAAAAATGGAACTCAAAGGGAGATCACAAGCAAAATCGTAGCTAAATATGACAATGATGGAGGCTCAAAGTCAGACCAAAAGTATAGATCCAGAGTGATCTTTAGGCAACAAAAGGTAGAGAATGAATGGAAAAAACCTTATATTTATAACAAAATATTGAGTTAGTCTAGATATTGGTGCATAATTAAAATATTATTAACCAAATCTAGATCCAACTTTTATGGAATATTTTATTATTTTTGTTGGAGGAAAAAATAATTTGAATTTGGTCAAATCCCTTTATTTGTAAATAATAAATAAATAAATGATTTATTTATTATTTTAAGAGTGTGGTTGAGTAATAATTAAATAAATAGTGATTTATTCCATTATTTATAAATTATTTAGTCAAATTTAACAAGGAATATTATTTAAATAATGTTTAAATAATTATTCCTAGAAAATAATAAGATAAATAATGATTTATCTAATTAATTTTCTTGTTTTGGATTAAATATGACCAGAAATATTAATTAAAATGTTGTTTAATTAATTATCCCTTGAGGAAAATCAAAAAAATATGGATTTATTCAATATTTTCTCATGGGGTTTCCTGTTTAGACCATAAACAACTTGATAAATTATGGATTACTAAGCTAATTTTCATAGTGAAAGAAATTTTACTTAGGGTAAAATTGGTCTTACATGGTGTACTTTGTTCCATCAAATAGTAACAAGTTAGATGACCCAAAATTAGTGTAACAGATTGTCCCCCCAGCGTGCGAGCGTTAGGAGCTAAATGTATGACCGAAGTACGTTGTAAGAACTCAATCACCAAACACCAAAGGGGGAGTCAGAGAGAGATAAATATAAGGTATAATAAAGCACTAGAGGACAATACCCTGAGGAGGCAAGACTTACAGGTGCGACAAGTCTCTTTTATGAGTGAGTAACTATTCTACAAGAGGCGGGGGAGGCATACATATGCCCGTCGAGATAAAAAAAGTACAAAGAATAATGCGTCCATTAAACAATGGACTGAACTATATAGTACATGCTGGCATAAACATGGGCTAGATAAAAATATTATAATGGATCCCACATACACACTATGCCTGGAATAACATCCAGGACTTATACAATAATATCTAAGTACATGAGATGTAAGTACAACCAAAGAGGCCTTGTAAAATAGGAGAGGGCTCTGAAATTAAGAATGATACATGAAAACTAAAAGGCGCTGCAAGTGGCTGAGGCCAAAAACATCAAATCTATGGAGCTTCATCAAAGGCTGTAATGGATAGGTCATCTGGGCATGTGGGGGGCTACCTGAAGGTCCACCCCCTCATGAGGTCTGAAACATATCACACACACTTGGGTATCACTGGTAAAATATTCTATATCACTGAAACATCAAGTATGCGGATCTCGATCATGTCGTAAGGAGTTGGAGCTGAGAAAAAATAAAGTAAAAGGGTAATAAAGAGTCCCTTTTCTTGATCCAAGGCCCCAAACAAGAGTGGAAGCTGGAACCAAGGTACATCGCCATCTAGACCGGTCTTCTGGAATGAATTAGCTTATGTCAACTAAAGGAGGTCCGCCATAGGTGAGGCAATAAGGGATCCTCAACTAATGCATGAGAGATAATAGTAGAGTGACTGATAGACTGACACTAGGGATGATGATGGAATGGGGGTACTGAGTAGTGGGCTAATGACTTCCCTTGTTAGAGCATGAAGGGCATGGATGACCTGGCAGCAATTGACACAATATCAAAGGGGATAGGGGACAATATGACTAAAGGCCATAATGTGTGACACAAGAGAGGAACCAAGCAATGAAGGATGGAGGACTATATCGGGATACAAAGGGACTCGGGATAGACTCCACTGATGCGATGATGACTCAACTCAGATGCTTTAAACAAGGGCGACTTGATGATGCTGCCACAGAGAATAGGTTCAGTGGGGACCATAAAAACATGAGTACAAGATGGTTACTCATGATGAAAATCAACACGAGCGTGGAAAAATATGATGGCAAAGTGGTGCCTCGAGTACAATTGTTGCAAGTGAAGAAATTTGATTTTGAGGAGTGGTGAAGTGACCCTTCTTGGAAAAAATGTGTCCAGGTGAAGTATCAAATCACAAAAAGCTAAAGGATACCCATTTTAGATATTGGTGAGAGCTTTCGAATGGTTCTGATGGTTTGTCAAAATAATCTATGGTTTGGTCGCAGCAGGTGAAAGAAAAATCTAGGCTTTCTCTTTTGATAAGGAATTTGCCCTCCAATTTGATTCATTTGTAAGTGTAGTTGTGGAGAATGTAGAGAGGAGAAAAGGCCCTAAATCTTGCAACGATCGTAGTGGACAAACCGACCATTGGAATCAAGATCCGTCAGTTGCAGGTAAGAGACCTAACCCTACTCTTTCATTTTAGTGGATTGAAAGCTTAGTTTAGGCACCCAGAGCTCTGGAATAGACCCCTGCTCTTCTTCATGATCGGGTCGCACTTTTTGGGGCAATATCTATGACCTGGGTAGCAAGTTTTAGGCAAAAAACTGCGACCTGTCCCAGGATTTTCTTGAAAAGTGTGACCTGTCAGAAAGGGGGATTTTGATGTTGTTTCTTGGATGAGAGCTGGGTTTTTATGGTTGAATGCAGTTTTTCATTTATGTACACTGAAAAATATGATGGTTTTGTGTAAATATGGCATAATTGAGGATCAAATGGAGACAGAAATACTTGGACACATTACGGTCGAAGATCCGAGAGGATCATGGTGTCCACGATGCATTGGCCAGGTTTGGGGTCCTGAAGTTTGTGGAGAACCCTTTGATGAGAGATGGGGAGCACTTGTTGGCCTGGATTGTCAGCTATTGGGATTGGGATCACGAGATATTTATCGTGCAGGGTCACCAGATTGAGTTGAATATCCAGGATATATATTTCCTCATTGGTCTCCCACCACTTGGGATGGTGGGGAATATGCAATTAGTGTTACCGCGATGGTGGAACATCATGGAGTTTATAGAGAACCATTTTCGACCAGGTCTCCATGTGAAGGGGACACAAATACCAATCGAGGATCTAGAGAGGCTAGAGACCCATGTTATGGCCGCAACGATGTTGCGGATCCTGGGAAACCAGGCACTCCACCACATCACTGGAGGTCAGATGATGCTTATTGAGAATGTGTTGAGTGGGACCTACTATGGGTGGGCCCAAATGACGTTGTTTTAGTTGAAACAATAGTTGTCGCTATGGTTGTCTTAGGGGAAGCTTGTGCTTAGGTCGCGAAAGTCACCATAGACACGGATGGTGCCATGCCTCTTATGGATGGAAAAGACGAAGTTAGGGGTGGAAAAGGATTCCATGATGTCATCATCACAGTAAAATATGGGGTGGCTAGTGGAAGGATAACCACATGACGCGGCAAAGCTACCTGACTCATCATCATGAGAAGAAAGTTTCACATGCGCATTGTCATAGGGGGTGATGGAAGAACAAGCAGATAAGGGATCCACTAATGTTGAGCCCGGAGTGATCACTAAAGGGAGGTCAAGCAAAACAGAAGGGGATGTCTCAGAGGGAGCTTCCACCATGGATCTCATGGATGATGACAGGTAGAGGATGGTGGTCGAAGACTCCGTCATCTCGACATCGGGAGGGGGAATGTCAATGGGAGAAGAGGTATCCTCAGTTTGGCCTGAAGCATACTACGCGAGGATGGGATAGGCAGACTGATTCTGTTCAATCTCGTATTTCCGAACTACCTCTAAATAGGTGTGTTAAAGTGTGAGGCAGGGACAACAATGGGTATAATGGCCATGGAGATCACACAAAGCACATGGATGGTTGGTGTGAATAGTCTTGGGGTTCTTGGCTATAGTCGAGGAAGGAATAGAAGTTTTTGGGACCGTAGACTCAGGGAACGTGACATTGAACATGGGCTTGATACGAGGCTATTCAGGACAATGATGGGTGGCATGACCGACAACATCACACATAACACACATGGGGGTACGCTTTGGGGGCTGAGGAGGAGCGGGGTTTGTCGGGGCAGCCTTGTCTTTAGGTGCCTTCTTTCTAGCTTTGCCCACTTCATCCAAAGTTTTCACAATAGGATTAGGTTCCTATTGAGGTGGATAAGGCATAGAAGCAAAGGGAAGGGTCATGGGGACCAGTTGAACCGAGGTCAAAGCAAGATAATGTTTGGGCATACCATGCGGGATAGTGGCTGGGGGATCGATGTACCAGGCTGGGATCCTTAGGGTCATGTTAGTAAGGGATAAGGTAGCCATAATAGGTATTGAAAATATTCCAGGAGGGAGAGCTAGAAACTATATCTGACTGGAGGGGTAATGGCCAGGTGGGACAGCTCCAAGATGGTTGAGGCCAGGAGGAATTGTACCATGAGAGTAGGGAGGCTCATGGATACCAGCTACAGATGAGGGGCCTTGAGGAGGGGGTCCTGAAGGCTGAGTTGAGGTGCTAGGAGCAGGTTGCGGAGTGCGGGGCTACTGACTAGTCGAAGCGGGCCACTTGAGGTGGGACCGAGATGATTGCATCATGCAAATGTTTGATGATTTGTGATCAGATACAAGTGGAGAAAGACTAGGGAAAGAACCAAGAAAAGAGGAGTATTTGTAGACTCTTATTGAAACACTGGTCAAAGTTTCGACTATCTATTTATTGGCCACCGAAGAGATGATGGACTCAGGGGAGGTTTGAGACTTCAGTTCGTAATATGTCAACTAGTCGATGGTGACAATCTTTCCATTGTGAGGAAAGCACATCTTACGATGAACCATAGATGGGACATCAGAAATTGCATAAGTGTAGCTACGACCCAATAGAATGTTGTAGTCTAAGGGGGAATCGATGACTTCTACATCAACATAAACAGTCTTGCCCACAAGAGTAATAGGACAATTGCAGAACAGACCTATGGGCTGGGAAGAGTGGCCATCCCACACTCGGAGGCTGATAGTGGAAGGGGCTAACTCTGGAGATCCGAGTTGCTTCCAAACCGAAGCATACATCACACAATTGGATTCCCACTCATTAATGATACAACGGGATACGTTGGCATTTCAGATCTTGACAGGGATTTGGAAGGTGACGAAAGCAGGAAGGGGAGGATGTTCTGACTGGTCAACATCGAAGAAGATCAAACAATAATCTAAAGGATCCACAATTCCCATGGTAGTTAGTAGAGATTTTTTTGTGAAGGGCACGATTGTAGGAGTTCCAACATTGATATGGCAGCAGGGGATTGCGCCAAATCATCTACTATACTATATGAATGGGAAGCTTTACCAGAAGCAGCATTTCGGCGTAATGGTCCCTTGTGGATCTTGGTATGAACCTCTACCTTAGGCTAAGGGATCTGTAAAGGACCATTGGGTGTCAAAAGAAGCTCTGTGGGACCTAAAGAAGGGGGCTTGGGGGCAGACGTAGCGAGAGGATTGTTGTACTGATGGGATCGATTATGAAGGTTGAGGTCAACGGTAATGGGTTGTTTAGAATTCATCATGAGAATTTGGTAATCAGAGGTACCAGATGGAGGAGGTTGAGTGGCTGCCTGACATTCAAGGGTTTGGGTAGCCACAAATCCTTGCTGGGGGAAGGGATTTCTAAATACAGCCAGCTGGATAGGTGCAACATGGGGAGGAGCCGAAGGGGAGTCTTGTTGTCCTCGAGATGCTTCTTGAGCTTCCCACATCTGCCACATTTGAGGTAAAAGAGGACAATCATGGATATAGTGGTCGTAGACACCGCAACAAGAACAAGGTTTGTTCGTGTGAATAGACCTATCCTACTTGGGTTGAGTGCCCTATTGCTAGTTAGCAGTGTTAGGTGTATTCCCTTGGGGATTGGGTCCTGGATTACCTGGGGAAGATTGGTTTTGGATGCCTTTCCTCTTATTTTTTTAAGTAAGAGGATTATTCACGCCCTACTGTGCATACACCTACCCCTGGGGGGTGGTGGCTGATGTTGTGGGGGTTGAGAAGGAAAGCGGAGTCACCAGTTGTTAGTGTGAATTCTAATCGCAAGCGTACGAAAAAAACTCACTTTAGATGTGCATAAAAAACAGCCCTAACATCAAAGAGGACTGCCAATTTCTTTAGATCTGCGGTTATTTGACCAAGACAAATGCTACAAAATTCAGATCTATACAATTAAAGGCATTAAACAACAAATAAAAGAAAGAGTTGCTCCATGCACCCAATAGAAAAGACAAGAATATTTTTAAAGAATTTTGTATTTATGACACCTAGGAAGGGAACATAGAAAGATGTTACCATTCCCCCTCAATGGGATGGGTTCTTGTATGCCCTCAATGCTTCAGATCTAAGATCTCTCTCTCTTGATGGTGTAGGAAACCCAGACAAAAATGGAACTCAAAGCAAAATGGTAGCAAAATATGACAATGATGGAGGATCAAAGTTACACCAAAAGTATAGATCCAGAGTGATATTTAGGCAACAAAAGGTAGTGAAAGAATGGAAAAACCCTTCTATTTATAACAAAATATTGAGTAAATAAATGATTTATTTATAAATAATAAATAAATAAATGATTTATTTATTATTTTAAGAGTGTGGTTGAGTAATAATTAAATAAATAGTGATTTATTCAATTATTTATAAATGATCTAGTCAAATTTAATGAGGAATATTATTTAAATAATGTTTAAAAAATTATTCCTAGAAAATAATAAGATAAATAGTGATTTATCTAATTAATTTTCCTGTTTTGGGTTAAATATGACCAGGAATATTAATTGAATTGTTGTTTAATTAATTATCCCTTCAGGAAAATCAAAAAAATATGGATTTATTCAATATTTCCTCATGGGGTTTCCTCTTTATACCATAAACAACTTGATAAATTATGGATTACTAAGTTATTTTTCATAGTGAAAGTAATTTTACTTAGGGTAAAATTGGTCTTACATGGTGTAATTTGGTCCATCTAATAGTAACAGCTTAGATGACCAGAATTTGGTGTATTATTTTCCATTAACAAATTCAAACACTACAATACAGGTTATGAAGTGCTTATACATATAGATCATTCTGCCATAAAATACTTAATGAAAAAACCATTGACTAGTGGTAGAGTGACTAGGTGGTTACTTTTATTACAGGAATTTAATTTTACCATTATTTATAGACCAAGAAATCAAATGTTGTAGCTGATTATCTTTCTAGATTGAATAATCCTGGTGAAATAATTCTTCTAGATGATTATTTTATTAATGAACACCTTTTTGCTGTATCAACAAATTCTCCATGGTTTGCTGATATAGCTAATTATCTAGCCACGGGAATAACACCACCTCACCTTTCCACTCAATAGAGGCAGAATATTATTCAGAAAAGTGCTTCATATTCTTGGATTCAAGGAGACCTCCTTTACACAAGACTTGATCTTTTATTATCTGTATATGTGTGAGAGAGGAAGAAATGTTTGATATTTTAAAATATGCCCATGATGAACCTTGTGGGGGTCATTTTTCTGATAGAAGAACTGCATATAAAATTCTCCACCTTGGCTATTTTTGGTCTTCCTTGTTTAAGGATGCCAAAAAATATGTCAAGTGTTGTGACAGTTGTCATCGAATGGGCCAAACTGGCCAAGCCGATGAAATGCCTGTGTGTCCCAAAGTCATGATTAAACCCTATGAAAAATGGGCCATTTATTTTGTGGGACCTATAGCTCCGACATCTTTAAACAAAAGAAATATCTTGGTTTGCACAAATTTTGTAACAAAATGGGTAGAAGCTAGAGCTATTTATTTTACCATTGAAAGAGTTGTTGTTGATTTTTTATTTGATAATATTTTTACTAGATCTGGCGTTCCAAGAAAAAATTTTACTAACAATGGACCTTAATTTGTTTCTAATATGGTAAAATTTATTATGGATCAATATAAAATTCGGCATAGGAAATCAACTTCGTACCACCCGTAAGAAAATGGCCAGGTAGATTCTACCAATAAGGTGATCGATTCCATTCTTACCAAAACAGTGAATATTTATAAGAAAGATTGGGAGAACAGATTTCCTGAGGCCTTATGGGCTTACAGAACTACCTAGAGAAATAGCACGGGTCATACACCTTATGAGTTGGTGTACAGGAAGCAGGTATTATTGTTGATTGAATTCCATATTAAGACTTTCAGAACTGCAATCCAATTGGGATTAGATCTCTCGAAAGCACAACAACAACATCTATTACAGTTGAATGATCTTGATGAGCTTAGAAGGGATGTTGTTCAAAAAAAATTGTTAATGCAGCAACAGCGTAGGAAATGGAATGACAAGCTGATAATAAAAAAAAGTAGTTCCAACCAGGTGATTGGGTACTCCTTTATGATTCTAGATTCAAACATTTTAAAGGAAATTTTTGCACATGCTAGATGGGGCCATATGAAGTACTCAATTTTTTTTAGAATGGAGAGATGGAAACCAAGACCATTGAAGGACAGGAGTTAGTTTTCCTAGTGAATAGGCATAGACTCAATTGTATTTTCAGCCCACCACTAAAGAAAAATTCATACAACAAGTGCAACATCAACCGAAATTAAGGATGGTAGGTGGTAATGCCAACATCCTGTGAATCTGATTTCTCTTTTCCAATAAAAATAAAAATAAATAACTAAATAAACCAGAAAAAAATTAACAAACTAAAAAAATATTTACCTATGACTATGAAAATCATCTTGTTAACATGATCATGGAAGGATCTTCCTGAAAACCAACTTGTTGGTGGGTGAATCATTTTTTTTAATAAAAAGGGATGTCACTTGATTGTTATAAAGTATCATGATCATTGAGAAGAAGAAGGTTTTTGTAAAAAATTTATGGTGACAGCAGAATGACTGGCAGAACTGAGCCCTTATCCAAGTTCAGGGCAATTGACATGGCACATTTTGTACAAGTAACATACAACTCCCACTGCAATTAATTGATCCAAGGTACAACATTATTTGGTAGAGAAATCTGAGGTAAAAAATCTACCTTTCTTCTTGTTCCCTTTTCGTAATTTTCCCTCTATTTCTTCTCTTATCCTAGTTGAAATTTCCCTCCTATTTCTTCACAAAGTTTCCTATCCCAATTTATGTTTTCCCTCTTGTCCCTGAATTTTTTTTCCATTCCCTTTTTCCTATATCCCCTAGTGTTTTATCTCATTCTAAGTGACCTTAATAATTTCCTTCCTTTTCTACAAATTTATCCCTATCCCGCTTCTTTTCTTCCCTCGTAATTTTTTGCAGGATTTGATGAGTTTGTGGAAACCTTACCTAATCATATCAGGAAATCACAATGACACCTGAAAATTGGCGATAGAAGAAAATCCTTCCAATTATGTAATTTATTGGTGAATTCGGCCTATTCATGACAAAGAAATTTTATTTTGAAAGAAATTTTATTTTGAAATTTTATTCGGCTCCTACTACATTTCGATTCAGGTAAATTGGATCTATTCATGACATAGATCCATAAGTAACAAAAGACTCGATAGTAGAAGAGCATGAGGGTACTATTCCTCTAAATCTTGGAACAAAAGAACTGGAGAAGGAAATGGAAAGTAATAACACTTTTTATGAATCAGTGGCTGACAAAGCAAATGTACAGGAAGAAGATGAGGAGAAATATTATGTCTCTGGTGTGAGAAGTCAAATTCAGGAGTTAAAGTAGCAGATATATGAGCCTGAAGTTTTAAATTGATGTTTGACGAATCGAAATAGTACATTGAAGGGTAGGAATTAAGAATTGGTAAAGGAAGTACATGAATGTTATGAAACTAACTCACAAAATAGAAAAAGATAGATCAACAACTTATAAATTAGCCTCTTCAAGGGGGCAACCTCCTTTACATTGCATAAATTAACAATTCTTAGATGATACAAATGACAAAACCTCCTTTATATATATAGGATTCCATGGGGTCACAATATAATCCTAGCTGACCTAACAATAATAATGTAAGGTCAAAACAATAACAATAGTGGGATTTTATGGGGCACAATAATAACAATATGGGGACTACAGGGGTACAACAATAACAACAAGGGGACCACACTAACAAAAATAAGGGACTACACTAGTAATATAGGGACCTAACATGCCCCTCTCCTTCAAAAAATTGTTTTCCTCAACATTTGAGTAGTTATAGATGCTTCTGTATAAAATTCTCATCCTCCCATGTGGAATCTTTCGTGGGTAAGTTCTTCCACTTGATGAGATACTCTGAAATTGATCAGTTTCGTAGTTGTCGAGTTCTTGTTTCTGTGGCTTCTTTAGGTTCCAATATGATTTTTCCTTCATCATCAAGTTCTGGAAATATCTTTTTGACTGGAATTTTTCCACCTATAACCTTCTTTAAGCATGAAACATGGAAAATTGGGTGCAATCGAGAAGATTCAGGAAGCTCCAATTTGTATTCCATAGTACCAATATTTTGCAACACCTTGTAAGGACCATAGTACTTTGGCAATAATTTACTATCCTTCTTAGCTTGCTTGAGGGACATTTGTTTGTATGGTTGTAGCCATAAAAATACCCAGTCACCTACATCAAAACTTCTCTCGCTGCGATGTTGATCTACCTATTGTTTCATTCAATTATGTGCCAAATTTAGGTTATCCTTTAAGAGTTGGAGAGCTTTTTGTTGATGCTTGATGTGATCTTCCATTGCTTGAACCTTAGAATTTTCTCTTAAATATGATGTGATGGATAGCGGATGATATCCATAAAGTGCCATAAATGGGGTCATTTTTGCTGCAGTGTGGAAGGAAGTGTTATACCACAATTCAGCTAGAGGTAATCCCTTGACCCATTGTGTCTTTTTATCATATACAAAGCAACCAAGATATCCTTCTACACATTTGTTCACTATCTCAGTTTTCCCATCGAATTGAGGATGTTAAGATTGTTGAGATTTCTTTTAATTAATTTTGGAGAAAATCTCATGAATGTGACAACAATAGGATTTGTTGTTAAATTGACTCCATTTAATCCTGATGAGGAGTTATTGCATCTTATATTTGTTGAGTGAATTTATGATTCAGTTTCTACTCCCAGCTATAAAATGTAAGCCCGTAGAGGCAAATGAGCATGATGAGGGATGTGAGGTGAGTGGAAGAGTGGATGAGAAACTCTGCGATTGTAATTCTCCAGTTGATGAATGAGATTGTTCATGCCTCTATTTGGTGGGCGTAGCCCAGATTGGTTGGGTGAACCACGTTAAATCTCTGTGTCTTCATGTTTGTTTATGATATGTGTGATTATTTAGTTTTCGCTGTGATTTTTTGCTCTAACAAAGATAAGATATGAGTTAGTTGAGTACCCAAACAAGAAAATATTTACGTTCAAAAATTTCCAGTGAAAATGGGATCTTTGTCACCTATAATAATATTTGGGTTTCCATGTAGCTTTTGGATTGTTTCCATAAGTTTAGTAGAAAATGGATGAGATAATGCACAAAAGTCTGCATACTTGGTAAGTCTATCAGCTACCACCGTGATGACACTCTTTCCTTCAGACTTAGGTAAACCTATGATAAAATCCATTGAAACCTCCTCCCAATGTTGACTTGGAATGGATAAAGGTTGTAGCAGACCCGTGGTCTTAATTGTATCAACTTTATTTTTTTGCTAAACCAAACATTCTGCCACAAAATTTTGAATATCAGCTTTAAGGCCATCCCAAAAAAGTTATTTCTTCACCCTATGGTAAGTTTTTAAAAATCGTGAGTGTCCTCCTAAGGGAGAGGTGTGCAATTCCAAAATAATATTTGGTTTTCGTTGGGAATTCTTACAAAGATATAAGTGATCTTTGTACCATAAGGAATCATTTTTCCAACAAAAATGTATCATATGTACTGAGATCTTGTTTCAAATTTTGAATGAATGTCCACACTTATTTATCATTCTTCCATTCCTCCCTTGCTTCAGTTATCCAATCTAGTTGGATAATAGAAATGGCACAAAGAAATGCTTCCACATCCTGACCATTTCTTGAGAGTGCATCTGCAACAAAATTTAGCTTCCATTTTTTGTAGATGATTTCAAAGTCATAACCCAACATCTTTGTGACCCATTTTTTTTTCTCTTATTAATATATTCTTTTTTCCAAAAATTACTTAAGACTATCAAGATCATTTTTTACCTTGAAGTGTCTTCCCATTAGGTAAGGTCACCATTTCTTTAGTGCATGTAATATTGCCAAAATTTCCTTCTCATAAATAGCTTTCTATAAATACTTTCCTTTGATTGGATGGATTTCAAAACAAATGGGTCTTCCTTCTTGCATTAAAACAACACCAATTCCATTTCCTAAGGCATAATATTCCACAATAAAGGTTTTTGTGAAGTTTGGTGTAGCTAAGACCGATGCTTGACACATTTCCTCTTTAAGATGTTCAAAGGCCTTAGTTTCTTCGGGAGTCCATGAAAATGCATATTTCTTCACTAATGTTGTTAGAGGTGCTTCTATTCTCCCATAATTCTTAAAAAACTAGCGATAATACCCTATTAACCCAATAATCCTCACAGTTGCTTTATGGTTGTGGGGACTTTCCATTCCTTAATCGATTTAAATTTTTTAGGGTCTACCTTAGCACCCTCCTGAGATACAATATGACCCAGATATTCCACCTCTTGTACTCTAAAGAAAAATTTGCATTTTTTTACATATAATTGTTTCTCCTCCAATAGTTTGAGCACCCTATCAACATGTTGAACATGATCCTTCCAAGACATGTTGTAGATTAGTATATCATCAAAAAATACTAACACAAATTTTCTAAGGAAGGGTTTGAAAATGGAATTCATCAACCCTTGAAATGTAGAAGGTGCATTGGTAAGGCCAATAGACATGACCAAAAATTCATAATGAGCCTCATGAATTCTAAATGTTTTTTTTCAGAATGTCTTCAGCCTTGATTCTAATTTGATGATATCCTGAACAGAGATCCAACTTGGTGAAATAAATTTATCCATGTAATTCGTCCAATAATTCATCAATCACAGGAATGGGAAATCTATCTTTAATAGTGATATTATTGAGCTCCCTATAATCCAAACACATGTGCCATGATCCATCCTTTTTGTGCACCAATACTACTGGAGCAGAGAAAGAACTTTGACTAGGTTGAATTATACCAGCCTCTAGCATTTATGCAACCATACGTTCAATTTTTCTCTTTTGGACATAAGGATATCTGTAAGGCCTGGTGCTTGGAGGAACACTTCCTCGAATCAAATGAATATCATGATCATGATCACAAATTGGTGGGATTCCTTTGGGATTTCCAAGCACCTTGGAATGATTGTCCAAGAATTTTTGGAGATCTGGAGAAATAGATTATGTTGACGTTGGAACTTCTAGTGAGCATAATTGTGTAATTACACCTCGTTTTTATTTCTTCATAATCTTTTTCATGACATTAGAGCTTATTATTTTTCTCGGCTTCCTTGAGATACCCCGTAATTCAACTTCCTTTCCTTCTGGAAAAAATTCAAGAAACATTCTTGAAAATTAAAATCTACCGTCCCCAAAGATTGTAACCATTGTACTCCTAGTACAACATCAGCACCACCCATTAGAATGGAGAGAATTGGACTATTAAATAAAAATTTTTCCCATGGTTATCTTGATATTATGGCACTTTCCAGAGCAATTTATAGTTCCTCCATTTTAAACCATCACTTGACACTCTGGTGATGGGTATAGGAAGCAATTCAATTCCTTGGATACCTTACAATGAATAAAATTATGGGTACTACTCGAATTAATTAGCACTATTACATTTTTATTCTTGATATGTCCTTCTATCTTGAGAGTTTGAGGAATGGTAAATCCTACCAATGCATTACAAGATATGGTTGGATTCATTTCTTCTTCCTCTAGGGTTCGTTCCTAGTGTATATCCTCTTCTTTTGAAGTTTCTTGTTCATTTTCTTCCTCCTCTTCAAAATATATGTAAAATAATTTCTTCTCAACACACTTATGACCTTTAGTATGTTTTCTATCACAACTATAAAAAATCCCTTTTGATTTTTTTTCTTCCAATTATTGTGGTTTCAACCTTGTAGGTTATGGAATTCTAGGAGTAGCAAAACTTCCATTTTATAGTTGTGAGTGATAGGCTTCCTTTTCACCATAATTTTTCTTTCAATAGTTCTTGCAAACTTGAATTCCTTCTCCAATGAATCAGGTTCCCAAAGGCGAACCTCATGTTGGATGGTATCCTTTAAAGTCCCTATGAAGACATAAATCATGTGCTCCTCTGGAATATCCTTTACCCTTATATTCAATTTTTGGAAGTCTTCATTGTTCTCCACCATTGAAACCTTTTGTTTGAATTTATCAATTAGCTAAAGAATGTGTTGCTCTTTGTATCCTCATAATGTGTTATCATTTCCTCCGTAAAAATTGACCAAGTGAAAATTTATTTACGAGATCAAATCCACTAATACCATAAAAATGTATTTTTCTCTAAATAGAAATTTGCAATGCGTACCTTTTGCGTGTTTTGTGTGTTTTTCACATTATGGAGATCAAAGTATTGCTCCATTTGTAGTATCCATGTTACGAGATCCTTGACATCAAACTTCCTCATATCGATCTTTGGAATATGGTGGGTATTCAATCCACCGTTAGATTCTATGAAATCAAAATTAACATTTATTATGTTCTCATCATGAGTTTCCTCTACTACCTTTTCACCATTAGGAAGATTTTCTTGTAGCAACTTTGTCAAACCTTCCTTCAAACCTTCCATGTATTTCTTAAAATATTCCATGTTTCCTTCTATTCCATCCATATTAGCTTCCATTCCATTCTTAAAACCATCCATCATATCTTCCATTCATTTCTTCAAACCATCCATCTTAGCTTCCATTTCATTTTTGTTTACTTTTTGCGAGAGTGAAATTTGATGGACTTGGTCTCGTAATTTTCATATATCATGTTGCACTTCTTCTTATTCATGCGTCATAGTAGATCTTTCTGAGAGCTTAATTGGTATGTAATTATTTTTGGGAGGCATTATTTAACCCACACTGCTATCTATGCTTCAATATGCCCTTCGAATTACTTCAAACTGATTTTTCAAACAAAAGTTATGCAATTTTAAAAAAATACACACCTTTTTCTTGGTTTTGAGAAACTCGATATTGATACTGATGTATCTCTATGATTTTAGATCCCCAATATTTTATCTTTGGTCCTATAGTATCCCTATGAGTCTTCTTTCTAATGCCATAGGTCAGACCTGATTTAGATTCTTCAAGGAAAAGTTATGTCCCATATCCCGCAATGACCTAATTATAAATTGTTTTAGTAGAGTGAATTTTTACGATGTGCCATGTGTCATTTTTTATTCCTTCAGCTCTAAAGTTGATAAAAAAGAAACTACCTTCCATTCACTTTTGGCCATTTTTTACAAAATTCCAATCCGATGTCTGAAACGACAATTATGACGATTTTTCCTCGGGCACTTGTTTGAGATGAAATTATGGAGCATGAAAAAACCCTAACTCCCTCAGATCATATCTCTGAAAATATAGTGAACCAAGATGTGAATTTGTTACACGAGGTTCCTTAGGATTTCGACTCAAATGAGTTTTTGTTTTAGCTTCTGAAAATTCGTAGAAAAAAAATTATAAAAATAATTCTACGATGGGGTGTTTGCAGCAATGAAACCCTAGAATCCAAATCCTCTGATACCAAATGTTATGAAACAAGCTCACAAAATAGAAGAAAAGATAGATCAACGACTTAGAAATCAGCCTCTTCGAGGGGGAAACCTCCTTTAAATTACATAAATGAACAATTATTGGATGATACGAATGACAAACCTCCTTTCTATATATAGGATTCCATGGGGTCACAGTATAATCCTAGCCAACCTAACAATAATAATGTAAGGGCACAACAATAATAGTGGTGGGTTTTTATGGGGCACAATAATAACAATATGTGGACTACAGGGATACAACAACAATAATAAGGGGATACACTAGTAATATAGGGACCTAACAAGGAATGAAGCAGCAGGTGAAGACATGGAAGCTTCATGCATCTAATTGGAAAATCCGTTTGAGGAAAGTGGTTAAGAGCCTAAGGAAATTTCGTATTAAGAAGTTGAAGGCAGAAGGTTTAGGAATCAATATTCAGATACAAAAATAAAGGAAGGCTCATAATTTTGTTTTTTGCAGAAGGTTAGTAGTTGTGTGAGGACACAGAACATAATGAGGTTAGGGGGATTTTGATCAGCATAATTGTCCCTATTTTAACCCTACCTTTGTCCTAACTATGCTACCTAAACCTTTGTTTCATAATTAAATTAAAACATGTACACATGGCTTTTGGTCTTTTTATGATTTTGATAGATATGGATTAAAGAGGATTATTATTCATTAAAAAAGGTTAAATAGGCTATGCTTCTTTGTAACTTATCCATTTATAATTCCTTAAGGCTTGGTGAGTTATTTTCATTAATCAAAATTGGAGTTTTGTTGGTGCAAATCCGAAGTTCTTATACCATCAACCGATTCGTGTACCAGGTGGAAAACCTATCGTTTCATTTCACACTACCTCCAACAATATCACATTTTTTGAAGAGTGGTGTGCACCTCTCGCCAAGGGTTCATTCCACTTTCTGCATCAAGCCTTGGAGCATTATGTATACTAAATATGGAGACAAAGCGTTGTCCAACGCATTTTCCTTTTAAGTTTCTCATTACAGCCAAGAGTCGATCATTTTATGTATAAATTAGGGATTCTAGGATAGGTGTAGCTACTGATAAGAACTCTAATATTCTATGGTTATAAAATTTTGTAATGTTGTATCAGCTTGTACTTCTGGGTTGGATCTGTGGTTTCACGATGTAAATTTGCATAAGAATTTGAATAAAATACGGAGCTAATGCCAATTTTGTTCATTTCCATTTCTTGTCATTACTTGTAATGTTTCCTTCACGTGGTTGATTTCATAACTTTCATGAAGGGAAATGAGCTGGTTGGATAGGGCATAGCTAACCCAGCTCGTTCTCCCTATATTTCATAGGGTGTTAGAACTAGTATGCTAGTGTGAACAGAGTAATTTTATTTCCTTGCTTGAAGTTGTAGAATAGTGAAACCCTTGTGATTGTTTGCATGCATAATATCATATCTAAGGATTCATTGCATGTTGTTTTGGGTTGATTTTATTTCCAGTTCTGTCTTTTATTTCTTCCTAAAAGCATCACACTTTTATTTCCTTTTTCTGAGAAGCATTTTCTGAGTTATTTCCAAAAAGTTGAATTTGGTTGCAAGTTTCAAGATTTCATTTGGTTTATTTCCTTACAGCGTTACATGCCCTCATGTGAATGAAATATTTGGTTGCATATTTATAACTCTTTGTTTGAAGATAAGACTATAACGATTTCCTCACATAAATGTAAATGAAACATTATCGCACATCGGATCGTTATGACATTTTTTTGGTCTTAAGGGTTTTATGAACATTATCTTCTGAAACAGAGCATATCTTACTGTGATAGACATCTAAAGAGGATTTAGTTTTTCTTTTGGATAGCATACTTTTATTTCAGCACAAGAGTCTTTTCTTTTCTTCTAGTGTGAGAATTTATTTCAGACTTTGCAATCCTTTTCATCAAATTCTTACTTTGGATTGAGAGTCTCTTTCATTTACATTCAATTTGAATATTTCCTTTCTGTTACATTTGTTACACAACATTTTTTCATCTTCCCTACAATTACCATCCCGCACATTGGAGGACCATTTCTGTGACTTATATAAAGTTTCATGCCTTGAAAATACCATCATTGCATCCCTTGCCATGAGAAGAACATTTCCTATGTTAAATTTTCCATGAGAAGACCATCAAAAATACATTTTTTTGGGTTGGCGCGGGCAGGCCATTATGCCCTCACGCCGATGAACGAAATTAACACTGAGCCCCATGCCCATTGGCACACTGTCCCAGTGAGCTACCCGTGCCAAGTTATTTTTGGAATGCTTTTTAAATATAGAGGCGAAGTTTCCATGCTAACTACTTGGTGAGCGAGTCAGCTTGGGTTGTTCGACTGCATAACCATGAGCACCTTCCTTTGGCCTCTTGTTTCCACCTTTAGGGGGAACCTCCCAAAGGATAAGGCCTCCCTTCCACCATTTGAGGGATCCCAACCTCCTCATCTCCCTCTATAAATAAAGCTATCTCACATTGATGCAGCTAGCTAAACTATTATAGCTGAATAGTTGAACAGGAATTGTTGGAGATCTTGGTGAGATAGAGCAGAGAGAGAGACCCTTGTCGAGAGAGAACTTAGTATTTTGCCTCGGTCCATCCAAATTCCCCGACGAATGCTCGAGCTGAATTTTGACTGGACCCGTTGAAGGAGGTTGCGACATCAAGGCTCCGGTTGTAATCTCTTTCTTTCTCTTAATATATATGTGACTGATGCTCTGGTCCCATCTTGTGTCAATGTGATTTACATTATGCAATATGTTTAATCTTCCTTGACTGATTAGCTAGTTATGAATGCAATTATTATCATGTATGCTACTTTTTTCCTTTGATCTTTGTGCAGGCACCCGAATACCATTGTTAAAGGATCATGACGTGTTAGGACAAGGATTGTGAGACCTCTGTTGTAGCTACATTGATCGCGTTGGACTACAAGTAGGACAATCTATCCCAACTCGTTTCATCGTTAACTAGGAACCAACACATGAGCATGTCCTCTTGTTGCTAGACCCACTCTAGGGCTAGAGGGATCATCTTTGTCTGCAGAGAGGATCTACCTACACAACAAGTTGGTGAATCCACAGGGGATATCACCATTTTTCCACTTCACACCTGCAAAAAAATTCATATGATTGTCATTAGATAAATTCAAAAGCTCTTTTTTGGTTAAAATGGGTGTGTTTGTTTACATTTACATGCTAAAATTGTGTGTCATGGTTGGTGAGACTATTTTAGAAACGATCACGCCAATGGGTGTGCCCTAGTTCAAAATTTTGGTTGGTTGGCGCGAGTTCGTGTCACATACCTGTGCCAACCACTGCACCCTATACTTTACCAAATTCCCCCGTAAACATATAAAATTTGGGTTCCAGTTAATGAAACTACAATCAAAATGAAGGAAAGGATGCTAGCTCTTACCTGGAAATGACGGATTCGAGATTGGTCCTCCGGATTGCTGGCTATCGCCACCGCAAAATCACAGTGTAAAGAGGGTAACTATTGCTCACAAGAGGTAAAAGTGAAAAGTAAATTATTTTTTACTATTTTTGGCATATTAATACTTTTTAGAACCCTAATTACGTGTTAAAGCATATTTTTCGAATATTTCACTATATTATTTCGAAAAATGGGTTTTATGTTTGTCTCTTGTGCAGCGACAGGTTTTTAACGTAACAGTGATGAAGTAACGAGTTGTATTTTATACTTTTTCAGACTCGGTAAATACACGAAAAAATCACTTTTGGAGTCATCTTTCAGCTCTTTTCTGACTCTCTAAACATGAAAATATTGTCGAGACTCTTGTCATTTTGAACTCGTTAAATGGCTGCAAAACATCATCTACCCCGTATACGTTTACCCCTTCTTCGGGTTGGGATAGATTATTTACGAAAAAGGAATACCTTAATCTATCGCAACTAAGAGGTTCTCTCAGACACAGTTTTCTAACTTTTCCGATCTGTGAGGCTATCTACGAAAAGGGACTGCTAGATTTTTCTTTTATGTTTCTTTTCAAACTCTCTAAACATGAAAATATGTTGATTTCTTCCTTTTTCATACTCATTAAAACCTAAATGACATCAGAAATCGTCATCATGATGTAACTGATTTCCTCCTTCATAGGGCTCGTAAAATGTACTAGGATGGATTTTTCCAGAGGAAAAACTTACATGACAAGCATATGATATCCCCTTCAAGCTTGTTTCCAAAAATAATTGGGGTACTCACCAAAAATGGTGGGGAAAAATGGAACCAGTTCTCAGTCTTGTCAGCAGTATGTCTCTCTTGAACATGACACTCATCTGCATTCGTGTCGGGTTGGGGACATCTCATTTCGTCATTTTTGCCTCCATGGGTTTGGGTAATCTGTTTTGACCTCTCATCTGCTCTTTACCACGTCATCATGACCTCAGATCCCTTGATGTAAAACACTGCCAAATCCAGAGACGTGTCACCAATATGTTCAAGAGAAGTTTCTGATTGCATTTTTCAACCTCCCTCTGGTCCTCTATTTAGTCCTAATTCACTATCATCAAGTTCCTATGTCTCGTGTCGATGATGAGGAAAACATTATGGCCCTCCTTCAACCTGGTCACTTCCTGTCAACTTCAACTCATTATCCAGGAAATTGGTGTAGAGACTCCCTTCTGGTACCTTGGAGCTTGCATGCCTCAATGGCAAGTTCTTTGTATTTGATGATAGGTCCACATCATTGGCCTTCGATCGAGTGATTCTACAAGTGTTCGACACCAGATCACTATTCACATTCCGTGTATTGTACCCATTGTACCTTGAGAGCCATTGTCATTATTGGTGGTTTCTCTTATGCCTGTTAACATCTTTCATCATTGGCTGGTAATCAGGTGATTTTCTTGCATGTTCAACTTCAACTCACATATTCGCATGCTTGAATTTGTACTTGTTCGTGTCAAGATGGAGTGAAAGACCCTAGGTTTTGTCTAATAAGATCCAGGTTGTGGGATATTTTAGCTTATCATGATTATATGCATGACTCTTTTGATTGGATGGATGCACCATACCTGAGTCTATTTGTTGATCCTTATTGCTGGATGGCAGCATCCATACCTCGGATCTTAGTTTATATATGTAATCTGTTATGGATGGTTGCACTCATACCACATGTTCATGTATCAGAGATATCAGTTGTATTTGTACTTGCAGGTCTTCCTACCAAGGTGTTTGGTTCGAACGCGTTCTCCTAAAGCATTTCACCCCTCCCTCTCTCTCGGACCTCATTCTTTAGGGGGCATCTATTACACGTCATTTTTTCACCATCCCTACAATCCCCATCCCGTAAATTTTAGGACCATTTGTGTGACTTATATAAAGTGACATGCCTTGCAAAGACCATAATTACATCCCTTGCCATGAGGAGAAAATTTCCTCTATTAACGTTTCCATGAGCAAACCTTCAAAAATACATTTTTTTGGGTTGGCCATGGAAGGTTGTTATGCCCTCACACCGATAAAGGAAATTAACACTGAGCCCCGTGCCCATTGGCGCACTGTCCCAGTGAGCTACATGCACCAAGTTGTTTTTGGAATGTTTTTTAAATATAGAGGCGAAGTTTCCATGCAAACTACTTCGTGAGTGAGTCAGTGTGGGTTGTTTGACTGCATAACCATGAACACCTTCCTTTGGCCTTTTGTTTCCACTTTTTGGGGGGACCTCCCAAAGGATAAGGCCTCCCTTCCACCATTTTAGGGATCCCAACCTCCTCCTCTCCCTCTATAAATAAAGCTATCTCACATTGATGCAGATAGTTGAACCATTATAGCTGAGTAGCTGAAGAGGAATTGTTGAACATCATGGTGAGATAGAGCAAAGAGAGAGACCCTTGTCGAGAGAGAGCTTCGTATTTTTCCTTACTACACCCAAATTCCCCATCGAATGCTCGAGATGCACTTCGACTGGACCCACTGAAGGAGGCTGTGACGTCAAGGCTCTGGTTGTAATATCTTTATTTCTCTTAATATATATGTGACTGATGTTCTAGTTCCCATCTTGTGTCAATGTGATTTACATTATGTAATATGTTTAATCTTCCTTGACTGATTAGCTAGTTATGAATGCAATTATTATCATGTATGTTACTTTTGTCCTTTGATCTTTGTGTAGGCACCCAAATACCATTACTGAAGGATTGAAACATGTTGGGACAAGGATCGTGAGACCTATGTTGCAGATACACCAATCGCGTTGGACTACAGGTAGGACAATATTTCCCAACTCGTTTCATTTGTTAACTAGGAACCAACACATTAGCATGTCCTCTTGTTGCTAGACCCACTCTAGGGCTAGAGGGATCATCTCTATCCGCAGAGAGTATTTACCTACACAACAAGTTGGTGACTCCACTGGATTTACCTACAATTTTAGCATGTAAATGTAAACAAGCGTGCCCATTTTAACCAACCAAGAGCTTTGAATTTAGCTTATGATAGTCATATGAATGTTTTTGCAAGTGTGAAGTGGAAAAATTGTGATTGAATGGAAAGAACGGGAACACAATGAGGAAGATGAGCTTGCCATGGAAAATGAAAGATGCATGGAAGCTCTTAGAGATTGCGGGCTCAAGAAATTCTTCATGACACCGTGCCTCAGAGCTCAACCGGAGCTATTGTAGTACTTGATCAGTGTCTAGGACATTGATCAGGAAAATTTCATCATTCATGACCAAGAACTCGATATTGAAGTTTCAGATGTTTATTTCATAATTGTACTGTCGCGGAGGGGGGCAGTACCAATCCTGACCGACACATGGCCCTCAATGGAGATGATGAGTATGGTGATTGACAGGGTGTGCCCAGGGGCAAGGAAAGGATTAGGAAGCAGAAAATTTGATATCCAAACTATTCTAGACTTGGCACTAAAGGTAGAACTCTACACACCATCACACGAGCTGCAAGATTGCAAGCACCACAGGAAAAAGTTCTGTTTGTAGTATTACTGTTTGTTGCATAATTGTTTGAGGCTCTTCTTTTAACTAGATAACATTCATCAAATTGAAGGATTTTTGTTCTCATATAGCTGCATATAGGAGTTCTCTAATGACAGCGGTAGGGCCTTGGAATTAAGAAATAATTCAAAATCAATCGTTAAAATTTATTCAAACAACCTAAGGAAGCATTGAAACTTAACCCTCATAATTAGAGGTCTAGGCTAGTGACGTGTTACGGCATCGTTAAACCTAGTAGCTGTCATTCGCCATTTGGCTTTAGACAGCACTAGTATGGACTTGTGCTCCCCATACCATCACGTATATAAAGGGAGACCCTCCTAGCTTCAAATTCTTTATCCCTAGGAAGCTGATTTTGTCGCCCTGTAACCGTGATACACTAAACACAGCATTCGGGGAGACTACATGCACGTACGTTAAGCCCTTGATCATTTCTCTTTCATTTGATCACCAAGGTGTATATGGAAATTCATGGAAACTTGGTACACCCTCTTGCTTAGATTACCTGAGTAGTCATTTTGGTCTTTTCGTGACTCTCTAGAAAGTGAAAATATCATCGAACTCTTGTCCTTTCACGCTCTTTTCAACCTGAAAGTGATAGAGTCATATTTTTCCCGTTTCTCAACTCTTAAAATATGAAATGGTAGAGTTTTGTTTCAATGTCATAAAATATTAACTTCCCACGAAATATTCCTGGTTAAAGTTATCTTCCTTAGTGTTTTGTTTTAGGGTTGTTTCCAATGGCAACGTTTCCAGAATTTACCAACCAAGCAATCCCCTCTGAAGGGAATCCTGGTCCTTTTCCTGCTTTTGGGAATGTTGGTGCTCCTTATATGGCAACATTGTCCCTGCCTGGGTTAATTATTTTTTTTCCTATATGGTTATTCTCCGCCTATGTGGTCTCAAGTATTCTGCCCTCTATATAACCATCTCCTCCACCTAAACAACATCATGTTGATTCTAAGGTGGACCTCTCCCCTTCTTCGCCTATTTCTTTTCCCTCCTATTCTACTTCGCTTGGTGACATTCTAGATTCTAGTAACCAAGTGGCTAAGAAGAAGAAGAAGAAGATGAAAAAGAAGAAGTTAGATAAGAGAGAAGCCAACTCTGTGATTATTGCGCCTAAGAAACCTTCCCTTGATAAATCATCCAACCTTCCACGGAAAGTCAAATTCCCTTGCATGTTGTGCAAAGGTGGCCACTTTTTTCGAGACTATCCTGGCATTCCCAAGGTACTTGAAGCATGGTCCGATGGTTGTCCATCGTTTCCTTTGGCTTCTGGAAGTCATATTGATGGCACATCTTCGACTAGCAACGATAAGACTCATAAGAAACAGGGTAATATTACCAATCCCTGTAAGTTGTGTGAATTTCATCATCCCATTCACCTTTTTCCGTACATAGATGAAGCCATGAGAGTGTTTTAAAACCCTACTATTTATGTACCCTACCTTCCGGTTGGTTACCAAAAGCTTTCTTCGAGTCCTCCACAAGTTGATTCAACGATCAGTCAAGATTCATCCTTCGTCGATCCCATTCCCTTGGAAATTAAAATTCAGGAATTCATTCTCGACCAAACATTCATCGTAGAATCAGTTGATATGATCCTACCTATGGTTCATCAGGTCTTTTCCGTCGAAAGTGGATCTCATCCCCCTCATGTTCTTCTTGTTTCTTTGGATTCCTCATACTTGAATAAAGATCCTCCCGTCCCTATGACTCAAGAATTTTCTCTTCCTACTCCAATGTCTGAGGTCTAGGAGGATTCTCCTCTTGCTCTGGTAACACTAAGGGATGACCATCTCATTTATATGGTACCCCCTCCAACTAGTTTGGTCGCTTCCTTTGATTTGAGTCGATTTGCGGGATACTGCCTTCCTTATTATGTGCCTATTCAGATCACGGTACAAACCTTCAAAGTGGCCATACCTAGCACAATTATAGACGAAGGCACGTCTATTAGTGTTATTTCTTCAACTACTTGTCAAGCTTGCGGTTCTCCACCGCTTGTGCATGTTACTCAAAATATGTTGGCATTTAACAGAGGAACCAGTAAACCATTAGGGATCCTTCCAAAGTAGTCGATCACTTTGGGAGGGAAAATTGTCTATATAGACGTGATGGTTGTTCCAGGCCCCTTGGATTTCAATTTACTCTTGGGGCACGACTATGCTTATGCCATGGGTGCACTTGTCTCCTCCCTCTTTCATGTGATCTATTTTCCACACAAAGGTTGGATCATGACCATTGATTAGCTTTCATTTTTTGGTCCTCAGATGGTAGCTAGCCCACCATCGTCTCTACCAAATCTTCATCCTTCGGTTGTATCATCCCCGCCACAGCTTATTTATGTGACCACTTGTTCATTGCCCTCTTTCAGTGATAGTTCCATTGAGTACCATCTACTAGGGAAATTATATCACGATTTCCAAGAAGTTATTCTCTCGTCAGTTGCGAACCTCTTGGAATAAATGACCTCTTATCCGTTATGCTAAAAGGTCATTGAAGCATGGTTCATTTTTCTTGTGTCAAGCTCCTTAAAAAATGAAATAAGGTCTTCAGAGAAAAGTTCATTTTCTTGTGTCAAGCTCTTTAAAAATGAAACAGGCTCTTTGGAGCACAGTTCGTTTCCTTGTGTCAAGCTCCTTAACAAATGAAACAAGCTCTAGGGAGCATAGTTCATTTTCTTGTGTCAAGCTCCTTAAAAAATGAAACAAGTTCGTCAGAGCGTAGTTCATTTTCTCAGTCAAGCTCCTTAAAAAATGAAACAAGATGTTATAAGGATGGTTCGTCTTCGATGTCAACCTCATTAAAAAATGAATTAAGTCATGAGGATAGTTCTTTTAATGTATCAACCTCATTAAAACAATGAAACATGCTTTGTTCAATTCGATTCTTTGATCAGATCTCGTAAGATCCCAGTTGAGTCTTTCTCTGATCTCATAATTTGAACCTTCACTCCATCAGCTTTTATTCATTGCAGCTGGACTGAAGCTTGGGGGGCATGTACCTCGAATTGAG
Source organism: Pinus albicaulis (assembly GCA_034641835.2). Classification (NCBI taxonomy): domain Eukaryota; kingdom Viridiplantae; phylum Streptophyta; class Pinopsida; order Pinales; family Pinaceae; genus Pinus; species Pinus albicaulis. Next base: position 107,985,099 of record CM076581.1, read on the forward strand.
TCACCATGCTGGGGGCATGCTCATTTTTCAAGCATAGTTTACCTTTGTTTCAAGCTTGTGTAAAAATGAAACCAATTTCAGGAATAGTTTACTTTTGTTTTCAAGCCTGTGTAAAAATGAAACCTTTTTGGCTTGGTGTTCTTTGTGAGCGTTAAACTTCCTTTTGGGTCATTGCTTATTATGCAAACTATTTGACTGATATAGTGGCTACACATTGTATTAGATAGACATTTGCATAGTTTGTTAAAATCATCATCACATGACAGTATCCATACAGGAAAATAGATATATATATCAAATTTTTGCTTCAGTGTGCATCATAAAGCTCAAAAAATATGTATGTTTCGGTTACATCCTGAGACATCATGTCTCTCAAAAATATGCGAAAATAAAACCTAGGTGTCTAATTGGCATGACGCTCATGATAGCTTGTCCCTACACGTACAAGCCACTTCAGCAATCGGTGAACAACGATGAAGTAACGAGTTGTATTTTATACTTTTTCGGACTCGGTAAAGACACAAAAAAGTCACTGCTGGAGTCATCTTTCAGCTATTTTCTGACTCTCTAAACATGAAAATATTGTCGAGACTCTTATCGTTTTGAACTCGTTAAATGGTTGTGAAACAATATCTACCCAGTATAATTTTACCCCTTTTTCAGGCTGGGATGGATTATTTACAAAAAAGGAATACCTTAGCCTATCGCAACTAAGAAGTTATCTCAGACACAATTTTCTACCTTTTTAGATCTGTGAGACTATCTAAGAAAAGGGACTGCTGGAGTTTTCTTTTCTGCTTCTTTTCAAACTCTCTAAACATGAAAAGACATTAAGTTCTTCCTTTGTCAGACTTGTTAAACCATAAATGACATCAAAAATCGTCATCATGACGTAACTGAGTTCCTCCTTCCTAGGGCTCGTAAAATGTACTAGGATGAATTTGTCTGGAGGATAAACTTACATGACAAGCATATACTATCCCCTTCAAGCTTTTTTCCAAAAATAATTGGGGTACTTGCCAGAAATGGTGGGGGGAAATAAAACCAGTTCTTAGTTGTGTCAACAGTATGTCACTCTTGAACATGACACTCATCTGCATTCATGTCGGGTTGGGGACATATCATTTCATCATTTTTTCCTCCATGGGTTTGGGTAATATTTTTTGACCTCTCATCTGCTCTTTGCCACGTCATCATAACCTTAGATTGCTTGATGTCAAATACTGCCAAATCTAGATTTGTGTTGCTGATATGTTCAAGAAACATTTTTTATTACAGTTTTCAACCTCCCTCTGATCTTCTGTTTAGTCCTAATTGACTATCATCATGTTCCTTTGTCTCGTGTTGATGATGAGGGAAACATTATGGCTCTCCTTCGACCTTGTTAGGTCCCTATATTACCAGTATAGTCCCTTATTGTTATTAGTGTAACCCCTTTATTGTTATTATTGTACCCTTGTAACCCCCATTATTTTATTATTGTGCCCTTAAATTATTATTGTTAGGTCGGCTAGGATTACATTGTGGCCCACTAGGATTACATTATGGCCACATGGACTCCTATATATAGAAAGGAGGTTTTGTAAATTGTATCATACAAGAATTGTTCATTCATGTAATTTATTGGAGGTTTCCCCCTCAAAGTGGCTTATTTCTAAGGCGTTGATATCTCTTTTCTTCTATTTTTGGAGTTGGTCACACAACATTTGGTATCGGAGCTTTGGATTCTAGGGTTTTGCTGCTCCAAATAGGTCATCGTGAAATTTTCGCTATAACATTTTTTCTACAAAGTTTCAGAAGCTGAATTTTTAGGGTACGAAGCCGAAATCCTGAGGAAGATCGTCTAAAAATTTCAGAGCTTGGTTCACAATATTTTCAGAGATATGATCTGTGGAAGTTAGGTCTTTTTTCAGGCTCTTAAACAAGTCATCGTGGCATTTGCGCTATAACGTTTTTTCTACGAAGGTTCAGAATCTAAAAATTTTAGGGTGCGAAGCTGAAATCCTGAGGAAACTCGTTAAAAAAATTCAGATCTTGATTTGCAATATTTTTGGAGATATGATCTGTGGAAGGTGGTGCTTTTTCAGGCTCCTGAATTTCATCTCAAAGAGGTGAGCGTGGGAAAAGTTCAATAACTCTCTCTCTGAGCATCGGATTGGAGTGCTGTAAAAAGTGGTCATAATTAAATGGACTGTAGTTTCTTGGCTATCAATTTCAGAGGTGAAGGATGAAACAATGACACGTGGCAAGTCGTACAATTTCACTCTACTGAACCAGTCCATAATTAGGTCATTGTGGGAGATTGGACATAACTTTGTCTTGGAGAATCCAAATCAGGTCAGACCTGTGGCATTCAAAATAGAATTCATACGGCTACTTCAGTGCGGAATTTCAGATATTGAAGAGCTGCAATCACAGAGATAATCAAATTTCAATATAGAGCTCCTCAAAAGCAAGAAAAAAGTGTGTATTTTTTTCCGAATTGCATAAGTCTTGTTTGAAAAATAAATTTGAATTGATTCCAAGGGCATATTGTAGAATATATATCAGTATTGGGTTATAAAAAATGCCTCGTAAAAATAATTCAACTCCCATTAAGCCTTCAAAAGGCTCTACTATGACTCATGAAGATGAATAATTGCAACATGATCTATCAAAATTACAAGAGAAAATGCACCAAATTTCACTCTCACAAAGACCAGCAAAAAATGAAATGGAATTTTTGAAGAAAGGCGTCGAAGCAAAGATGGATGGTGTGAAGAATAATATGGATGGTTTGAAGAAAGACGTGGAATCTAAGATAGATGACATGGAAGCTGGCATGGAATCTAAAATGGAAAACATGAAGAATGATCTAAAAGCAGACATAGAAGGTTTGACAAAGTTGATACAAGAAATGTTTCCTAATGGTGAAAATATAGTAGTGGAAACTCATGATGAGAACAAAATAAATGTTAATCATGATTTCATAAACTCTAATGTTTGTGGGAAGAACCACCATATTCCAAAAATGGATATGAGGAAGTTTGATGGAAAGGATCCTGTAACATGGATACTACAGATGGAGCAATATTTTGATCTCCATAATGTGAAAAACACACAAAAGGTACGCATTGCAACTTTACATTTAGAACAAAATTCATTTGTATGGTATCGATGGCTTTGCTCCCGTAAATTTTTTTTCACTTGGTCAATTTTTACGGAGGAAATGATAGCACATTATGAGGATACAAAGAGCAACACCTTCTTTAGCCAATTGATAAATCTCAAACAAAAGGGTTTAATGGGGCAGCACATTGAGGACTTCCAAAAATTGAATATAACGATAACTGATATTCCAGAGGAACACAGGATTGATCTCTTCATAGGTACTTTAAAGGATAACATCCAACATGAAGTTCGCGTTTTGGAACCCGATTCATTGGAGAAGGCATTCAGGTTGGCAAGAAAAATTGAATGTAAAATTATGGCGACAAGGAAGCCTACCACTCACTTCTATAAAGAAGGAAGTGTTTCTATGCCTAGATTTCCACAACCTACAAGGTTGACACCACAACAATTGGAAGAAAAAAGAGAAAAAGGGCTTTGCTACAGTTGTGATAGCAAATACACTAAAGGTCATAACTGTGCTGAGAAGAAATTATTTTACATAGATTGTGAAGAGGAAGAAGAAAATGAACAAGAAGAGGATATACACCAGAACCAACCCTAGAAGAGGAAGAAATGAATCCAACCATATCGTGTAATGCACTGGCAGGAATTACCACTCCTCAAACTCTCAAGATAGAAGGACATATCAAGAAGAAAAAGGTAATAGTGTTGATTGATTCATGTAGCACCCATAATTTTATTCATTGTAAGGTAGCCAAGGAATTAAATTGTTTCCTATACCCAGCACCAGAATGTCAAGTGATGGTGGAAAATGGAGGAACTATAAATTTCTCTGGAAAATGCCATAATATCAAGCTAACCATGGGGGAATATGTATTGACTAGTCCAATGCTTTCCATTCCTATGGGAGGTGCTGATGTTGTACTAGGAGTACAATGGTTACAATCTTTGGGGATGGTAGTTTTTAATTTTCAAGAAATTTTCTTGAATTTTTTTTCAGAAGGAAAGGAAGTCGAATTACGGGGTATTGAAGGGAAGCCGGGAAGGATAATAAGCTCTAATGTCATGACAAAGCTTCTAAAGAAAGAACAATAAGGCGTAATTGCACAATTATGCTCAGTAGAAGTTCCGACATCAAAATCATCTATTTCTGCAGATCTCCAACAAGTCTTGGACAATCATTCCAAGGTGTTTGAAACTCCCAAAGGACTCCCACCTATTAGTGATCATGATCATGCTATTCATTTGATTCCAGGAAGTGTTCCTCCAAACATCAAGCCTTATAGATATACTTACGTCCAAAAGAGCGAAATTGAACGTATGATTGCAGAAATGTTAGAGGTGGGTATAATTCAACCTAGTCAAAGTTCTTTCTCTGCTCCTGTAGTATTGGTACACAAGAAGGATGGATCATGGCGAATGTGTCTAGATTATAGGGAGCTCAATAATCTCACCATTAAAGATAAATTTCCCATTCCTGTGATTGATGAATTATTGGATGAATTACATGGAGCAATTTATTTTACCAAGTTGGATCTTCGTTCAGGATATCATCAAATTAGAATGAAGACTGAAGATATTCCAAAAACAGCATTTCGAACTCATGAGGGTAATTATGAATTTTTGTTCATGCCTTTTGGCCTTACCAATGCACCTTCTACATTTCAAGAGTTGATGAATTCCATTTTCAAACCCTTCCTTAGAAAATTTGTGCTGGTATTTTTTGATGATATACTAATCTATAGCAAGTCTTGGAAGGATCATGTTGAACATGTTAATAGGGTGCTCAAACTATTGCAGGAGAAACAATTATATGCAAAAATATCCAAATGTTTCTTTGGAGTACAAGAGGTGGAACATCTGGGTCATATTGTATCTCACGAGGGTGTTAAAGTAGACCCTAACAAAATTAAAGCCATTAAGGAATGGAAAGTTCCCACGACCATAAAGTAGCTGCGAGGATTTCTCATCTTAACAAGGTATTATCGCAAGTTTGTTAAGAATTATGGGAGAATAGCAGCACCTCTAACAACATTATTGAAGAAAGATGCATTTTCATGGACTCCTGAAGCAACTAAGGCCTTTGAACATCTTAAAGCGGCAATGTGCCTAGCACCGGTCTTAGCTACGCCAGACTTCGCAAAAACCTTTATTGTGGAATGTTCTTGTCGACTTCAACTCATTATCCAGGAATTTGGTCTAGAGAATCCCTTCTAATACTTTGGAGCTTGCATGCCTCAATGGCAAGTTCTTCGTATTCAACAATAGGTCCACATCATTTGCGTATGATAGAGTGATTTTGCGAGTGTTCGATGCCATATCACTGTTCACATTCTGTGGATTGAACCTGTTGTACCTTGAGAGCCATTGTCATTATTGGTGGTTTCTCTCGTGCCCGTTAACAGCTTTCATCATTGGCTGGTAATCAGGTGACTTTCTTGCATGTTCGACTTCAGCTCACATATTTGCATGTTTGAATTAGTACTTGTTCTGGTCGAGATGGAGCGCAAGACCCTGGTTTTGGTCTGATAATATCCAGGCTACAGGATATTTGGTTTATCATGATTATATGCATGACTCTTTTGATTGGATGACTACGACCACGACCATACCTGAGTCTATTTTTTGATCCTTATTGCTGGATGGTTGCGTCCATACCTAGGATCTCAATTTATAAATGTACTCTATTATGGATGGCTGCGCCCATACCACGTTCATGTATCATAGATATCAGTTGTATTTGTAATTATAGGTCTTCCGACAGCGGTGTTTGGTTCAAACGCATTCTCGTAAATCATTTCACCCCTCCCTCTCTCTCTAACCTCATGCTTTAGGGGGCATTTGTTACACAGCATTTTTTCACCGTCCCTGCAATCCCCATCCCACACATTGTAGGACCATTTGTGTGACTTATATAAAGTGTCATGCCTTGCAAATACCATCATTGAATCCCTTGCCATGAGGAGAACATTTCCTCTGTTAATTTTTTCATGAGCAGACCATCAAAAATACATGTTTTTTTGTTGGCACTGGCAGGCCGTTATACCCTCATGCCAAAGAAGGAAATTAACACTCATCCATGCGCCCATTGGCACACTATCCCAGTGAGCTACCCTCGCCAAGCTGTTTTTGGAATGTTTTTTAAATATAGAGGCAAATTTTCCATGCTAACTTCTCTGTGAGCGAGTCAGCTTGGGTTGTTCGACTACATTTCCACGAACACCTTCCTTTGGCCTCTTGTTTCCACCTTTTGGGGGAACCTCCTATTGTACATATTAGCCCCCCATTCAAGTTTTGGCCACCGAATTCCATCCTGAGGCCTTTTGAAACCCATTCATGACCAAAAAGCCTCATGCTCCCGCTTGATTTTACCATCTTCGCCCAAAAATGCATTATCCGAAGGGTAAAAACCCGCTATTAAAATTATATTGAGCCGAAGCCCCAGGGCCTTAGCCCCTTTTCCTGTCGTCACCATGTGACCCGAGCCCGAAAACCACAAGCTAAAAGGAAGAGGAGCTTATTATCTTATATTTCGGGCGCAATCGTAATCGTTGGATTCGAAGCAAATCAACGAAGCGGAGATCGTTTTGTAGGGTGGCCCCCGCGTCCGTATCTCACTGCAGAAACCGGCGGTAAATCCCGCACCACTTCCACCAGGTCGACGGTTTTGAACCAAATGCCAGCGATTCCATTTAAAACACACCGCGTGTCTCTGGTACGGGCCCTTAAAACCGCTTTCCCACGCGTTAAAGTTCGTACAGTGGCCGGGCAGCGGAATTCTTTTGAGCCGTTAGATCTACTAACCTCAATCCGATGACGGATATCCTCTAAAGTTGCTCGCCTGTTATCTCATGTCCGTCATGTCCTGTGGCCCACCATTGTGCTGCTCTCGTCAACTTCCAGCCGTTGATCTGTGTTCGTAATCCGACGGCCCAGAAATCAGTCTCCCCGTCTGTTGACTCCGCTGCCACGTCAGTCAACCACCCTTCCATCGTACATCCACGCGCCATCATCCCGCGTGTCCATAATATTTCTCCCTCGTCGTATATATATGTGTGTTTATCATTCACATTTGCCGTTTTCGATTGTGCATTGTGTTCCAACTGTTCCACGCAACTACACTCCGTCTGTTTAGTTAAAGTCTCCACTGTCTTTCCTTCGCCACCCTACGTGTTCTTGTCATCTATTCGTGTCCGCGATGTCATCATGACCTCCGCCTCCACTCTCCTTACCTCCGAGTCCAGTTTATCTGATATATCTGTGGGTTTTGCAGGTTTCAAAATAACAAGAAGGTGCTTTAATTTATTGCCTCTGTTGCAGAGGTTAAGAGCGTGTCAAAGGACGACATTCTGCTGATGAAATTTAAAGAAGAAGCCGAGGGTAGGTGTGTGAAATGACCATCACTAAATAAAGCAAAGATATGAATCTACAGAACCCTCCAGAGAAAATCAAGGGATGCTTCACCTGCATTAAAGATCCAAGGTTTAAATTCAAAGTTAAAGGGCTGAGAGTACAGTACAAAATCTCAGGCTATCTCAAGGTTTTACGACAGAAGATTTTCCCTCTCTCAATAAGAGGCAGAACGTTGTATATATTATTATTTGTGTCTTGTTTATAAGGATATTTTCATCTCCCAACATTTATTTCTAGAGACAGATTGTAAAGTACAGTCATTTATAGTTAAGTCATTCATAGAGTGGGCGCGAATGTTTTCCGCCATTTTATTCAAATTGAGTCATTAAATGTGCTCCATCCACCTCCTTCTCTAGAATTCTCTATCTTTTCTATACAGGCCCGAAAAGAAGACATTGTAAGGGTTCCAGATTCCTATCAGCAAACTGTGCAATGAAAAGGCTTTTGTATACATTTTGTAATTTTTCTGTATGAAGGTTCAGAGCCCGTAGGGTCTCAGTGAGGAGGAGTTATAACTGTATTGAGGATTTTGGTCTTTGGTATCTCACAGTATGTAATTTTCTCTCATGTGTTAATACAATCTCTCATTTCATGCTATTTATCTTCTTGTATCATGCTCTAGAATGCGAGTGGCTCACTAGTTTGCAGTAAGGATTCATCCTAGTTGATGCCCTTTCTGGGATTAGTCAAGCGCTTTAAATAGGCCTAGTCATGATATACTGTTCCATGTTCACCTTATCCATACTTTCTGCTATATTAGTTACATGAGGAAGGTGCTTTTAAAATGACATTGTCATATAAGGATTCATAAATTAATATGCCCTTATGTGGTTCTGTTGTGTATCTGGGTATCAGCTTCATGTTAACTAATATCTTCTTTATGTTTCCTCACTGCACTCATTTCCTGATATTGGATTTCTGTGATATATTATTTGAACTGGCCCTGTTTACAGTAATTTGTCTCTTAACTGTCTGATGCCTTTGTATTGGAGTTTTACATGATGTCCCTACACTATTCTTATCTTTGTGTCAGCTTCTGAGAGAGTTTGGTCCCATTCTAAACTAATTTCCTTGATTCAAACAAGAGATAGTAAGTGAGCTTTAGGATTGACAACCCAAGCTATATGAAGAGCTCCTTACTATATTAAGATGTCCTAGGCACTAGTCTATGGAAACTCTAGACTGTCTCTAGGGGGTGAAAAAAATGTCCACAACATCTTTCTGGTGCCGTTGCCGGGGACGAATTCAAGAATATTAGTTTCCCTGGGCCTCAACAAATTGTTTTCACTCTCTAATCAGGTGAGCACGGAGAGTTGAAGAGTTGCGTATCTCTCACCTTGGCGACTCCACTGTTCTTTATTTGATAAATTTTATTGGTAGTCCTGGCTTCCCGAAAGCCACATTTGAGGCCAGATACATCTCAGTCGAGAACACCTTACGTGTCTGACCCAGAGAAGATCATTCATAAAAGATTTTGGAAGGAGAGGAAGTCAGTTTGTGCTGAAAACCCTGAATATTCCATTGAAGATTATCCGCCCTCTTCTTCTCAAGATATCAGAATAGAAAATCCCGAGTTTTACTCAGAAACTCCACGTAGAGGAAGTGTCTGGATTGAAGAAGATTCTCATCCTACTCCCGAGGCTGAGGAAATTAAAGAAGTCACAGAAGTAGATGCTGTTAACCGTGAATTATTCCCAGCTACGCCTCAGTCCTCCATATCATATATTCCCATTGTTATTCATACTCTGCTTCCTCCTACTCCCCTCCCTTAATTTGTATCTCAGACTGTTGTACAACCCCCACCTCCTCCAATGGCTAATGTTCCTTCTTTTCTATTGAACAAATACGCTCCACTGGCCTTGCCCCAAGTGCTAAATGATATGCCACAGGATTATCTAAATATTCTGCCAAGATTTAATGGTGAAAATGAAGTTGATGCTCAGAAACATCTTAAGACTTTCTGCTCTTTTGCAGAAAACTTAAATGTTGAACATTTGGATGTGGTCTTGAGATTGTTTGTGCAGTCTTTGGAAGGGGAAGCCAGAAAATGGTTCAAGACATTGGGAAATCGTTCAGTGACCACCTGGGACCAGATGGAGAATGTTTTTCTCAGAAAGTGGGGAGAAAAGAAAGATCACGGTCAGTGTCTTACAGAGTTTAATACTATGAAGAAAAAACAGAACGAAGGGGTATCAGATTTTATCAAAATATTCAACAAGTTATATCTGAGCCTGCCTCCTGAAATGAAGCCCCATGAAGCTGCTGCCAAGATAATTTTTATAGCAGCCTTTGATTTTGACTTTGGATTCTCCTTGAGAGAAAGAAAACCTGCCACTTTAGATGATGCACAGTCAGATGCTCTGGAATTGGAAGCAAACTTTGCCTCCACTGGGAAGTTAAAAGGAAAAGTCGAACAAGATACTAGGAGGAGAGGCAAAGAAGAGGTTTCCACCTCTAATCAGGAAAAATATTCAAATAAAATGGATGAAATAAGCAAAATGATAAAGAAGATGGTCAAGCTTGAACTGGAAGCTAAAAATGCAGCTCCCAAGAACTATTACAATGCTCCAAACAGAGGATACAATCCTCAGTATAGAAGGCCACCATTACAGATATTGCCGCGAGAAGCAAAGGAATCACAAGACCAGGTACCCCATCCCTTGTACCTGGAAGGAACAGCAGATGACTCCACTGGAGATGCAGCTTATGGATTAGAAGATTCAAATCTGGCTTTTTCAAATACTGGTGATATGGATTGCCCATTGCAAGACGAAGACGAAGAAGCAGAGATTGATCATTATTGTAAGCAATTTGTTGATTTCATGCAAGCACAATTAAATGTAAAATATGATCTCAGATCTTCAAGGAAGAGGACCAGAACTCAAGATCAAGAAGAGGAGCCACCTCAGAAAGAAGCATCTGCTCAGAAGGAATCAGCAGCAAAGAAGAACATAGAAAAAGGTAAGAATCCTCTGAATGCTCCTGTGCGGCCCAATGATCAGTTTCCTTCTTCTTCAAAAATAGTCAGTCCCCCTAATGATGAACCTGTATCAAAAGAGGTTAAAGCTCCAGCCGAAAATAAGGAGTCAAAAGAAGTTGTGATAGAAAAACCCCCTGCTTTCAATTTGCAAAAAGAGCTTGAGAAGATTAAGATTCTTGTCCCCGTGACTGAACTATGAAAACAGCCTGTATACCAGTCTCAAGTCACTTCCTTTATGCTTCCTCCTGAATTACCAATTGCACCTGATAGTCTAAACCTTCAAGAAGAAATACCCATGGTAGTCTTTGGCCCACATGTCGAGGAGATAGACCCTTCTACTCCTCCTTTTTACGTGTCTCTAGTTATACATGACCTGTTGTTGCACAATTGTATGTTAGATTCTGGGGCTTCCCATAATCTTATGCCTCTGTCTGTCATGGAACAACTAGGACTGCAAATTACAAGACCTTACAAAGACTTATATTCATTTGATTCTAAAAGGGTTGAATGCTTGGGAATGATTAAAGATTTAGTGGTCAATTTGGCCCAAATTCCAGCAAAGAGTGTGGTCATGGACATTGTGGCTGCTGATATCCCAGCCCGCTTTGGCATGCTGCTGTCAAGGTCCTGGGGTACAAAGATTGGGGGATCAATCAAATTAGACTTGACATATGCTACTGTCCCAGTCTTTGGAGGCCAGGAGAGAAGGTTATACAGGGAGACTAGATTTGTTAAAATGGTAACTAAGGTTGACTGCTCAGAAAATTCTCCAGTTTAATAAAGAGGGAGACTTCTCATGTTTGATGTTAGAAGAAAATCAAAATTATGTTCGTGAGCCCCTCTTTGGTCCATTTTCAAGCTGAGCAGCCTAAAGGCGACCAGGAATCAGAAATTTGGACTCTTCATTTTGATGGAGCAAATTCAAGAGAAGGCAATGGAGCTGGGGTGTTATTAATTTCTCCTACAGGAAAATGGGTGCCACTGTCTTTTAAATTAGAGTATGAGGCTACAAAAATTGTAGTTGAATATGAAGCACTATTATTGGGGTTACAGACAGCCAGAAACATGGGCATCCAATGTTTAAAAGTCTTGGGAGACTCTGAGCTGGTGGTAAGGCAGATCAAAAATCAATGCCAAACCAAGCATCCATGGCTGAGAGCTTATAGAAATGAAGTGTGGGACATGATAGAAAATTTCTTCTTAGCATTTAACATACAGTTCATGCCCAGGGAGCAAAATAGAATAGCAGATTCTCTCGCTGTAGCTGCCAGTACATTCCGTCCTCCTCAAAATCCACTCTTAAGATATGAAGTGGAGGTACGTTACAGACCATCTATTCCAGATAATATAAAGCATTGGCAGGTATTTGAAGATGATGAACAGATGAAGAGATTCATGGAGACAGTGGGAGAATTCTCCAATATGGAGATTGATGATAATGAGGAGGAAGAAGTTGGAAATACTGCAGAAAACAAATGGGAAGAAAGAATAGCAGGTAACAGAGTGCTGCAGCTGAAAGGAAATGTTGTACCTAGAGGTCTGGTGCCTTTAGAAAGATTATTTAACAAATATGACGTTCCATTGCAGCCAAACAAGGTGACAGAAGAAGATCAAATGGCAGATTTGAATCTGGGTACTTGTGCTGATCCCAAAACTGTGAAACTATCTAAAAGGGTCCCAGAGGAATATAAAGAAAAATATTTAAAGTTTTTTCAATCCTATAAAGATGTGTTTGCTTGGTCCTATCAGGACCTAAAAACCTTTTATGTTAATATAATGCAGCATAAAATACCTTTGAGGGAAGATGCAAAGCCTTACAAGCAGAAACTTAGATAGATAAATCCTCTGCTGCTTCCCTCTATTAAAAAAGAAGTCAAGAAGCTACTGAAGGCCAAAATAATTGTGCCATTGAGGTACTCAGAATGGGTAGCAAACCTTGTTCCTATTCGAAAGAAAAACGGAGAAATAAGGCTCTGTGTGGATTTCAGGAATTTAAATAGAGCATCATTGAAAGATAATTATCCACTGCCTAAGATGGACCACATCTTGCAGAAAGTGGTGGGAGCATCCAGAATGTCAATGATGGATGGATTTTCTGGTTATAATTAGGTAGCTGTATTTCCAGAAGACCAGAAGAAAATTGCATTTACTACACCATGGGGAACATTTATGTATGCCAGAATGCCATTTGGATTAATTAATGCATGAGCTACTTTTCAGAGGGAAATGGACATAGCCTTTGTTGGTGAACAGGACAAGTTTTTGGTGGTATATCTTGATGATATCACAGTGTTTTCAAAGAATGATGATGAACATATAGAGCACTTAAGGAGAACTTTTGAAAAGTGCAGAAGGTACGCACTTTCTCTCAATCCTCAAAAATCTTTGTTTGCATTAGATGAGGGAAAACTCTTAGGGCACATTGTAACTAAAGATGGTGTGAGAATAGACCCTAAGAGAGTTGAAGTAATAAACAGTATTCCTTTACCGAGGAATAAGAAGGAAGTACAGGTGTTTTTAGGCCGAATCAACTTTTTGAGAAGGTTTATTCCTAACTATGCTGAGATAGTTAGGCATATAACTGATATGTTGAAAAAGGAGAATGAAGTAAAATGGTCCCAGGAGTCTAGAGATGCATTTACAAGGATAAAACAAGCATTTGCTGAAGCTCCTGTGCTAGCTGGACCAGATTACAACAAGCCATTTATGATCTTTTCATTTGCTTCACCCCATACAATAGCTGGAGTATTATTGCAGAAAAATGAAGAAGGATATGAACAGCCTATAGCTTTCTTCAGTCAAGTGCTTTATGATGTTGAATTGAAATATAATATATTGGAGAAGCAGGCATATGCCCTGGTAAAGAAACTTAAAGCTTTTAGAGTATATTTTTTGCAATCTCATATTACTGTATACGTTCCCACAGCAGCTGTCAAAGACATTCTTGTTCAGGGAGACAGCGAAGGTAGAAGAGGAAGATGGATTGCAAAAATTCAGGAGTATGATTTGGACATAAAGCCTACTAAGTTGATTAAAGGACAGGGACTTGCTAAGATGTTATCTGAATCAAATCATCAAGCTTTGGGCATTAATTTATCCATGATATCAAATGAAGAATCTGAAAAAGATGAAGAGCAGCAAGGACTAGAGATGGCTACTCATAAGATACATGTGAAATACCTAACTAGTCCTTGGTACAAAGAAATCGTCCAATATCTTTTAACACTTAGCTGTCCTCCGAGTTGTGATAAGATAAAATACAGAGTTGTAAGAATGAAATCTCAGAAATACATGATTGCTAATGGACAGCTATATTGGAGAGACCCTTCAGGTATATTATTGTTATGCCTCACGGAAAATGAAGTGGAGAATATATTCACGGAATTTCATGAGGGAATATGTGGAGGACATTACAGCTGGAGGGCAACAACTCATAAAATCCTGAAGGCTGGTTTCTACTGGCCAAAATTGTATACAGATACTTTTGCTTGGGTCAGAGCATGTGACAAGTGCCAAAGATTTGCAGAAAGATAGAAATTAGCAGCTTTGCCCTTGATTCCTATTCATGTGAATGAACCATTTCAGAAATGGGGATTAGATTTTATAGGAGAGATACATCCCCCATCAAGTGGCCAATATAAATGGATACTAACAGCCACAGATTATTTTACGAAAGGGGTGGAAGCCATACCTACCAGAAATGCTACAGATGCCGTGATAATGAAGTTTATGGAGGAAAATATCATATCTAGGTTTGGCTGTCCTACTAGAATTGTAACTGATAATGCACAAGCTTTTAAATCTGCCAGTTTTGTAAATTTTTGCCGAAGGTATAACATCATATTGACTCACTCCACAGCATACTATCCACAGGGAAATGGTTTAGCAAAGTCTTCTAATAAAACCCTGGTGAGGGCCCTGAAGAAAACAATAAGTGAAAATCAGAAAAATTGGGACTCCCAATTAAAGTTTGCTCTATGGGAAAATAGGATAACTAGTAAGAGAGAAACAGGGAAATCCCCCTATGAGTTGGTTTATGGCCGAGCTGCTGTATTTCCTGTGCAATTGGCATTGCCCGTAGCACGTTTTATGCAGGAAAGCCAAGAAGAACCTGATGACATGATCAAAAGGATTAATCAATTGGTTGAATTAGAAGAAACATGGAACCAGGTAAATCAGAGATTGATAGAATATCAGGAGAAAATGAAGAATGTATTTGATCAGCATGCAAAGGATAGAAAGTTTTAAGTTGGAGACCTGGTTCTTAGATGGGATGTTCGTAGAGCAGAGAAGGGCAAACATGCTAAGTTTGATCCGCTGTGGTTTGGTCCATTTAAAATCGTGAATCAAGGGAGAAACAATACTTTTCATTAGAAAACCTACAGGGTGATCTGCTGGATGCCCCGGTGAATGGCCAATTCCTCAAGCCATACTTTCAATTCTGACCCAGGCTAGGGTGCCTGACTGTATTATATTGTATATAAGCTGTTTTAGTTTTTATTTTTTATAAAGGAAATGATGCTGGCAACTACCTGAAGAAGCGCAGGAGAATGGAAAAGCAGAATGAAATATTCAGTGGTCTGCGTGTTCTCAACATGTCCGAG
Organism: Pinus albicaulis; assembly: GCA_034641835.2. NCBI lineage: Eukaryota > Viridiplantae > Streptophyta > Pinopsida > Pinales > Pinaceae > Pinus > Pinus albicaulis. Next base: position 108,000,207 of record CM076581.1, read on the forward strand.
GACGAACATGCCGTCCCCAGATGGAGCCGATGTTGTACATATTAGCCCCCAATTCAAGTTTTGGCCACCGAATTCCATCCTGAGGCCTTTTGAAACCCATTCATGACCTAAAATCCTCATGCTCCTGCTTGATTTTACCATCTTCGCCCAAAAATGCATTATCCGAAGGGTAAAAACCCGCTATTAAAATTATATTGAGCCGAAGCCCCAGGGCCTTAGCCCCTTTTACTGTCGTCACCATGTGACCCGAGCCCGAAAACCACAAGCTAAAAGGAAGAGGAGCTTATTATCTTATATTTCGGGCGCAATCGTAATCGTTGGATTCGAAGCAAATCAACGAAGCGGAGATCGTTTTGTAGGGTGGCCCCCGCGTCCGTATCTCACTGCAGAAACTGACGGTAAATCCCGCACCACTTCCACCGGGTCGGAGGTTTTGAACCAAATGCCAGCGATTCCATTTAAAACACGCCGTGTGTCTCTGGTACGGGCCCTTAAAACCGCTTTCCCGCGCATTAAAGTTCGTACAGTGGCCGGGCAGCGGAATTCTTTTGAGCCGTTAGATCTACTGACCTCAATCCGACGACGGATATCCTCTGAAGTTGCTCGCCTGTTATCTCATGTCCGTCATGTCCTGTGGCCCACCATTGTGCTTCTCTCGTCAACTTCTAGCCGTTGATCTATGTTCGTAATCCGACGGCCTAGAAATCAGTCTCCCCGTCTGTTGACTCCGCTGCCACGTCGGTCAACCACCCTTCCATCGTACATCCACGCGCCATCATCCCGCGCGTCCATAATATTTCTCCCTCGTCGTATATATATGTGTGTTTCTCATTCACATTTGCCGTTTTCGATTGTGCATTGTGTTCCAACTGTTCCACGCAACTACACTCTGTTTGTTTAGTTAAAGTCTCCACTGTCTTTCCTCCGCCACCCTGCGTGTTCTTGTCATCTATTCATGTCCGCGATGTCATCATGACCTCCGCCTCCACTCTCCTTACCTCCGAGTCCGGTTTCTCTGATATATATGTGGGTATTGCAGGTTTCAAAATAACAAGAAGGTGCTTTAATTTATTGCCTCTGTTGCAGAGGTTAAGAGCGTGTCAAAGGACGACATTCTTCTGATGAAATTTAAAGAAGAAGCCGAGGGTAGGTGTGTGAAATGACCATCACTAAAGAAAGCAAAGATATGAATCTACAGAACCCTCCAGAGAAAATCAAGGGATGCTTCGCCCTACATTAAAGATCCAAGGTTTAAATTCAAAGTTAAAGGGCTGAGAGTACAGTACAAAATCTCAGGCTATCTCAGGGTTTTACGAAAGCAGATTTTCCCTCTTTCAATAAGAGGTAGAATGTTGTATATATTATTATTTTTGTCTTGTTTATAAGGAGATTTTCATCTCCCAGCATTTATTTCTAGAGACAGATTGTAAAGTACAGTCATTTATAGTTAAGTCATTCATAGAGTGGGCGCGAATGTTTTCCGCCATTTTATTCAAATTGAGTCATTAAATGTGCTCCATCCACCTCCTTCTCAAGAATTCTCTATCTTTTCTATAAAGGCCCGAAAAGAATACATTGTAAGGGTTCCAAATTCCTATCAGCAAACTGTGCAATGAAAAGGCTTTTGTATACATTTTGTAATTTTTCTGTATGAAGGTTCAGAGCCCGTAGGGTCTCAGTGAGGAGGAGTTATAACTGTATTGAGGATTCTGGTCTTTGGTATCTCACAGTATGTAATTTTCTCTCATGTGTTAATACAATCTCTCATTTCATGCTATTTATCTTTTTGTATCATGCTCTAGAATGCGAGTGGCTCACTAGTTTGCAGTAAGGATTCATCCTAGTTGATGCCCTTTCTGGGATTAGTCAAGCGCTTTAAATAGGCCTAGTCATGATATATTGTTCCACGTTCACCTTATCCATACTTTCTGCTATATTAGTTACATGAGGAGGGTGCTTTTAAAATGCCATTTTCATATAAGGATTCATAAATTAATATGCCCTTATGTGGTTCTGTTGTGTATCTGGGTAACAGCTTCATGTTAACTAATATCTTCTTTATGTTTCCTCACTGCACTCATTTCCTGATATTGGATTTCTGTGATATATTATTTGAACTGGCCCTCTTTACAGTAAGCTGTCTCTTAACTGTCTGATGCCTTTGTATTGGAGTTTTACATGATGTCCCTACACTATTCTTATCTTTGTGTCAGCTTCTGAGAGAGTTTGGTCCCATTCTCAACTAATTTCCTTGATTCAAACAAGAGATAGTAAGTGAGCTTTAGGATTGACAACCCAAGCTATATGAAGAGCTCCTTACTATATTAAGATGTCCTAGGCACTGGTCTATGGCAACTCTAGACTGTCTCTAGGGGGTGACAAAATTGTCCACAACACCTCCCAAAGGATAAGGCCTCCCTTCCACCATTTGAGGGATACCAACATCCTCCTCTACCTCTATAAATAAAGCTATCTCACATTGATGTAGCTAGTTGAACCATTATAGTTGAATATCTGAATAGGAATTGTTGAACTTCTTAGTGAGATAGAGAAGAGAGAGAGACCTTTGTCAAGAGAGAGCTTAGTCTTTTGCCTCACTATATCCAAATTCCCTGATGAATGCTAGAGATGCACTGCGACTGGACCCACTGAGGAGGCTACGACGTCAAGGCTCTGATTGTAATCTCTTTCTTTCTCTTAATATGTACGTGATTGATGTTCTGGTTCCCATCTTATGTTGATGTGATTTACATTAATCTTCCTTGATTGATTAGCTAGTTATGAATGCAATTATTATCATGTATGTTGCCTTTGTCCTTTGATCTTTGTGCAGGGACCCAAATACCATTGTTGAAGTATCGTTGTTACACCATTTTTTGGTCATCTAACCTATTATCATTAGATGAACCCAAGTACACCATGTAAGACCAATTTTACCCTAAGTAAAATTGCTTTCACTATGTGAAATAACTTAGTAAAACACCTTTATTAAGTTGTTTATGGTCTAAACAAGAAACCCCAAAAGGAAATAATAAACAAATCTATATTTGTATAGAGTATTTCGGTCATATTTAACCCAAAACAAGGAAATCAATTAAATAAATCCTTATTTATTTGATTATTTCCTAGGAATAAGTTATTTAATCCTTATTTAAATAATATTCCTAGTTAAATTTGACTAAATCATTTATAAATAGTTAAATAAATCATTATTTATTTAATTATATTTCCACCATTTCCTTAAAATAATAAATAAATCATTTATTTATTTATTATTTATAAATAAAGGAATTGACCCAAGTCAAAAATCATTTTCCCTCCAACAAATATAATAAAATATTCCTAAAGGGTGGTTCTAGAATTTGATTAATAATATTTTATTCATGCGCCAAGTTCTAGACCGCCCTAATATTTTGTTATAAATAGAAGGGTTTTCCCATTCATTAGTCACCTTCCATTGCATTAGATCACTCTGGATCTATACACTTGGTCACATTTTTTCATTTTTGCCTTGTGAGCTCCCATTGAGTTCTATGTTTGTCTGGGTTTTCTACACCAACAAGAGAGAGAAATTTAAGATTTGAAATGCTGAGGACTGTCAAGAACCCATCCTATTGAGGAGAATCGGAAAATACCTTTCTTGTTTTCCTCTCAGGTGCCCCCTTTTTAATATAATATAAAACATTATTTCAAATATATCATTCTTGTCTTGTCTATTGGATACATGGAGCCATATTTCATTTTTACTGCTTAATGTCTTTTATGCTTAGATCTGGATTTGTGCAACAGTATTTGGATCAACTAACTACAGACTTAAAGATATTGGCAGCCATAGTTGATGTTAGGGCTATTTTTTATGCGTAGCTAAAGTGGTCTTTTACGACGAAAGATTCATAGTAACAATTGGCGACTCCACACGGGTTTTCTTTTGCAACTACTGTCGTTTTATATATTCCTGCATATCCAGCTATTTCAGACCCTAGGGTTTCTCTTCAGTTTCTTGTTTTTCCTATTTTTATGGTGCTTTTCACCTCTAAAACCCTCAAACATTAAAATTTTTAACTTCCGTGTGTTTCTGGCCCTATTGCGCAGGTGACAGACATCAGCCGCAGCTGAGACGACAATTTTTTTCTGAAATCTGTCGTCGAGAGACTCGGATCTACAGGTCACACTTATCGGCCCAAAAACTGCGACCTAGACCTGAGGACGCACTTTCCTGCCCTAAACCTGCGACCTAGACTGAAAATAGGTCAGAACCTGCGAACTGCACTTTTTCCTGCAAATTTCCAGCAATTTTTCTGGGTTTATTTGAAGCTTCTGTCAAGGTTTTCCAGCCTCCGTCTCTGCCCATTTAGACCTGTTTCTGAGCTGTTTCACTCAACTAAGTGGGAATATTGCCTCTTAGGTTTTTAGTACCCTCCACTTTTGGTGGGTGAGTTTTAGCTGTTTCAGACATCTGAATTTTCAGAGTTTCAGCCTTCTCCTTTTCAAATCCGATACCTCATTTTCAGATCCCTTTAGATCAGCTCTTATCCCTTTCAAATCACCTCATATAGTTTTGTTTGGGTTTACCTCTAGGGCCACCTCTTCGTCCCCACTCCCTTTAGTTGATTTCCCCTTTTATTACAGCAACCTTGCCTCTGCCTCTTTGCTGTTCTCTTCACCTCTTTCCGGCAGATTTATCCTTTAGATCCCTGTCCCTCCCGACCTTAGATCTATCAGCCTCTTTTTCGTGTGTTTTGACTAGATTTTTTCCCTCTTTTTAGACTAGTTTTGAGAGACCCGCCTTCTTGGGTTAGATTGATGCCTTGTTAGCTGTTAATTTTATATTATTTCAGCATTATATACTGTTATTTGCATATTTATTTTCAGTTACGTAGCACACTTTTCTTTTACTCTCAAACGTCTGGGTTTAAAAAATTAAAATCAACACACGCCACAGACTGACCCTAAGTGAAGAAGAGCCTGGTTAGCACCGCCTGGAAAATACTTTAAAATCAATTAACATTGCACCTCTCTGCTCTTGACCTCACTTGTTTTTGTCCCTCCCTACCCTTGTCATTTTTTCTTCTTCCCCTCATCATTGCGCCCCCAAGGCGCTTATCCCAAAGACTTCTTGGCCTTCACCCTCAGTTTCTGGTTGGTCGACTTCCTCCTTCCCGTCGTCATCGAGTAAGTCATCCCCCAAGTCCGCACTCTGACTCTTCTTCTGATTGTTCGGGTTCTCCCCCTACTCCTAGTTCTCCCCCTGTTACCTTCACCATGTCTAGTTCAGGGCCTAGCGCCAGCGACAACCCCAATTCTACTGCTGGGTCCGTTTCCAGCGGAACCACTATGGGACCCACCTCGACTGCCCTGTTGCTCCCTTATATGTCCGATCTCAGTCTCCCAGACTTCAATCAGCTGATCAATGATCCTATCCGCCACGATGTTAGCTGGCTTGCTATTCCAACCAATCTCCCCTCTAACATTCCCAATTTTGAAGGCCTTGCTAGTGAATATCCCTCCAACCATATCCAATCTTTCCATATGTGGTGTTCATCCAATTCCATTACTGATGACTTCATCCGTCTTAGATTGTTCCAACGCATGCTTACCGGCGAAGCTTATAAATGGTATGTTTATCAGGCCACCTCCTCCCATACCACTTTTGTGACCATTGCCCAAGCCTTTTTATCTTATTTCTAGCTACCTCTCCGATACGACACTGGTACCGAGCTTTTAACTTCTTTCCGTCAATCCTCTTCGACCCGCCTTTTCACTCATGTCCAGGAATGGCGGTGAAGAAGAAGCTTATGTTGCGCTCCTCCCTTTGAAGACCGGGTTTATATGGACTGGTTCCTTCACTCCCTCTTACTTCCCATTGGCAAGGATGTCGCCTCCCATTTCCCTCAAACCGAAGAATCTGCCCTCCAAATAGCCTTGAAATATGACCTTATTTATGCTCAATCTGGTTATGTTTATACCGTCCTTCCTGACCTCCCCAAGCCTGGTGGCACTAACGCCCCAGGGGCATCTCACCCTACCAACGGTATCGGTGGAGCTCTTTCACATCCCTCTGCCCAACCTATTATGGGCTATGGTTTCCCTCCAGGAGGGGACAGCACCTCCAGCACTTTTCCCCCTCCAGGTAACATGTATCCGGGATACGGTATGCCCCTTCCTTTTTCCCACACTCCTGCTTACCTCAATGTTGCCCATCCTCACCCTTATCCTTACCCACAGCCTGGTGTCCCATCTCCTCCATCATTTGGACCTCCCACTCCCTTGCCTTCTCCGCCCCCGCAACCGCACTTACTACCCCCTCCAAGGCAAGTATTTGCGTAGCAAGGCGCGACTACTCCTCCTCCTTCTCAACAGAAGAGGAGAGGCAATCCATCTGCCTCTGGTAATCGTGGATCCAATCCTTCAAGTATTGATCCTAACACTGCTAACTAGCCACAGGGCTCTCAGCCCAAGCCGAACAGGTCGCTTCGCACCAATAATCCATGTTCATGTTGCGGTGTTTATGGTCATTACACTCACTATTGTCCCCTATTACCACAGATGCGACAGATGTGGGAGTCTCAGGCCACCGTGCAGGGACAACATTCCTCCCCTAATGTCCCTCCCAATATGACTACTTCTCAACCCGCTATGTTTACTGACCCTTTTCCTCAACAAGGATTTGTGGCTATCCAACCACCTCCTACCCTGGTATCCACTCAACCTTCCCCTTCTGGTTCCTTCGATTACCAAATCTTCATGATGGCCTCTGACCAACCTCTCACCGTCGACCTTAACCTTCAAACTTCGTCTCGTCAGTACTCCACACCCCCCGCTCCATCTGTCACCAAGTCCCCATCTTCAGGTACTACAGAGCCACACCCAATGGTCCCTTGAAAATCCCTTCGCCCAAAGCTGAGGTTCCCACCAAGATTATTAAGGGCCCATAACGTCGAAATTTTGCCTCTGGTCGGGCTGCCCATTCCTATAGCATAGTAGATGATCTGGCACAATCTCCTGCTTCCATTTCAACACTGGAACTCCTCCAGTCGTGTCCTTCTCAAAAGAAGTCTCTACTATCTGTCGTGGGTGCTGTAGATCCTGCTGATGACCAATTGATTGTTTTCGATGCCCGTCAGGCAGACCATCCCCCACTTCCTTCTTTTGTTGCTTTCCAAACCCCAGCCAAAATTTGAAATGCCAATGTCGCCCGGTGCATTATTGACAAGGGGGCATCTACCTGTGTGATGTCTGCTTCGATTTGGAAACAACTCGTATCTCCTGAGCTGGCCCCTTCCACAATCACCCTTCGTGCGTGGGATGGCCATGCCTCCCAACCCATTGGCCTATTCCGTAACTGTCCTATCACCCTTACGGGCAAGATTTTTTGTGTCGACGTTGAATTTATCGACGCCCCTCTTGACTATAACATTATTTTAGGGCGTAGTTACACCTATGTCATGTCTGTCGTCCCATCCGCAGTCCACCGCAAGATGTTTTTCCCACATAATGGAAATATTGTCACTATCAACCAGTTGACATATCATGAACCACAATCTCAGACCTCCCCTGAGTCCACTATCTCTGCTGTCACTAATAAGCCAATTGTTGATTCTTTGACCAGTGTTTCCCCCAATGTCTATAAAGACTCCTCCTTGATTGGAACCTTTCTGGACCCTCCTCCTGTATCTGAGCCTAGCTTGGCGCACGTTTGCATGATGCAATCATCTTTGGCTGACCTTACGCAGCCCATTGTGGCTAGTCAGCAACCTCAACCTCAACCAGCTCCTAGCCCTTTGCCCCCGCTAGCCAGCCTTCTTCCTTCTGAACCTTCTTCCCCCGCGCCTCTTTACCCTCCTGGGCGATTCCACCCAATATCAAACCCTTGGCACCATTCCTCCTAGCCATTTCCCTGCTGGTCAGATACCTTTCCTTGGCCCCCCTCCCGGAGCTTATTTGGTACCTATATTGGCCACCCTATCCCTCCCCAACTTGACCTTGGGTATACCCGTCTGGTATCTTGACCCTCCAGGCACTACCCTGCCGGGTCAACCCAAACCATATCTTACTTTGACCCCAGTTCAACCAATCCCCATGAATTCTCCTGCTGCAATAGTACCTCAGTCAGCTCAACAGGAACCACCTCCTGTTGCAACCGCTTCGGGTAAGAATGGCAAAGCTCACAGGGGGGCATCAAAGGACAAGCCTACCCCGATAAACCCTACCCCTTCTCAGCCTCCAAAGCATACCATCCAGTGTGCTTTGTGTGATGTTGTCAGTCACGCCACCCATACCTGTCCTGAATTACCACATCTCAAGACCATGGTCAATGAAACATTTCCGGAATCAGATATCCCTGAGGTCTATGTCACCATATTGGATTCCATCCCAAAACTTAAAAATTTGTGCACCAATCATCCTTGTTCTTTGTGCGATTTCCATGGACATTATACCCACCTTTGCCCCCGCCTTGACAAGTATCGTTCTTCTTTAGCTGCATACCGCTAATTCGAAGCCACACTTGCCCATAATCCTTCTTCACTAGCACCAGACCACCTATCTACCCCAATTAACATTTCCCATCTTGATATTGAAATGACTGAACCTTCAGCCACTATTTCTTACCTTTCCTCATCACCGCGTTCCCCGGCAACCAACCCCTTAGTGCCTTCCCCCGATGTTTTGCCTACCCACTCATCTGCTTACTCCTCTTTCACCCCGCATGATGGCGCACATTTGAGCCTTTCCCCTCCTAATCAGGTATCTCATATTTCCACCTCATCAGGTCATCCTATTCCCTCCACTCTTCCCATATTCCAGTCGGATGAAGACATCATGGAAGCCATGACCGAACCTGATTTTCTGTGGGACAATATGCACCATCGTGCATACTTCCTTCCACATCAATCCCATGACTAATATGTTGTCGAATCTAAAGACTTCATTCCCGATAAATTCGATTGGTTTAAAAACCCCATCCCTGCACCTGATGCTTTCGAAGAAGGCAATATGGCCAATATCTCTCCTACCATCAAAATAGACATTTCTATCAAACCAGGTATCGAAGAACATATCACCATGGGTGCCTAATGCACTCCGGAAGAAATTGAATCTTACACCAAACTCTTCAAAGAATTCCGTGATATTTTTGCCTGGTCCTACTCAGAAATGCTCGGACTCGATCCTGCCATTTTCGAACATCATATCGACACATGGCCTAATGCCCCTCCAGTCCGTCAAAAGTTGAGACCCATTCATCCCGCCAGACGTGAAGCCATCAAAGCTTAAATCGATAAGCTCCGGCAGGCTAGTTTCATTTATCCCATCGAATACACCACTTGGGTGTCCAACCCCATTCCCGTCCTCAAGAAACAAGGCACCATTCGTGTTTGCACCAACTTTCGCGATCTGAACAAAGCTTGTCCCAAAGACAACTTCCCCACACCATTTATTGAGCAAATCATTGATGAGTGTGCAGGGCACGAATTTCTATCCTTTATGGATGGCTTCTCCGGATACAACAAAATTTTTATCCGTGGTGCTGATCAACTTAAAACCGCGTTCATTAGACCGTGGGGCACTTTCGCATACCGAGTCATGCCATTTGGCCTTAAAAAATTCGGCGCCACTTTTCAACGAGCCATGTCTTATTGTTTCCATGACTTAGCTCATATTATCCTTGCCTATTTAGACAACCTTACTGCACGTTCTCAACATCGAGCGCAACACCTCCATGATCTGCATACAATTTTCCTCCGATGTCACAAGTATAACATCTGCCTTAACCCATTGAAATGTGTCTTCTGCGTTCCTGTCGGTCGTCTCCTCGGCTTCATAGTATCTAAAGATGGGATAACTCTCGACCCTTTAAAGTTTCAAGCCATTCTTGAACTTTCTATTCCTCGTACCTTACGCCAACTACAATGTCTCCAAGGTAAAGCTAATTTTCTTTGCCGATTCGTTCCTGACTATGCCACTACTGCACACGGCTTCCTTAGACTTCTTCGATCTCACACCCCATTTGTCTGGGATACCTACGCTCAAGAGTCTTTTGATTCCCTCAAGCATGCTCTCACATCCGCTCCCTTGATCTTTCCTCTTGAATTTGACCGAGATTTCATCCTATACATCTTTGCTTCCACCTATTCGGTTGTCGGTGTCCTTGTCCAGGAAGATGATAACGGTATCGAACATGTGATCTATTATTTCAGTAAGAACCTTGCCGGTCCACCTGTGTCCTACTTACATGAAGAAAAATTAGCACTAGCTATTGTGTTCTCGATCCAAAAACTACGTCATTATATCCTCATGCGTTCCACCAAGGTTGTGACTAATTCCAACCCCATGGCTTTCCTATTGAGTTGACGCATCCTCAATGGGAAGTACGCTCGTTGGGTCGCTATCCTCCAAGAATTTGACCTTGAATTTTTCACCCCAAAAAGTAAGAAAGGTTTAGTCCTTGCTGAACTCATTTCTGATTTACCTACCGGAACGCAAGACCCTCCAATTAATGATGCTCTTCCCGATGAAAATTTATTCGCCATCACCACCAACGATCCTTGGTAAGATGACATCCTTACTTACTTGCGAACCCAAAATTTCTCCCTTCATCTTGATCGTGATGCTCAATGACGTATCTGACACCAAGCCCCTCGCTACCTTATGATCGGTGATGACCTTTATCGTCGCGGAGTAGATATCATCCTTCGTCATTTCCTCACACACGCTAAAGCCGAGCAAGTCCTCAATGCCTATCATAGCGGCGCTTGTGGCAGCCACCTCTCTGGCCTCGCCAGCGCCCAAAAAATCATGCGCGCTGGGTATTTTTGGCCTTCTCTCCTTAGCGATTGCATTAAAGCAGTCAAACATTGTTCCAATTGCCAAAATTTCGCCCCTAAAGCACGAGCTCCCCCCGCTCCCCTCCATCCAGTCGTCACAGCTGGTCCTTTCTATAAATGGGCCATCGAATTCATGGAATGTCGGCCTCCATCTACTGGTAACCACAAATATATCATCGTGGCGGTTGACTATTTCACAAAATGGTCTGAAGCTATGCCAACATTCAACAATACGGCAGCCACCGCAGCCCTCTTTTTCTTTAACCACGTCATTTCTCGATTCAGAGTTCCAAAAAAATTGGTCTCTGACCATGGCCGACATTTTGAAGATGAGATTTGGCATGAGCTATCCTCACTATTGGGTTTTGTGCACCAATATTCATCCTCCTATTACCCCCAAGGGAATGGCCAAGTTGAAGCAGTCAAAAAAATTCTTAAGACCATGCTTCAACAAACGGTGAATAAGCACAAAACCAATTGGCATCTTATGCTCTTCCCTGCTTTGTGGGCTTATCATACTTCTGTTAAAACCGCCACCGATTTCACTCCTTTCCACCTTGTCTTTGGCGAGGAGGTATTCTTACCAATCGAGTGTGAAATTCCTTCCCTTCATTTGGCTGTCGAACTTCTCCCTGATACCCAACCTCTAGAACAATGACTTATCATGCTTGAGTGCGCCTCTAAAGACCATCGTGTTGCATTGCAAACTCTTGAAGCAACCAAAAAGCACACCAAAGCTCAATATGACTGAAAAGTACACCCTCATACCTTTCATGAAGGTGACCTTGTTCTAGTATATGACCAAGCCCACAATACCCTCGGTCATGGGAAGTTTGACTCATTATGGCTAGGTCCTTACATCATTAGTAAAGATCTTGGTAAAGGGACATATCTTTTAGAGGACTTTGAAGGCCACCCCCTTCCTACTCCTCGCAATGCACCCCATCTTAAGAGATTTTACCCTTAGCATTTCCCATTCGAAATGCATGTTTTATTTTCTTGTAGATAGCCAGCATATGTTTTTTTTCACCATTCACTACTTCACCAGGACACATTTTTTCCACAAAGTCTTACTTTACCTCTCCTCAAAATCGTATTTCCTCACTTACAACACATTTCCTTGGGGCACCGCTTTGCCTCCATATTCATTCTTGTTTATGTCGATTTCCCTCATGAGATACCATTTTGTACTCATGTTTTATGGTCCCCTTTGGACCTTTCCCCCATTTCATCATCATCATTAGTGTCCCTCTCTTAGTCGCTCCATTATTTTCTCTCGCGCCTTAGTTGAGGATCCCTTATTGCCTCACCTATGGCAGACCTCCTTCTGTCGACGTAAGCTCATTTACTCCAGAAGCTAGGGCGGTGTACCTTGGTTCGAGCTCCTTTCAACATGATCGCAATCTGTATACTTGATGGTCCAGTGATGCAGCAGCAGCTATTGGTGATTCCCGGGTGTGTGTGAGATGTCTCAACCCTCATGAGGGGGTGGCCCTGCAGGTAGCCCCCCACATGCCCGGATGACTTCTTCATTTCAGCCTTTGATGCAGCTCCTTACATTTGATGATGTCGGCCTCAGCCGCTTGCAGTGCCTTTTTTATTTGCATGTATCATTCAGATTTTGCGAGCCCTTCCCCATGTGTAGGGGGAATTTGGGTTGTATTTGTCTCTCATGTACTAAAATTTTATTGTATAAGTCCTAACTGTTATTTCAGGCACAACATGTATGTGGGATTCATCATTCTATTTTTCCGGCACGTATTTATGCCAGCATGTACTTTATGGCCCGGTTCCTTGTTTACTGGACATACTATTCTTTTGTACTTTGTCTTGGCGGGCATAGGTATGCCTCCCCCGCCGTCTTTTGCACAGGTACCACTTCATAAACTAGAGACTTATTGCACCTGTAAGTCTTGTCTCTTCAGGGTCTAGTCTTTTAGCACATTAGACTACCTTCCATTTCTCTCTCTGACTTCCCTCTTGCTGTCTAGTGATTGAGTTCTTACAACGTACTTCGGTCATATGATTTTCTCCCAACACCCGTATGTTGGGGGGGAATTTTTTAAACCATTTTTTGGTCATCTAACCTATTATCATTAGATGAACCCAAGTACACCATGTAAGACCAATTTTACCCTAAGTAAAATTGCTTTCACTATGTGAAATAACTTAGTAAAACACCTTTATTAAGTTGTTTATGGTCTAAACAGGAAACCCCAAAAGGAAATAATAAACAAATCTATATTTGTTTATATTTCTTGGTCATATTTAACCCAAAACAAGGAAATTAATTAAATAAATCCTTATTTATTTAATTATTTCCTAAGAATAAGTTATTTAAATCATTATTTAAATAATATTCTTAGTTAAATTTGACTAAATCATTTATAAATAATTAAATAAGCCATTATTTATTTAATTATATTCCCACCATTTCCCTAAAATAATAAATAAATCATTTATTTATTTATTATTTATAAATAAAGGAATTGACCCAAGTCAAAAATCCTTTTCCCTCCAACAAATATAATAAAATATTCCTAAAGGGTGGTTCTAGAATTTGATTAATAATATTTTATTCATGCGCCAAGTTCTAGACCGCCCTAATATTTTGTTATAAATAGAAGGGTTCTCCCATTCATTAGTCACCTTCCATTGCATTAGATCACTCTGGATCTATACACTTGGTCACATTTTTTCATTTTTTCCTTGTGAGCTCCCATTGAGTTCTATGTTTGTCTGGATTTTCTACACCAACAAGAGAGAGAAATTTTAGATCTGAAATGTTGAGGACTGTCAAGAACCCATCCCATTGAGGAGAACCGGAAAACACCTTTCTTTTTTTCCTCTCAGGTGCCCCCTTTTTAATATAATATAAAACATTCTTTCAAATATATCGTTCTTGTCTTGTCTATTGGATGCATGGAGCCATATTTCATTTTTACTGCTTAATGTATTTTATTCTTAGATATGAATTTGTGCAGCAATATTTGGATCAACTAACTGCAGACTTAAAGATATTGGCAGCCATAGTTGATGTTAGGGCTATTTTTTATGCGTAGCTAAAGTGGTCTTTTACGACGAAAGATTCATACTAACAATCGCGACCTGTTAGGACAAGGATCGTGAGACCTCTGCTGCAGCTACATCGATCATGTTGGACTACAAGTGGCACAATCTATCCCAACTCGTTTCATTATTTAACTAGGAACTAGCACATTAGCATGTCCTCTTGTTTCTAGACCCACTCTAGGGTTAGAGGGATCATCCCTGTCCATAGAGAGGATTTACCTACACAACAAGTTGTATACCTTGAGTTGAGGCACCATGCTAGGGGCATGCCCACTTTTCAAGCATATTTTACCTTTGTTTTAAGCTTGTGTAAAAATGAAACCAATTTCAAGTAGAGTTTCCTGATTTCAAGCTTGTGTAAAAATGAAATCATTACCATTTTACCTCTTGTGATTTCCATTTTATTAGCCTATTTTTTCTGATATATGAGACTATATATGAAAAGGGACTGTTGGAGTTTTCTTTTTCGCTTCTTTTCAAACTCTCTAAACATGAAAATATGTCGAGTTCTTCCTTTGTCAGACTCGTTAAACCCTAAATGACATCGGAAATCGTCGTCATGACGTAACCGAGTTCCTCCTTCCTAGGGCTCGTAAAATGTACTAGGATGTATTTGTCTGAAGGACAAACTTACGTGACAAGCATATGATATCCCTTTCAAGATTTTTTTCCAAAATAATTGGGGTAATCGCCAGAAATGGTGGGGGAAATGGAACTAATTCTCAATCGTGACGGAAGTACGTCGCTCTTGAACATGACACTCATTTGCATTCCTGTCTGGTTGGGGACATCTCATTTCATCATTTTTTCCTCCATGGGTTTGGGTAATCTGTTTTGACCTCTCATCTTCTCTTTTCCATGTCATCATGACCTCTGACCCCTTGATGTCAAATACTGCCAAATCCAGAGTCGTTTCGTCGATATGTTCAAGAGAAGTTTCCGATTGCAGTTTTTTCCTCTGTCTCATGTCAGAGATGAGGGAAACATTATGGCACTCCTTCGACCTGGTCACTTCTTGTTGACTTCAGCTCATTATCAAGGAAGTTGGTATAGAGACTCCCTTCCGGTACCTTGGAGCTTGCATGCTTCAATGGAAAGTTCTTCTCATTCGACGATAGGTCCACATCATTGGCCTTCGATCGAGTGATTCTGCAGGTGTTCGATGCAAGATCACTGTTCACATTCCGTGGATTGTACATGTTGTACCTTGAGATCCATTGTTATTATTGGTGGTTTCTCTCGTGCCTTTCAACAGCTTTCATCATTGGCTGGTAATCAGGTGACTTTCTTGCATGTTTGACTTCAGCTCAAATATTCGCATGCTTGAATTTGTACTTGTTCAGGCTGAGATGGAGTGCAAGACCCTGGGTTTTGTATTATAAGATCCAGGCTGCGGGATATTTTGGTTTATCATGATTATATGCATGACTCTTTTGATTGTATGGCTGCGACCATAACTGAGTCTATTTGTTGATCCTTATTGCTGGATGGTTGTGTCCATACCTCGGATCTCAGTTTATATATGTACTCTATTATGGATGGTTGCGCCCATACCACATGTTCATGTATCAGAGATATCAATTGTATTTGTACTTGCATGTCTTTCGATATCGGTGTTTGGTTCAAACACATTCTCGTAAATCATTTCACCCCTCCCTCTCTCTCGGACCTCATGCTTTAGGGGGCATCTATTACACAGCATTTTGTCGATGTCCCTAAAATTCCCATCCCGCACATTGGAGGACCATTTCTGTGATTTATATAAAGTGTCATGCCTTGCAAAGACCATAATTGCATCCCTTGCCATGAGGAGAAAATTTCCTTTGTTAACTTTTCCATGAGCAGACCACCAAAAATACATGTTTTTGGTTTGGTGCTGGCAAGCTGTTATGCCCTCGCGTCGATGAAGGAAATTAACATTGAGCCCCGCGCCCATTTGTGCACTATCCCAGTGAGCTACCCATGCCAAGCTTTTTTTGGAATGATTTTTAAATATAGAGGCGAAGTTTCCATGCTAACTACTCTGTGAGCGATTTAGCTTGGGTTGTTCGACTGCATAACGATGAACACCTTCCTTTGGCCTCTTGTTTCCACCTTTCGGGGGAACCTCCCAAAGGATAAAGCCTCCCTTCCACCATTTGAGGGATCCCAACCTCCTCCTCTCCCTCTATAAATAAATCTATCTCACATTGATACAGCTAGCTGAACCTTTATAGCTGAATAGTTGAAGAGTAATTATTGAAGTGAGATAGAGCAAAGAGAGATACCCTTGTCGAGAGAAAGCTTAGGCTTTTGCCTCGCTACATCCAAATTCCTCAACAAATGCTCGAGACGCACTTCGACTGGACCCACTAAAGGAGGTTGTGACATCAAGGCTCTGGTTGTAATCTCTTTCTTTCTTTTAATATATATGTGACTGATGTTCTGGTTCCCATCTAGTGTCAAAGTGATTTACATTATGCAATATGTTTAATCTTCCTTGACTGATTAGCTAGTTATGAATGCAATTATTATCATGTATGTTGCTTTTGTCCTTTGATCTTTGTGCAGACACCTGAATACCATTTTTGAAGGATCGTGACGTGTCGGGACAAGGATCGTGAGACCTCTGCTACAACTACATTGATCGCATTGGACTACAGATAGGAAAATCTATCCCAACTCGTTTCATTCGTTAACTAGGAACCAGCACATTAGCATGTCCTCTTGTTGCTAGACCCACTCTAGGGATAGAGGGATCGTCTCTATCCATAGAGAGGATTTACCTACACAACAACTTGGCGACTCCACTAGGGATCAGTGTGAGTTTTTCGTCTCATTGTTTGTTGAGAGTTTTCCTTGTCGAGTCAACTTTGGTCATTTGATTGCTTCTATACCTTTCCTGACTTGCTTGACTTTTTGAATCCTCCTTTTCAGCTCTAGAGTGTCAAGATTGACCTCTACTCAGTATTTTTCTCCTTTTCCCATAGTTCTCTGGCTTGGTGCATTTTTCTTTGAACAGTCACACCAATTGGCACTAGTTTCCTTTCTTACAGCTGTTAGGCACGGATTACAGTCGTGCCGAATCTTGTAGGATTTTTTTTGGCCTTCTTCCTAAGTCTTTGGTCAGTAGTTCTTGGCTCTGGGTTGTTTCTTTACTTTGCAATTGGTCTTTTGGAATTTCTTTGACTCTCTAGTCTCATTTTTTCTCAGTTGTTTTTCCATTATTTCATCAATGAATTTTTGTAGCCCTAGGGTTTCTAGGTCTTGTGTTGTATGTTTAGCCTTCTCCTCAATAAGCCTCCTGAGTTGAATTCAAGTAAATTTTATCTCTGTCATCTCAATTCGTTGGTCGATTACATTATTATTTCTTGACCATTCGTGTCTTTGGCTTGTTGAATGATCACTTGCGTTTTCATTTAACTCTCCATTTCGTCACTTCAAGCATAGATCACATTGCTTGTTTGGATCGTTTTGAAATATTTTGATTTTCTTGAAAGAGTGCATCATTGGTTTGAGTGTGTTTTAATGTTTGTATTGTGTTTAATTTATTCATTTTAGATATTTACATTCATTGTGCTCAAAAATAGTGTTCAATTGCTTTTTAGTGTAATAGTGCATCGTGTGCTTCATTCACCTAAAAAAACAAAAAAATGCATTCTTTCGCTTGAATCAAAATGAAAATTTATTTTGCATAACTAGCTCTTAGTGAACTAGGAAAGAGTTTTTCATTTATCGTTTGATTGTAAGATGCATTTGGTAGGGCCTTGAAACTAAAACATTGATTCAAGATCAACCCTAAAATCAACTCAATCAATCTAAGGAAGCATTGAAACTTAACACTCACATTTATAGGTCTAGGCTAGTGACGTGTTCCAGCGTCATTAAGCCTAGTAGTTTTCATTCGCCATCTGGATTTAGACAGTGCTAGTATGGACTTGTGCTCCTCGTACCATCCCATATATAAAGGGAGACCCTCCTAGGTTAAAATCCTTTATCCATAGGAAGCCGAGTCTACTGCCCTGTAACCATGATACACCGAACACAGCATTCGGGGAGACTACTTGCACGTACGTTAAGTCCTTGGTAATTTCTCTCATTTGATCACCAAGGTGTATATGGCAGTTCACGGAAACTTGGTACACCCTCTTGCTTAGATTACCTAAGTAGTCATTTTTTCCTTTTCGTGACTCTCTAAAAAGTGAAAAGATCACCAATCTCTTTTCCTTTCACACTCGTTTCAACCTGAAAGGTATAGAGTCACCTTTTGCCCATTTCTTGACTCTTAAAATATGAAACGGTAGAGTTTTCTTTCAATGTCGTAAAATATTAACTGCCCACGAAATATTCCTGGTTAAAGTTATCTTCCTTAGTGTTTTGTTTTAGGGTTGTTTCCAATGGAAAGGTTTCCAGAGTTTACCAACTAGGGAATCCCCTTCGAAGGGAATCCTGGTTCTTTTCCTAGTTTTGGGAATGTTGGTGCTCCTTATATGGCAACATTGTCCTTGCCTGGTTTAACTGTTGGGTTTCCTGTTTGGTTATTCTCGACCTCTCTAGTCTCGAGTGTTCCACCTAATGTACAACCATCCCCTCCACCTAAAAGATGTCATGTTGATTCAAAGGTGGACCTCTCTCCTTCTTCGCCTATTTCTTCATCCTCCTCTTCTACTTCGCCTAGTGGAAGTCTAGATTCTAGTAATCAGGTGGCTAATAAGAAGAAGAAGAAGACGAAAAAGAAGAAGTCAGATAAGGGAGAGGCCAACTCTACAGATATTGCGCCTAAGAAATCTTCCCTTGATAAATCATCCAACCTTCCACGGAAAGTCAAATTCCCTTGCATGTTGTGCAAAGGTGACCACCTTCTTCGAGACTGCCCTAGCATTTCCAAGGTACTTGAAGCGCGATCCGACGACCGTCCGCTGTTTCCTTTGGCTCCTGGAAGTCATATTGGTGGCACATCTCAACTAGCCATGATAAGACTCATAAGAAACAGGGTAAGATTACTAATCCCTGTAAGTTGTGTGAAGGGCATCATCCCATTCACCTTTTTCCGTACATGGATGAAGCCATGAGAGTGTTGGACAAACCTATTGTTTCTGCACCCTGCCTTCTGGTTGGTTACCAGAAGCTCTCTTCGAGTCCTCCACTAGTTGATTCAACAATCGGTCAAGATCCATCCTTGGTCGATCTCATTCCCTCGAAAATTCAAAGTCACGAATCCATTCTCGACCAACCATTGGTCATGGAATCAGTCGATCTGATTCCACTTATGGCTCATCAGATATTTTGCATCGAGAGTGGATCTAATCCCCCTCACGTTCTTCTTGTTTCTTCAGATTCCTCAGACTTGGAGAAAGATCCTCACGTCCCTATGACTCAATAATTTTCCCTTCCTGCTCCCATATCTGAGGTCTAGGAGGAGGCTCCTCTTGCTCCAGTAACACCAAGGGATGACCATCTCATTTCGATGGTACCCCCTCCAAGTATTTTGGTCCCTTCCTTCGATATGGACCAATTTGAGAGATATCGCCTTCCTTCTTATGTGCCTTTTGAGATCATGGTAAAGACCTTTGATGTCGCCATACCCAGAAAAATTATAGATGAAGGCATGTATATTAGTGTTCTGTCTTCAACTACTTGGAAAGATTTTGGTTCTCCACCACTTGTGCTTGTTACCCAAAATCTCTTGGAATTTAACAGAGGAACCAGTCAACCATTAGGGATCCTTCCGAAGTTGTCCATCACTTTGGGAGGAAAAACCATATGTATAGACGTGATGGTTGTTCCAGGCCCCTTGGATTTTAATTTACTCTTGGGGCGTGACTATGCTTATGCCATGGGCGCACTTGTCTCCTCCCTCTTTCGTGTGATCTGTTTCCCACACAAAGGTCAAATTGTGACTATTGATCAGCTTTCATTCTTTGGTCCTGAGGTGGCAGCTAGCCCACCATTATCCCTGCCAAATGTTTATCCACCGGTTGTATCTTCCCCGCCATGGGTGAATTATGTGGCCACTTGTTCGTTGCCCTCATCCAGTGATAATGCCATCAGGTACCATTTACTGGGGGCATTCGATCGCGATTTCCAATACGTTGTTCTCCCATTAGATGCGAAACTCTTGGAAGCCATGACTTCTTATTCATCATGATCAGCTCATCGGGGCATAGTTCGTTTTTTTGTGGCAATCCCCTTAAAAAAATGAAAGAAGCTCATCCGAGCAGAGTTCATTTTCTTGTGTCAAGCTCAAAAAATTAAACACGCTAGTTGGAGCAGAGTTCATTTTCTTGTGTCAAGCTCCTTAAAAAATGAAACAAGTTGGTCTGAGTATAGTTCGTTTTCTTTTATCAAGCTCCTTAAAAAATGAAACAAGATCTTCTGAGGATGGTTCGTCTTCTATGTCAACCTCGTTAAAAAATGAATTAGGTCATGAGGATAGTTCTTTTAATGTATCAGCCTCGTTAAAATAATGAAACACGTTTTGTCCAATTCGAGTCTTGGATCAGATCTTGTAAGATCCCAGTCGAGTCTTTTTATGATCTCATAATTTGAACCTTCACTCAATCCGCTTTTCATTAATTGCAGCTAGACTGAAGCTTGGGGGGGATATACCCCAAATTGAGTCACCATGTTGAGGGCATGCCCACTTTTCAAGCATATTTTACCTTTGTTTTAAGCTTGTGTAAAAATGAAACCAATTTCAAGCAAAGTTTCCTGATCTCAAGCTTGTGTAAAATTGAAACCATTACCATTTTACCTTTCGTGATTTCCATTTTATCAACCTGTTTTTCTAGATGAGCCTTGGTTTTCTCATTCCATCGTTACAATCTGCTTGGCCAGTCATACACCTTCACTTGATTGTTTTACCCATTCCTGAGGAACCACTGCGATGAGTGGTCTTGTTAGCCAACCCCTTGACCTTTATTTATTCTGATCAGTTCCACCATCACCAGAACTAGTTGCTACCCTTAATGCCACTCGTTCCTCCAGGAGGAGTCACTTTTCATCTCTTTTCTGACTCTCAAAAATTAAAAATATTGTCGAGACGCTTGTCATTTTGAACTCGTTTAAGGCTGTGAAATGTCATCTGCCCAGTATACATTTACCCCTTTTTTGGGCTGGGATAGATTATTTATGAAAAAGGAATACCTTAGCCTATCGCAACTAAGAGGTTCTCTCAGAAACATTTTTCTACTTTTTCGGATCTGTGAGAGTTGTTGGGGTTCCTATGTTTTGGTCAGACTAGAAAAACAAAAAAATAAGACAACATCAAACCGCTTTGGGATTCAAGGATCTAGCCCTCCTGAATCCAGAGAGGGATCTCTCTATGAATGAGTTTAAAGATGTGATCTTTAAAACTTGAAATGTGCTTTTAGGCTAGTTATGAAGAGCATGGGTTTTGTTTGTTTTTGGTTGGACAAAGACATGATGAAGGTGAAATAAATTCAAAATAAAGGGTGAAGATGTCTGCAAATGAAGGAATGATTCGGCTGACAGAAAAGGCAAAGACAGTTTTAACCCATTGGGCTATGGAGTCATAGGATTATTTTAATTGGACAGCAAGGTTCAAGAAGGATCTATGGGGCAAGTCACTTATGTCAAAGGATCTCTTAAAGTGATTTATGGAATGAAACAGATAGGAAATGTAGAAACAAACAAATGAAGAACAGTGAACAGCCTAAGATCAAATAAGTTCTTTCAAACTATTTTTCTTCGGCATGTACTTAGGGAAAACATAAAAGTATTATGAGATCAGGTAAGTGCTTTTAAACCATCCTGCATTGAAGTACTTTTAGTTGGAAAACATTTTTTTTAAAACAGTTAGAATAGCTTAAGATCAGGCAAGTGCTTTCAAACTACCCTACTTTCAGCATATTCTATAAAAAAAACACAGATAACAGTCACAAAGAGAAATTTAGATCATGCAAGTGCTTTGAAACCAACCTGATTTAATATACTCTTCAAAGAGAACGTTTGAATGAAGAAAACATAGAAATAAAGCTTTCAGTAAGAGTAGGTTACTGTTGAGAGTAAATCTTAGCTCTATGTTTGCTGCTCTTTATCAAAGAAAGTGGACAGAGTGAAAAACATTAAAGAAAATAACAATTGACAGTGAGGAACACATCACCATTGACACAAATCAAGATCCCATAAATCAGAAGCTTGTATTTGTTGTTCAAACCAGTTACAATCAGCAAGCCCAGTGGGTCTCTACAACTTCGAACTTCTCATATCAGTTTATGTATCTTCAAGTCACAAACAGGGCATCAGTAACTTCAAAAACCATTACATGCATTCAGATGTCCAGAGACCAACATTTTTTCATCTTATACAAAATTATTTATAGAAGAATGAGGAGATGGGATCTGATAAAAGATATCCTGGGTCAATTAATATAGACTAATGACTCCTCTGCCTTTGAGGGGCTCGATGAAGAAATTTACAGATGATTTGTCTGTATTAAATTGATGTACATTTATGAATAAAGCTCGGTGGGATCCTTTGTTGACTTTTGTGGCTCTGTGTCATGTTGAAGTAACTCTGTTGCTACTCCCCAAGGTCTAATGATCGAAATATTTGCTTCTGGGCTATTCTTAATCTTTAAAATAGTTCTGCCGACAATTAGAGATAAGATCTTTGATTTATATTTAATTGTTCAACTATCTTCGGGCAAACACCTCTTGTTTTAGATTATGACTAAGCCTTATTTGATTACTGTGAGGCTGCGGGTACCTTTAGGAGATGGAGAGGGTTCGATTAGCCTCTGCTTGGGGCGGTGGAAGTTTTCTCGAATCGACAGTTGTCTTCATCTCTTCCCAAAACACCTTTAAGTTACTTGAGATCTGTGTTTTAGGTCTGATCAGGCTTATCCTGTGTCTTCCAGTATTTATGATGTTTTTATCCATGGTTTTAGGCTTTTGATTTGTTGAATGTATGCCTTAATCCTTCAAACTGTGCTAGGAAATCTTCAAACACTGATACTCTTTGTTTCTTTTATGCATTGTTGTGTCTTGTTGATGTGTAGGCTGCGCAGGGCTCATATGGCATCAATGCCTCATGAAACATTGACGTCGTGGAGTTTGAGCCCAGAAAATGGTTCCCTTTAATGAATCAGAGGCGCGGGAATCATCATTCCGCGCCTTCAGCTTTTTCTTTCAATATTATGGAGAACCATTATCACCTGCAAAACACGGAACCAATTAAGAAATCCTGCGTTTTGGGTTAAACTGCTTTAGAAGCGTGGGAAGAGAGCAGGGCCGTTGGATGGCATCATCCAACGGTTGGGATTCATTTAGAAGTGATCAAAGGAGAGTGGAGGAAAAGAATAAATCAGATCCGTCGATCATGCGGAGATCAACGATGGGGATTATTCAAAAAAAAAGCATAAGGTGAAAAGGCAATGGAATAACGCGGGAAAGATCTAGGTTGTCCAATCTAGACACATGGGTGGTCCAAATTCAATCGGAGGGTCGCAATCGGCGGGGAGAGAATAAGGGTGCAATGGAAATCGCCGATGTGATTGTGCAATCGGGGAGGGCGATGCGATTGCACGATCGGGGAGGGTGATGCGATTGCACGTTAACCATTGATCTGATGATTAGATCAACGGTGGGGAATGAATCGGAGGGATGGCTAATTGGGGGAACAAAAAAATGCACCAAATGAAAATTGAGATGTTGCGCGAGCTGTTTGATCTGCTTCAGATCGATGGCAGATATTTATTTTTATCATATATGGCGGAAAACCTTAATACTTCATGAAAAACCCAAATTTCAATATAAAACAAAGTTTTGCTGTCGGGCAGATTAATATATGTATGGAATGGTCATGGCACCCGATTGCGGGCCCTTTGATTATATGAAATGATAATAGGTCCAGGGCTTATATATAAAGGGCCAATCGCATCAGAACTGTCGTGCCCGGTCTTTCAATCAACCCATTGTGAATTTTTCCGATGCGATTGTGCTTCGGGTCTAGCACCTGGTTCTAGGGTGCGGGCACATCGAGGGGAAGTGGTTTAGGCTTAGCCCAAGGGGGCTTAAGTCTTTAATACAAAAATGGGTTTTTTTATAGATTTTCAATGTTTTTCAAAGGATTTTGAGGATTTCGGCAGAGTTTAGAAAAGAATTTTAAACTCTGCAAAGGAGATTTTATGAAGGGGAAATGAGGAAAATGGAAAACAGCGGAAAATGATGGGAAAAAAGAGAGTAAAATGAAGGTTAGTTTCTAAGTGGAGAAAGGGGAGAAAGGGGATTTTGCAGCAATCTTTCTCATAGAATTTTCAACAGAATTTCTGAGTTCTGAAGGGAAATGAAGATTTTTAGACACGGGCATGAGATCTTCCAGAGGCTTCAAGAGATAACATTTTGGTAATGAAATTGTTTCTTGAAGACTGAACAATGTTTTGGCCACCTTTTGATAGAACAAATTTTATAGGTGGCCAACAAGAATATCTACGAAAAGGGACTGCTGGATTTTTATTTTCCACTTCTTTTCAAACTCTCTAAACATGAAAATATGTCGAGTTCTTCCTTTGTCGGACTCGTTAAACCCTAAATGACATCAAAAATCGTCATCATGACGTAATCGAGTTCCTCCTTCCTAGGGCTCATAAAATGTACTAGGATGGATTTTTCCGAAGGAAAAACTTACATGAAAAACATATTATATCCCCTTTAAGCTTGTTTTCCAAAAATAATTGGGGTACTCGCCAGAAATGGTGGGGGGAAATGGAACCAGTTCTTAGTCGTGTCGGCAGTTTGTCACTCTTGAACATGACACTCATCTGCATTCGTGTCAGGTTGGTGACATCTCATTTCATCATTTTTGCCTCCATGGGTTTGGGTAATATGTTTTTAACTCTCGTCTTCTCTTTGCCACGTCATCATGACCTTCGATCCCTTGATGTCAAATACTGCCAAATCAAGAGTCATGTCGCTGATATGATCAAGAGAAGTTTCTGATTACATTTTTTTCCTCTATCTCGTGTCGATGATGAGGGAAACATTATGGCCCTCCTTTGACCTGGTCACTTCCTGTTGACTTCAGATCATTATCCAGGAAGTTGGTCTAGAGACTCCCTTCCGGTACCTTGGAGCGTGCATGCCTCAATGGCAAGTTTTTCGCATTCGATGATAGGTCCACATCATTGGCCTTCGATCGAGTTATTCTACAAGTGTTCGACGCCAGATCACTGTTCACATTCCGTGGATTGTACCTGTTGTAACTTGAGAGTCATTTTCATTATTGGTGGTTTCTCTCATTCCTGTTAACAACATTCATCATTGGTTGATAATCAGGTGACTTTCTTTCATGTTTGACTTCAGCTCACATATTCACATGCTTGAATTTGTACTTGTTCGGGTCGAGATGGAGCGCAAGACCCTGGGTTTTGTCTCATAAGATCCAAGCTGCGGGATATTTTGGTTTATCATGATTATATGAAAGACTCTTTTGATTGGATGGCTACGACCATACCTAAGTCTATTTTTTTATCCTTATTTTTGGATGGCTGCGTCCATACCTCAGATCTTAGTTTATATATGTACTCTATTATGGATGGCTAGGCCCATACTACATGTTCATGTATCGGAGATATCAGTTGTATTTGTACTTGCAGGTCTTCCGACAGGGGTGTTTGGTTCGAACGCGTTCTCGTAAATAATTTCACCCCTCCCTCTCTCTCGGACCTCATGCTTTAGGGGCATCTGTTACACAGCATTTTGTCACCATCCCTCCAATTCCTATCCCGAACATTGGAGGACCATTTTTGTGACTCATATAAAGTGTCATGCCTTGAAAAGACAATCATTGCATCCCTTTCCATGAGGAGAACATTTCCTCTGTTAACTTTTCCATGAGCAGGTCATCAAAAATACATGTTTTTGGGTTGGCGCTAGCAGGTCATTATGCTCTCGCGCCGATGAAGGAAATTAACACTAAGCCTCATGCCCATTGGCACACTATCCCAGTGAGATACCCACGCCAAGTTTTTTTTGGAATGTTTTTTAAATATAGAGGCAAATTTTCCATGCTAGCTACTCTGTGAGCGAGTCAGATTAGGTTTTTCAACTGCATAACCACGAACACCTTCCTTTGGCCTCTTGTTTCCACCTTTTGGGGGAACCTCCCAAAGGATAAGGCCTCCCTTCCACCATTTTAGGGATCCTTCCAATGAAAACTTCTCAATCATATCAATCAAGAGTGTATACATTCCCTTCGATTATGTTAGCTCTTGTTATCAATTTTCTTGTATTTGAATTTATAATTTCACCTACCTTGGATTTAAACATGAAATCATACCCTTGATAACAAATTTTACTAATGCTCAATATATTTTGTTTCAGTCCTTCAACATATGATCTGAAAATGAAACTATTTGTACTGCTATGCAAAGTATCCATTTCCACGTAATTTAATGTGTAAAGTGTTCTCAATGACTTGCAAGTTAAACAAAGTAGATTTGGTAATGTTTATGAGTTTTATGTGTGAGGATTTGTTATTTAAATTTATTGTTTAATATATCACAGCAGAAACACACAACAAGAAAAATTCACCATGGCACAACACAGCAAACTAATGAGGTATTTCACCTCTCTTGGGCTACATCTGTCGGTCCAAGGCTCCCCAATAGTATTTCCTTGCTCTATTAATTTGCTCAAAATGGTTACACATTGAGAAATATGCCTAAACAGGAAAAACAAGCTGTGAATTTGACTTCAGAAGATAGAAATAAGCTAAAAATGGCTTTTGTTTCACCTCAAACAGTGAAGTACAACCCAATACAGCGCCATCTCCCTGATGGCCCTAATGGCTCTTTCCTCTTCCCTAAAGAAAAAATGGCTGAAGAACACCTCTTTTTGCTCTGAAACCTATCCCAAACACTCCATAATGCTGAAGAAATCCAAAATTGACTAAAATTTTGCTCCATTTGGTTCAATATTGAGGAAGTTATGACCTCCCAAAGAAAATTGCCCAATGTCACTAGAAAACCCCACCAAATGTGGGATAACATGCCGGATTTGGTGGAACGCACCCCAAATAAGGAAAAACCACTAGCAGTTATCATAAATGTTGGAGGGGTGCATTGATGTGGTCACATATGACCAATCGAACCGCCGGCGGAAAAATTTGTAACAACAAATGTGTCATTAACCTTAACTTAACGCGTGGCCACATGATGTGGCTTCCCA
This sequence comes from Pinus albicaulis, assembly GCA_034641835.2. Taxonomy (NCBI): domain Eukaryota; kingdom Viridiplantae; phylum Streptophyta; class Pinopsida; order Pinales; family Pinaceae; genus Pinus; species Pinus albicaulis. The sequence goes on from CM076581.1 coordinate 108,027,271, forward strand.
ACTACTACCGTGGCTGTCGGGACTATTGGCTCCTGGTCATCAGGGCAAGATCATGTCAAGGTTTGAGCTATCCCTAAGGGTCTAGCCCCTTTGGTTTTCCACCTGTTTAATTTTTAAAACATAAATAGCATCCGCTACCCATCCTTGTTAAGAACCACTCAATAACTCGATTGGTCGTGGAGCTGTGCTTGCGGGGGCTAGACCCACGTTCGAATCCTGTTGTTTGCAAAACATTTTTGTAACGTCAAAACTCTTCAGGCTGGGGCCACATGGCAGCCTCTGGGCTTGCCACGTGGCACCCATTAATTAGCCAGAAACAAAACATGTCAATCCATTGACCAATCCACAATTTCCAATTGTCACAAAATGATTTGCCCAGATCGAATATTCTAGGGAATATTTTGGAATATTCTTGAAATATTCCTTGGAATATTCTTTTTTTAATTTTTTCAAATTCAAAAATTCAACTTTGGTCAACTGGATTTTGGATTTTACTGGAGACTTCAAACCTTCATAAATTTCACATACAACGTCGGTTTTGAGTCCCGTTCACGGTGCCAGAATCACAGCGACGAGACCTTTCGAGTCGTTTAGACTGGAACCATTTCTGAGAATTTCCATTTTTTAGCATTTTCTACACTTGGACATGATCTCCTTGTCACACCTCCCCAATGGGAAGCTTTTGGACCCCAAAAGCTCTCTGAATTACAGAAACTGAAGATGAGACTGATTCCCCACTCTTCCAACTTTGAACCACTAAAATCTTCCTAACTTCATCAAATTGAGCTTCTCATAAAAAGATAAATTCTTCCTTGAATCTGTCGATCGATTGTTGCTAACATTGACTGAGTCATGATGCAAATTTTTGGAATTTGCTGAAAAGCAACTAAAATTTGTAGAAATCATACTATTCCTACAATTTTCTACCTTCAAAGGAAACTGGAAATAAGATTCACCTTGCCAACTGTCCTTATGATGAATTTTTTCTGAATGAGCCATGTACTTGTGTCGATTCCCGACCAAGTTTTCTTGCCATACCAACCTGCCATTTTGGAACCAGCATTGATCCATGCTGAAATTTGTGTCCTATTTGCTTGCATGCTTTTCCCTTTCTTGGATTCTTGCACCACTTTGCACTGACACTTTTTTCTCTGCACCGATCAACACCAAATACACCTTGTGCAACATCTTGTCATCTTCTTCCAAAGACAACCTGCTTTCAGACTGAAACATTTCATCATTTACATCAGCAATAACATGAAAAGCATTATGTACAAAATATTTTTACTTAATCATCAACAAAGTCAAATTTTGACTTGCATTGACAAGCCTTTTCAATTGCCCTACATTCACTAAAGAATATTCTAGCTTCTTCCGATGTGCTCTCACAATAAACTCCTTGCCATCCTTGAATAGGTGATACTTGTTCTCATGGCAATGGAAGATCGCTTTTCTATCATATAAGTACGGACTACCCAACACCACACCTGTAATTTCAAGCAGTACCACATCTAATTCAACCAAGTCAACATAATGAGCTGTTATGGCGAAGCGCAACATGCACTTCCTTGAAACTTGTAAATTAGCATCCTTGCAAATCCATCCAAGTGGATATGGCTTTGGATGTGGAATGGTTTCAAGTTTCGGCTTCTTGACTAAGTCTTCTGAGATGAGTTTTTCTTGAGACCCACTGTCAAATAGTGTGTATATCTTTGTGTGTTTGTAAATTATCCTCACATGAAATAGCTCAATCCTCCTCTCTTCATTTGGAGCTTCTATGTGACAGTTTAAAGTGCTAGAACTGGGATTTGTTTCTTTTACAATCTCTCTTTCCCCTTTATGTTATTTAGTGCCAAAGCTATGATTTCAATTTCACCTCCTGATTCAGACCCTAAGTCTTGTTCAGCTATTGCAACCATTTTTCCTTTTTCTTTGGCCTTATCTTTGGTTTTAAATTTTTATGGCTTCAATTCCGGATGAAGTTTCCAGCAGTGGTCTTCATCATGGCTTGTTTTGGAACAATTTTTACAAAAGAATTTTCCTTTTTCTTTCCTATAGTTTGCATTTATTTTTCTTCCTTTGCCTTTAAATTCACTACCCTCATTCCCATCAAAATATTGTTTACCTCTAGCCTCTAAATGTGTGGCTTGGACACAAACGTCATCTAGACTAGTAGGATTGAACATAAGGATAGTATGTATAAGATAGTTGTGTAAACCACCTATATATTTCAGTAAAGTCTCTTGGCTATGCAAATCAATTCCAAGTAGTAAAGCCCTTCGTCTAAACTCTTGAGTGTAATCTTGAACACTTTGTCCCTTAAGTTGTCTAAAACTTTGCCAATTCATGGTAGCCTTTTGTAAATGAGCTAATGGATAAAATTGTTGTTTAATTGCAGTAATAAATTCAACCCATGATAAAGTGATCTTACCATGTTTTTTAATTTCATCCTTGTCTTGGCTTCCCACCATACCAACGCTGCTCCTTCCATTATCAAAGAGGCTAACTGAATCTTGGTGTCATCTTCATGAAGGTTTTGTATCCTCAAATAAACTTCCAACTGTCTTATCCAATTTTCAAGTTTCTCTACATTGACCTCACCATTAAACATAGGCAACTCAAATTTAACATCAAGCTTTAAAAATGGACTTTTACTAGAGGTTTTAGATTGGTGAGATTGATTCACCGAAGTTGAGGATGACAATGTAGAGGAAGAGGATGAAGATGGGGATGGTGGATCACCATTACCTCCATGTCCTTTCTTTGAATTTTCATCACTTTTATTTCCTCCTGAAGAACCCTCTCCTTATTTCTAGTGTCTAGAACCTTCTCCTACAAGCCTATCATTCCTTTCTTGGTAGAGTATCCTCACCATCTCCGTCATGTCCAAGAAAGCCTTTCGGAACACCCATTCCTCTTCTTTGGGATCAATGTCTTCAGGAAATTATCCTTCTCTAGAAGAAATGATTAAGGCTTCTTCTATGGCTCTTGGAGGTGGCTCTCTAGCCTTTCTTGGTTTAGGATTACTTTGTGCTCTAACCAAGCATCCTTCACGTCTCTTGAGTTTAAGACTAGTAAGCATAAAAACTTGCAAACAATCAACTATATCTTTGCACACGAACAAATGCAAATTAAAACTCTAGCTCCTAATGCTCAAATCCTGAGCTCTGATACCATCTGATTTGAAAATGAAACTATTTGTACTACTATGCAAAGTATCCATTTCCATTTAATTTAATGTGCAAAGTGTTCTCTATGACTTGCAAGTTAAACAAAGTAGATTTGGTAATGTTTCTGAGTTTTATGTGTGAGGATTTGTTATTTAAATTTATTGTTTAATATATCATAGCACAAATAAATATCAAGAAAAATTCACCATAGCATAACACAATAAACTGATGAGGCATTTCACCCCTCCTGGGATACATCTGCCAGTCCAAGGCTCCCCAATAGTATGTCCTTGCTCTATTAATTTGCTCAAAATGGTTACACGTTGAGAAATATGCCTAAACAGGCAAAACAAGCTGTGAATTTGACTTCAGAAGACAGAAATAAGCTAAAATTGGCTTTTGTTTCACCTCAAATAGTGAAGTACAACCTAATACAGCTCCATCTCCCTAATTTCCCTAGTGGCTCTTTCCTCTTCCCTGAAGAAAAAATGGCTGAATAACACCTCTGTTCGCTCTAAAACCTGTCCCAAACACTCCAGAATGCTGAAGAAAGCCAAAATTGACTAAACTTTTGTTCCATTTGGTTCACTAGAAAACCCCACCAAATGTGGGATAACTCTAGTTAACGCGTTAAAATTGGCACAAATGCCGGATTTGGTGGAATGCACCCCAAATAAGGCGGAACCACTAGCAGTTATCATAAATGTTGGAGGGGCGCATTGATGTGGTCACATGTGACCAATCGAACCGCCGGCGGAAAAAGTTTTAACAAAAAATGTGGCATTAAACCTTAACTTAATGTGTGGCCACATGATGTGGCTTCCCAACCGCCGTCGTGACCGTCGGGACTATTGGCTCCTGGTCACTGGGGCACGGTCATGTCAAGGGTTCGTTTGGTTTTCCGCCTGTTTAATGTTTAAAATATAAATAGCATCCGCTACCCATCCTTGTTAAGAACCACTTGATAACCCGATTGGTCGGGGCATTGTGCTTGCGGGGGCTAGACCTGCGTTCGAATCCTGTTTCTTGTAAAACATTTTTTTAACATCAAAACTCTTCATCCTGGGGCCACGTGGCAGCCTCCGGGCTTGCCACATGGCACCCATTAATTGGCCAGAAAAAAAAAAAAACATGTCAATCCATTGACCAATCCATAGTTGCCAATTGTCATAAATGATTCGCCCAGATGGAATATTCTTGTGAATATTTCAAGGAATATTCTAAAAATATTCCTTGGAATATTCTTTTTTTTTAATTTTTTCAAATTCAAAAAGTCAACTTTGGTCAACTGGATTTTGGAGTTTACTGGAGACTTCAAACCTTCATAACTTTCACATACAACGTCGGTTTTGAGTCCCGTTCATGGCACCAGAATCGCAGCAACGAGACCTTTCCATTCATTCAGACTACAACCATTTCTGAGAATTTCCATTTTTTACACTTGGACATGATCTCCTAATCAACATATAAAACATTTTCAGCCTTAGTTCTTTTGTTATTAATGTTGGTTGTTATTTTCCCAACAATTTTTGCATATGTATTGTTTCCAAGGATTACTTTACTTCCATTTACCTCTTTGAATTTAATGAACTTACTCGGATATCTTGTCATGTGTCTTGAACCACTGTTGTCAACGTACCATTTATTTTCATGTTTTTGAGCATACAACATGAGGTCACGCTTTTCTTGTTTTGCTTCTTTATTTCATAAAATCAATTTTCTAGGGGGACATTCTTCCTTTCCTTATGTGTGACATCTAGAAACGGATTTTGAAGTCTTAAGCCTTCTTCCCAAATTTGTTTCACGTGTAAAATTTGACGTAATTATATAGTGGAGAAAAATAATTTATTTTACTAATTCCATATTCATACACACCTCTAGATTTGTTGCTTAAGTAGCTATTCTTAAAAAATTATTTTTTTTCATAATTCTTTCTCAAATAAGATGTGCATTCACTTTCCTTATGAACAAACTTACTACATGAGTAAAAATATCCATAAAATAATGTTTGGTACATGGATGATCATTGTTTGTTGCCAGTTTTGTCTTGTTTTCTTTCCTCTTTATGATGTGATTAATCCATAGTTGATTTTCTTGTTGATTGCTTTGCCTCTTCTAATTATTTTCTTAGAAGAAAATTTATTCTTCATTTTCTCTTAACGACCTTGAAAAAATTTCATTCATCCTTTTGGATTCTTCCAATTTGATTTTTAGAAGGATGACAGAACCTACATAAAAATCATTTTATGATATTTTATAATTTATGACCATAATATTAATTGTTCCTAAAGGAACCTTTCTTTTATAACAATTGTTAGACTAATGATTACACTCAGAAGGGGGGGGGGTGTGGTTGAATTGATGTAAAGGCCAATTTTAAACATTTTAGAAATAAATCAAAATTTTAAACATAAGCATGCATCATTAAAGACCATCAATGCATCAATACATAACCACAAATATAAAAAAAATTCTTCAATCTTTGATTACATTAGTTTGCAAGCACCAAACTACTAGAGAAACCAACATCCAAAATAAATTTGTAGGCACTGTACTATTGTACGCTAAAACTTTATTGAGGAACCAACCTCGATGATATACAATCAATGACCTGTAGTAGGAATCAACCTAATTGAGGCGCCAATCTCGATGGAGGCACCCACCTTCTTCTTCAACTTGCACTGGACCACTTTTCACAATATTTCAAACTATATCCACAAGCTCAATAAAATATACCACTTCCAATTATGATCATATCATTACAGCTTCAACCAGTTCTTCAAACATTAACAGTAACACATTCTTCACTTCTTGTTTCAATACTAAACATGATCATGTAGCTCATAATATATTGAAAATAATGAAAGTGATATAGGTTATTGTCCTCAAAAGATTGTCCTCGTGACTTTTAATGTCTCCCACATAGATCATAAGAAAATTCAGTCAATAACCCCCATTTAAAAAATCAAATTAACCTCAAATTATCCCACAAAACATTATAGATCCTCATGATTGCTTCATTTTTACACTTCATTTTCCCTACTTTTCCTCCTTTTTTATCATTACCATCAACTCAAATAGGCATTAAACTGCAAGTTTTTGACATGGTAAGATATTTAAATGACCTATCTTTCATATTCAATAATGTTCCTTATTATTAATTTAATATGAACCTAGGAACGAATACAATTTAGAGATTCACAACATGAACCTGCCAAGGTATTTAATGTGAAAAACATCAATAGATTTGAACATTTAAGAAATAATAATGAATGTTACAAATGTCGAAACTTTGGACACATAGCCAAAGACTGCAGACTTGAAAATCCTCCAGAAGAATCTTCGAAGCCACAGAATGAACGAACATGGAAGAAGAAGAAGAATGATAATTGTGCTCTCACTTTCAAGGCTCAAAAGAACAAAGATGTGTGATATGTTGATAGTAGTTTCTCAACACATATGAATGGAGATAGAAATAAATTTTTATCTATGAAAGAGAAGAAGGATGGAACCGTGTCCTTTGGAAATGATGGATCTTCAAATGTTATAGGATCAGGTACTGTCACTCTCGGAAGCAAAGATGCTCTAGCCAAGAATGTTCTATTGGTTGAAAACATGAATCACAATCTTCTCAGTGTTGTACGAATGTGTGATCAAAGACACACAATATTATTCAACTCCAAAAAATTTGAAATAAGGAAAGGCGTATTTGGTGAAATTGTGGCTACAGCAAGTCGAGCTCCAAACAGCATATATGTTCTGGATAAGCCAACTAAAGCATTTCTAATAGCTAAAGAGGATGATACAATAATTGGTAGCGATGATGATCGACTAAGTAAGAAGGTTGCTACAAAGGTGCAAAGTGATTTCGAGATCTCTTTACTTGGTGAGATGACATACTTCTTAGGGCTTCAAATATCTCAGCAAGATAAAGGAATATTTATATGTCAAGCCAAGTACATCAAGGAAATGCTCAAGAAATTTAAAATGGAATATTGCAGACCCATCCTTACTCCAATGGTAACAGGTTGCAAATTGAGCATATATGACTCCTCTAAGGATGTGGATCAAAGGTTGTATAGATCTATGATTAGTAGTCTTCTATATGTAACATCCTCCTGACCAGATGTTATGCAAGCAGTTGGACAAGTAGAAAGATTCCAAGCAACACCAAAAGAATCACATATTAAATATTCACCAGCATTGGAATATATTTGCCAGAAGCTTGGGATTCTCCCAAGTTCTCATTAGATTTTCATTTTTCATAATATAAAGGGGGAGTGGAAGTAGATTACAGGTCTGCAGGACGTTTGTGTGTCAGGGGGAATGGAAGTGTGTACAGGTCTGCAGGATGGTTGTGTTTCAGGGAGATTTACCCTTTGCCATTGATGTCAAAGGGGGAGAGAATGTTGTAGGAAGAGGTTTCATGATCGTAGGGGGAGTACTTTTGTTTCCATCAATGCCAAAGGGGGAGATTGTTGATCAGCGGTTGTCATTAATGTCAACCCAAGCAGCACTAGGGGCTAACCCAATATTGCATGGGAGTTTTAACCTACCAAATTAATATATTCTGGGTTAATAACTCTTTTGATGGCTTCTACTTGTCGAGATGTTTCCGTTGATATATGACACGCCATGTAATTCTTCACGGTTTGAGAGATATTCATGTTTGAAGTTTGTACCCCCAGTTAGTGGGCTAAAACCCCATGGAGTTGGGGCATGGGTCATTGAAAAGTCATAATTAATATTTTTTAAGCTCCTAAAATCCCTCCCACGTTCACTTATTTAAGCCCCTCTCAACCTAAGCATTTATATAAATTGTGATCCTTATTTTCTCCATAGGCAAGGGATTTCGCCATCTGAAACAGGTCATCGTGGAATTTGCGCTCTAAATTTTTTTCTACGAAGGTTCATATGCTGAAATTTTTATGAGGCGAAGAAGAAATCCTGAGGAAGCTGCTGTAAAAATTTCAGATCAAAGTGCGCAATATTTTTGGAGATATGATCTGTGGAATTCAGGGTTTTTGCAGGCTCCTGAAATTAATCTCAAAGAAGTGACCTTGGTAAATTTTTCATAACTATCTCTCTCTGAGTATCGGATTGGAATTCTATAAAAATTGGCAGATAGTGCATAGTCTGTAATTTTCGCTCTATCAATTTTAGATCCAAATGAAGAAACAGTGACACGTGGCACATCATACAAGTGCGCTTTGCTGAAACGGTCCATAATTGGGGCATTGTGAGAGATTGGGTATAAATCTATCTTGAAGAACCCAAATTGGGTCAGACCTATGGCATTGGAAAGATGACTTAGAGGACTAATACAAGACTGAAAATCAGATATTGAGGATCTGAAATAACAGAGATACACCAGCTTCAATATCGAGCTCCTAGAAGGCAAGAAAAATCTAGATCATGTGTTGTCAAGGGTTGCAAAGGACAAGACTTTCTACGGTAGAAAAGCAAAGCAAGGTGCAGAAGAGGGTAGCATGACAAGAGCAGCAACCAAGGTGCATAATAGCAACAAGAAGTTCATCATATGAAGTCTTCAAGTGGGCAGCACTGCATACAATCATTGTAAAGGTATCATTGTACTTAGTCATTGTAAATACATTATTGTACAAATTGTACTAGTGTCTATCTTCCAAGGGTTGAAGAGGCAGTGTTGGGAGGTATAGGATCATCATTAGGTGGTTGTGTCAAAGTTGGGGTTATGGTCTAGCATATCTTCTTCTTTTGCATCATTCTATATCATTGTAAAGTGGACCATTTTCCCTAGTATGGGAGTCCATTCTTCTTTTATTCTTCTATAGGGTGCTAGGGTGGTGCTAGGGTAAGTTGTAACTCATTGGGTGTTGGGGCATCCATTCTTTTGACTACTGAAGAATCTCAAGTGTTGGAGCTAGTGGGAGCTAGAGAAGAATGATTTTCTATATTCTAGGAAGTTGGAGCTTTATTTTCAATTGGAGTTGAACATTAAAGAATTATTAGAAAAGCATTAGGTGGTTTTTGTCTCGGAGTGGGTTTCCACCTTAAAAATTGTGTGCATTTGTGTTCCTCTTGTTTTCTGCTATCATTGTACAAACACTGATAATAATTGAAGATTAACTAATGTGCTAATTGAAAGTAATACTGATTCACCCCCCCCCCCCCTCTCAGTATTTCCAACAGGAATTGATGTGATTTTGCAGCTAATCCACGTTTCTATAGTCGTCTCCATGGTTTGATGGGTTCTGAGGTGTCATCTGAGCAAAGAAGTATATATATAGGTGGATATTGATCCCTTCAAGGATTTCCTCCTATATATCTGAGCCAAATCACAAAGAGAACCGGTCGATTACGTGGTCAAAGGAGCGGGTCAACAACACGGTGTTGAACAGGCAAGGGAGAGTCCAAGTCAATCACGCTTCACAATTTGCTTTTCCAAATAGAAAATCGTGAAGAAACGCAATTTTTTTATTTGTTGAAAGTTTAATATGGGGTTTGTTTAGTCCAAATATGTGTAAAAGCCTCGAAATGGTTACACATAGGCTTTTATAAATACAGGGCAAACAAATACATGAACAGTGAAAAATTGTAATGAAATTGTGAAGTTTTAAACTCTATTTTTATTCCTTTTAATTGATGAAATACCTTGAAGACTTTATGAACATCTAACTGTTGGATTAGATCATTGAAACCACATGTTTTTGGAGGGCCACTGCAAATAGAGAGGGCTCTACATTTCGTGTTTCTCATATAGATGTTTTCATAAATTTGTCTTATCATTTGATGTAGTTTCAGTTCATGTTTTTATTTTGTCAAATCTTGTAGTTGTTTCCAAAATTCCATGTTTCCACTTGAAGTAGATGTTTACATATTTTTCCTTTGTCATTTGATATAGATTCATCTTCCTTTCAAATTGTTAAAATGTAGAAGTGATTCATAGTTTTCTTTCCAAGCAGCAATAGTTTTACAGATTCATGTATGATTTATTTCAAGAACATTGAAAGATTTATTTTCCACTTTGTAGATAGGTTTATTTCAAAGAGCATCGAGTGATTTCTTTCCATTCAATAGTGATTTAGTGATTTACTTTTGGCATATGAGTGAGTACTTTTTAGTTTAAAGAATTCTTTCTGTCTAGAACAATAGTGAATTATTCATTTTCTTTACACAGTTTCATTTCCATAGCATTTCATTTCAAAAAAATTAAATGTCCAAATTCCTTTTTCTAAAATTTAATCTTATTTCATACATTAGACTGGTAGAATCCTTAAAGACTAACAAATAAATTAGTTAAGACTTCCTCATAAGATAGAAAAAGTCGTTTCAGGTTTTGCAAACTAGGAAGCATGTTTATTTTTATAACCTAGTTGTAATTTAAATTTATCAATTTTAAGAAGTAACAAATAGGGTTATAACATAAGTAACAAAAGGCATTATGAAAAAGAACCAGAAAAGAAATGATCACATCAACTCTACAAATGATACGCAAGGAAAATCAATGAATAAACAAGCCATGTAGAAAAGCTTTAGTTAAACCAATCCTTCACAAAGTTCATACATATTCAAGTACCCACATATATTTTATGGATATTTTTAGTCATATCATAATTTTTATCACAAGGTTGTAAATTTTAGAGCCCATAATTTTATCGCAAATGAAATTTTTAGATCTAGTCAATTTTCAAATTCTAGATCTAGAAATTTCTACACTTGCAAGAACAATGCATTTTCTCCTCTCTTGGATGAAACTAAAAGTTGTAAAGGTAATAATTTTGGGAAAAAGGCAAGTCAATGTAGAATAAGATTCATTAGTCATCCTAGGTATCAATTTCATAAGAAATTTCAAAAACAACAAAGCATAAAGAGGTGGAAAAGGAAACCTGAAAATTTTGAAGAATGTGGAATGTCATTATATGTCCACAATCAAGAAGGGAAATGGTATATTGAAAGTGGGTGATCCAAGCATATGACAGGGGATAAGAGTAAATTTCTCTCTTTAGAGGAAGATAAAGGAGGAAGTTTCACATTTGTCAATAATGCACCACCCAGGATATAAAAAAAAGGGTTTGTCGACCTCAATGAAAAGTCTAAGCCTCAAAATGCTTTATATGTTGTTGGTTTGAAGCAGAATCTGATGAGTGTAATTCAATTGTGTGACCAAGGTTATGATCACATATTCATTTCTAAGGGTTGTGAAATATGTAAATATAATTATGGTAAAGTGATATAAAAAGTGATTAGAATTCCCAACAATATTTATGTCTTTCATGGAGCCAAAGAAAAATGATGCATGAGAAAAATTGATATGTAAACTGTCATGGATATTCCACTGGATAGTTCATCACAACAGATCTGATAATAATATATTAAAATACTGAAATTTTATACTATTATAGTTTTATTAAACTTTAAGATTTGTATATTTAATTGTAATTAGTGCATGCATGCGAATATAAATTATGCAGAAAAGTAGAGAATGACAAAGTAAGATCACACACACATAAGACACAAGATATGCTCTATGGGAAACCCTTTCAAGAGAAAACCCAGCTAGAATATGAGGTCACTTAGCTCTCTTTCTATGTTTTGAAATATGGTTGCAAATACAAAGAAGTAATGCATGTGGCTTGTGTCCTACTACAATGCACATAACCTCTCTGTGTTCTCTAACTACTATCTCTCTTGGTTATATTTTCAGCTATAGAACAAAATTCTCTCAAAATAATGGAATTTATCTTCCTCCTACTGGCCCGGTTATAACACATCCTGTTAGCATACTATTGGTTAATATTGGCTACATAAAATCTTAACCAGAGTTATAATATAGACTCTTCTATATCCTTTTGCATCAAAAACATGTGGCTAGCCCTTTTTCCATGAATAATGTGGGATGACACGTGTCAATTTTTTCAACTAGGGAAAAAATCCACCTTGGATAGCTCATATGTCAGAGATAATTATTCCATTGAATTCCTCTTTTCGAGGTGACCAAAATTGACTTTAATATTCCCAAATTTTCACATCATATTTGGAATATTCAAGTCCTTGATTTTCTTAATGAATTAAGTAAATAAAAGGCTGGAGGGACCCACAATCCTCAATAAGACTAAATATCCACCTGTGTGTGTGAATGTGGATTAATTTAGCCTAGATCTGCAAAATGAGGTAGTTGAGCAACCACTAATGTGAATGAGATTGGATATCATGTCTCATTTAATGAGAAAGATCATGGAGGGTTGATTCAGTCAACTAAGATCTTGAAGATTTCAAACAAAGATATCATTGAGCATTCATGATCAAGTGATGGAAGATCATGTGCAAATGAAGCACACATGATGGCGAAGGTGTACATTACACCTAGACTTGTTGGTTGATTTGGTCAAACAACGCAGTCCCACTTGGAGGATCTTGTCCACATGTGACTGCGCAATTGAGATTAGGGCCAAGGCTTGGGAAGGCTCAAACTTTATAAAGGAGATGAAGCAAAGGTGAAAGGCATCTTGGATTATTTGATGTATGATCTTTTAGATTTGGAATTGTCAAGTGACATTCCACTACATTCTTGGGATGTTTAGCAGATATTGTAGGTGTTGTTTAGAATAGGGTGTTCCCGGGCGAGAATCCCACCTCTTTCTTGAGCAGCTATGGAAAGAGGATTGCTATTCATTCTACATCAGGCATTGGTTCCACATCTCTTCTCTACTTTCTGCAGAACATTCATATTCAAAAATCTGTAGATTTCTGAAGATCAGTTTGGAAGGTGGAAGTTGTCTTCAATACTTCAGCTGGAGAACAAGGTGAGGGATTATTCCCATCACTTGGGATTATAGATCAGCACTCCCAGAACCACATTTCAGATCCGAGGTCAGGCCAAAATTTATTGACCTCCTAGCAGCAGTATTCCCTTCAAGAATAACGTTGTCCATATTGCAGATCTAAAAGGAGGAAGGAAGTTGATAGTATTTCAGCTAGCAATCATGTGAGGGATCATTCCCTCACATTTCCATCAGTCTTACCATCAGCCTGGAGTTTATTGCAACATATTTCAGCAGGAAGAAGGCCTCTCTCTCCCTCACGGCGCATTTTTTGTTGGCAGTTGTGTTGCAGCAGCTGAAATCATCATTGGAGGATTGAGAAGCTAGATCTAGAGCTTCTAAATCATAGATCTAAGGAAGGGATCAGCCCTTCAAGCATAGATCTGATCTAAGCACAAATTTCAGCCATATATTCTTCATATCTAGCTTCAAATCTGTATTTCCTAGCAGATCAAGGATCAAAACCCAGGGAGGTGATTTTTCCAAAGTTGCAGATCTGGAAAATCCTTTCTGGGTTATCTTGGGAATCCATCACATCGGCTAGATCTTGAATCTTGGCATCATCAGAGCTCCAGATTTGAGTAGATATACATTCTCATTTTCAGCCTGCACTTATATGCTCATGTTCAGCTGAAAGGACTGCACAGTATTTACTTCAGTGCCTCCACAGTTACGTTGTACCTATTGTATGCTTGTTTTCTGGGTGATCCTAGCTCATCATTTTAGATAGATCTACCTACATTTTGTACTTGTGTAACTGAATCTTCTCCAATATAATAAAATGGCTCAGCTCTTTCTGCATATTTTGATGTGTACTTAGATTTATTTTTTATCTTGTTGTAATTTCTTATATTATGTGAAGTATTACTACATTCTCCCTTTTGGGATATTACAGTGGTATCAAAGCATGATCTTTGGCTTAGCTTGTGGACACTTCATCTTGTGCATTGAAATAAGAACAGATAGATGAGATCTATCATGGAGGATGAAAATATGTCACTCCTTTCTTTAGATCCATGCAATATCTCTCCAAGGAGGTCAATCAAATGAAGGAAGAAGGACAGAGGGAAGATCCAAGAAGAAGATGTGATGAGGAAAGTACTTCCTATCAACAGAAGAGAAGACCAGAGAATCCTAGATCTCCTCATAGATCCCCTATGCCCACTTTCTTTGAAGAAGGTGAGAGGTATAGAAGTGAAGAAAGGAGTCAACCTGAGACTCATGAGACTCTCAGTATATATTTTGAAGAGTACAAAGAACAGTCTAGAGAGTTCAAGGAGAAGCAAACTCTCCAAAAATTCTTCCAGATTAAAGAAAAAATAGGATCCTATAGCAACAATAGAAGAAATAGGCATAATAGATTCTATTCGCCTACATTTGATGGATCTTCCTCAAGCAATGTCAAGGCTTGGAGGAGGGAGTTAGATTCGTTTTTAAAGCTACATCTTGTGGCTGAAGAAGAGGTTGTTCAAATTGTAGCACTTCATCTCTTGGATGGAGTAGAATATTGGTGGTTTGGGCACATTGAGCATGCAAAGGTGACCAAGTATTCGGATTTCTTTCTCAAATTGAGGAAGGAGTTTGATGAGAAGAAGACAGAGATGAGCCACAAAGAGACATCTCCCAAAGAAACCAAGGAGAATGTCAATCTTGTCACTCTAGACAAGAGGTCACTACTTTCACCACCTGCTACAGAAGTACTTGTATCTGGAGAAGAGACACTTGCATATTTGCAAGGTAGCCTTGAGCTCTTGACATATGGAGGCCCATTCATGGATCGGGAGATGCATGAGGAGGAGGAGGAAGATACCAGCACTAGTATACTTGAAGGAAAGAGGCCATCACTCTTACCAGCAGTTGGAAATACTATTGTTTCGGTTGGAGGAACTCTTGTGTTCTATCAAGAGGTTCACACATATCATTTTATCCAAGGTATGCATAAAATTTTAGCACATATTGTTTCAAGATCAATGCACAACCAAGGATTAGAACAAAATGTTGATTTGAAGCAAAGACATATCACAGCGCAGAGGACCCTTGATCTAATCAAGGAGGAGACTGAAAACTATCCATGTTCATCATTGTTGAGCTACATTCAACCCTTTGAGTTGAGATATAGAGTTTCAGAAAATGGGATTATCATTATCCTATGTACAATGGCTTATTATGAGATCAGTATTGTGCCTTACTTTGAGACAGCATATGTATTACCTTGTAGATCTACAGCGCTATCACTTAGTGGCTATGAAAAAAGAAGGGCCCCATTATTCTTGGAGAATTTTGGAGGTAGCTTCAATCATGAAGCAATGGAGATGAAGATGAAAAATGGTAGACATATTGAGATGAGAAAAAATTTCTCCTTTCTCGATGACACTTTCTTAATGAGAATTTCACTGCTCAGAGAGAAACTTCTACTTGCAACAAATCCAAAACTTATTTGGTTTTGGAGGGCCTTTGATGGAGAGAGAATCTCATTAAGGGATCTCATTAGAGATGCATTTCAACATTTCATGAAGTGCAAAGTTCTTCAACAGTTTGGGGAGGATGGTATTCTACAAAGGGAGGATGCCATGATTTTGCAGTACCTCATTCATCATCCACATGGGAGTGAATGTGTAAGGATGATAAGCAAGGGGTTGCAAAACCACTTGCATATTTGTATGGGCCAGCATGCTTGGTTACGTTGGTTTCCATTCGGAGATTTTTTTCACTCTCTAAAGGCTCCTATTTTTCTGATCCATGCCTTGATAAACACATATGAAATGAAGAAGGAGGCATGGCTGCACTGGCTGCTCTTGGGTGAGTATGGTTACCACCCAGTAGCTCATGATTTTCTGATTCATGCCTTGTATATCAATGATAGTATGCAGCAAAATAAGGCATGTTCAATTTTGTTTCACTTAAGAGAGATTGGCCACCACATGACATCTCCTATGTCTATGTGTTTTGTCTTGGGTAAATCTTGGCATGAGGCTTTCATGATGTGCATTAATGATGTTTCTTTGTATTGGGCTGATGTGACATTACATATGTCCATTAGTATGTTTTTGCTTCATGATTCACATGAGGAGGAGAGAAAGTAGCAAGATCTCTTGTTGCTTTGGTTGCTTTCGAGAGAGTTTGGCTTGTCCATATGACATGGAGGAGATGGAGGATGGCAGAAAATGGCCTTACTCTGGTGGTTATTGTTAGGGGAATATGGTTTGACATCTCTGTCTACCCATGTTACTCCTTCCCTTCTTCTTTTGCAAAACTTTGGAATGATGAAGTTTGGATCCAATAAGGCCAACAGGGCTAAGAATGAGAGCATAACAATGCTCAATCTAATTCATGAAACATGGGATGGAGAAATGTATTGTGTGATGAAGTTTTTCCTTTGTGAAGAGAACCACCTTATTTTATGCACCTCATGTAGTGATGATCATCTTGGACATCATATGGTTGTCACCTGGTACTTCATGATGGAAGGAGGACATCTAACCATACAGTTAGAAGTCATTCTTTATGTTTTTAAAAGACAACTTTGGAACCAAACATGCATAAAATTTTGCAGAAAATGGATGAAGCCTTCCTTATGTGGATGCCATTTGGAGGGGAATAGATGGCTTTGCATCTACTTTTGGAGTTGCTTGAGGACAAGCAACATTTTGCCGGGGAAGACCCTAATATTCCCAAATTTTCACATCATATTTGGAATATTAGAGTCCTTGATTTTCTTAATGAATTAAGTAAATAAAAGGGTGGAGGGAAGCACAATCCTCAATAAGACTAAATATACACTTGTGTGTGTGAATGTGGATTAATTTAGCCTAGATCTGTAAAATGAGGTAGTTGAGAAACCACTAATGTGAATGAGATTGGAGATCATGTCTCATTTAATGAGAAAGATCATGGAGGGTTGATTCAGTCAACTAAGATCTTGAAGATGTCAAACAAAGAGATCATTGAGCATTCATGATCAAGTGATGGAAGATCATGTGAAAATGAAGCACACATGATGGAGAAGGTGTACATTGCACCTAGACTTGTTGGTTGATTTGGTCAAACAACGCAGTCCCACTTGGAGGATCTTGTCCACATGTGACTGTGCAGTTGAGATTAAGGCCAAGGCTTGGGAAGGCTCAAACATTATAAAAGAGATGAAGGCAAAGGTGAAAGGCATCTTCGATTATTTGATGTGTGATCTTTTAGATCTGGAATTGTCAAGTGACATTCCACTGCATTCTTGGGTTGTTTAGCAGAGATTGCAGTTGTTGTTTAGCACATGGTGTTCCAGGAAGGAATACCACCTCTTTCTTGAGTAGATCTGGAAATAGGTTTTCTCTTCATTCTACATCAGGCATTGGTGCCACATCTCTTCTCTACTTTCTACAAAACATTCATATTCAGAATTCTGCAAATTTCTGAAGAACAGTTTGGAAGGTGGAAGTTGTCTTCAGTACTTTAGCTAGAGAACAAGGTGAGGGATTATTCCCATCACTTGGGCTTATAGATCAGCACTCCCAGAGCCACATTGCAGATCTAGAATTAAGAAAAAATTTATTGACCTCCTAGCAACAGTATTCCTTTCAAGAATAACATTGTCCATATTGCAGTTCTAAAAGGAGGAAGGAAGTTGCTAGTATTTCAGCTAGCAATCCTGTGAGGGATCATTCCCTCACATTTCCATTAGTATTACCATCAGCCTGGAGTTTATTGCAGCATATTTAAGCAGGCAGAAGGCCTCTCTCTCCCTCACAACGTAGTTTTTGTTGGCAGTTGTGTTGCAGCAGCTGAAATCATCATTGGAGGATTGAGAAGCTAGATCTAGAGCTTCTAGCTCATAGATCTGAGGAAGGGATCAGCCCTTCAAGCATAGATATGATCTGAGCACACATTTCAGCCATCTATTCTTCAGATCTAGCTTCAAATCTGTATTTCCCAACAGATCAAGGATCAAACCCCGGGGAGGTGATTTTTCCAAAGTTGTAGATCTGGAAAATCCTTTCTGGGTTATCTTGGGAATCCTTCACATTGGCCAGATCTTGAATCTTGGCATCATCAGAGCTCTGGATTTGAGTAGATATGCATTCTCCTTTTCAGCCTGCACTTATATGCTCATGTTCAGCTGAAAGGACTATGCAGTATTTACTTCAGTGCCTCCATAGTTACACTGTACCTGTTGTATGCTTGTTTTATGGGTGATCCTAGCTCATCTTTTTGGCTAGATCTACCTACATTCTGTACTTGTGTAACTGAATATTCTCCAATATAATAAAATGGCTCAGCTCTTTCCACATATTCTGATGTGTACTTAGATTTATTATTTATCTTTTTGTAAGTTCTTATATTGTGTGAAATATTACTACCTTCTCCCTTTTGGGATATTACATCGACCTAAATATCACCTCATTTGGAGAAGCAGAAGTTTTTTTTTTAATTTATGAACCCACTCATGTACATTGGATTAGGTCGACCCTAAATAAAACTAGACCCATTGAAAGGCTATAAATACAAGTGACGTCTACCTCATTTAGACACACTTCTATCTTGTTTTTGGCTCGCACAGGTCTGAGGCTCGTCTGTTGAGGTTCAAGTTCGCTCTGAGGTGAAATTGCAGGTATGAAGCTTGCATCTCTGATTTAGGTTTTTGGGCACTAGTAACAAGCATAGAACAAGAATATTTCAACCCTATTTTCTCTCACATGGGCTCATGAGTGTGACTGGATCCTTCAAGTCGCACAGATAACACTCTATGCATGTGAACGGGAGATTAGGGTTTCCGCAGTCTAGTTTCGACTCCAATTACACACTTTCCAGGCTTAAGGGAGCGATTGGGAAGCTATAGTCACATAGATGACTCCTCCTCCATGTGACTGGGGACTAAAATATGAAATTTTAGTATTCTTAATATTTCTCTCAATGACCACAGGGTTCGACAGTTGACTTCAGACAGTGATAGTTCAGTACAAACTTCAGAATCATATATATGAGTATATACATTGTTGAGGTCATTTCATGGATGTTGTAGTTTTTTTGTTGGTTAGTTGAATTGACGAATATATGGATCATTGTACTCTCTTTTTCTGAATCATTTGATGACAATCTAAGAAGAATAATAATTTGAAAGGGTTTTCCCCATAGTGGTTTTTTCCCCAGTGTCCGACCAATCCTAGTGTCTCTATGTGTGCATTTTTTTTTTTAATTGTTCCTTTATGTTCCATTGCATTAATGATAATGATATTTTCATTTCTATATAATTGCATGTGTTTTTGAATTATGATATAAATCTAAATAATGTTATGATGCTATAGGGTGAACTTAATGTGTTAATGAATAAATGAAATTATAAAAAAAAAAGAACAATATATCCCTATGAAAAACTAACATGGTATCAGAGTTGGGTTAAAGAAAATTCATGGAGATCACCACTATGATGACATCGTTGATGGAAATAAGAAGAGGATAGAGGATACCTAAAAGAATTATAGGTTTTAATAAAACCTTAGGCAATTTTTGTATTAGGGTTTGATGGATACAATGAGGTTAGGGTTTTAGAGAAACCCTGGTTTTTGGAAAAGATATGAAACCTTGAATGGTGAATATGAAGATGCTCTTGTGAAATATTTGATGAAGTCTTAGATGGGATAGTCCCTAGTAGTACTGGTTTGTTGATTGAAGGCAACATTGTTATGTGGAACTATGGATAGTGATGGCTCTTGAAGGTTGGTTCAAGAGCGAGAGGATCACCTCTCAAGGAAGATAAGTATTTATTGACATTGATGTTTCTTTGTGTCTTTACTTTTGTTTAGACTTATGGATCTGATTATTATGATTATTGTTTTGATAAATAATTCCTGCATGTATATTTGAGTATTTGGATGCTTCTAACCTCCTTTAATAAATATAATAAGAGGATCCTTGTTGAGGATCATTTGAGATGTAGGAAAGATGGATAGAGTTGGAAAAGGTAAAGAGGTACCTGAAGAAAAGGTGAAAAAGTACTACAAGTTTCCTGTGTCAAATGAGAAGGTGCACAGTTATTTGAATACTACAAGGTATGTATGGAATATTTTTTCAAAGCTATGTTTCAACTACAAATTTAATGGAAAGGTAATCCCTAAGGTATGATAAGGATTTATCCTTCTCAAATGATCCATGCATGCATATGAAAGTAATTTGAATTCATGGTTCTTATGATGAAATGGTGCACTTGATATTGAAAAAGTATCTTACATAATTAATTTCTTGATTCTATGAAGCTACTAATGTTGATCATTAATATAATGGTATACTTGATGTTTGGCGAACATCTATCTCTTGGATATATTGATCTCATAAATAAGGCTAGCGCCTTGACTCTCGTAAATGATACTCTTGACACTTGACATGATGGATTTCATATAGAAGATTAGCCCATTGATTCTTACACTTGATACTATTGATATTGTTTGTAAAAATCATGGTATTCATGATGATAGAAGTATAACAATGAGATTATTATCTCAGGTCCTTTGTAGATCTTGGTTATGTCTTGATATGCCTAGTAATTATGTCATATGGTAAATTTGGTTGACTTAATTTGGTGGATTAAGATATATTTTTTTAAGTGTGATGTCACACCTGTTAGTTTCCCTTATCATATGATCATATCTCTTAATAGATTGAGTTATGTGACAAAGAAGTAATGCATGTGATCATGACTCTTGAAATTTACTTCCATTAACTCTTTGACTCTAACCCTTGATGACAGATTGATTTTATGACGAATTAGATGATGTTAACATGATACAACCATAATGAATATGTGGTGTCATCTGACATTATGATCTAACAGATTTTCTAATGTATGGAATCACTATAGATAGGTATATGGCATGAATGAATCAGAATAAAGTGGATTAATATCGTGCAAAGCGAGAATCCCTCCATAAGATCCCTTCTCCTATTACCATTTTCATTACATGTATATTTTGTACCGTTGAAGTATGATTTATGTGCATCTAACATTATTGATCTGCAACAAAATTATGATCTGAGGTAAGAGATTTTTATTTGACTCTAAGCCTCATTCGCATGTAAGAAATCTTATAGGTGAGACTGTAACCTCCTAGTCGCATGGACTCAAGCTCAAGGGTGAGATCGAGGAACTGAGATAATTTTTGGGCTGATCTAACCTAATTCGCTCACATAACATCTTGAAGAGTGCGATTGCATTCTCCCAACCACATAGAGGAAGGTCCATGGGTGCGACTATGCCTGCAGGACACAAAAATGATTTTTTGTGCACAAGATCAGTTTCACCTTAAATATTTCAGTCCTACAAATGTGGATTAGACAACAAAAAGATATGTGAGCAAGGAATTTTGAATGATTACTATCACACAAATATTGAACTTGTGTTTTCAAGTGACCAAGACATGCATATAGTTATGTCATTATGTTTGAAGTTTGTGCTACAATATTTTAACATAATTTGGCTTATTGATATAGATGAGTTGTATGATGCTTGATAATGACTTAGAACTTTGACTCCATGATTGAGATATGTCTTGGAATATATATCTCTCTATGATATAAAATTTGGATTTGACATGATTTGATTTGATGACTGATGAATTACCTTGATGAAAATGTTATGTGGGCATAGTGACCTTCAGTGAATACCATTGGTATTCGATAATGGTTTTGTATTGGCCTCCTTTTTCCTAGCACATTGGTTGAAGTATTGACAGTTGTGATTCAATATGAAGATGAAACCTACATGACTTACCCTTGGTGTGTGCATTTACATCTAGTGACAGAAATGACTTGGATTATGATCATGGGAATGACTTGATGAAGTTTGGATTGATATTATGTGATAGATGAAAACTTGCTGGCATGAAAATAGATGATGTCATGACTTACCTATCACCTGGTTTAAAGAATTTATATTGTGATATTGACCACTTTGATATTATTTTTGTTTTGGCTTCTAAACTTTTTTGAGATGACTTAGTTGTTTTATTAAAAAAATTGATTTATGTAAGGCCAAGCATGATGGTTTGGTAAAGTGTTATGTTTGTAGATATAATTGAATGCAAAAAACTCCACGATCCTAATATTTCCATATTTGAAAGTTATCTCATGAATTCAGAGTGATGTGTTGATCCAAACCTCTACTTCAAAAGTGTTCCAAGGTATGGTTTTGATTTTGGTTTTGGTTTTATATACTGATGATGTATTATTTTCAAGTAATGATCCTCTGATGATTTAAGTAAGAGGGAGATGGCTTCTGAATCTCTAAATGATGAATCATGGCATCGATTTTTGAAGATGGGAAAATATACTTTATATTGCGAAGCTATTGAAGAAGTATTGAAAGTGGAAATGAAAATCCTTGGACAATCTGATTGAATTTCAAAAACTTGAACTTGACTAGGAAACCAATAGTTAATTGAAGCATTGATGTTCCATTTTGAACATCTTTCCATATATATATATATATGATGTGCATAGAACCTGAGTCGATTGAGCTGCTTCTTACACATTGAGTTGCCACCGAGCACCCTTCGAGATATCTGCATAAATGATCAATTGTTAATCTAATATATCCTTTATATGATATTTTATTTCATGGATGTATTGTTGATATTTGAGATTATTATTGATGAGCACATTTGTATGTTTCTTTAGTATGATATCTGCCATTATATCTTGGATGAGAGGTCCATAACATGACCGAGGTTGAGTATGATGTTGCTAGAATGGCTAGTTGTGAGGCAGGATGAAGAAGCTTCTTAGAGAGTTGTCTGAGCATGACCTGGATATGACATGGATACATTGTGATGACAAAGAGTGGGGTCTGATAGGAAGAGAATCCCATATATATAGGTGGGACTCAGTTACCTTCATATATTGAGATAGTACATCAATACGACACAAGCTTAGGCCTGTGGTTGACACCTCCTTAAGAGGGAGGATGAATATGGTATCCTTTTTTTATTTATATAATTATTTATGTTCTAAAATGATATTTGATTTGATGCCCTATATGAATGGAGATAAATACTATTGGTACATGGTGATTACCCAATACGAGTGTTACACAGCATTTTTTCACTATCCTTGCAATCCCCATCCCGCACATTGGAGGGTCATTTCTGTGACTTATGAAAAGTCTTATGCCTTGCAAAGACCTTCATTGCATCCCTCTACATGAAGGTAACATTCCTCTTGATGACAAGTTCCTGAACAGAACATCAAAAATCCTTGTTTTTGCCTTGGCGCGAGTAGCCAGTTCTACCCTCGCGCTGATGTGGAAGATTAACACTAGGGCTTGTGCCACCTAGTGCTTTGTCCCAGTGTAAGGCCCACGCCAAGATGTTTTGGGAATGTTTTGTAAAAAAAAAGGCAGAGGTTCTATTCCAACCACCTCGGGGATGAGTCATTGGGAGTGGTTAAACTGAAACAAACATGGGCTCCTTCCTTTAGTGAGTAGTTTCCACCTCCCTTGGAACACTCCTAAAGGATAGGCCTCCCTTCCATCTTTGTAGGGATCCCAACCTCCTCTTTTTCCTCTATATAAACAAGCCTTCTCCCTTTATGAAAGCTAGCTAAACAAAGAGAATTATATAGCTGAAGTGTTGAACTTGGAGAACTGAGCTATAGCTTAATAACTGAGTTATTGAGAAGGTAGATCAAGAAGGAACTCCATCGAGAGGTCCCTTATCCCGTTCGAATTTTTCTGACGAGCTTTGAGACGTGCTTCGTCCGAACCCCGCTGGAGGAGACCACAACATCAGAGCATGGTTGTATCTCTTCTTTATACCTAATAATATAAGTGACTATTGTCTAGTTCCCATCTTGTATTTTGTCTTTATCGAATGCAATATGCTTAGTCTTCTCTGGCTGACTAGTATTTTTTGGATGAAATTAGTATGTGGTATGTGGTTATCATTTTCTAATCTTCGTGCAGGTGTCCAAACATGATAAGCAAAGGATTTGTGACTTTCCTTCGATCAGGAGCGAGAGGTTCTCATGATCACTACGATTGTCAACGATAGCTTTGGACCACAGGTAGGCCATCTTATCGCGTCCTCTTTCATTCAAATATCTAGGAACCTACACTCTAGCATGATTCCTTATTACTAGACCCACTCTAGGGCTAGAGGGATCATCTCTATCCGCAGAGAGAATTTACCTACATAACAAGTTGGCGACTCCGCTGGGGATGAGTATGAGTTTTTCTATGATATTGTTGGGTCATTTTTTGGGTTTTTTGTCTTGTTGTTTACCTTTTTGGTTGTTTAACTGTGCTTCAAACCCCTGTTCAGCCCCAGAGTGTCAAGATTGACCTCCTCTGTAGATTTTTTCCCTTTTTCTTGGTTAACTGGCTTGGCGCAGTTTTTCCCTGAACAGTCCGCTGATTGGCGCATGTTTCCTTTCTAGCACTTGTGCCATCCCCTGTTTGGCGTTGAATACTGCCTCACAGTCGCACTAACTCCTGTAGGTTTTCGGGTGTGAGCTTTTTCATGAGTTTTTGGTCAGTGGTACTTGTTTCTGTGTTATTTTTAAGAGTAATTGAAGTGTTTTGGACTATCTTTGATTGTTGGAGGCTTGTTTTCCTCAGTTTTTTGTCCATTTCTTATCAGTGTGGCTTGAGGTCTTAGGATTTTTGAGTGCCTTGGTGCACTGAGCCTTCTGTTTGGAGATCGAGTTTCTTGATAGTTGTCAAATTCGTTCCCTGTTTAAGTACTCTTGGTCTCTTTGATCCTGTTGAGTACGTTCATTGGTTGAATGATCATTGCCTTTCTCGTTTTGATTCTTATTCCTCTTACTTCAAGCACCGATTACATTGCTTGTATGGGTAATTTTGGATATTTCTCTTTGATTTGAAAATTTTGTAGCATTAGTTTGGGTATTGTTGTGATTGTTTCATGTTGTTGGAGTCATTCCATTTCAACTTTTACATTCCTCTCTCAAACTAGTGTTTAGTTTTTTTTTTTCATGTTATTTAGTACATTGTTTGCTCTATTGCATTGAAAAAAACAAAATATTGCATTCTTGTTGCTTTGAAAATGAAACATTCTTTCACATAACTAGCATTGTATAGGCTAGGAAAGATTTTTTTTTTTTGTAGATTGCATTAGATGCATTAGTGGATGTTTTCACATGATTTCATTATTTTCTACTACTTGAAAGTTTTCTTTCCTTCTCGTAGATAGCTTTCATTGAACGAAAATGGTATCCTTCTGCATATAGTTTTGCATTTAGGAAAATTTCAGATCTGACATACGTTAAGGCCTACAAATTGAAACCTCATCCAAGATCAATGTTAAAATTTATTTCACTTAACCTAAGGCAGCATTGAAACCTAACGGAATATTCTAGTGGTCTAAGTTAGAGAAGAGTTCCGGCGTCTTAAAACCTAGTAGTTGTCGCTCGCCATCTGGCTCCAAACAGTGCTAGTACAGACTTGTGCTCCTCGTACTGTCGAGTATATAAAGGGAGACCCTTCTAGGTTGCAATCCTTTTATCCATAGGAAGTCAAGTCTGCCACTTTGTAACCGTGATACACTGAACGCAGCATTGGGGGAGACTACCTGCAGGTACATTAAGTCCTTGGTAATTTCTGTTTCATTTTATCACCAAGGTGTATATGGCAGTTCACGGAAACCTGGTACACCCTCTTGCTTAGAGTACCTGAGTAGTCATTTTGATATCTTCGTGACTCCTTAAAAAGTGAAAAGATCATCGAGTGCTTGTCCTTTCATGCTCGTTTCAACCTAAAAGTGATAGAGTCACCTTTTTCCTGTTTCTCGACTCTTCAAATATGAAACAACAGATTTTTGTTTCAATGTCTTAAAATGAACTGCCTGCGAAATATTCCTGGTTAAAATTATCGTCCTTAGTGTGTGGCTTTAAGGTTGTTTCTGATGGAAACTTTTCCGGAGTTTACCAACCAAGGAATCCCTTCTGAAGGGAATCCTGGTTCTTTTCCTACTTTTGGGAATGTTGATGCTCCTTATATGGCAACATTATCCCTTCCTGGGTAAACTTTTGGGTTGCCTGTGTGGTTATTTTCAACCTCGGTAGTCTCGAGCACTCCGACCTCTGTTTGACCATCTCCTCCACCTTAAAAACATCATGTTGATTCTAAGGTGGACCTCTCCCTTTCTTCGCCTATTTCTTCATCCTCCTCTTCTAATTCACCTGGTGAAAGTCTGGATTCTAGTAACCAGGTGGCTAAGAAGAAGAAGAAGAAGACCAAGAAGAAGAATTCAGATAAGCAAGAGGCTAATGTTGCAACTATTGCACCTAAGACACTTTCCATCGATAAACCATCCAACCTTCCACAGAAAGTCAAATTCCCTTGCGTGTTGTGAAAAGGAGACCACCTTCTTCAAGACTGCCCTGGCATTTCCAAGGTACTTGAAGTATGGTCCAACGGTCGTTCGTCGTTTCCTTTGGCTTCTGGAAGTCATATTGGTAGCACATCTTCGACTAGTACTGATAAGACTCATAAGAAACAGGGTAAGATTACCAATCCCTGTAATTTGTCTGAAGGGCATCATCCCATTCACCTTTTTCCATACATGGATGAAGCCAAGATAATTTTGGACAACCCTACTGTTTCTACACCTTGCCTTCCGGTTGGTTACCAGAATTTTTCTTCGAGTCCTCCACTAGTTGATTCAACGATTAGTCAAGGGTCATCCTTAGTTGATCCCATTCCCTCGGAAATTCAAATTAACGAATCCATTCCCAACCAACCATTGGTCGAGGAATCAGTCGATCTGACCCCATCTGTGGTTCATCAAGTCTTTTCCATGGAGAGTGGATCTCATCCCCCTCATGTTCTTCTTGTTTCTTCAAATTCCTCGAACTTGGAGAAATATTCTTCCATCCCTGTAGTTCAAGAAGCTACTCCTCCTACTCCCGTGATGGAAATCCCGGAGGATGTCCCTCTTGCTCCGGTAACACCAGGGGAATACCATCTCAGCTCGATGGTACCTCCTCCAAGTAGTTTGGTCGCTTCCTTCGATTGGAGTCGATTTGCAGGATACCACCTTCCTTCTTATGTGCCTTTTGAGATCACGGTACACACCTTTGATATGGTCGTACCCAGCACCATTATAGACGAAGGTGTGTATGTTAGTATTTTGTCTTCCATTACTTGGCAAGCTTTTGGTTCTCCATCGCTTGTGCCTGTTACGTATAATCTGTTGGCTTTTAACAGAAGAACCAGTCAACCGTTAGGGGTCCTTCTGAAGTTTTCTATTACTTTTGGAAGGAAAACCATCTATATAGACATGATGGTTGTTCCAGGCCCCTTAGATTTCAATTTACTCTTGGGGCACGACTGTACTTATGTCATTGGCGCAGTAGTCTCTTCCCTCTTTCGTGTGATCTATTTTCCACACAAAGGTCAGATCGTGACCATTGATTAGCTTTTATTATTTGGTCCTAACGTGACATCTAGTCCGCCATCATCCTTTCCAGGTCTTTATCCATCAGTTTTATCTTCCCCGCCGCAGGTTAATTATGTAGCTACCTGTCCCGTGCCCACATTCAGTGATAGTGCCCTTGTGCATAGGGTGTTGGGAGCATTGGGTCCTGATCTTCAAGATGTTTTTCTCCCATCAGATGTGAACCTCCTGGAATCCATGACCTCTTATTCATCATAATGAAAGGTCGTCAGAGCACATTTATTTTCCTTGTGTCAAGCTCCTTAAAAAATGAAACAATCTCTGTGGAGCATAGTTCTTTTCCTTGTGTCAATCTCCCTAAAAATGAAACAAGGTGTCATGAGGATGTTTCGTCTTCTATGTCAACCTCGTTAAAAAATTAATTAGCTCACGAGGATCATTCTTTTAATGTGTCAACCTCGTTAAAACAATGAAACACATTCTTGTTCAATTCGAGTCTTTGATAAGATCTCGTAAAATCCTAGTCAAATATTTCTCTTGATCTCCTAATTTGAACCTGCACTGCATCTGCCTTTCATATGGACTAAATCTTGGGGGGTATGTGCACCTCGAATTGATTCACCATGCTGGGGGGCATGCCTGTTTTTTCAAGAATAGTTACTTTTGTTTCAAGCTTGTGTAAACATGAAACCAATCTCAAGCATAGTTTACTTTTGTTTTCGAGCTTGCATAAAAATGAAATCTTTTGGCTTTATGTGCTTTGTGAACATTTTCCTGAATCTTGGGTCATCACTTATTATGCATATTATTTAATTGATACATTAGCTAAAATTTTATTAGGAATTTGTGTAATTTGAACAAAGCATCATCATATGTAAAAGATCCATGTAGGGACATATATGTATATATATATATATATATATATATATATATATATATATATATATATATATATATATATATATATATATATATATATATCGCATGTTTGCAACTATGTGCATCATAACGTCAAAAAATATATGTATGTTTCTGTTACATCCTGAGACATGATGTCTCACAAAATATTCAGATAAAATAAACCTAGGTGTCTAATCAGCATGGTGCTCGTGATAACATGTCACAGCCTGTACTAGCCGCCTCAGTAAGCAGTGAATTCGGCTGGGCACCCCTACGGTATGCCTCTGATAGGCGCGAGGAACATCATCAAAACGTGCATAATCTGGAACTCCTCGAGTGATCCCCTCCAATTTTTGCACTATCTCGTCTTCCTCACTGCCCTCGCCCTGAGGATCGAAATCGCGAGGGATTCACCTCGCTATTGGTGACATATCGGTAGGTCTCTCTGGGCCAACATCTGCATCACATGGATTTAATGTCAGAACATACATAAACAAACAAACAAAAAATCATAATACTCATAAAACTTTAAAAAATTGAGTCTCACCCAAATCTTCATCCCAATATTCTCCCTTCAAGAGTGGGAGGTCTAGATCATTAGTGAAATCTATGCCAGAGTAGGGCCAATCCTCCACGACAATCAGTTGTCGATGGAGCCAATCAAAAAAATTTGGCTTCCAAGACAATTGTTGGCCGCCCCCTGCCCTTGGCATCATTGCTACCCATTGAGCCATATGTGTTTCTCTGGCTAGTGGTGTCAGAACTATGAACTCCTGTCGCTGAAAAATTGGTAATCGTTCCAAGTAGAATGATACCAGGATGGATCCATAACCAAATTGTTTCAGTTTGGTCTTCTTGCATTTGGTTAGTTGGTGCTTCATGTTTATGGTCATGACCTCTGCCCAGTTATAGATGGTCGGAGCCATGCATTCCACAGCAAGAAGAAACTATGTTTTTTTTGCTTCGTGCAGTACTTGTGATCCCGCAACCCATGTGATGGTATGCAATACCACGTGTAGTGTCAAATCAAGGATAGTTTGTATATCAAATTTCCCACTACCTGAACCTTTCCTCACTCCTCGACATACCCTGTCTATTACAATGGTCATGTTTTCCATGCAGAGGCGGGTGCCGGTTAGGAGTGGTGTTGCACCCCTCCATGATAATCCTGTGTTGAAGTATACATCAGAGACATCAATCTCAAGCTCTTGATCACGTAGGATCAATTTCTCTTGATTTTCGTCCCATCTACTGATCAGATATTCTAGCAATTATGGTTGGGCTCAAAGACATGGTGTTAGAAAGAATTTTAGCAAGACACAGTTCTTGAGGGCTTCCATAACTCCCTCATTTTCCATATCCAACTCATATTCTTCACTATGTTCTCGTTCTTTCATTCAATGACCATTTTGCTCCTTTCTACCTGCAAACACACATGTATGAGTGGTATTAGTTAATATTCATTCTTGAATTTGTAAAAAATTGGGACATTTGGTGCGTATTTTTTCTAGAAATTAGTTTTTGTCGTTGGCGCGACTGTTTCCAAAACAGTCATGCCAATGGGCATGCCCTAGTGTAAAAAATCGGGCAGTTGGCGCGACTCCATGCTCGAAACTCGTGCCAACCGTGCAGCCCTAATTTTTACAATTTCTTCCCAAAAATTCAAAATTGACAAATGCAGGAAGTAATAAATAGCTTAAAATGACAAGAGGGATCTCATCTCTTACCTGGAGTTGACGGATTTGCGATTTATGTACTGGATTGGCCGCTATCGTCGCCGCAAGATTGCATAGTAAAATGGGTAACTATTGCTCCACAAGAGGTAAAAAGTGAAAAGTAATTTTTTTTTACCATTTTTGGCATTTTATAACTTTTTCACAACCCTAATTAGGTTTTAAGGCATATTTTGCAATTATTTTATTATTATTTTCTAAAAATAGGTTTTACACATGTCTCTTGTGTAGCAACAGTTTTTTCATATGACAGTGATGAAGTAACGAGTTATATTTTATACTTTTTCAGACTCGGTAAAAACACGAAAAAGTCACTACTAGAGTCATCTATCAACTCTTTTCTGACTCTCTAAAATTGAAAATATCGTCGAGATGCTTGTTGTTTTGAACTCATTAAATGGCTATGAAACGATATCCACCTAGTATACGTTTACCCCTTTTTCGGGCTGAGATGGATTATTTACGAAAATTGAATACCTTAGCCTATCGCGACTAAGAGGTTCTTTCAGACTTTCTTTTCTACCTTTTCAGATCTGTGAGACTACCTACGAAAAGGGAGTTCTGGAATTTTCTTTTCTGCCTTCTTTTCAAACTCTCTAAACATGAAAAGATGCCTAGTTCTTCCTTTGTCAGACTCGTTAAAATCTAATGACATCAGACTTCGTCACCATGACGTTATTCGAGTTACTCCTTCCTAGGGCTCGTAAAATGTACTAGGATGGATTTGTCCGAAGGACAAACTTACAGTGCAAGCATATGTTATCCCCTTCAAGATTGTTTTCAAAAATAATTGTGGTACTCGCTAGAAATGGTGGGGGAAAATGGAACCAGATTTTAGTTTTGTTGGCAGTATGTCGCTCTTGAACATGGCACTTGTCTACATTCGTGTCAGGTTGGGAACATCTCATTTCGTCACTTTTGCCTACATGGGTTTGGGTAATCTCTTTTGACCTCTCATTTTCTATCTACCACGTCATCATGACCTCAGATCCTTTGATGTCAAATACTGACAAATCTAGTGTCATGCTGTTGATATGTTCAAGAGAATTTTTCCTCTGAAGTTTTCAACCTCCCTCTGATTCTCCATTGGTCCTGATTCACAAACATCATATTCCTCTGTCTCGTGTCGATGATGTGGGAAACATTATGGCCCACCTTCAATTAGGTCACTTCCTGTCGACTTCAACTCATTATCCAGGAATATGATCTAGAGACTCCCTTTTGGTACCTTGGAGAATGCATGCCTCAATGGCAGGTTTTTTCGCATTTGACACAAGGTCCACATCATTGGCCTTCAATCGAATGATTCTGTGGATGTTCGACATCATATCATTGTTCACATTCTGTGGATTGTACCTTTTGTACCTTGAGAGCCATTGTCATTATTGGTGCTTCCTCTCAAATATGTTAACAGCTTTCATCATTGGCTGGTAATCAGAAGATTTTCTTGCATGTTCGACTTCAGCTCACATATTCGAATGCTTGAATTTGTACTTCTTCGGATCGATATGGAACACAAGACCATGGGCTTTTATCTATTAAAATCCAGGCTACGGATTCTTTGTGGATTATCATGACTTATTGCATGACTCTTTGATTGGATGGCTGTGACCATACCTGAGTCTATTTTTTGATCTTTACTGATGGATGGCTGCGTCCATATTTCGATCTTAGTTTTTGTGTACTCTATTATGGATGGTTGTGCCCATACCACATATTCATGTATCATAGATATCAATTGTATTTGTAATTGAAGGTTTTCTGATAGTGGTGTTTGGTTCAAACGCATTCTCATAAAGCATTTTACCCCTCCCTCTCCCTCGGACCTCATGCTTTAGGGGGAATTTGTTACACATCATTTTTTCACTGTCCCTGCGATCCCCATCCCACACATTGGAGGGTCATTTATGTGACTTATGAAAAGTGTCACACCTTGCAAATACCTTCATTACATCCCTCTACATGAAGGTAACATTTCTCTTGATGACAATTTCCTGAACAGAATATCAAAAATCCCTATTTTTGCCTTGGCGCGAGTAGCCAGTTCTACCCTCGCGCCAATGTGGAAGATTAACACTAGGGCCCGCACCACCTGGCACTCTATCCCAGTGTAAGGCCCGTGCCAAGATATTTTGGGAATTTTTTTTAAAAATAGAGGCGGAGGTTCCATTCCAACCACCTCGGGGATGAGTCATTGGGAGTGGTTGAACTGAAACAACCACGAACTCCATTTAGTGAGTATTTTCCACCTCCCTTGGAACACTCCTAAAGGATAGGCCTCCCTTCCACCTTTGTAGGGATCCAAACCTCCTCTTTTTCTTCTATATAAACAAGCCTTCTCCCTTTATGAAAGCTAGCTGAACAAAGAGAATTATACAACTGAAGTGTTGAACTTGGAGAACTGAGCTATAGCTGAATAACTAAGTTGTTGAGAAGGTAGATCAAGAAGGAACTCCATCGAGAGGTCCCTTATCCTGTCTGAATTCCCCGATGAGATTTGAGACGTTCTTCGCCTGAACCCCGCTGGAGGAGACCACAACGTCAGAGCATGGTTATATCTCTTCTTTCTACCTAATAATATAAGTGACTATTTTCTGGTTCCCATCTTGTATTTTTTCTTCATCAAATGCAATATGCTTAGTCTTCTCTGAATGACTAGTAGTTTTTGCATGAAATTAGTATGTGGTATGTGGTTATCGTTTTCTGATGTTCGTGCAGGTGTCCAAACGCGATAAGCAAAGGGGTTGTGACTTGCCTTTGATCAGGAGCGAGAGGTTCTCCTCATCACTACAATTGTCGATGATAGCTTTGGACCACAGGTAGGCCATCTTATCGCGTCCTCTTTCATTCAAATATCTAGGAACCTACACTCTAGCATGATTCCTTGTTACTAGACCCACTCTAGGGCTAGAGGGATTGTCTCTATCCGCAGAGAGGATTTACCTACATAACAATGAGTACAATGATATGTTGGTGATTTATAGAGAGCATCGTTGATCAAGGACACTAAACCAAGTATTCCTCACTTTCTCAATGTCCCAGGGTGAGGAATTGAGATTGAGGTCTCCTGGGGTTGAGGGAACTCCAGACAATAGGGTATCACCCCTATCTGTTACCCATAGGGTTGATGATATCTCTCCCCTATCTTCATAGGGTCAGAGATGTTTCTCCCTTATCTGGTCTATGCAGAGTATACCCCAGTTGGCATCATACCCACAAGCAGGGCTTGTTGGAAATATTGCTCCCTATCTGACCAACGGGTTGAGAGTGCACTTTGGGTTTACAACCCAGGTCGATTATGATGCAAGTGTTCTACCACATGACTATTAAGGTTCATTGATGAGAAAATCAGCAGGCAATAATATTGGATTGATATTTTCTCCCCTATGTGATT
The DNA here is from genome assembly GCA_034641835.2 of Pinus albicaulis. Taxonomy (NCBI): domain Eukaryota; kingdom Viridiplantae; phylum Streptophyta; class Pinopsida; order Pinales; family Pinaceae; genus Pinus; species Pinus albicaulis. Next base: position 108,060,664 of record CM076581.1, read on the forward strand.
TAGATTTGAGAATGAGCTCCTCGATGTGATTCCAGGGTTGAGACGTGCTTCCCTAGTTGTTTGGATATCCTATTTCTCGATATGGGGTCGTAGTAGTAGCTCCCCCATGAAATTATGGGTTGAGTAGTAGCTCCCTGATGTGGTTCCAGGTTGATATGTGCTCCCTGTTGATACGCTCTTCGATGATGATGTTTGGCTCTCCATTTATGTGATTCCAGGTAATATCCCACTTAAATATATTCTGGATCATAGTCTGATGAATAGAGGGTGGTATATTAGGCTCCCCTTCGATGTCAAATTCTTCTTCTTTTATATTTTATAATGTTCAGCATATGAGCAGGGACAATCAAGAGATAAACATGAATAAGCAAGGGATGGATCGAGATGAACATTGATGATTTGAGATGATGAGATACTTGATATGGTCACGGCATGATGACAACTTGACAGGATGATGTGATGATCAACATACATATATTGGCAGGTGGAATTCTTCTTAATTGAGAGGGAGTGTTAATTTTTTAAACTAGGGTCAAATTCCACCTTGGAAAACTCATATGTCAAAGATAATGATTGCATTGAATTCTTGTTTTTTAGAGGACAAAAATTGACCCAAATATCACCTCATTTGGACAAGAAGCTTTTTTTTTTAACTTACGAACCCACTCATGTACATTGGATTAGGTAGGCCCTATACACATGTGCATATTGGATTAGGTCGTCCCCGAAGAAAAGTGGACCCATTGGAAGGCTATAAATACAAGTGACCTCTACCTTATTTGGAAACAATGATGAGACACACTTCTATCTTGTTTTGGATCCAATAGGTCTGAGGCTCGTCCACGGAGGGTCAGGTTCACTCTGAGGTGAAATTGTAGGTCTGAAGCTCGCATCTCCAATTTAGGGTTTTGGGCCCCAGTCGTAGGAACAAAGTAGGAATATTTCGACCCTAATCACTCCCACACATGCTCATGAGTGCAACTAGAGCCTTCCAGTCACACAGATAATACTTTGTGCATGTGACCAAGAGATTAGGGTTTCCAAAGTCCAGTTTTGACCCCAGTTGCATGCTTACCAGGCTTAAGGGAGCGACTAGGAAGATATAGTCGCACATATGACTCCTCCTCCATGCGATTATGGACTAGAAGATGAATTTTCAGTATTCCGAAGATTTCGCTCAATGACTGCAGTGTTCGAAAGTTGGCTTCAGATAGTGACAGTTCAGTACAGACTTCAGAATTATATTTTTTAGTATATACATTATTGGGTTTATTTCATGGATGTTGTAGTTGTTTTGCTGGTTAGTTTCATAGATGAAGATATGGATCATTGTACTCTCTTTTGTTGAATCATTTGATGAAAATCTAAGAAGAAGAAGAATTTGAAAGGGTTTTCTTGATAGTGGGTTTTTCCCTTGTCTTCGACCAATCCTAGTGTCTCTATGTGTGCATGTTTTTCTTCTATTGTTCCTTTATGTTATGCTGCATTGATGATGATGATATTGTTACTTCTATATAGTTGCATATGTTTTTGAATTATAATGTAAATATTAATAATTTTATGATGTTATGGGGTGAACTTAATGTGTTAATGAAGAAATAAAATCAAATCAAAGAGCAATATATCCCTATGAAAAATTAACAACGTGGCATCCTCCTGAACTATAGGTGTGAAAACAAGAAGGTCAACTTTTAAGTGGCATAACCTTTGCATACGGAATTTGATTGACGCACTTCTTGTGTTGTTGGAAATATCTTTGAGTGTAGAATAGCATGAAAAGGTGTTGCACCAAAGCAACAAAATTTTACCCCCAAAAAAGGTCATTTGATGCCTCAAAACGCTCGTGGAATGTCTCATAATCTGTTTCACCAAACTGGGTCCCGCCGATAAAAACGGTTCCGTGAGATGATTCCTCCACTTTTTCTACTCCAAATGCATCGATATGGATGAAAAACAATATAATTATCCAATCCAAATAAAAAAAAAAGGGATTAAATTTGATTATGGCATAGAATAATGTGACATATAAATTTTTACAACCTCGTAAAAATAAGAACTATTTAAGTAGTGAAGCAAATACCAGATATATCAAAGCTAGATGTTTCCATATGAAAATCATGTAAGTTTGGGAAGCAACCAAGGGTCCACTTCAAGACAAAAGGACATTCATCATCTAGAGCACTAGATCTAGTTCGTACATATAAATGTGGTCCTACAATAACACAAACCTTAAGAGGAGACAAGTACTTAATCCTTTTATTAATGATTATACAAGGGATACATGGATAATTCTACTTAAATAAAAACTATAAGCTCTTAGTAAGTTCAAGGTATTCAAATTTTAATTTGAAAATTAAATTAATTGAATATTAAATGTTTGAGATCTAACAGATGAGGAGAATTTAACTCCAATTAGTTCTAGTAATTTTGTAAGGAGCACAAAATTAGAATACAATACTAAGTAGCCAGAACTCTTCAACAAAATGGAGTGGTTGAAAGAAAGAAAATATCAATACAAGAGATGGTAAGAGCTATGTTGGATGAAGCAAAGGTTCCAAAAACCTTTTTGGGAGAAGTAGCTCAAACAATTGTCTACTTATCAAGCATAGTTAAACTCGGATAAAAAAGAGATAAGACCCCCTATGAGCTATGGAAAGGCGTACCAAATTTAGTTAAGCATCTAATAATATTGGGAAGTAAGTGTTATATAAAGAGGAATGAGTAAAATATACGAAATTTTAACTCTAAAATTAATGAAGGAACCTTTATTTGTTACTTTTTCATAAGAAAAGGTTATACGCATTACAACAAAAGACTAAGAAAGATAGTGGAATGTATTGATGTAAGAGTAGATGAAGCATTGCCACAAACAAAAAATCCACAATCCAATGAAAAATTATATGAGACAACAAATGTCTATATAGAATACAAAGAACCAAAAGAGAAGTACAAAGAAGAAGAATAATAAATGGCACCTCAACAACAACAAAATCCATCCAGGCATGTGCAAAAATTCCATCCTGGAAGTCAAAATCTTGGAAATAAAGAATTGGGAGTTCATACTAGAAGGAATTTTATCAGTGCCCCTAGACATGCAAATGTGGCCCTTTTTTCTAAAGTAGAACTCAAATGTTCTTACCAAGCTAGTGAATATAACCATTGGTTCAAGGAAATGAATGAGGAAATAGATCAGATATAGAAAAATGACACTTGGAAACTATTACTTGGACCAAAAGGCAAGAACGCCATTGGTACCAAGAGGGTATTAGAAAAAAGTTGAATGAAGATGATCAAGTAGTGAGAAATAAAGGCATATTGGTTTGCAAAGGGTATGCACAGGTATAAGGCATTGATTTTGAAGAAACCTTAGATCCTATAGCTAGGCTTGAAGAAATAAGAATGTTTTTTGCATTTTCAAGTCACAGAAAATTCAAAGTATATCAAATGGATGTCATGTCAACCTTTATAAATGGTGATCTAGATGAGGAAGTGTAAATTAAGCAGTCGAAGGGATTTCAATTGTTAGAAGATGAAAATTAGGTATGTATATTAGATAAAGCACTTTGTGCATTAAAGAAAGCTCCACGAGCCCAGTATTCAAATCTTGATAGATATCTATAGTAGCAATGATTCATAAGGGAGACAACAAACAATAATATTTATAGTAAGAATGATAATGAGAATTTTCTCATCATTGTTGTGTATGTGGATGATATCATCTTTGGAAGTTATGTGGATCAAATGGGCCAATATTTTGCAAATTATATGCATAATTTTTATATGTCCATGTTAGGATAATATTCATTCTTCCTTAGCCTACAATTTTCTGAATTAAATAAAGGTATTTTCATTTCTCAAGCCAATTAATTAAAATATATTTTGAAGAAATTTGGCAAGGAAGATTGTGCACGTATTAGCACACCTATAATCACGGGATGAAAATTGAGCAAGGATGATGAATCCCCTAATGCAAATCAAACTATATATGAGACCATGATTATAAGCCTCCTATATATAACTACCTTAAGGCCTCACCTAATGCAAGTTGTAGGATTGGTTACTAGATTCCAGTCTACCTGATGGGCCTCCCAAATAGATATAACTCAAGGTCCATCTGACCATCCTTCTACACATTTAGCCTCTCTTTTTGCATTAGATAACATATTGTTGATCTATAATGTATTCATTTGGAAGGTTTAGATATAATTGCATATTATGTGACTAATATTATTTATTTTTGTAGAATATTGTGAGAATGTTGGGCAAATTTTGAAGATTTGGAAGATAAGATAATTTAGTTACTTTCTCCCTCCCAAAGGATGCCTCAAGATGGACCAATAAATTAATAAAATACCTTAAAATATGGTTTTCAAAATTTTGTGGTTGTCGTTAATTGCAGAATCAGGATTATCCACAATATCATAAAATAATGGTCGACATTTCGAATCCCAACAAGGATCCATCTTCACAACAAGAAATGAATGAAGAAAGAAAGAAAGTCGCAAAGATCAAGGTATAAATAGTGAAGGATTATGATGATGAGAAGAGTCGCAACATATTTTGTTAATCTATTTAAAAAAAAATATTTTATTCTTTATAAAATTTTATAAGGATTTTATAAATTATTTTAAATTTAAATAATAAATAATTTTTAAAAAAATTATTAAAATTATTTATATAATATTACTAATCAATTTCATAATATAATTTATTTTTATATTTTAAAAATTCTTTTAAAAAAAATAAATTTTTAATTATTGTAAATCCTTAAGTGCTACTAAATTAAATTTAATAAATTAATTTTAATTATAATATAATAATCATAATTTAAAATTTTATTTAGTTTCATAACAATAATATGAAGAATATTGTTGTTTATTTAATTCTAAAAAATAATAATATAACTATTTAAATATATGTTAATAACTAAACGTTATTAATTAATTAGTAGAATTAATAAATATTAATTAATAACGTTTATTTATTAACATATATTTAAATAGTTATAGTATTATTATTTAGAATTAAATAAACATAGGCATTTTTCATATTATTGTTATTTAATTAATTAACCCTTAGATTAAGAATTTTAAATCTTTTTTAAAAAATAATAATTAAAAAAATTATAAATATAAATTATGAAACTGAATAAAATTTTAAATTAGGGTTATTATATTATAATTAAAATTAATTTAGTAGCACTTAAGGATTTATAATAATTAAAAATTTTAAATTTTAAAAAAATAAAAATAAATTATATTATGAAATTTATTAATAATATTATATAAAAAAATTTAATAAAAAATTTTAATTATTTATTATTTAAATTAAAATTAATTTATAAAAACTTTATAAAATTTTATAAAGAATAATTTTTTTTTTTTAAATAGATTAACAAAATCTGTTGTCGGCTCTTCTCATCATCATAATCCTTCACTATTTATACCTTGATCTTTGCGACCTTCTTTCATTCTTCATTCATTTCTCATCTTGAAGATGGATCCTCGTTGGGATTCGAAACGTCGACCATTGTTTTATGATATCATAAAATACTTGATAGATTCTGGAGCTCCACTTATTGAGAAAATCGAGGGATGTGTTACCTGCTACAGGAGAAGCTAGAACTGAGTATTTAATTAATATTCCTACTATTGGGAACTAGATCCACTTTTTGAGGGATTTTGGAGGGGAAAGCTATCTCCTTTCAAGGAGGATGCTTCCTCATCAATTTGTATAAGTACCAATTCGAATTAGCCTCTAGGGGCGTGTATTTTTTAGTCTTCTTGTGAATAAAACTTGTTATTTAGCATCTATACTTTAATTTCTAACAGTGATGTACCTGGATTGACTCTAATAATGGAGTTTAGTGTCATTTTCAGCTTATAAGGCTTAGTTTTTTATCTAAAATTAAATAATAACGCAATAAATTATAGATATAACCATAACTACATATATGCAGTAGAAATAACACTTCATTTCAATAATATTAAATATTGAAATAAGCTTACAAATAGAATGGAAATAAACTAGTTCGGGCAATCGTAGCTTATCTCTAAGAAGAGATGTGGTAGCTACATGCCTATGAATTGTGTTACAATGAGGCTCAAAGGCCTATTTATTATTTAGAAACAATGGAAAATCATAAACATCTAAAAACATAACCCTAGCAAATGAAGCAAACAAAACTATGGGCCCCATTTGGGAAAATTGGTACATCAACTTCTAGGGGTCGTAACTTTGGCACACGATCTTCATTTGACACACACAATACCTCGTTAGAAATATATATCCAAGGATTACAAATTTAAAGTGGAAAAAATCAGTCATAGAATTATGATTTCCCCAGTTTTCCCCAAAAAATGTCGTTTAGGGCCTAAAAACAGCTCCAGAAGTTCAAGACCCAAAAAACTGCCAAAAATAGTAAATTGTGCTACAATTAAGGAAATTGAAATATTGAAAGAGATACTGGTGGGGGTCCAAGTGGAATAGGAGGGTGGCCAACAACATCCACCTAGATAATTTTCCTTCATATGAATCTGAGTATCCTTGGGCTTTGCCATGCCAGAAACCTCAGAGCCCTATTGTACAATTTATTTTGAATGTTTTGTTCACTTTCATTTCCTATTTATGCACTTAATATCCATGTTTCATTTGTTATAGGTTAGATTGGTTAAATGATTGAAATAAATGTCTTTTTAGTCATTTATACAACTACAAGTATGATGTATCCTTAGGACATATTTTCAAATTCATATTCATTGACCTACTAGGATTGGTTTACTAGTTCACAATTTTGGAATTTCTGGAAGAATCCTATAGGAAAACAGTAATAAATTTATACTAACTTTATCACATGTTAATGAGCTTATTTAAAGTTTTTTCCAATTGGATTGAAGCCTAAAAAAATCTAACTTAATAACAAAATTCACCCCATCACATTTGCACTTGATTAACAAAGGCATTTGAGTAATTAGATCAACTCACTAGCTCATTGTTCTGAAATTTCTGGTTTTTAGTAGTAATTTTCTGCTGAATTTTAGCACATTCTAACGAATCTCTTTTGAGTTGATTCCACTTGTATAGAAGCCTAAAAACATTTAAATTAATAAAAAACATTACCCTATAGTTTTTTCATTTGATTAGCTTAGGAATTTGGCAAGTTAATTTGAGAAACATGAATCCTATAGAAATCATGTAGCAACATGTAGCAGTTTGTTTTTCAGCTCTTATTCACTCCAAATTCATGGTATATGTAAATTTACAACCTATGAATGCTCTGAGGCCACTTTTGTTGAGTTTAGGATTAGTTAGGTCCCCATTTAGCTTTTGCATTTCTTGCCTCTTCAATGTTAATTTATGCAATTAGTTTAGATTTCCTTTCCATAATTTACTTTAAGCAAAGTGTGATCTCCTTCAAGCAAGAGTAATCTAGCACTTTCCTTTCCTACAAAATAGAATAGATTTCCTTTAATGCCATTTCATTTTCAAAAAGATATATTATATATGCTTGGTTTTTATTGTGTTTTACATTTTTGCAAATAAATAGATTTCTTTTTTGTCATTTACTTTCGAGCAAAAGTAGAATAGGTTTGCTTATTGCTATTTACCATTTGCAACTTAGGACTGATAAGTTACCTATATATTTGCTCATTTGAATTTGTATCATTTCCTTCTTTCACTTGAATCAAAGAGAGTCAGAATATGAAGAGGAAGATGTCTATTGCACATATAGTCTCGGCCCCTCGTAAGTTTTCTCACTTGCATTTCCTATTTTTGCACTTAATATCCATGTTTCATTTGTTATAGGTTAGATTGGTTAAATGATTGAAATAAATGATTTTGAAGTTCATTTATAAAGCTACAAGTATGATTCATACTTAGGGAATAGTTTAAAATTCATATTCATCACTGAGCTACTTGGATTGGTTTACTAGTTCACAATTTTAGAATTTCTGGAAATACCATGTAGAAAAATAGTAATAAATTTCTACTAAATTTTAGCACATGTTAATGAGCTTCTTTCAAGTTCATTACAATTGTATTGAATCCTAAAAAATATAAATTAATAAAAAAATTCATGAACCCCATCACATTTTCCCTTTATTAGCATAGGCATTTGGGTACTTAGATCAACTCACTAGCTCATTGTTCTAAAATTTATGGTTTTTAGTAGTAATTTTATGTTGAATTTTAGCACAAGCTAACGAATCTCTTTTGAGTTGAGTCTGCTTTTATTGAAGTCTAAAAACATTGAAATTAATTACAAAATTTACCATACAGTTTTTTCATTTGATTAGCTTAGGCATTCGGTAGGTTAACTTGAGAAACCTAAATCCTATAAAAATCCTGTAGAAGTTTGCTTTCGAGCTCTTATTCACTCCAAATTTATGGTAGAATTAGATTTATAGCCGATGAATGCTCTGAGGCCACTTTGGTTGAGTAAAGGCTTGGTTAGGTTGCCATTTAGCTTCATCATTGCTTGCCTCTTGAATCTTAATTTATGCAATTAGTTTGGATTTCATTTCCACAATTTACTTTAAGCAAAGTGTGATTTCCTTCAACAAGAGTAATCTAGGACTTTCCTTTCCTACAAATAGAATATATTCCTTTAATTCCATTTCCTTTTCAGCAAGATAGATTAGATATGCTTTTCTTTTCTTTTTAACTGGTTCGGTTGCTATTTTATATTCGAAAAAAAAGATAGGGAGAAGTCCCTGTTACATTCTGATGATGAAGAGGATAGCCATGGAGGGGTAAATTGAGAAAATGTGGAGCCTCCATTGTGGCAACTATTAGTAATATATTGCATTATAGATTCATGATATATTCTAACAAACTGTGAAATCATAAGTGAAAATTTAAAAGACATGAGCAAAAGAGAAACAGGAGGAATGAGGATTAGTCAATGTTGATTGGCCATCCAGTTGAAGCATCAGCGTTGTCTTTATTATCATTTGGATTGGCATTTTTTGCATTGTTTGAGCTGGAACTTGGTGCATAGCATTTTTCTAGAATGTATTTCGGGATCTGGAAGGATTCTTTAGCGTGTGCACAACGATTTAAGGCATTCAGTAGCTTCCGCTGGCAGGACTGAGCCTGTTGCTGGAGGAAGGAATTATCCACTTGATGTTTTTCTTCCATGACCTTCAGCTGACCATGAATCAGTTTCATCTCTGCTTGAAGGTTTGCACAATGGAAGCAAGTTTTGTTTCTCATGTTGTCACAAAATGTTTGAGCTAAGGATCGAGCAGTGTTTAAAAGAAGAATTGATGAACGGATAATGTGCACGGAGAGGTCGGGGTTGTGGGGAAACAACGTTGAAGAGGCAGTAAGAGAATTAAAATCTCTGAACAACAGAGGGGGAGGCACAGGAGGGAGGTCGAGATTGTCACAGAAGATGTCAGGAAAACTGAAAACGGAGGCAGAGGAGACTAGGTAAAACATAACGAATGGTCGCTCAGGGGGATGGGTCCTAGGAGAATAGGAACGCTTGCTCACCAATAGCAAAGAGAGGATATGAATGTAGAGAGTAGTGCAGATGCATTTTCTAGATAGCTGAGGCATAGCGAGGAGGGAGGGAAAATAAATAAGGGAGGCATGAAGGATTAACAGGAAAGGATAAGACACAAGGCGAGCTTCAGGAGGGGATAGGGTCACAGGTAAGGAGTTGTAAATAGTATGGGGATAGTGTTGAGAATGCAGCAAGATGATGGAGCTTAGTGAAATGAAGTCGCCTTCACTAAGTGGGCCCGCAGGCAAATTCTGGTGCAAAGTCTATTTTTAGACTATGTCTATTTTTAGACATACGGAGCATAATTTGGGAATTCTACTTGGAGATTCTTGAAGTATGCGACATGTCGGTAAAAATAGATGAGACCCTATTTTTTAGGACCCAGACTATTTTTAGACTGATCTCCTAAAAATATGGAAGTAAAATATTATTTACCCTTAATAATATTTTGACTATAAACAGCAGTTTACTCTCTTGGCGCACTTCAGTTTGAGTCATGGAGGTGGCTCATGCAACTGACACAAGGAATCACGTGGTTCCTAGGGTTTGATGGCATCTTGCATGGTTTACTTCCGTTAGACTTCAGTGGCAGCAGTTTTGGAGGAGTTAGCTTATACGTACAGTGGAGTTGTGTTCGTTTATTTTAGTTGAACTAGTTGAGATTAGTTTAACTAGCTAATCAATTAGTTATGTGAGTGGAGTGAATTAAATATTATTTAATTACTAATTAGTAACTCATTAGTCAACTCAAGAACACATCAGTTCACTACAGTGCGTGATCAGTTCAGTGGAGACCAGTGGAAGAGGTAGATGAAAGGGTGAGTATAGCTATCAGTTGGAGGATCAGTTTTGCATGGGATTTGCATTACACTTGGAGGAATTGTCCATGACAATTGCGCAGTCAAGCCAAAGGGATTTGAACCTTGGATCTCTACATATACAGGCCATGATTGCGCAATAGAGGCAAGGCAATTAGCGGGGAGTTTTGAACCAGTGACTTGTTCAAAACTAAGCTAGATTGTGTGTGACTTTATGAGAAAGTACTGAGTACTTGTGAGGAGTATTGTACTTGTTTGGTTACATGATTTCTCCATTATAATATACACAATAGCTGCGGGGTTTTCAGATATAGGCTTTCCCCATACATACTGAGTTAATGTGTGATTGAATTGATGTGAGATTGCTTCTGTTATTTCCGCATGTGACAATTAATTGTAGAAGAAGGTTATGTGTTATGTATGCAATTCGAAATTGATATATGACCAGGTTAATCTTCAGTGAATAAGTGATTTATTCAGCTAATTTCTACATGGTATCGGAGCGAGATTAATTGTCGAGATCTGTTACGGTGATTGCAAACTTATTTCCTCGGACAGAGTCTGCATACGGGCCAGGAAGCCTCCGGATTCATCTTTCTTCGGAAAGTGAAAGGTCTGGTAAAAGCCCCTTGCAGTCAATCTCTGATTTGGAAATAATTTGTTCTCAAGTGTAGATCGGAAGTGATAGAGCTTGGAGTTTGGAATTCGAATTTTGCAGCAGCTTTGTTTTCTTGGTGCCGGTGTTGAAAATGTCTTCTTTCAACGGTTTGCGACTCGAATATGCTCTTGAAGGCAGTTCGAATTATGTTGCATGGAAGGATCGCATGGAAGTAGTGTTAGAAGATAATGGTCTGAAGGAGTTCGTAGATACGGATGTCCTAAAGCCCACTGATGCAGCTTTAGTCGATGCATGGCAAAAGAAGATAGCGAAATGTCGAAGGATCCTGTTGGAGGGCGTCAAGGATCATATTGTATCCAGCCTGCATGGAAAGGCTACTCCATATTTAATGTGGAAAGCTTTGACGGATCTATTCCAGAGTAAGAGTGACCAAAGGAAGCCGGCGCTCAAAGACAAGCTCAGGAACATCAAGATGGAGAAGGGCGACAGTATCGCTAAATACCTCACGAAGTTCACTCAATGCAGAGATGAACTGGGAAGTGTGGGAGTTACTGTCGATGAAGAGGATATGGTCGACCTGGCTCTCCTCGGTCTTCCGAAGGCTTGGCACTCATATCAAGATAGTGTCAATGGTCGGGAGAAGCTGCCAGGATGGGAGCGCCTTTGGGCGGATCTCATGCAGGAGGAGATAAGGAGGACTACTCGAGATGGATCTTCATCAAAGGGAGCTGATGAAGAAAACTGCGCTTTGGTGTCCAAAGCAAAGAAGGGGAAGGGTAAGAAAACCTCTCATTCTGGTGCTAAGGGCAAGAAGCAGGATATGGCGAAATTGAAGTGTTTTCACTGCCATGATCACGGACATTATGCTACCAATTGTCCAAAGAAGAAGAAGAACAAGCAAGCGGGAAGATCTGCAGATGGAGAAGCTTTGGCTTCACAGTTCGAGCTTGACTTTTCACTGATTGCATGCTTGGTTTCAAGTGTGATGGTATCGGTGTGGTTCTTGGACAGCGGTGCGTCATTTCATATGACGGGAGATCGGGAGTTGTTCTCAGATCTGGAGAACAAAGATTTGGGTGTGCACATCGAGATGGGCGATGATGGTAGATACAGTGCGACTGGTATCGGTACCGTATCCTTTCAGAGGGAGTCTGGTAAACCCTTTGTCTTAAAGGATGTCATGCATGTACTTGGATTGAAGAAGAACCTGATTTCAGTAGCGATGTTGGAGGATAAGGGTTATGATGTGGTCTTCAGCGAAGGAAAAGCCTTCCTGCGCAGTAAGACTACTGGAGAGACCCGGAAGATAGGGGTTCGAACTCAGAACCTTTATCAGTTGCAGGTAGATGACTGCGCAGCTATGGCATGCAAGGCTGGAGATGTGGTGAGCCGGGATGATGAAGGCGAACTATGGCACAGGAGATTGGGCCATCTTCACCATGGAGCTTTGAAGATTCTGCAGCAGATTTCTACTGGACTTCCTAAGGGCACCCTTGCGCAGTCAGATCAGTGCAAGGGGTGTACTTTAGGGAAGCATGTGAAAGCCACCTTTCACGAGAAGGATAGTCGCGCCACGACGATCCTTGAGAGAGTTCACACAGACGTGTGTGGTCCTTTCTCAGTTGCTTCGACAGCAAAGCACAGGTATTATGTGATCTTTGTTGATGATTTCTCTCGAAAGTGCTTGATCTTCTTCATGCAGAAGAAGAGCGATACATTCGCGAAGTTCTGTGAGTTTAAAGCACTGGTCGAGAAGGAGTCGGGGAAGAAGGTGATTGCTCTAAGGAGTGATAACGGTGGTGAATTCATCTCGGCTGAATTCAAGGAGTTCTGCAGCGCAGAAGGGATTCGGAGAGAGCTCATCGCACCCCATAACCCACAGCAGTACGGGGTGGCTGAGCGGAAGAACAGAACGATCGTGGGTGCTGCACGGGCGATGTTGCATGATCAGGGCCTACCCCTTCACTTGTGGGCTGAGGCATGCAATACAACAGTGTATGTATAGAACCGTTGTCCTCACAAGGTTCTTGGCATGAGTACACCGTAGGAGGCTTATTCTGGCAAGAGGCCTGATATTTCCCATTTGCGGATTTTTGGTTCTCCTGTCTACATGCATGTGACGAAGGATGCGAGAAGGAAGCTGGATCCAACTGCCGAGGTTGGAATATTTGTGGGGTACACTGATACACCTCATAACTATCGGGTGTATGTGCCAGACAGTCGCAAGACTGTTGTGCGACGGGATATAAAATTTCAGGAGGAGAAAGCCATGCAGTGTTCGCTTGAGAGGGAGCTACACTTGCATGCAGATGAGGAGCTGTTAGTTCCTAAGGAGGAGCTTCCGGATGTGGATCACCCACAAGAGGAGGTTCAGGAGGTGGAAGAAACCACCCAGGCAGCGCCAACCATCAGAGGGCGCATGCGCACTACAGAAGCTGAGCGACTGGCTCGGGATGCAGAGAAGGTTGTAGGACCACCTCCAGCACAGCGCAGACAGAGACAGTCACCGGATCGGTACACTGGATACATGGCTCTTATGAGTCAATGTGTTGTGACAGAGCCATCCTCTTTTGAGGAAGCTGTGGAGGAACCCGCATGGGTCGATGCCATGATCGAAGAATATGATTCGATCATCAGGAACAGTGCATGGGAGATTGTCCCAAGACCGGTTGGGAAATCAGTTGTAGGTTCGCGATGGATCTACAAGGTGAAGTAGGCGGCTGACGGGAGTGTGGAGAAGTACAAGGCGAGATTTGTCGCCCGTGGCTTCTCACAGATCGAGGGGATTGACTATGAGGAGACTTTTGCACCTGTCGCAAGGTACTCTTCCATACGGACGATCCTTGCTCTCTCAGCGCAGATGGGGTGGCACATTCATCGGATGGATGTGAAGACTGCGTTCCTCAATGGAGTTATTGAGGAGGAGGTGTACATAGAGCAGCCTGAAGATTTTGAGATCTTCAGCACTGAGTCGCATGTGTGCCGACTCAAGAGAGCACTATACGGGCTGAAGCAAGCACCTCGTGCTTGGTACACTCGGATAGACAACTACTTCACCAGGCTTGGATTCTCCAAGAGTGAGGCGGATCCAAACCTGTACCAGATTGTGGTGGAGGGGAAGCTGTTGATCATCGTACTGTATGTAGATGATCGGATTTTGACTGGCGATGAGCAGTTGATACTTTCATGCAAGGAGGATCTTGCACGAGAGTTTGAGATGAAGGACTTGGGCATCCTTCATTATTTTCTGGGATTGGAGATTTGGCAGCGCAGCGGAGGACTGTTTGTTTCTCAGGGCAAGTATGCCCGGGAGATTCTGGAGAGGTTCAACATGCAAGGCTGCAAGCCTGTTGACACTCCTCTTCCCGGTGGTTGGAGGAAGGAGGATGCTACTTCAGCGGAGGTAGTGGATGCCACTGTCTATCGACAGTTGGTGGGGTCGCTTATGTATCTGGTCAATACACGAACCGATATATGCTATGCAGTTAACCAGCTTTCGCAAGCTATGGTTAAGCCTACCAAGCTCTTTTGGAAGGCGGGCAAGCATGTATTGCGCTATATCAGAGGCACATCTGGATATGGTCTATGGTACAGACAGGAGGATGGAGTGAAGCTTTCTGGTTTCACTGATGCAGATTGGGCAGGGAGCCCAACAGACCGGAAGAGCACTTCTGGAGGAGTTTTCAGCATTGGGTCGACAGCAGTTTCCTGGTACAGCAGGAAGCAGAGATCCGTGGCACTCAGTTCAGCAGAGGTCGAGTACATGGCAGCAAGTTTGGCTGCATGCGAGGCTATTTGGATGAGGAAGATCCTCGCAGGTTTGTTCAGGTTGCATTTGGAGCCTACAGTGATCTACTGTGATAACTAGAGTTAATCAAGCTCTCGGCTAATCCAGTATTTCATGATAGGTCCAAACACATCGACATCAGGTACCATCATATCAGAGATTGTGTTCAGCGAAGAATCATGATGCTTTCATATGTTCCCACGGAGGATCAGGATGCCGACATCCTGACGAAGGCGCTCACCAGGAGCAAGTTCGAATTCCACAGAGGCAGGATAGGGGTTGCAGATAATCCATATCTTGCTGGGAGGGAGTGTTGAGAATGCAGCAAGATGATGGAGCTTAGTGAAATGAAGTCGCCTTCACTAAGTGGGCCCGCAGGCAAATTCTGGCGCAAAGTCTATTTTTAGACTATGTCTATTTTTAGACATACGGAGCATAATTCAGAGATTCCAGTTGGAGATTCTTGAAGCATGCGACATGTTGGTAAAAAATAGATGAGACTCATATTTTTAGGTTCCAGGCTATTTTTAGACTGCATCTCCTAAAAATATGGAAGTCAAATATTATTTACCCTTAATAATATTTTGACTATAAACAGCAGTTTACTCTCTTGGAGCACTTCAGTTCGAGTCATGGAGGTGGCTCATGAAACTGACAGAGGAATCACGTGGTTCCTAGGGTTTGATGGCATCTTGCATGGTTGACTTCAGTTGGACTTCAGTGGCAGAAGTTTTGGAGGAGTTAATGAGACAGATAGTGGAGTTGTGTTCTGTTTATTTTAGTTGAACTAGTTGAGATTAGTTTAACTAGCTAATCAATTAGTTATGAGTGGAGTGAATTAAATATTATTTAATTCACTAATTAGTAACTCATTAGTCAACTCAAGAACACATCAATTCACTACAGTGCATGATCAGTTCAGTGGAGACCAGTGGAAGAGGTAGATGAAAGGGTGAGTATAGCTATCAGTTGGAGGATCAGTTTTGCATGGGATTTGCATTACACTTGGAGGAATTGTCCATGACAATTGCGCAGTCAAGCCAAGGGGATTCGAACCTTGGATCTCTTCATATACAAGCCATGATTGCGCAATAGAGGCAAGGCAGTCAGCAGTGAGTTTTGAACCCGAGACTTGTTCAAAACTGAGTTAGATTGTGTGTGACTTTATGAGAAAGTACCGAGTACTTGTGAGGAGTATTGTACTTGTTTGGTTACATGATTTCTCCATTATAATATACACAATAGCTGCGGGGTTTTCAGCTATAGGCTTTCCCCATACATACTGAGTTAATGTGTGATTGATTTGATGTGAGATCGTTTCTATTATTTCCGCATGTGACAATTAATTGTAGATGAGATTATGTGTTATGCATGCAATTCGAAATTGATGTGTAATCGGGTTAATCTCCATTGAATAAGTGATTTATTCAGCTAATTTCTACAGATAGTTTACTTGCACTGAAAATATCATGCAGAGAATCATGTAGTCGAGGATTGAGGCAGAGATAGTTATCATGGTAAAGGAGAAAATGGTGTGCCACCTTGGTGGAATAGTTGACCGGATGGTCTACTGCAAGCTTTGTTAGCTAAGATGTCTACTTGCTTATTATTTTCTCTGAGAATATGAAAAAGGAGAGATAGTTCATATCTTTTCTTAGAATGCGGCATCTTTCGATGAGTCTACAGAGAACAATATTGGGAGTTTGCTTATTATTTGTCATCATACTAACGATAATTGCGAAATCACCGAATATCATGACATTTTTCATATTTAAGTTCTTGATGATTTAGAGACCTTTGTGTAGAGCGTAGGCCTCATCTCTATTGTTTGAAAAAGAGACAAGACCCCATTTAAAGGAAGCCAAAAGAAACATTTTTCATTCATAATAAGACCTCTTGTCCCAGCAATACCTGGGTTAGCCTTTGAGGCACCATCAAAGAAGAACGTGTGTCTTTTGTAACCATCCATCCACTCGATAAACTATTTCTCCTTGAGTCTTATCTTCCACTTCTCCTTTTGGAGGATTTGAATCACATAAGTTTTGCTATAGCTCGGATTGTCAAGAGCTCTCCCCATAAAGATTATTTCTTCAGCTTGCATATCATTAATATTGAGATGGCTGTTACTTTTGGACAAAATAGTTTCAACAAAGAGACTCCAGGTCTTATTTTGGGCTTTCCTTGTGCAAGGTATTTTATCCTGGAAAATAGCCTTATTCCTAGCCAGCCAGATACTCCAAAGAAGCACATAGGGAAGGGTATCCCAAAATCTTTTAGGAATGTTCTTGCTCTTTTCGCCCCAAGGATAGCTCTTTTTCCAATTGGTTATCAACTCCGAGATTGAACTGATGGCTTCTAAGTCAATCTGGGAGGAGTTCATGAGACCATTCCAACAATGATTCGAAAAGGGACACCTCATAGAAAGATGGAAACCCATCTCTTCTTATTTTTGGCAAAGGGGGAATTTGGAAGGACCAAGAATGCCTCTTTTTTTTAAATTATCAGAAGTCAATATCCTACCTTTGAGCAAGATCCAGATGAACATTTTTACCTTTGGGAGGGCTTCAAATTTCCATACAAGCCTCCATATGGGCCACAGAGGAGTGGGGAATTGATATTTAAGAAGGGACCCATAAGAAACTTTGATTGTGTACGATGATCCAGAGCGATCCCACCGGAAACAATCTTGGTTACATTTTTTCATTGGAGCTACACTGTGGATCATTCCTTTCAGGTTTTCTAGATCAATCTCAAGGTGAGGGAGGATGATAGGAAATGCCCAGCCATTTTAGGAATTGGAATGTTCATCCCAGTTGGAAATCTGGTCCATGGTTTTTGTTAACACTGGAAAATCGTACAACAGAAGATGACATTAATTAATGTCAAGCCAAAGGATTTACAGGGATGGAAGACATTACAAGATCCAGAAAGTATTTAAAAATCTCAAAGGTTTAAGAAATCAAATTTTAACTAGTCTTAAATGCTGATTGCGTGCATTATCCTTCGAGAAGAGCGTCTTCTGCACACCTTTTGGCCCGATAAGCACGCATTCCTGAGAGTGGAAAAATGTCACTATCCAGGACCACATAAAGCAAAGGAAAAGTTACTCCTTACTTGAAGCTGCCTAAGGATAGCCACCAACGCCTCCTTGGACACTATGTGAGCACACAATGGAAGATTTGGAGCACACAAAAGAATCATACCTCTCCCTTGGGTCAACATCCACAATGTACCAAAGGAGGGAAGGAGGATTTGAAATCCCCTATATAAAGCCACCATGAGATGAAGAATTGGTGATCACATTGTTATTTTGGCCAGAATTTCCCAAGCAATAGTAGTAGTGTGTGACCCGGAGCTGCAGACAGAGGGGACTCACTTTTTTGCCACCCAACAAGCTCAATCCACAATAGGATTGGCAACTCCGCTAACATTTTATTACCAAGTTTATGTGGTTGTGCCTTCTTTTGCAGGAGACCTCTATCTATGTTGTGGAATGGAGATGATAGTCCTTCCATTTCTCTTGCAGTCCCTAGATTCACCCTGAGTGACAGACTGAAGAAGAGCAGCTCCCAATTTTTTTTCACTTGCAGGAATTTACGCACTTTTCTTCCTCACAGATGAGCAGGGCGCGCATTCAGTGTTGACCCACACACCTGTCTTGGCCTTTTGCACGCAATTTACAGAATGAGAAATTTCTCCCTAAATTCCGTCTTTTTCTGCTTGTAAGGTTCTTGGCAGCCTCTAATGCATCTACCAGCACTGGTTGTGGTACCCCGGAACTTGTTAAAAATCACTTTTAGATACTTTCTATAAGCTTACTTTTAGTTTTACTTCAAGTTTATTTTGGCAAAATCTTCACATAGCTTAAATAGGGTGAAAGTAACTTGCATTCTAAAAAATTTATGTTTTGCAAATTTTGGTACTCACACCTAGATAACTAGTCCATGTATGTGGCCCAAGACCACGCATGCATAGATAGTTTTCTTTGTTCTAGTGTAAAAGTTTTTAGTTTAGTTCATTTTTTTCACTAGGAATTGCGGGACTAGGATTGAAATGTTTATAGAAGAGCAAGTAATCTCTGCTACCTTTGCACCCTTCGGTGACCCTAGGTAAGCATATGAATGCTCCATATTCACAATTCTCCATCTCCCTATAGGTTGTCACATAGATTAACTAGGAAAATTTGAAAGCGTCCCATTATCCACACATGTTTTCCATTTAAGCCAGGAACAATACAACATAGTTTAAATAGGGGATTTTGTAAAGGATCAACAATATCCACACGTTCAAACTATGTGCTTGTCCACTTTATGCTCACATACACTCACCCACTAAGCAAAGCAAATACACCTAAAATTAACTTAACCAAACTCACTAAATTCTCTCCATAGGGGCCACAAAAGAATTTATACCCTAAGTTAGGATCAAGGGGGTAGGCATCCAATAAGCTGCCTTGATCATACTTTATATTGAAACATAGAAGTTGTGTATTTAGGGAGCTTCAAATCCACCTATCTGCACACCGCAAAGAAAACTCAAGCACGGTAGAGACCCGTTTCAGAGGGGGTTAGGCTTAGGCGTAGTGCGTGCAGTATCAGTTGGGGCTACCTGATCCCGCTGATACTCAGTACTGTTAGCTGACTATCAAGAAGCCCAAGACTTGAATGCTCACGTGGGACAGTGGTTCTTAGTGGCCAAAAAATAGGGCAAACTTTACCCTATAGATGACGGTGAAGGTAAGCGTCAGCCCCTCTACCCTTACCTTGGTGGATTCTCTTCAGATGATTGGGAGCGTCTCCAGCTCTTACGGGACATTGTGCCAGCACTCACAAGAAATAATCTTAAGGCCCAGTTACTTTTGAGTGTGTGAGGACGCATAAGTCTTCTATGATTTTGAGTATCATACACAAATAAACAAAAACCACTTTTTTGATTTCTTGATCACATAGATTAATTTAAAGGGAAACCTATTTTGTTTTTCGCTTTTCTTTATGTATGTGACAACAAGTTTGCTTTGATCATAGACTCTATCCTCTCAAATTTTTCCAAAAAATCTAGGTGACGCCTAATAGGTCCCAATGGAACCTCGTCGATCCAGACGTCTTTTGGACCTCCTGCCATTACTGGGAGGGGTTCCAGGTCTTTCTTCATTCAGGCATCAAAGATGGAACACTGCCACCGACATTGGTTAGTCCTTTATTAGGGTAGTCATAGTTAGGAACCCTAGTCGGTCTCCCAACACCACACCGCATACCACTCCTCCCACAACCCCTAGGGGGCATAGGAGTGCATCCCATTCAGGAATCCAGCTGAATACATAGTAGGGTACGTCGCAGACTAACCCTCGTTCTAACCAGAACTTTGTGTCTTCACACATTGCAATGGTGTCAACCTCTCATTCACCTTTCTTAGCTTCGTTGAATCTACTCAATTTAACCAAGCTAACGAACGACCCCATCACACATGATCCTACATGGCCTCTCATGCCCATGAAGCTCCATTCAGATATACCAAAATTCGAAGGCAAGCAAGCGGAAGACCCAGGTAATCATGTCATGACCTTTCACCTGTGGTGCTCATTGAATAGTATCATTGATAACACTATTCGATTGAGATTATTTCAACGCACTCTAACTGGAGTGGACATGAAATGGTACGTGGAGCAACCCTCAGCTTCACATGGAACCTTTAGCGCCCTTGCTACCGCGTTCCTAACATATTTTCAGTTACCCATTCACCATGATTCCGAAATGGAATTACTGACTCATTTTAGAAAAACCCCCGCCATCCACATCTCAAACCATCTCCACGAATGGAGGCAGCGTCACAGTTTATGTAAAGATAAACTCAACGATCGCATTCTCTTATATTTGTTCTTGAAAAATCTGACGGCGGAGATTTCAAAGGATGTGCTACAGCAGAACCCCACATACGAAGAGGACGCAATCAGCAAAGCCCAAAAGCTTGAGCTGATTTATACGCAGTCAAGATACATTTATAACATCTTGCCTAACGCCCCGCGCCTGCAGACTTATCAAGAAGTTTTAGGCATGTCGAACTCTACAGATGGGCTAATTGGGTCAATGACCCAGGGTTACCTAGGCATCAGTAGTGAAAACCTCGATTACACATACAATTCTACCCAGAAAGTGCCTCAACCCGGTATTCAAAGTTATCATATGCCTCAGCAAAATTTGACTAATAGGGTGCAAGTGTGTCACCAAGGAGGAACTTATCCTCTGACTCAAGGGAATCAGTACGCCAAAAGGAAAATTGATGGAAGAACTCCCCTCCAAAAGTTAGGTGCAAACCTGAGACCGAATTATGCTCAGTCCCCAGCACACGACCCACCCCTGCAAAACAATGCACAGGTGAACTTTGTGCAGTCGTCCCAAAACCAACCACACCAATATAACTAGGAGAACGACTCTCCTAACGTGGTAAAGAAAAAAACCAAAAACAAGCCAAAAGGCCCACCCTGGATGGGGAGCAGCAACCAGCAGTGCCCACCGCGATCCCAGGATGGAGGTAACTCCAAACGAAATTAGAACCAGGAGCCGAGCAATGCCCAACAGTAGAGAAAAAGGCCACCTCTTCGAACAAACCATTCCTGTTCAATATGTGGTGAGTAAGGGAACTATACTTACCACTGTCCCGATATTCGTGGGCTAAAGAAGCTATAGAGTAACCGAGGACAAGGAGGATCTTCTCGGCAACCAGTCGTGATAAAAGAAACTTTCCCCAACCAAGGGACGGTAAGCACTCACCAGCAAAATACAGACGATTTCAGGAAAAGCAGCAATGAAATCTACATGACTGGTGAAGAGATGTTTTTCCAAACACAGAATTGCAACTACGACTCCCCACCAGACACTAGTACTTCAGGGGCAAGTACCAGTGCACCGACTGCACATTTGACCATTTCAAATATGCCTATAGAACCATTTCCAAAAATGGAAAAGGGACCTAATATGTGAGCAGGAAACTACTCCAAAGTGGCCCAAAATTATAGCATCATTGACAATTTATCACAATCTCCCGCTGCAATGTCATCTTTAGAAGTACTGCATTCATGCCCAAAACAACAGAAAGATATACTTTCTGAATTAGGCACTATCGACCCTGTCGATACGCGCCTGATGGCTTTTTACTTAGACAAAGCCACCCCCCAGCTTCCTTCCATGGTCGCCTTCCAGATACCAGCGTTAGTGCAGAATATCACTATCCACCGATGTGTCATAGACGAGGGTGCATCCACATGCATCATGTCCAAAAAAATTTGGCAGAAATTAGGTTCTCCCGAACTAAAACCCTCAGTCGTCATGCTTCGATCATACGACGGTCGTCCCTCGACCCCCGTTGGCCTCTACCAAAATGTCTCAGTCTGTTTAACCAGAAATATGGTCCACATAGACATTGAAGTCTTGGACGCTCACTTGGATTACAATATACTCCTCGGACGGAGTTATATGTACGTCGTGTCTACCATAGCCTCCTCTATCTTCCGCACTATGATGTTCCCCCACGAGGACTACATCATTACTGTAGACCAGTTGACACACAGCGAGAAGCGTCCCCTAACCAACATGGATGTAATTCTACCCTATGTAGATATAGCCTTAGATGGTCTTTCACGGTACTAAGAATATGGCCCTAGCCAATTCAAACCGTCGTTCGTTCTAGGGTCATTCCTAGGAGATCCTCCTATATCCTTGAGGCATCACCCGATGTCACAGGAGCTCTGGTTTGCATGATGTCCACGTCAAGTGCCGAGGCTAGTTAGGACATGGACTCAAGAAGTAACAACACCGAGGCATCGGCCACGACAGCCTCTCTATCCTATGCCACCTCCCAAATCCCTTTCCTCTACCCCCCAACTGGCTTCATCTCCCAGCAGGTTTTAGCAACACTGGTATTACCCAACATATCGTTGAAATTCCCAGTTTGGTATCTCATTCCTCCTTCCAGAACAGCAGCCACCCACATTACTACCACAGTATTGAAGCCCCTCAGTCCTGAGGAGCCCTCACCCGTCTAACAAATAGTTGATACCACCCCTACAAAGGAAGTTCCCATTGCAAAACCGGTGATCACCACTAGGAAAACCGAGAAGAGAGGAAATAATATGGTGACCCCCGCCATTCAATGGGAATAACCAGTCTACATCATATGTGACGTAATAGGTCATCCTAGCCATATATGTCCGGAGCTGGATGAATTAAAACCACTTCTTGGCTCCAAAAAAAACATCGCAACGCCGTGTTCCCGTAAAAAGGAACCTACCACCAAAGTTAAAGGCAGAGCGCTACATACCAATCATGCATGTGTTATTTTTAGCATCTATGGGCATTATACCTATCGTTTCCCAGAGATCCCGCGATACAGGGACGTCTTACATGTCATCGAGCGACCCTACCAAGAGGATCCCCCCACCCAATCTGTCAGTATGAACCTCGTGTCATCATTTACATGCAGGAGGAATGACAGTCACCAGAAAGACAACCATTTGTCTCTCCTCCCCCCAAACCACCATACACCAACCAGGGACAAGGGAACCTGGTTGCCTCATCCTCTTGAGTTATCAAGCACATTGATTGCTGCAGATGGTTTAGTCGGGTCTTTGACCTAAGGTCACCTAGGCAGCAGTAATATGTATTTGGGGAGATCCTGGACAGGGGGCAGTAACTGGAAAACCCCCCCCCCCCCCCCCCCATGATCTCAATCTGGGGGAAACCCCAATTAAAATCAGAACTAGGAGCCAATTAATAACTCCCAAGCAAACAGAAGCGGTGAAACACATTCTCTTTCCAGGAAAAATAATTTTTCAGTGTCGACAGGTATGCCCTCTCTCATCTTCCTTTTTAAATTTGATGCCTTTTAATAATATTTGATGAAAAGAAGATGCTTTCACTTGAGGTAGTTGTTTTTGCAGGAAAAAATCGCAACCCATTCACAGCACCATCTATGGAAAGTTCCAGAGCAGGTATCATTCTACCCCCAGAATGGTAGAGTCCCAAAAAACTTTGCATATCCTAACATCCGATCGTGTTTATCATCACCTCACCCTACACATGATAAACATCTACGATGGTCGGTAGAGCCTCCACTCCATGGCACTCGTCACCCATAGTAGACCATATATCACAAAATAAGTGATGCCATGGCCATACCACTTCAGTCCAGGAAGCACCTCATGCCTATCCATTCATCATGCATAAGGTCAAGTTTACCATACAAGTTGAAACCCCCTTCTTGGATGACCAAGTTGTACAAGTAGATAAAGAGCACACCACCGCACCTCGCATTTGGCCCACCATACCTCCACCAGCATAATCCCATCTATGACACATGTTTCATCCGCTTCACCAACCCTGCACATGAGACCAACCAATGGGACCCCCACCCTCAGCAAAACACCTTCCTCACACCATTAGTGAGCAAACACTTTCATGTTTTGGGGTACCCGTCTCTGTGTTTTGTACAAACTAAACCCCATTATTTTATTCTTTTGGTAAGTGTAAAAAGACCGCAAACGATACACTTCATCCCCTCACCCTTGCATTTCATATTTTCTCCCATGGCAGCAGTCCTTGAACACCCTTGGTTGGATTATTTCACCCCCCACGCACAAACCATCATGACATTCATAGCTGGTTTACACCCACCCTGGAGGTCCTACTGACTCCATGGATTTTCCCCTTAATAAATAACTATTACTACCGCCAAGCTGCTTAAGTATACTCCGAACTCGGGCCACTGAATCCCCATCATCAGTTTTTAGTCACCCCTCGCCAACATGCCTATGTTAAACCCACCACATCTAGGTCCCCGATCCCTCATATCGGCGACCCCTCGTTCGGTTGTGGCTTCCTTTTTGTCGACTTCAACACCTATATTCCAAAAAGGAAGTGGTACCTTGGATCACCCCTCTCCATGCAAAGGGGCATCCTCGGGTGGCACTGTGGGAGACATCATTGTCCACAGATGTCATTGATCCTCTTAACATCCAACTACAAAAAAATATTTCATGTCAAGATGGTATCGTACCTTACAACCATTGCACTTTGATCAGATCCATCGAAGATGCGTGCCTCCATAAGCGTCTCTGTCAACAATTCTTACACGGGAATGTCCCATCCAGCACCTATGCGTACATTGCACAGCTATATGCCATACCAATTTTATGCATATGGGTACCACATTCCACCTATCGTCAAATAAAAAATGCCCCTGAGGGCGTCAGCAGTCATCATCAACAACCTCCAGCATCACTACCATAGTAGTGACATAGACATAACATATATCTATTAATTTTGTTTAACTAACCATGGCATCACGACCATGGGACATGCCCACCTCGTTGAAATTTGTATATGTATTGTAAATTGTATTTGGTTGCAGGGATCCATTAGATTTGGTCATTCTTGGAAACTGTGCAGGGTGTGTTCAATCCCAAAGCTTCACACAGGTCTCTCTCTCTCTCTCTATGCACGATACAGAAAATAAACTAAAATGTATTTCGGTTATACAGTCCTTCCTAGACCTCACACATTAGGAGGCAACTGTTAACATTGGAAAATCATACATTAGAAGATGACATTAATTAATGTCAAGCCAAAGGATTTATAGGGATGGAAGACATTACAGGGTCCAGAAAGTATTTAAAAATCTCAAAGGTTTAAGGAAATCAAATTTGAACTAGTCTTAAATGTTGATTGCGGGCATTATCCTTCGAGAAGAGCACCTTCTGCGCGCCTTTTGGCCCGATAAGCACGCATTCCTGAGAGTGGCGAAATTTTACTATCTGGGACCACATAAAGCAAAGGACAAGTTACTCCTTACTTGAAGTTGCCTAAGGATAGCCACCAACGCCTCCTTAGACACTATGTGAGCACACAATGGAATATTTGGAGCACACAAAAGAATCATACCTCTCCCTTGGGTCACCATCCACAATGTACCAAGGGAGGGAAGGAGGATTTGAAATCCCCTATATAAATCCACCATGAGATGAAGGATTGGTGATCACATTGTTATGCTGGCCAGAATTTCCCTAGAAATACTAGCAATGTGTGACCCGGAGCTGCAGATATAGGGGATTCACTTGTTGGCCATCCAACAAGCTCAGTCCACATAGTAGAGAGAGAGGGAGACTGTACCAAGGCGAGCTTGGAATGAACAAAATCCTTGCATCGGCACCTAGAACCATTGTCTAGGAGCCCTTTGGAAAGAGGGTTAAGTATTCTGCCCCTTTCTACCAGCGCTCAATAAGAGGGGCCTAGAGCCACCATTTTCATTATTGTGTCGTTTGACTCGTTAGAGCTTCTATTTATTTATGTTTAGATTTAGTTTAGTTTTTAGATTACGTTTGCATGCTTATTTTTATATATAGTGTGCTCATTTACTCCACTTATTTCTGCCTGTTACCAATAGTTTAAAGGGGTAAACCACACCCCTTAAACTTGTGTGATTTCATACATACTTGCACCAAACACACCACAACGGTGTTTATACCTTGTTGCCGGAGATAATGTTGAATACAATGGATTCTTGGGCTATTAGTGAGGGGAGATTGTTCCATAATTTTATCCTCCCAAATGTTTATGTTGCTTCTTCCTTGAAGTACTTTAGAGATGTATCTATTGATGAAAGGTATGGATTTTTTACAGAGAGACCAAATTTGGGAGCAAGGCCTGTTAGGGACAGCCTGATCAAGGATATTTTTTCTAATAGTGGTGAGATATTTGGACTCTAACACTTGCTTCCACCAATAGTGTTGTCCTGACATAAGGCACCACACTATTTTCCCCCCAAAGGCATTATTCAAAAGCTTAGGAATGCGAATACCAAGTCCACCATTTTCATGATTTTGAGTAACCTGCCTCCATTTGACCAAATTGAATTTCTTCTTCTCATTTTTCCCACCTTTCCATAAGAATTGTCTTAAAACAACTTCTATTTTTTGCTGAATGTTGGAGGGAGCATAAAGCAAGGAAAAGTGATACAGAGGCAAGGTAGAGAGGACAGATTTTAAGAGAATTTTGTGCCCAGCCAGATTGAGCCAGGAAGATCCCCATTGCTGAACTTTCTTTTTCATTTTATAAATGGTGATGTTCCAGACCTATGTCTTCAAATGTCCAACACTGACAGGCATCCCAAGATAATTAAAGTGGGTCCAATTCCACTTGTAGGAGACTCCACATATTTGAGCAATACTGTGGATGGTGTTAATTGTAGCAATCCACCCATAGATGCATCTTTTATGATAGTTAATCTACCGTCCTGAAAATAGCATAAATTTGTCAAGAAGTATTTTGAATCTCTAAGCAATGATGCAGGTGGCTCCACCCATCAAGAGGGTGTCATCTACAAATTGAGAGTGATTCATATTCTTGGCTCCGTTTCTAAACTTGATGCCAATGATGACACCAACTCTGCGCTTATGATCCCAGGCCCTGCTGAAGGACTCTGCCATGAGGATGAAGAGGAAGGGAGATAGAGGGCAGCTATGTCTGAGGCCACATGAAGTTTCAAATAATTTCCCAGGCCTTCCATTGACTAAGGGAGTGATCTAAGTATTGGAGAGGTAGGCATTGATGAGAGATATAAAATCTGCTTCAAATCCAATTTTTTGAAGGACAGAGAGGAGGAAGGAATGTCTCACTCTATCAAAAGCATTGGCAAGGTTGAGTTTCAGGATAAATCCTTTCTCATATCTCATCATACTCGAGCGAATGGCTTATTGGACAAAAAGAATAGAGTCTGAGATTTTTCTTTGGGATATGAAGCCCCCTTGATTTTTAGAAATGAGATTTGGGAGATGGGGTTTGAGGCGGGTGGCAAGGATTTTAGTAATGATTTTGTACGAATAGTTGCAGAGGGAGATAGGCCTAAATCTGGAGAATGAGGAGGGGTGTTTCTCTTTGGGTATAAGTGCGAGGAAGGTTGAGTTTGTAAAGCCACTAATCTTCTTCTTTCTTTGAACCCAAAGGATCATTTTAATAAGGTCCTTTTTAATGACATCCAAAAAGGTCCAGAAAAAACTTATGGAAAAGCCATCCAGGCTCGGAGACCTGTCGAGATGGAGAGTCCAAATAGAATTGAAGATTTCAAACTCCTCGATATCCTTGGTGAGGGAATTTTTGATCTCATCCGTGATCAGTTTGGGCATGTAATTCAAGAAATCATTGTAATCCTCTAGCGCGGTTGTTTCAGTGAGCATATTTTTATAATGGCTATTAGCAACTACCTTGATAGCTTCCTGATCAGTGTGCACCTTTACTTCGTCATCAGTTATGGATGAGATATTGTTTCTTAACATTTTGACAGTAGCTTGTTTGTGAAATAAAGAGGTATTTTTGTCACCGGACTACAACCAGAGATTTCTTGATTTGAGCCTCCATTTTTCCTCTTCTTTCATGTTTTCTTTATACAAGTTCCAGTATACTTCTTTTTCCTTCTCATGCTTCTCTTTTCTCACTCCATGAATGTCGATGTCGATTTGGACTGCTTCCAGCTACCCTTTGAGTTCATTTCTGACTTTTTCGGTTCCCTATAGTGAAGTTTTGCCCAATATTTAAGTGCCATACACACCTTATTCAGATTTGTGATGCAGTAAAACTGCATATTTTCCAAACTCATAGATCTATGGGTTATGGGCCCATGATCTGGACAAAATAATTCATTACACAGCAATAAAAATTCTGAAAAATGTAGAAACACAAGGCTATACCAGCCTTAACATCAAAGATACTTGACCTTGCATTGTTTATGAAATCATTCGAAACAACATTTTCATCAGTGTACCCAAAATTCCATACGGGGAAATCACTCTAACAATGATCTTGAGATCAACATTTAATCTCATCGATCAACATTAAAAATTCAATGGAATCAAATTCCTCCACTTTCATATGTTCAAATAACGTTCTCTTATTTGCTGCTTCAAATTCCTTTCGTAGTGATTTCAATTTCTCATTCTGTTTTCCAAGATGAACATTTCATTTCTATATTTTCTTCAATATGAGAACCATTAGGCATATCAGTCACATTATTCTCATTCCCGTGCTTACTTTCAGTGTGTTTTGGGGAACTTTTTCTGCGTTCAGAATCTGTCATCCATAATGATTCAACTCCTGTCGCTAGATCCTTTATTTTCTGAAGTTCTTTGTGTAATCCTTCTTCAGCAGTCTGAAGCTTTATCAACGCTCCAAGAAAACAATCTGAATCCACGGGTTTTTCACGAGTTCATATTTGGTCATCAAAATATCATTGTCGATAATATTCAATGAACTTTTTGTCTTGTCTGGAATAATGTGAATAAACAGCTCTGGTTGGGCATCCAGCTTACTCCTATCCGTGAGATTCGCAAACCGGATCCTGTCCAAAGCATCTGGGGAGATGCTGATGAGCTTTCTGAGAAAAATTTCCTTGTTGCCATAAAATGTGTTGATAATAAGACTCAAAAGCTAGTTGATCTCAGCCTGGAAGGAAAAGGTCTCAACTCCACCAGCTTCTACCATGATTTCTCCTCGAAATATTAACAAAAACACAAACAAGAAAACCGTTGAAATGAGCTTTCAAACCCTCATTGTATACAACAACAAAAATTTCCGATCTATCTAAAAAAACACACGGTCACACAGAAATTCAACGACTAATACAGCTCGTTTACGCAAGCGCAAAATTCACACTAATAAACACCAAAGTTATATTAATCTCGAATTCAAGTTACAACATGCATATACGAGCCAGATCGCCCTCTGGCATTTGATGTTACATCGTGTTTGGTCCCTCTTTACTATACCGAAGTCTCTAATTTATATGGAATACAATACATCGAATGGATAATTTCAGATCCATTCATTTGTGTTAGGATCTCATAATAATTTTCTAAAATCATGCACTTACCTATTTTTATAATAGTTTGACCATAAAAAATAGAAATTTCATTAATAAAATTTAACAAACTCAACAAAAGCGTGTCTATGCCATGCTTCCTCTTTTGCATCATTGGATTCCAATTTTAATGAAAGTGCTCAGATGCTCCTGCATCATACTCTCGAGGTACAAAAATTCTATGACCTCTTGGTCATATGTCTTCTACATCTGTAAGCAATTCTACCCACATCTTCTGTGGAATTTCCCTTTGTGATCTTCCTGTAACAGCATTCTTGAACAATTATACCCACATCCTCTGTGGAATTGTCCTTTGTGAGCTGCAACAAAACCTATGAAATAGTAAGTCCTCCCTACTACCAGATACCTCACCAAGCTTCTCTCTTCTGAGCTTAGTCTTTCTTTCAGCATCTCTTTGGTTCTCTCCTCTAGAACCATTTGAGCACTCCTGCTCTAGGTTGTTGCAATCTTCTCACCTTTCTCTGCTGCTACCTTCACAAAAAATAAAAAACCACAAGATTTACAAATCTTCAACAAAACTGTACCTCTTCTTTCTTCACAAGCAAAATTTTTCTCGCATGAAATATTTTCCCGCTTTGATACCAAATGATGCCAAGATTCTGCTTTAAAACATAACCTTGTGCACATTACAAGTGTTGGTTTCCTTAACATGGAAACTTCATCAAATTTGTCATTAAAACCCACATTTTATTCAGCTCAAAACATAAACAAAGAAGAGAGAGCCAACACAAATAAAATAATTGCATAAAATACAACCAGAAATTTATAAATGCAACCCTTCGTTGGCCGAATATTACAATGATTAGCCTCTCGACTCTCTCGGCCTTTTCACAACTCTCACACCACTTATCTCTATCTCTCTTTGTATTCCTCACTTAAAATTTTCTCTCTTAATTTATTAAATGAGCACAATAACTTATAACCTGTATCCTTAGGACATCTTTTCAAATTCATATTCATCACTGAGCTACTTAGATTGGTTTACTAGTTCACAAATTTGGAATTTTTGGAAGTATCATGTAGCAAAATAGTAATAAATTTCTACTAACTTTTAGCACATGTTAATGAGCTTATTTCAAGTTCATTCCACTTGGATTGAAGCCTAAAATTATCTAAATTAATAAAATAATTCGCCCCATCACATTTTCACTTGATTAACATATACATTTGGGTACTTAGAAAAACTCACTAGCTCATTGTTCTGAAATTTTTGGTTTTTAGTAGTAATTTTTTGCTGAATTTTAGAACATGCTAACAAATCTCTTTTGAGTTGACTCCACTTGGATTGAATCCTAAGAACATTGACATTAATAATAAAAAAATTAACCTATAGTTTCTTCATTTTATTAGCTTAGGCATTTGGCAGGTTAACTTGAGAAACATGAATCCTATAACAATCTTGTAGTAGTTTGTTTTCGAGTTCTTATTCACTCCAAATTCATGCTAGAAGTAGATTTATAGCCTATGAATGTTATGAAGCCACTTTGGTTGAGTTAAGGCTTTGTTAGGTCGCCATTTATATTTTATATTGCTTGCCTTTTGAATGTTAATTTATGCAAGTAGTTTAGATTCCTTTCCACAATTTACTTTAAGCAAAGTGTGATTTCCTTCAAGCAAGCGTAATCTAAGACTTTCCTTTCCTAAAAAATAGAATATATTTCCTTTAATCCCATTTCCTTTTCAGCAATATAGATTAGATATTCTTGGTTTTTATTGTGCTTTACATTTTTTCAAATAAAATATATTTCCTTTCTGTCATTTACTTTCCAACAAAATTAGAATAGGTTTTCTTATTGTTATTTACCATTTGCAACTTAGGACTGGCGACTTACCTATATCTTTGCTTATTTGAATTTGTTTCATTTCCTTCTTTTACCTGAATCAAAGAGAGTCGGACTTGTAGAAATTATATAACTTATGTGTTATATGTCCAAGATTCTCCTGATCTCACACTATTTTAACTTCATGCAAAATACAGAATCTATTCCACCATTGATCATTTGCTAAAATTAAATCAAGATTGCAATGCACACATGAAACAATAAAAATTCACACATATTAACACAGTTGTTTTACAGGAAAGCCTGAAGTTGAAAACCCCAACTATCTATATATAATATATGTCATAGAGATCATGTAACAATCCTCATAAAAAGCTGATCATATCAACTCTCAGTACAATACAATCGCTACACACTAATCAGGCCCGATATTGCAAATCCATGCACCGATCTTTGCCACCTGCTAGCCTGCCTCTACTGTGCAATCCCTACTGAAGAATGGATCTGAATGAACTCAAATTTCTCTAGCCTTTCTCACGCAATCCTCATTGGCATCTCCACTGAGTGTTGGATGCAATCAATGCATCACTATAGTCACAACTGATAGTCACACTTTCTCTTTCACCTATCTCTCCAATGGTTCCACTGAAACTGCCATGCACTGTAGTTAAATGATGTATTCTTCAGTTGATTAATGAGTTATTATTTAGTGAATTAATTTACTAATTAATTCACTCCACTCTCACTAGTGTATCAATCAGTTAGACTAGATACAACTAGCTCCACTGAGTCTAACTGAGTTAAAGTAAATACAACTGCACCAACTACTTCTCCAACTCCACCAAACTCTGTCACATGAGTTCTAACTGAAGTCCTCCATGCATTAGCTCCAGTAAACCCTCAGGAATAGCGTAATTCCTTCTGTCAGCTGCTATGCCACATCTGTGCACTTAACTAAAGTGCTCTAAGAGAATAAGATAATGTTTAGAGTCCAAATATTATTAAGAGCTAATAATATTCGACATATATATATTTAGACTAGCAGTCTAAAAATAGACTCTGCCTAATATGTCTAAAAATAGAAGTCCATCTATTTTTCCAACTTGACCAACCATCCACAAATAGCATCCTGAAACTCATAGAATATGATCGACATGTCTAAAATAGACATAGTCTAAAAATAGACCAAAAATAGCCTGCGGGCCCACTTAGTGAAGGTGACTCTTTTCACTAAGCTCATCATCTTGCTTAATCTCAACACTCCCTCTCAACAAGATAGGGATTATTTGCCACCCTGATCCTGTCCCTATGGTATTCGAATTTGCTCCTGGTGAGCGCCTTCGTCAGAATATCTGCATCCTGATCCTCTGTAGGAATTTAAGAAAGCAACATGATCTTCCGCTGCACACAATCTTTGAAATGATGGTACCGGATATAGATATGTTTATATCTATCATGAAATACTGGATTAACTGAGAGTTTAATGCAACTCTTATTATCATAATATATCACTGTGGGATCTAAGTGAGAACCGAACAAACCAACCAAGATCTTTCTCATCCATATAACCTCGCATGTAGCCAAACTTGTTGCCATGTACTCGGCCTCCGCTGAACTGAGTGCCATGGATCTTTGTTTCCTGTTGTACCAAGAAACTATTGTAGATCCGATACTGAAAATCCCTCCAGATGTTCTCTTTCTGTCCGTTGGGCTTCCTGCCCAATCTGCATCCATGAAGCCATGTAGCTTCACCTCATCCGACTGTTTGTACCACAATCCATACCTAGATGTGCCCCTGAGATACCTCAGGACATGCTTGCCTGCCTTCCAAAAGAGCTTGGTAGGCTTAACCATCGTTTGTGAAAGCTGGTTCACATCATAGCATATTTCTGGTCGTGTATTAACTAAATACATGAGCGAACCAACCAACTGTAGATAAACAGTGGCATCCACTACCTCTGCCGATGTAGCATCCTCTTTCCTCCAACCACCAGGAAGAGGAGTGTCGATAGGCTTGCAGCCTTGCATGTGAAACTTCTCCAGTATCTCCTGGGCGTACTTTCCTTAAGACACAAACAGTTCACCTTTCCGCTGCCAAATTTCCAATCCCAGGAAATAATAAAGGATGCCCAAGTCCTTCATCTCGAACTCCTTTGTAAGATCTTCCTTGAATGAGTGTATCAACAGTTCATCACCTATTAGTATTAAATCATCTACATAAAGTACAATGATCAAAAGCTTACCCTCCACCACAATCTGGTATAGGTTTGGATCCGCCTCACTCTTGGCGAAACCAAGTCCGGTGGAATAACTGTCTATCTGTGTATACCAAGCACAAGGTGCTTGTTTCAACCCATACAGCGCTCTTTTGAGCCTGCACACATGCGACTCGCTGCTGAGGATTTTGAATCCTTCATGTTTCTCAATGTACACCTCCTCCTCAATGATTACATTGAGGAATGCAGTCTTCACATCCAT
Organism: Pinus albicaulis; assembly: GCA_034641835.2. Taxonomy (NCBI): domain Eukaryota; kingdom Viridiplantae; phylum Streptophyta; class Pinopsida; order Pinales; family Pinaceae; genus Pinus; species Pinus albicaulis. Next base: position 108,094,577 of record CM076581.1, read on the forward strand.
CTGATGAATGTGCCTACCCATCTGTGCTGAGAGAGAAAGGATGGTTTGTATGGAAGAATACCTTGTGACAAGTGCAAAGGTTTCTTCATAGTCGATCCCCTCAATCTGTGAGAAGCCCCAGGCAACAAATCTTGCCTTATACTTCTCAACGCTCCCATCAGCAGCTTGCTTCAACTTGTAGATCCATCTCGAACCTACCACTGATTTCCCTTCTAGCCTTGGGACAATCTCCCATGCACTGTTTCTAACAATCGAATCATACTTTTCCACCATGGCATCTACCCATGCGGGATCCTCCATAGCTTCCTCGAAAGAGGATGGCCTCTGTCATGATACACTTTCTCATCAGAGCCATGTATCCATTAAATTGGTCAGGTGACTGTCTCTGTCTGAACTGTGATGTAGGAACTCCTACATTCTGCACTGCATCAAGATTCAGTCGCTCAGCTTCTGTAGTGCGCTTCTGCCCTCTGATGTTTGGCGCTGCATGAGTGGTTTCTTCCACTCCATGAAACTCCTCTTGTGGTTGATACACATATTGAGGCTCATCATTAGGAACAAGTAGCTCCTATTCTGCATGCAAGTGTAGCTCCCTCTCAAGCGACAACTTCATGGCTTTCTCCTCATGAAATTTGATATCCCATCGCATGACAGTCATCCGACTGTGTGGCAAATACACACGATAATTGTGGGGTGTTTCTGTGTACCCCAAAAATATCCCAACCTCTGCGATCGGCTCCAGCTTCTTTCTGGCATCCTTCGTCACATGAATGTAAACAGGTGAGCCAAAAATATTCAAATGAGAAATATCGGGCTTCTTACCAGAAAATGCCTCTTTGGGTGTACTCATGCCAAGTACTTTATGAGGAGAATGGTTTTTCACATAAACCGCAGTGTTGCATGCCTCAGCCCATAAGTGTATGGAAAGGCCCTGATTATGCAACATCGCCTGTGCAGCACCCACGATCATTCTGTTATTTCTCTCCGCGACCCCATTATGCTGTGGGTTATGAGGCGCTATGAGTTCTCTTCAAATTCCTTCTTTGCTACAGAATTCTTTGAATTCACCAGAGATGTATTCACCACCATTATCGCTCCTTAGAACTTTCACCTGCTTCCCCAACTCTTTCTCAACGAGTGCCTTGCACTCAGAAATTTGAGTATGTCTCGCTCTTCTTTTGCATGAAGAAGATCCAGCACTTACAAGAAAATTCATCAAAAAATATCACATAATACTCGTGCTTTGCTGTTGAAGCAACCGAGAAAGGTCCACACACGTCTGTGTGAATTCTCTCAAGGATCGTCGAGGCGTGACTATCCTTCTCATGAAAAGTGGTCTTCACAAATTTTCCCAAAGTACATCCCTTGCACTGATCTGACTGCACAAGTGTACCTTTGGGAAGCCTGGTAGAAATCTACTACAAAATTTTCAAAGCGCCATGGTGAAGATGGCCCAATCTCCTGTGCCACAATTCGCCCTCATCCCAACTCACCACTCCTTCTACTTTGTCTGCCATTTCTGCGCATCCATCTACCTGCAATAGGTAAAGATTCTTAACTCGAATCCCTATCCTCCTGGTTTGACCAGTTGTTTTATGCCGAAGGAAAGCCTTTCCCTCACTGAAAACAACATCATAACCCTTGTCTTCCAACATAGCCACGGAGATCAGATTCTTCTTCAATCCTAGAACATGCATGACATCCTTCAAGATGAAAGGTTTACCTGACTCCCTCTCAAAGGAAATGGTCCCGATACTAGTCGCACTGTATCTACCATCATCTCCCATCTCGATGTGCACTCCAAGATCCTTTTCTTCCAGATCACTAAACAAACATTTGTCTCCGGTCATATGGAAAGACACACCACTGTCAAGAAACTACACCAATCCCATCACACTTGAAACCAAGCATGCGATCAGAGAAAAATCCAGCTCAAACTGCAAGGCTAAGGCCTCTCCAGCTGCAGATCTAGAAACTTGCTTATTCTTCTTCTTCTGTGGACAATTACTGGAAAAATTCCTATGCTGGTGACAATGAAAACACTTCACCTTGGACAAATCTTGCTTCTTGCCTTTCGCACCGGATTGAGAAGGATTTTTCTTCCCCTTCCCTTTCCTTGCTTTGGCGGCCAAAGTGTAATTTTCTTCACCTTCATTCTTCGATAAAGATCTATCCCTGGTACCTCGCCTTATCTCCTCCTGCACAAGATCCGACCAAAGTAGCCCCAATCCTAGCAGTTTCTCTCGTCCATTGACAGAGTCTTCGTAGCTATGCCAACTCTATGGAATCCCAAGGAGAGCCAATCTCACCAAGTATTATTCATCAACAGTAACCCCCACACTTCCCAGCTCATCCTTGCAGTGGAAAAAATTCGTGAGGTATTTTGGTATACTGTCGCCTTTCTCCATTTTTATTTTTCTGAGCTTGTCTTTAAGCGCCAACTTCCTCTGGTCACTTCTGCTTTGGAAAAAATCTGTCAAATACTTCCACATTAATAATGGAGTGGCTTTACTGTGAATTCTGGACACGATGTGGTCCTTCACACCTTCCAACAGAATCCTTCGACACTTTGCTACCTTCTTTTTCCATGCGTCAAGTGCGGCTGCATCACTAGATTCCAGCTTAGGAACATCACTATCGATGAACTCCTTTACCCCATTATCATCCAGCACTGCCTCCATCTTGTCCTTCCATGCAATATAATTTGAGCTTCCATCAAGGGCATACTCCAATCGCAGTCCGTTGAAAGACATTTCAATGAATGCTCAACTTCGACACCAAGAAAACACTGCAACAAATTCGAATTCCACCAGCACAAAAATCAACCGCTTCAATAATTGAAATCTCCTATGATCAATACTGCTCCGATACCATGTATAAATTATATAAATTATGTATTATATGTCCAAGATTCTCTTGATCTCACACTATTTTAACTTCATGCAAAATACAGAATCTATTCCACCATTGATCATTTGCGGAAATTAAATCAAGATTGCAATGCACACATGAAACAATAAAAATTCACACACATTAACATAGTTATTTTAAGGGAAAGCCTGAATTTGAAAACCCCAAATATCTGTATATAATATATGTCATAGAGATCATGTAACAATCCTCATACAAATCTGATCATATCAAGCTCTCAGTACAATACAATCGCTACACACTAATCAGGCCCGATCTTGCAAATCCATGCACCGATCTTTGCCACCTTCTAGCCTACCTCTACTGCGCAATACCTACTGAAGAATGGCTCTAAATGAACTCGAATTTCTCTACCCTTGCTCACACAATCCTCATTGACATCTCCACTGAGTGTTGGATGCAATCAATGCATCACTATAGTCACAACTGATAGTCACACTTTCTCTTTCACCTATCTCTCCACTGGTCTCCACTGAAACTTCCATGCACTATAGTTAACTTATGTATCCTTCAGTTGATTAATGAGTTATTATTTATTGAATTAATTTAATAATTAATTCACTCCACTATCACTAGTGTATCAATCAGTTATACTAGATACAACTAGCTCGATTGAGTCTAACTGAGTTAAACTAAATACAACTCCACCAACTACTTCTCCAACTCCACCAAACTCTATCACATGAGTTCTAACTGAAGTCCTCCATGCATTAGCTCCAGTAAACCCTCAGGAATAACGTAATTCCTTTTTTCAATTGATGTGCCACATTTGTGCACTTAACTGAAGTGCTCTAAGAGAATAAGATAATGTTTAGAGTCCAAATATTCTTAAGAGCTAATAATATTTGACATATCTATATTTAGACTGGCAGTCTAAAAATAGACTCCGCCCAATATGTCTAAAAACATAAGTCCATCTATTTTTCCAACTTGATCAGTCATCCACAAATAGCATCCTACAACTCAGAATATGATCGACATGTCTAAAAATAGACATAGTCTAAAAATAGACTTTGCGCCAAAAATAGCCTGCGGGCCCAATTAGTGAAGGTGTCTCTTTTCACTAAGCTCATCATCTTGTTGAATCTCAACAGGACTAGGAAGAGGAATATTTATACTGCAAATATAGTCTTGACCCCTCTTAGCTTTGTATGAACTCTGGATTGATAATTAAATTTGGTAGCCTTGGGAGTTGTAAAATTCTTGTTGAAATATTGGGGCTCATCAATTTTTTTGTGTTGTTGTCGAGGAGGATGTCAAAGCAAGCACTCTCTTGTTCTTGGAATGATTCCTTCTTTTTTTCTCCACATTCATATTTTCTGCAAAAACAAAAAAATTTCATTAGGAATCATGCATTGTATTAGCATTATTATTCAAAATATATATATATATATATATATAGAGAGAGAGAGAGAGAGAGATATTAAAAAAATAACTGAAAAATACTTCTCCAACACCAACCACCCACTCCCCCCCGTCCCCCATTTGACCACGTGGTGTAGTAAGAACCACATCACCATCCACTTTTGCAGGTAGAGGAAGAAGTGGTGGCATATAAGGTCAAAGAAATGGATGAAGATGATAACATATAGTATTATCCTCTTGGATTTCCCATTCAAGATACTAATATAACTATTCACATGAAGAACATCCTTACATGGTTTCTTCCCAACTTCCATGGTATGAGGTCAGAAGATCTGGAAAAATTTCTCTTTGAATTTGAAATACTTTGTAGATATTATGGTTAGTTATTAAACACTCAATAATTGAGATTGTTTCTCACAACACTGAAGGATAATACTCTTAAATGGTTCATGATTTTATGGACTAATTCAATAATTTCATGGAATGATATGCAAATTATATTTCTAGAAAAATATAAATATCATGATCTTAAAGTGGAAATATATAGAACAACTCAAAAATAAGATGAGAGCCTTGATGATCTAATAGAGAGATTCATGTATAATGTTAAGAGGGAGAAATTACATCATTTGGGATTTGACACACTAAAAACCCTCTTACTTAGAACAATTAGAGATGAGTGGATTGATCTCCTTGATCTAATGAATAGAGGTGATATATACCAATTATCATTTGAAGAAATTTGTGAAGTATGAAAGTGCATATCAAGAGGAAGTCCAAGATTAAGTAAATCAACATCAAGATTGATAAGTCAAGTTGAACTTAGTAATTTTCTAGATATCTTTAAAACCAAAATTCTTATAAATCTAAGTGAACAAGTAGATATGTTAATAATGCAAAATGAGAAAAAAGAGGATACTAAAATTTGTGTTCTGCTAGGTCCCTATATTACTAGTATAGTCCCTTATTGTTGTTAGTGTAACCCCCTTATTGTTATTATTATACCCTTGTAACTCCCATATTTTTATTATTGTGCCCTTAAATTATTATTGTTAGGTTGACTAGGATTACATTGTGGCCCCGTGGACTCCTATATATAGAAAGGAGGTTTTGTAATTTGAATCATCCAAGAATTGTTCATTCATGTAATGTATTGGAGGTTTCCCCCTTGAATTAGTTTATTTCTAAGGCATTTATATCTCTTTTCTTCTTTTTTTGGAGTTGGTTTCACAACATTTGGTATCAGAGCTTTGGATTCTAGGATTTTCGCTGCTCCAAACCGGTCATCGTGGAATTTGCGCTATAAAATTTTTTCTACGAAGGTTCAGAAGCTGAAATTTTTAGAGTACGAAGATGAAATCCTGAGGAACATCATCACAAAATTTCAGAGCTTGGTTCACAATATTTTCAGAGATATGATATGTGGAATTTAGGGATTTTTGCAGGCTCCTGAATTTAACCTAAACAGGTCATCACGGAATTTGTGCTATAACTTTTTCTCTACGAAGTTTCAGAAGTTGAAATTTTTAGAGAGCAAAGCCAAAATCCGAAGGCACATCATCACAAAATTCCAGAGCTTGGTTCGCAAAATTTTCGGGGATATGATCTGTGGAAGTTAGGTCTTTTTCAGGCTCCCGAATTTCATCTCAAAGAGTTTATCATGGGAAAATATTCATAATTCTCTCTCTGAGCATCAGATTGGAATGATGTAAAAAGTGGCTGCAAGTACACGGAATGTATTTTATTTTCTATCAATTTCATAGCCAAAGGAGGAAAAAATTACACGTGGAAATTCGTACAAGTTTGCTCTACTGAGCCAGTCCATAATTGGGTCATTGTGGGAGATTGGACATAACTTTGCCTTGAAGAATCCAAATCAGGTCAGACCTATGGGATTTGAAAGAAGCTTCAGAGGGATACTACAAGGCCGAATTTTAGATATTGAGGTTCTATAGTTATAGAGATAATTCAATTTCAATATGGAGCTCCTCAAAAGCAAGTAAAAGGTGTGTATTTTGTTTTCCCGAATTGCAGAAGTCTTGTTTGAAGAATCAAGTTGAATTGATTCCAAGGGCATATTGTAGAATATATCTCAGTATTAGATTCTAAAATGGCTCCTAAAAAGAATTCAACACCCATTAAGCCTTTAGAAGGCTCTACTATGACTCATGAAGACGAAGAATGGCAACATGACATATCAAATTTACAAGAGCAAGTGCAACAAATTTCTCTCTCGCAAAGAGCAACAAAAAATGACATGGAAATTTTTAAGAAAGGCGTGGAAACTAAGATGGATGGTTTGAACAAAGGCATGGAATCTAATATGGATGGTTTGAATAATGGCATGGAAGCTAAGATAGATTGCATGGAAGCTAAGATAGATGGCATGGAAGCTGGCATGGAATCTAAGATGGATGACATGGAAGATAAGATCGATGAAAAATGGAGAACATGAAGAATGATCTAAAAGAAGACATGGAAGGTTTGACAAATTTGATACAACAAATGCTTCCTAATGGTGAAAAGATAGTAGAGGAAACTAGTGATGAGAACAAAATAAATGCTAATCGTGATTTCATAAACTATAATGTTGGCAGGAAGAACCACCATATTCCAAAAATGGATATGAGGAAGTTTGATGGAAAGGATGATGTAAAATGGATACTATAGATGGAGCAATATTTTGATCTCAATAATGTGCAAAACACACAAAAGGTATGCATTTCAATTTTACATTTAGAACAAAATACATTTTTATGGTATCAATGGCTTTGCTCCCGCAAAAAAATTGTCACTTGGTCAATTTTTATCGAGGAAATGATAGCACATTATGAGGATACAAAGAGCAACACCTTCTTTAGCCAACTGATAAATATCAAGCAAAATGGTTTAGTGGGAGAGCACATTGAGGACTTCCAAAAATTGAATATAATGGTAACTGATATTCCAGAGGAACTGTTGGCGAAGAAATAGGTCTCGCAGGCAAGACCCAGGTTCAGGGGTTGGGGCCAACAAGGGAATCCGCTATAGTCTAGAACCATGCTGGCATTGTCACCCTACTCCGGAGAGCAGAGAGTCTCACCCGAGGTGTGCCGCAACCACATTCAGAAGGGGAATAGATTGATAGCAGGGAAAGGATCCGCAACTCATGATTAACATTGAATTGATTGCATAAACAACATTATATACACAAGAACAGTCAGAGAGTGTACAGGTATCAAGCAAATAAAATTTTAAATCATCACAACCATCATGCATGCATGTGAATCACATAATAAGACAGCAACCTGCAAGTATATTGATATCTTGGGCCAAACCCATAGTTACATAGCTTTCACAAGAAGAGCTTACAAGTCTGATACAGATGCCTTATAGAACAGAAAGGTAGATAGGAGAAACCTAGGAACTACAGAGATATCATGCTTGGTCTGTGTTCCTGCTGCAGCATCCGCTCATTCTCCTTCAGTTGCTCTGCATTCCTCTCTCCTGTCGCATTCCTTTCTTCTTTCGGCCGGGTGACTGCTATTTATTCACCTACCCTTGCAACTGTTAGTTCCTCTTGTGTTCTTCTTCGGCAACTTCCGGCTTCTCTCTTGTTATCTATGAGTTCCTCTTTCTATATTCCGCTGTATCTTCTCTCCGTCTGCACTTATGCTTTTGCTTTCTTCAGCTATCTCTTGCTTCTTCACCACCTTGATAGTTTCGCGACTTACTGTAGTTGCGATTTTGTTGCGACTGCCATGTGTCATCATTCCGCAACCCAAAATCTGCCCTTTATTCAAAATTCAAAATATTCAAAACAAGTTTTCAAAACAAGGGACCCAACAAGCCCCGACCACAGTTTCTTGATTCATCTCGATTCAATCGCAAATCACAGTCTCTATATCCATCACCCCGCTGGACCCCATGGCATGTTCTTGTTGTGCTCCTTCCGTCTGCTGTCCAAACAAGAGCCCCAACTCCGGGACTCTGCGGAACGTTGTAGCTTTAAGCTCAGTGAAGGTCGACACAACTTGTTGCCGCCCCTGCAGTAGTGAATCTGTTTCTTTGGCAATCTTGGTGATAGCGGCCTCCTCTACGTGCATCGGTACAACCCCGAACACCGTGCTAATCTGGGTTTCGGCCTCGGCGGCTAGCTATTGCATTGTCTTGGCGCTGATTTGGAGGGGTAGGTGGAGCTCACGAATTACCCGTTTGGCCATTGCTGAGCTAGCCTCTATTTGCTGAGTGCCCGGCTATTGTGTAGTAATGTTCCATATACACATGCCAGTTGAGTGCCGGGAATTCGGAAGAATCTGAAAGGTTGGCATCTATCAGGGCCGCACGGTCGTATTTCTCGACAAGGGACTCTATCTTATGAATTTTGCTGTCGAGCTCTGGTTCTAAGACGGCTGGGAGGGCCTTCGGCATTTTTTCTTCGCACTGATAGACTTGCAGAATTCGTCTCGGCGTCCTCTCTTGGTGTTGTGCGTCTGGATACTTCTGCTGCTCTGGTTCTGCTTCAATTTCCAATTCTAACTGTTCCGGCATTCTCGTGCTTTTTTCCATGCAAGTTATGTAATTACCTGGCACGAGTGCAGTTGATGAGACCCCATAACGAGTTAATTCTTGCTAGAATTCTTCTTTGTGATAATCATGCGATCAATCGCGTGCCAATGTTTATTCTGACAGTTGCTGACGGTGGCATGGGGAAATGGGCGGACGTGACGGCTAAGGTTACTGTGGATGATGGAAAAGTGAATATGGCGAGGTTACTTCCAATTATGGTAATATATGATGCAAATCTAGACAATCCTACGGACTGACACAAGTACTGACTGAAATAACTTGGACTGACATTGACACGTTTATGGATCCTACAGGGATTACATGTTGGACATGCCCCTCCCCGACCACAGTCGGTTGAGGTGCGGTCCCGCAACAGAGCGGTTATTGACAAGCTATGCATGAACAAAAACACTACCTATGCTTATCTCGGTTGCGAGAGAGTTATTCAACTACGCTACTCTACGGGTGCTCTCGGTTGCAAGATTTATTGATGAAAAGTGAAAGGAACTTACTCTCGGTAGGGTTTCGGGCATGCGCCATTCACCCACCCAGGTAAAACAGTACCGTCTAGCTGAGCCAACCGAACGGCTCTAGAATCTCTAATCTCGATGACGAAGTAAGGTCCCAACCAGTGCATCTGTAGCTTTCCTGGGAACTTCTGGAACTTGCTATCATATAAGAGGACCTTGCCTCCAACCTGGAACGTTTTTTTCTTGATGTGGCAGTCGTGCCACGCTTTCTGCCTGTCCTTATGAAACTTTTGGTGAAATTCAGCCAGAAACCGGGCCTCGTCATGTTCTTGCAATTCATGGAGGTGCTCCTGGAGCGATGCTTCTGTCGAGAACTTGAGAGACGTGGCAATTAAAAGACTTGGTACAGTGAACTCGGTGGGAATCACAGCTTCACGGCCATACACCAACTGGAACAGTGTCTGATTGGTCAAGCGCTTCACCGTAGTCCAGTAGGCCCAGAGTGCAGCTGGTAGCTGCTCACCCCAGTCATCCCGCTGGGCATTACAGATCTTTGTCAACCCCTTTTCAAGGATTTTATTGAACGCTTCAACAGTGTCATTGGCCCGTGGGTGGTACGGGCTGCTTTTGTGATGTTGGATCATGAATGTGTCCAGAAGCGATTTGACCGTGTCATTAATGAAATGTGTACCCTGATCGCTAGTTAAACTTCACGGGTAGCCAAACCTGCTGATGATGTGTTCAAAGATAAACCGTACTGTTGTATCCGCCATGTAGTCTCATACCGTCGTTGCCTCAACCCACCGGGTGAGGTAATCGGTTGCGGTAATGATGTAGCAGGCCTTGGAATGCCTGGCGACCGGGGCTATGGGGCCTACGAAGTCGACAGCCCACTTCTCGAACGGCCGCAACACATATACTAGGTGTAGCGGAAGCTCGTCCCGGTGAGAGGGCCTCCCCATTCGCTGACAGACATCGCATCTCTTAACGAATGTCTTGCAATCGACATGGATCGTTGGCCACCATAGTCCAGCATGGAGCACCTTCCTCACGGTAGGTTTTTCCCCCACATGCCCTCCCGCAACTCTGTTGTGGCATTCCCACATCACGGCTTCATGTTCGTGGTCAAGTACGCATCTGCGCAGAACATCATCAAGGCCCAGTTTGTATAGCTTCCCAGCAATCAGTTGGTATTCGGCGGCGCGGACGACCAAGTGTCATTTCTGAAGCGGGGTGTAGTGCTGAGGGCACTGCCCCATGGTCAAATAAGTGGCGATATCGACAAAATAATCGGGTACGGATTCAACGCGGAAAAGATCAGCATCCAGCAACTAATCATCGATAGAGTCGTTGTTCTCCCTTGTTTCCAACCGAGATAAATGATCGGGTCCAACGTTCAACCTTCCGAGCTTGACAATCACTTCGAATGTAAATTCTTGGAAGAGTAGGAGGCACCGACAGATCCATCCTTCCAAGACGGGCTTATTGACCAGGTACTTCAACGTAGAATGATTCATAAAGAACTTAATTTTTTCCTCCCAGAAGATAGTGGCGGAAATTCTAGAGCAAATACACCATTGAAAGGGCCTCCCGCTCGGTAGTGGTGTAATTCCGCTCGGCATTAGACAATTTGCGGTTGGAAAATTAAATCGGGTGGTCAACGGTCGTCTCCCCTGGTTGTGCCAAGACAACCCCTAGTGCAATACTGGAAGCGTCAATGTGAACGTGGAACTGCTTATCCCAATCTGGGTGAACCAGAATGGGCGTCGTTGCCAGTTTTTCTTTCAAGGCGTCAAGGGCCATCTGACACTCCTCTGTCCACTGGAACACTTCCAACTTCCGCAAGAGCTTTTCTAAGGGAGCAGTGATCTTTGTATAATTTCGGATAAACCGTCAGTAATAACCTGTGTGCCCTAGCAATGCCCACAACTGCTTCACCGTTTCAGGGGATTCCATGTGGACGATCACTGCTACCTTGGCGGGGTCAACGCAGACCCCTTGCTTGCACACTACGTGTCCTAACAGCGTGCCGAAATCAACTGCAAAAATACATTTCTTCAAGTTCAAGGAAATCTGCAACTGGCGACACCGATCGAACATGATACACAACAGGGTGGCGTGTTTCTTCAGCAAACTGTAGACGGTCCAATCATCCGTTTAGACTTCCAGGAACTTGTGGATATACTCCCAGAAGGCAGCGATGATGATCCGAGAAAACATGGCTGGGGCGTTCTTCAAGCCAAACAGCATTACGTGGTATGCGAACGATCCCCACTCGGTGGTGAACGTCGTCTTTGTCTTGTCTTCTTCCGCAATGTGCACCTGATGATAACCCAAAAAGCCATCAATGAAGGAGTAAGCTTCATTTCCTGCAACATGATCCAATACTTCGTCAATGAAAGGAGTGGGAAACGAATCATGGATGCAGGCGTTGTTCAGACTCTGATAGTTGACACAGACCCGTATCTCTGACTTGTCCTTCTTATTCTGAATGACGATAGGACTTACCCACTCTGCTTTTTCAACCGGAAAGATGAGACCTGCGGTTAGCATCTTATCAATCTCCATCTTGACCTTTTCTTTGATCCGTGGGTTCAACCGATAGGGTCGATGCCTTACAGGCCTGGCGTCCGGTTTCCGCACAATTAGTATTTCTCCGAGGTCACCCTTGATGCCCTTCAAATCTGAAACCGATGAAGGGAATAATTCTTCGTATTCCTGGAGGAGGCTGAAAATTTCCTTTGTTGTCTCCTCGTCCCAGTAATCCCCAACTGTAGCCAATTTGGGCTTTTCCTCCATATCGATGTTCAACTTCTTTTTCCTCAGCGGGCGTAAATGGATGCCCTCGGTGGTCGGTTCTTCGTTAATATTCTGCTCGCCTTCCTTCTCTTCGAAATATAGGTGCCTTAGGTCCTCCAGACTGTCATCGTCTGGATCGTCGTCAATCCATTGGCAAGCTAACTCACGCATGGCCTCAGGACGTGATGCAAACGTGCTCCCGTCGGTCTCAGGGTCGTGGAGAAACAGTACCCCCTTGATTGCTTGTAATGCCCGGGACACCAGCTCTATCTCTCCTTCGAAGGAAAAACACCGCACAAATTTTCTCGTGGCTTCCGGCCAAGAGCTGGTCCCTCTATTTCGTTCTTCTTCTAGGTACCACGCGTGGGGAATGGTATCTGAAGAGTGGACGAACCGATGAACCCACAGCTCTTCTGGGTACCCTATACTTTGCCACTGCTCCTCGCAGGTTTTCAGGTGGTCTTTTGGATCAGAAGTCCCATGGTACCTATGCCGGCTGCGAGGTCCTTCGTCTTCTTTGAACCGTGCCCTCAAAGCCTCCGCCACACAACTCCACCGGTTGCGGCGATTTTTCCACGATCGTGCTGATGTGGATTGCAGCGCGACGTCAAAAAGTGGTATCCTACTTCCTTCTGGTAACGTGTCCTCTACTTTTGCAATAAAGGTATTGACAGCTTTCATGTTTGACAGGGTGGGGTACCCTCGGATCTCCGCGCCAATCCAACGAACTCGGGCAATGGCGGCACATCTCCGCGTGCTGGTCTCGTACCCCCCCTGCTGCTAGCCTTCCCAAGCGAGCTCTGATCCCAGCTCCAAGCTCTGGACACTACGCCAGCTGGCGGAGCTGGTTGCGATTGGGTTAATATATTCCTCCCGTTTCCCTTCTGTCATCTGATAGAGGTTGTCAAACATCTGAGCATCCTCCCGGTTATCCACCGTTTCGGTATATCTCGTGCCTTGATACGGGTCGAGAGGCTGAGTGACCCGAACCTCTCCATCTTCGAAGATCATCAACTCCTTTTTGAGGTCGATGATAGCGTAATTCTCGAAATCCCAATCGATGCCTAACAGGGCAGGGTAAGGATCCTTGTCTCCCATAATATCAATAACTTCAAAATCCATGTAAGTCTTCACCCCCGCAATTTTGACCTCAACGCCTTCGAGTCGGTCGATCGGCACAATGCCGTACTGGTTCACCATTCTGATTTGGATTGGCGAGTAGGTTAGCCGTGGCCATCCAAGAGCCTCCCATGTCTTCCACGGCAGGATGTTGACGTCAGACCCTAAATCAAGCATGGTTTCGCTAATTTGGAATCCCGCAACCTGCGTGTTAAGCCGGAACTCTTTTCTCGTTCGTCGCTTGTTTCACTTGACTCGCTGCACATACTAGGGTGTTGTGTCCACAGGTTCCCTTGGCCCCGTATTCCCCTACAGTGCATCCTCCAGGGTACGCTTGAGCTGGTCCCGCATCGAAGCATTATCAACAATCTTGAGGAACAGCTGAAGCCATTCCTCAATCAAGGTCCCTGTATCGTTCTGTTCTCCAGAGCCAGTCGTCGGGGGTACCTCGAGGCCTCTGGCTCCCCCCAGCTGAGCAAAAGCCTCCACTGCCTCTTGGAAGTACCTCTTCTGCGCGTCCGGCCAGATCAGTTGTTTCGGGGAGGCGGGCCAAATAGCTTGGACCGGCTCCTTTCCATGAGCGTCCTCTCCCGTCTTCTTGCCACCGCGCGTCATGATGGCTACATTCTGCATGGCCAGAGTCGCGGTCCCTCGACATTCGAATTTTACCAAATTCACGCCCCTCTGTCATGTCCGTTCCTCCCACTTCTTGATGAGTTCTGGACAGTCCTCTGTTGCATGGGCATTCACGTGGCACTGGGAACATCAAGGACGTCAGGAAAGGGGACATTCTCGAGCCACGTGACCCTCCTGGTCACAGTTGTAGCATTTCAGTGGACCCCGGCCCCCTGTGTGGCCGCCGCGCATACCGCCTCCTTGGCCCCTGGAAGCCTCAATCACCCGATAGGAGGTTTGGACCAACGGATCTGCCAAAGCATCGAGAGCCCTCCGCTGCTCAGTGTTGTGAGTCGTGGAAGCAAAAAACTCACATTATGCATTGTTTGGGACGCTAGAGTACTTCTGCAGAATTGGGCACATCCGAGGTTGATGGCCCATCGTCCGACAAATTTCACAATATCCCGTGACGGTTGGGTTCGATTAAGGTGGGAACCCCGCATAAGGCTGTTGTGGCTAGTATACCCCCTGCGGGTTCATTGTCGCACCACCCCCCGTAGGTGGACCCCCCTAGATTTCCGCGACAGAGGGTCCCGCACCTGTGCCACGCAACCACGGACACTCGGTTGCGACGTGGCCTTCAACCAGGCTATGAGTGCACCAAATTTTTGGCCTGGATGGTCTTATAGGCTGCATCTCCTTGAGCTTTTCAGTCAGAATAGTGATCTGATGCTGCAATCCCACCAAGGAAGGATCCTGCGGAGCCGGCCCTCCCCGATATTCCTAAGGGTAGCCCACCATGGCCTCTATCTTCATGGCCTGTTCCAAAGCGTCCTGCAAGTTGTCAATCTTCTGCTGGGTGAGGGGGGTTTGCGTTAAGAGAAGTAGAGCCTTGATGAACCAGTCCCTCTGATGGTTTGGGTCGATCGGGTAGCTAATTTTCCCGATCGCGTCCTTGAATCGACGCATAAGCTCCCATGCAGTCTCCCCTTCTTTCTGCTTAATTTCCCAGAGCTCCGATAGACCCTGCTGGTATGTCTAAGGAAGCTTGAATTTGCGGATGAAGTCCCGCTTAATGTTAGTTATTACCGGATTCAGATGAGCCTCAGACCACTTGATGAACAATCGCAGAGCCCTCTCTCTGAGCATGGTTTGGAATTCTATTAACTTCCCTGCATCTGGCATTTGTCGAGCCCTCGATATCGCTTCGCAGAGATACTAGTGTTGCTCTACATCATCGTTGCCTCGGCCAGAGAATTCTAGATACCGGGTGAATGACCCAGCCATGTTTTCTTGCGAAGGAGTGACAAGAATAAACCCTCCAGGTCCTGGTTGTGTGACTATACCACTAAGAATTGTAATACTACTAGTAATACCTCTACTAACATGCGACATTGAACTACTGTGCAATCGATTTAATGCTTGTAACTTAATGAAAATATTACTCAAAGTATTGTAGAGTATCAGGGGAAGGTAGGGATCTGTGCCGTGCAAATTCTGGAAAGTAGGGTTACCTGGAGAGATGAATTCCAACCGCTCTTGAAACAACCGCTACATCACGACATACCATTCACCATCGGAACCTTCTTCGGGCTACACACCTGTATCGTCCTCGTCAGTCGTCGTCTCCCTTTCTCTCCTAGCTGGGCTCCCATGCACCCGTCACACTCCCACGACGGTCCTTTCCCTCGCCTGGGTACCCGCCTGGGTGTCCATACTTCCTATCCTCTAAGGCGCCTCCTTCTAGTTCTTCCTATTTTCTTCCCGTCGCTTCAACTCCCGCATCACCCTTTCTTGCCACCTGTCAGCGATCTGCGCCCTCCGATGTGCACATCGCTCCCTCAACTTCCTTGCGGCCTCAGCATCCATTCCCCACTCCCTGCTTCACACTTCACGTAGCATCGGTCCCTTCAGCCCTTCCCCCAGCATCGGAGGTTTACACTTCCATGCTCGCCTTTTGGAATTCCATCAGCCCTTTGTCCACCATCAGGACCTTAATCCATAGCGGAATCTCCTTAAGCAGCTTCCCTCTTAGCCCGGAGCGGAAGATAGCTTCAGCCTTCGAGAATGATTGGTAGCACTCTGCAGAAAACTCCACAATATATCCGTCCAAAGTGGTCTCTACCCAAAAATCCACCGCGCGGGTCAACTCAGTGTTCAACCGATGCAGAGCCACCAGATTCCCGTACACCCACTTGCGGTTTATCTTCAGCGAGCTATCCCTAGGCACCTTCTTCTATAACCTCCATAGCCAATTATAGAGGTCGCTAGGGAATTTTCCCCAGAGGATCTCGTAGGTATCACTGGCGAAATCTGAGAAAATGACGAGATCCTTAAGCACCCTTTCCTTTTGATTCGTCATCTCTGCTTGCTGAGAAACGAACTGGTCCAGATGGTTATCCCACCATCTCTGTATTTCACCTTTGAAGATCCTTGATACCATGATCTAGCTCCCCTCATAACATGCGGGTCCTGGAAATAGAACCATTTGTTGGCAAAGAAATCGGTCTCGCAGGCAAGACCCAGGTTCAGGGGTTGGGGCCAACAAGGGAATCCGTTGTAGTCTAGAACCACACCGGCATTGTCACCCTACTCCGGAGAGAAGAGAGTCTCACCCGAGGCATGCCGCAACCACATGCAGAAGGGGAATAGATTGATAGCAGGGAAAGGATCCGCAACTCATGATTAACATTGAATTGATTGCATAAACAGAATTATATATGCAATAACAGTCAGAGAGTGTACAAGTATCAAGCAAATAAAATTTTAAATCATCACAACCATCATGCATGCATGTGAATCACATAATAAAACAACAACCTGCAAGTATATTGATATCTTCGGCCAAACCCATAGTTACATAGCTTTCACAAGAAGAGCTTACAAGTCTGATACAGACGCCTTATAGAATAGAAAGGTAGATAGGAGAAACCTAGGAACTACAGAGATATCATGCTTGGTCTATGTTCCTGCTGCAACATCCGCTCATTCTCCTTCAGTCGCTCTGCATTCCTCTCTCCTGTCGCATTCCTTTATTCTTTCGGCCGGGTGACTGCTATTTATTCACCTACCCTCGCAACTGTTAGTTCCTCTTGTGTTCTTCTTTGGTGGCTTCCTACTTCTCTCTTGTTATCTATGAGTTATTCTTTCTGTCTTCCGTTGTATCTTCTCTCCGTCTACGCTTATGCTTTTGCTTTCTTCAGCTATCTCTTTCTTCTTTGCCACCTTGATAGCTTCGCGACTTACTGTAGTTGCGATTTGGTTGCAACTGCCATGTGTCATCATTCTGTAACCCAAAATCTTTCCTTTATTCAAAATTCAAAATATTCAAAACAAGGGCCCCAACAGGAACATAGAATTGATCTCTTCATAGGTACTTTAAAGGATAACATCCAACATGAAGTTCGCATTTTGGAACTTGATTCATTGGAGAAGGCATTCAGGTTGGAAATAAAAATTGAATGTAAAATTATGGTGACAATGAAGTCTACCACTCACTTCTATAAAGAGGGAAGTGTTGCTACTCCTAGATTTCAACAACCTACAAGGTTGACACCCCAAAAATTGGAAGAAAAAAGAGAAAAAGGTCTTTGCTACAGTTGTGATAGAAAATACACTAAAGGTCATAAGTGTGCTGAGAAGAAATTATTTTACATAGATTGTGAAGAGGAAGAAGAAAATGAACATGAAGAGGATATACACCAAGAACCAACCCTAGAAGAGGAAGAAATGAGTTCGACCATATTGTGTAATGCATTGGCAGGAATTACCACTCCTCAAACTATCAAGATAGAAGGACATATCAAGAAGAAATAGGTAATAGTGTTTATTGATTTAGGTAGTACCCATAATTTTATTTATTGTAAGGTAGCCAAGGAATTGAATTGTTTCTTATACCCAGCACCAGAATGTCAAGTGATGGTTGCAAATGGAGGAACTATAAATTGCTCTAGAAAATGCCATAATATTAAGCTAACCATGGGGGAATATGTATTGAATAGTCCAATGATTTCCATTCCTATGGGAGGTGCTGATGTTGTACTAGGAGTACAATAGTTACAATCTTTGGGGACGGTAGCTTTAAATTTTCAAGAACTTTTCTTGAAATTTTTTTCAGAAGGAAAGGAATTCGAATTACGGGGTATTGCAGGGAAGCTGGGAAAGATAATAAGCTCTAATGTCATGACAAAGCTTATAAATAAATAACAACGAGGCACAATTGCACAATTATGCTCACTAGAAGTTCCAACATCAAAATCATCTATTTTTGCAGATCTCCAAAAATTCTTGGACAATCATTCCAAGGTTTTTGAAACACCCGAAGGACTCCCACCTATTCGTGATCATGATCATGCTATTCATTTGATTCCAGGAAGTTTTCCTCCAAACATCAGGCCTTATAGATATCCTTATGTCCAAAAGAGTGAAATTGAACGTATGATTGCAGAAATGTTAGAGGCAGGTATAATTCAACCTAGTCAAAGTTATTTATTTGCTCCTATAGTGTTGGTACACAAGAAGGATGGATCATGGTGCATGTGTCCCAATTATAGGGAGCTCAATAATCTCACTGTTGAAGATAAATTTCCCATTCCTGTGATTGATGAATTATTGGATGAATTACATGGAGCAATTTCTTTTACCAAGTTGGATCTTCATTCAGGATATCATCAAATTAGAATGAAGACTGAAGATATTTCGAAAACATCATTTCGAACTCATGAGGGTCATTATGAATTTTTGGTCATGCCTTTTGGCCTTACCAATGCATCTTCTACATTTCAAGGGTTGATGAATTCCATTTTCAAACCCTTCCTTAGAAAATTTGTGCTAGTATTTTTTGATGATATACTAATCTACAACAGGTCTTGGAAGGATCATGTTCAACATGTTGACAGGGTGCTCAAACTATTGCAGGAGAAACAATTATATGCAGAAACATCCAAATGTTTCTTTGGAGTACAAGAGGTGGAATATCTGGGTCATATTGTATCTCACGAGGGTGTTAAAGTAGACCCTAACAAAATTAAAGCCATTAAGGAATGGAAAGTCCCCACAACCATAAAGGAGTTGCGAGGATTTCTCGGGTTAACAGGGTATTATCGCAAGTTTGTTAAGAATTATGGGAGAATAGCAGCACCTCTAACAACATTATTGAAGAAAGATGCATTTTCATGGACTCCTGAAGCAACTAAGGCCTTTGAACATCTTAAAGAGGCAATGTGCCTAGCATCAGTCTTAGCTACGCCAGACTTCACAAAAACCTTTATTGTGGAATGTGATGCCTCAGGAAATGGAATTGGTGTTGTTTTAATGCAAGAAGGAAGACCCATTGCTTTTGAAATTCGTCCAATCAAAGGAAAGTATTTACAGAAACCTATTTATGAGAAGGAAATGTTAGCAATACTACATGCACTAAAGAAATGGAGAACTTACCTAACGGGAAGACACTTCAAGGTAAAAATTGATCATGATAGTCTTAAACACTTTTTGGAACAAAGACTATCTTCAGAAGAGCAGCAAAAATGGGTCACAAATATGTTGGGTTACTACTTTGAAATAATCTAAAAAAAAAGGAAGCTAAATATTGTTGCAGTTGCACTCTCAAGAAAGAATGAAGAGGTGGAAGCATTGCTTTGTGCCATTTCTATTATCCAACCAGATTGGATAACCGAAGCAAGAGATGAATGGAAGAAGGACGAAGAAGTGTGGACACTCATTCAAAAGTTGCAACAAGATCCTAGTAAATCTGATACATTTAGTTGGAAAAATGATTCCTTATGGTACAAAGATCACTTATATCTTTGTAAGAATTCCCAACTAAAACAAAATATTCTTTTGGAATTGCACACTTCTCCTTTAGGAGGACACTCAGGATTTTTAAAACTTACCACAGGGTGAAGAAAGAATTTTTTTGGGATGGCCTTAAATCTGATATTCAAAAGTTTGTGGCGGAATGTTTGGTTTTCCAGCAGAATAAAGTGGAAACAATTAAGACCCCGGGACTTCCACAACCTTTATCCATTCCAAGTCAACGTTGGGAGGAGATTTCAATGGATTTTATCACAGGTTTACCTAAGTCCGAAGGAAAGAGTGTCATCATGGTGGTAGTTGATAGACTTACCAAGTATGCACACTTTTGTGCATTATCTCGTCCATTTAAAGCAAGTACAGTTGCTACTACATTTGTGGACAGAATTCAAAAGCTACATGGAAGCCCAAGGGTTATTGTGAGCGACAGAGATCCCATTTTTACCAGAAATTTTTGGACGGAGTTATTTTCTTGTTTGGGTACTCAATTAGCTCATAGCTCATCTTATCATCCTCAATCTGATGGTCAAACTGAGATCGTAAATAAATGTTTGGAAGGATATCTTCGTTGTTTTGTATCTGATAAATAAACACAATGGGTCAAGTGGTTACCTCTTGCTGAATGGTGGTATAACACTTCCTTCCATACTGCAGCAAAAATGACCCCATTTATGGCACTTTATGGATATCAACCACCATCCATCACATCATATTTAAGAGAAAATTCGAAGGTTCAAGCAGTGGAAGATCACATCGAGCATCAGCAAGAAGTTCTCCAACTCTTAAAGGATAACCTGAATTTGGCACAAAATCGAATGAAACAACAGGCAAATCAACATCGCAACGAGAGAAGTTTTGATGTAGGAGATTGGGTATTTTTATGGCTACAACCATACAAACAAATGTCCCTCAAGCAAGCTAAGAAGGATAATAAATTATCGCCAAAGTACTATGGTCTTTACAAGGTGTTGCAAAAGATTGGTACTATGGCATACAAATTGGAGCTTCCTGCTTCTTCACGAGTGCATCCAATTTTCCATGTTTCATGCTTAAAGAAGGTTATAGGTGAAAATCTTCTAGTTCAAACAATATTTCCAGAACTTGATGAGGAAGGAAAAATCATATTGGAACCTGAAGCAGTCGTGGAAATAAGAACTCGACTTCTACGGAATCGATCAATTTCATGGTATCTCATCAAGTGGAAGAACTTACCCACTGAATATTCTACATGGGAAGATGAGCCTCCTATATATAGAAAGGAGGTTTTTTAATTTGAATCATCCAATAATTGTTCATTCATGTAATGTATTGGAGGTACCCCCCTCGAAGTGGCTTATTTGTAAGGCGTTGATATCTCTTTTCTTCTATTTTTGGAGCTGGTTTCACAACATGTTCTTTGTGCATAATCACATGCCACTAAATATTGCATCTCATTAGCAGGGTTGAAGGAGGGTTACCAGGGGTACAATGGACCAAATAAAACACCAAAAAAAATTTGTTATGCAGGTCTAAGAAGACCATGGCAGCCTAGTCAACCTGGTATGATGCAAAATCCTAATTCTTTCAAGGTTATGCACAATAATCTCAAAGTAATTGGAGCATACCCTTTCCTTGGAAACCCTTGTCATCTCAACTTCAAAACCAATATTGGCAATAAGGTTGGAAAGGACCTTATGGGAGAAATCCACAATATCCTCAATATTTTTCTCAATATCCTCCATACCCAACTCCATGATATCCATACCATCCACCTCCTCCACAACAAAAACCTCATCCACATCCATATCAAAGATCCACTCCCACTCAACTACTTGTATAATCATTTCCAAACCCAAATAATAAAGTAACTCAACCCACTTACAATGTTCAGGTACAACACTTCCAAACAAATTCTCTTGATATAAATGGTATTCATCTCATATTAGGAAGTTTATTACAAAAAAAGAGATTCTCTTGATGTCAATGAAAAATAACATATAGAAGAATATCCAGAGGAGACTAAAGAATCATGTATCACATTTGATGGAGAGAAACCATTGGAGCCTAAGATTTAAGAATTTATACTATGCTTATTATCATATTTTGTATGTGTTTAAGAGACTAATTGACAAATAGTATAAGATTTGAATGACATGGAAGAAGGAGACATATAGAATGATCCAGATAAGAAATTGAGCCAATGGCATCACAACTATATTGAACTTTTGTTCCATACAATCATTAAGCTGGAGTGACAGTCTCTTCTTCAACCATGTTTGGCATCATCAAAGTCAAAGTAGACGATCTCTCATATTCTAGTATATATCAGAGTGTATCTGTAGAACCTGCATAAGACTCTGAGTATCCTTAGGCTTGGCCATCCGAAGAGCCTAAAAGCTTGTTGTAATTTATTTATTTATTTGAAAGTTTTGTTCACTTGCATTTCCTATTTGCTTTTCCAAACTATGATGGAGTAAAATACAGTTGATAAGTTCTTGTGTTAGTTATTTTCTAAATTTATATTCATAGTTTTTTGTAAGATGTAGTGTTATAATTCATGTCGTTTCATAATATGTAGTTTATATTAGTTTTCTTATGTGTTAAATTAGTTTCTTTTGCAGATCAACAATAAAACTATTTAATGTCGCAATTGTGAGATTTCAACACTTGATCAAAGATGGTGATTTAGATTAACAACAAATTTCAAGCCACCAACTTCCGACACAGTTTCTGACCAAAATAAGACAAATATTGAAAACATGAAACATGGGTTTTGTGCTGAATGAATCAATTTAGTTGCAATACGAGAATTTTTTCAAAAAAATACACAATTTTGGAATTATTCGTGGATATTTCCAATGTAATTTTTTCAGAATTCATGTTGTGGCTAGAAAATATGTCAATAAAAAAAATTATGAACTTTCCATCGAATTAAGAAAGGTATCACTCATTTTGAACCTAAATCAATCTAGTTTTTGAAGTCATCACAATCCTCTAACAATTCTCTAACAATTCTCTAATCTTTTTTTAATTAAAAATTAATTTACATTTCAATGATAATTTAGGATTTAATTAATTTATTTGTTTTAGATGCTTTATTTTCAAGTTTCTAATTGTCACTTTATTTTTTTCCATATTGCAATCAAACGATTGAGAAATATAAAAATACAAAACCAAAAAAATCTAAAACATTCTCATTTGTGATTAGAGTAGTTTGCTTTCATAGAAATAGATTTCAAATGCTTTCTACATTAAATTTACAAGATTTCATAGATTAAATTTACTTACTTTTATAGATTAGTTATTTCCATGCTTTAATAGAATAATTTACATGATTTTATAGATTATATATCTCCATGCTTTCATAGATTAAGTTTACATGCTTTCTTAGATTATTTTTTCAATGCTTTCCCAGATTAATTCTTCAATGTTTTTCTAGATTAATATTTCATTTCATGTCATTTTATTTGTTTTTATAGAATATAAATTTCTCTCATTGCAAATTTTTTCTTTTAGAATTGAAAACTAAACTCTTAGCATATATTGTGTTGTATACTTCACAAGTTTATGATCCTATATTGACAATTTAATGTAAAGTAATTTAAAGCACAATTAAATTACCCAACATTTTGGTGTCATTTACATGGAAATATACATAGGATTTCCCTTTCAATTTATATTTATCTTTAATTTACACAATTTTGGAAAGGATAAATGGTAAGATGAAAGGTAAGAACCTATACATCACATTATGAGGTTTCTCCTAACCTTAGTTGTTGAATTGCATCTCATATTTAGATGCATTCATTCTTTGTTGCATAAGTTTAATTTCATTCACTTTAAAGTGCATTCTAGAGTGATATTCATTAGATAATAAACTTCAAAAAAAATCAATTCCACAATCACCTACCATCCCCACTAGATCACGTGGTGTATTAAGAACCACATCACCATCCACATCATAAATTCCTACTTTTGTAGGTAGAATAAGACTGCCTCCTAGAGGTAGAAGAGGTGGCAGATGAGGTAGAAGAAATGGATGGAAATGTTGACAATGAAGGAGATCCTTTTGGATTTCCCATTTAGGATACTGATATAAATATTAAAATGAAAAAAAATATCTCCATTTGTACTTCCCAACTTCCATGGTATGAGATCACAATACCCATAAATATTTCTTTTTGAATTTTAAATACTTTGTAGATCTTATGGTTACTTATTAAACGCTCAAAAAATGAAATTGTTTCGAGCTACATTGAAATATGGAGCTCTTAAAATATTCATGTGTTTATGGATTAATTCAATAATATCATGGGATCGTATGAAAATGATATTTCTAGAAAAATATAAAGACTATTGTATAAATCATGATCTCAAAGAGGAAGTCTTTAAACTGACTCAAAAAGAATATGAGAACCTTGAGGATCTGGTAGAGAGATTTATGTATAATGTTAAAAGGAAAAAATCGCATAATTTAGGATTTAATACATTAAAAACCCTCTTACTTAAAGAAATTAGAGGTTAGTGGATTGTTCTTCTTAATCTCATGGGTAAATGAGATGTTTCTCAGTTATCATTTGAAGAGATTTGTGAAGTATGTAAGAAAATTTCAAGAGGAAAATCAAAGTATGCTAGATTCCCTCAAGATCCAGTAAGTAAGTCAGCATCAGGTTTGGTAAGTCAAGTTGAACTTGGAAATTTGCTTGATAATTTTAAAAATATATTATTGGTAATTTAAGTGACCAAATTGATATTGTAAGAATGCAAAATGTGCAAAAAGTTGAGAATGCTACTTTATCTATATTTTTCCCTAAATGTAGAAAGAAACATGCTTTGCATGAAAGCCCACTTGATAACGTTGAAATTTGTTTCATTTTTCAAAATCACATGCTTCAAAATATTTCTCATCATTACCAACATTAAAAGAAATTTACCAAGAAACTAGTGGAATAATTCAAGCACCAGAGCAACTCTATTATGTAGCTCCAAGAAGACCTTGGAAACCTTTTCAAACTTGTATGATGCAAGATCCTAGTTCACAATTTCAAGCTTTGCACAAAAATCTCAATGTAATTGGAACACATAATTTCCCTGGAAACCTTGGCCATCTCAATCTTGACCTCAAAACTCATCTTGGAAACAAAGTTGACAAAGGTCGTATGGAATAAATCCAGCATATCCTTAATTTTTTCCTCACTATCCTAAACACAAATATCAATGTTATCTATACCATTCACCTCCACCACAAACTCATTTTCAACATTAGTTGACCTCAATTCAACCTTTCTCATTACCACCTATGCAAGCACCGCAAAGACCCATTCCCACTCAACTACCTACACAACCATTTCCGATCCACAATAATAAAATACCTCAGTCCACTTACAATTATGAGGTACAAAATATTCAAACAAATCCTCTTAAGCTAAATTATATGCATGTTAGATCAGAAAGAGTATTGCAAAAAAGGATTCTCCAGTTGTCATTGAAGAGCAACATCAAGAAGAAGAAGATTTAGATGAGGTCTAAGAATCATGGATGCCCGTTGATGAAGAGAAGTTGTTGGAACCTAAGATTTAAGAGTTTATTGAATGCCTATCACCAGATTCTATGAATGGGGATCACATCTCTAAAGACTTGCATGGCATGATAGTAAGAAGACAAGGAAGACAAGATTACGTTGAATCTTGGTTCAAGACAGTCATAAGATCCTAGTTTTCAATTCTTAAATATTTTCTGACATCATCTCAATCAAGGCAGTTGGTCTCTCATATAGTGGTATATATCCAAACATATCTTTCAAACATGCATATGAGTTTATTTGTCATCATGTTACGCACATGGTTCTAATGAAGTATTCCTATACTTGAGAGAGATTTTTTTTTTCCAAAGTAGAGTAGGATAGGATATATATATATATATATATATATATATATATATATATATATATATATATAAGTAAAGATAAGAGAAGAAAAAAAAGAAAACGAAAAAGAAAAAGTAATGTTGTGGAAACTAGATTACTAGTGCAATTGGTCATGAGCTTTGCTAAAAACCAAACATCTAGGGCGCAAAGTTCATAATAAGTTATGTAATTTCATGTTGGTTTCAATATTATGTTATGGTTCTTAAAATTATTTTTGGTTCTATGCTTGAGTTGGCTGATTTGGGTTTTCTTAAGGCCCACCTTCCAACAGATCTTGTCCCATCGACTTCAACACTTTACCTGGGACCAAGATTAGAGATTTTTTTAAGTGCCTTGGAGCTTGCATACATCAATGGCAATCCTCTTTGCTGACAACAATGGGAATACACCAATTTCTCTTGACTGTTAGATCTTGTTGGTGACTCGACTTCAACACATTTATTCGTACCTATCAAGATGCACTCTTGTACCTTGACACTCATTTACATTATTGGTGAGTTGTCTCGCATTAGTTTACTATTGACATTAATGGTCGGTAATCCAATTAATTATTTACATGTTAGACTTCAACTAAATGCATTCACATAGATTGAATTGTACTAATCCGGATTATATATGAAGACTATATGGTTTATTATATCAACAACAACTTACAACAATGTTCCAATAAATTAAGGTTTAGTTCCTAGTGTTAGGGTCCTATAAGTATAGGATTCATAATTTCGAATTGACTTATGATAGTCTTGTAAAATATGTACATACCTTGCTTTCTGCAAGTTGTTTTCCCATATTTTGTAAAAAAATAAAAAAATAAAAAATCAAGAAGAGGGTAAAATTCCTAAAAGAAAGATCAAAGGACTTAGAAAAAATCTAGACCCCAAAAGAAAAAAGAAATAAAACATGAAAGTGTGCAAATCCAAATGCCACTACTTTTTACTTTGTTACTGATGATTATGGCAGAGTGTCAATAAATGCCATAATCCATGATGAGTTGAACTGCTTAAACTTGACTTGTCATGACTTCAATTTTATTGTTGTAGAATAGTGAATAAAGATTAGTCAGACAGTTCAATCCTGACTAATTAGTAGATAGATAGAGAATAAAGAGGAGCTCATCAATTTAATCTAAGCCCTCGAATGATATAAGGTAGATTTAGATAGTTTTTATGCTTTCAAAAGAATAAAATTTTTCAAGGTAGCAAGTTCAAATGCACCTGCGAACTGGAAGAAAAAAATGTTAGATTAAAGTTGGGTAGGTAGAAAGAAGTGAGAAAAGCATATAAATATTCATCACCAGGAATATAATCACTAATTTCCCCTCCCCTATAGTTATTCTACATTCTAGATTTTCAGTCAAAGAGGCTCAGAGCATTTCTCTGACTTTTGTTGGGACCAGACCCAAGACTCAATCACTGATAAGTTAAAAGTGTTGAATTCCTATATTAAATCCCTAATTATCATCATTTACCCTTCATACACTCATTACTATTCAATTTCATAAGTAAGCACATTTTTTACTTAATGAAATATGAAATTCCCCATTTGACTAACTCCATCATACATAGCATAAAAACCCTCAAAAAAATTATATCCTAAGTAAAAGTGATGACATTATGAATGATAAAGCCTTGCTTTAAAATTTCACTTTTCTTAGTTATATTAGTGTATTTTTTATGTATTACATTGTCCCTTGTCATATTAACTTCTATTTTATATATTAAATCCCTAAAAATGACCTTTTCCTATTAATATGATTCTCTTTATATTAATACCCTTTAAACCCACTACTATAAGCTTTTATGTCAAAGTAATTATCCACATGCGGAAATAAAAAGCCCCAATTACAACCCCTTTGGCATAAAATTAGCAATATGTAAATATCCTGCCCCCTATAGCTATTAAACCCCCATGGTTTAATAAACTATATAATACTTTGTAAATAAATGTTTCTATCCCCGCATTAAATGAATAACCCAAGGTTTATTTGTGAAAGAACTAAATCTTATACCATGTTTCGCATTGGCTTTCCTTTGTATTTTAAGCTATATATTAGCCTCACACTATACATAGTTTAACCCAAGTTAAAACCCACTTAACCCGCCTCACGCACCCCGACATACATACAAAACTTTGTTATCATACCATATAGCCCCACTTATATACTTAACCCTTTATTTTTCACATAAGAACTTTGGTTAAAATGTATATTATACACAGGTTTTTATAACATTTTCCATCTGCCACCACATACATGGACCCCAATCCCACCACCATTTTGACCCTAACTTTCGTTTTAATCATGATCGTTCGCTCCGATCATCCAGACCCAACGCCTGATGATGAGTTTCGTGCTCGAAACATAAACGATGACCCCAAGCCAAAAGCAGCGTGAAATAGGTTGTTTTGATGAATCCACCTCCCATGACATGGAAGGTTCTTATTGGATCGCGCTCGTTTCAATAGAAACTACTTACCACCATTACTCAACGTGAAAACTACTGACGGTTTCGCATCCAAACCACTCCCGCCTTTTTGATAAGATTTGCATTGAATGCATTAATGATAATTAAAAATCAAAGGTTAAAACCTTTATTATAAAAATTTATATGCGTTATATGTGTATTCATCCATGCCCAACTATTATTTGAGCCCCCGACTGTTATTTGAGCCTCTGACTATGTTTTAAGCCTTTCATTCCCATTTCAAGACTATTTTCACCACAAATTTCCAAAGTAAAGACCAGAATACACATGTTCTACTCCGAAAAATCGAAATAAAGCTCAAATTCAACCGTAGAAATATTCAAAATCCCTTTCAACAGTCAAAATACCTGCAAAAAAGGCATTTTCCCAAATCTAACCTGCAAATTTCATAGTTTAAGCCTTCAATTGAACCGATTGACCTTCAAAAAGATAATTCATTCATATAATTCACCCAAAAATGCTCAAAAATAGGAAAAAATCTTGCAAATTTCCCCCAGAATTCACTGATTCATGAAAGCTTCATTAAAATCCAAATCCTCAATTTAAAACCCTTGAAAGATCAATTCCATAGTTTGAAAAGGTTTTAAAACCTACAGATTACCTAAAAAGTCTCTTTTGCAGTCCTAGTCATTCAGAAAACCCTTGTTTTCTGTCTTAAACCAATTTTACCTATCCCATATTCCTAATTGAGCATTGAAGCACCCACTGTCATCATCTTTGCCTATAACATTGCTCAATTACCCTCTGTTAAGGAAATTCAACTATTGCAAATTGTTTAATATTTCTTTAGTTATTTAAAAATGACTAAGAAAAAAGTGATACCTAAAGCTGGAGGATCCAAGCCTGTTAAACCTCCAGGATCCAAACCTCCTAAGTCTGAAGCAGCAAAAGCCCTAAAATCCACTCCTACACTCACTGCAAAAACCATTGTGTCTGTCAATCCCCCTCAGCCACGAGTACCTAATGAAGAAATCAGCCCCTTGACTGATTTGGATTATAAAATTGCAGACCCTGTAGTAGAATTCAACCTATTAGAGGTTCACAATTGGTGTTATGAAAAATTCCTAGATAAATATGACATGCCTATCTAGGAGACAAATTTACCCAAATATGTAGTCCCATTAACACACCCTGGTCAAGACCTGATAAGATTGTGCCAAAAGTACTATGTTCCAGACCAAAGAGCAATTGTAAATGCTGACAGGGAGATTTTATTTTCTATCACTGCAGATTCTATAAATGAAATGTTGCAACTATAGTTTGACCCTAAAGAAGTCCCCCTATCCATTGAAGCATTAACTCAGTTATATTTGGGATTAGATTTCCCTAAGAGATTTATGATTTTCCAGAATTTTATGCCATCATGTGGACATTCCAAAGCTAAATCCTCCTTACTCCACTTCCAAATTTCCTGAAGGGTCCAGACATGTGATATCAATGTTTTCTTTCATTCTAGGATACTTCACAGAAGAATTCACTAATGAATCCATCCTTGGTATTTTATCTACTTTATCTCCTGGTCAGTCTCCTGAAATAATCTTTGGCTATGCCAGATTTATAGATGATAGTATCCACTATCAATTGACCAAACTACCCACTAAAGGGGTGTTCAGATATTCATCATACTTATTTCACTTGTTATTTTATTTTCAATGTGACAAGTTTCAAATGGCATTACAAAAAATGGATTTAGAGGGCCAACCTCTATCCATTGCTTTCTGGACCACTTTACTGAGGAAAGAAAGCAGTGAGTTCAATTTTACAGACTTTTCAGATCTTTTTCTCCAACCAGCAATGAGTTTACTGTACAAGGTAGATCAACCCAGGATAAATGAAGAAATGAAGAAAATCTTGCAGTTAGCAAAATAGTGCAAAATGGGAGATTGATTTTTATATGAGAAGCACACAAAATTGAGAATTTTTGGATCTAATCTCCAACCTTACAAATTACCCAAGTATTTCACTATCAGTGTCTTTGCTTTAGAATATTTAAGATAGGTTTTGAATTTTGATGCCATCAATTTTATGGCTTCCAAAAAGAAAACCCAATTCAAATTAAAGAATCAGATTGGTCCTTTCATTGTGAATAATAGATATGCTGATAAGAAGATAGAAAAAAGATTGTCAGAGCTAAAATTTCAGGTAAGTTTCCCTTGGAATTATGACCCCCAAGTTCTTCTAAGCAGTATAAGGGTTAAATGTAAAATACCTCCTTTCATACATGAATCTAAGCCAGATTTTGAAAAATATGCAAATCAGACAGAATGGAGAGCACACAGTTTGATAGATGCAACTGCCAATGAACAGCCAACAGGAAAAATGGATACCACACTTGCCAAGGTAACTTCAAAACAACCAGAATCTTCAAATAAAAGAAGCAGAGATGATGGAGCATACACAGCAGAGACTACTACAGAGACTAAATTCAAGCTCATCTACAACAAAAGGCCCAAGCTCACTACTATTGAAAAAGAAAAAGTTATTGATGTTGAAGATACAAATGAGCCTGAGGTAAATAATGATGAGGCTATAGTAATAATAAATGAAACTCTTGCAGACATACAGAAATATCAAACAGCAGGTGAACAGGATACTCAGATGATTGAAAGATAGAAAAACATGGAGGCTTCTTCCTCACAAACAATGGAAGAAAAATACCTAGACATCAAAGAAAGGTACAAACTAATCAGACAAAAGAATGAAGAGATCAAAAGTTATATTTATTCTTAATTTCTTAAACAGAAGCTAGGAAATCAAAATAGGTTACTTACAGCATTTGACTACTCCACAAATAAAATGATCATGTCATATTTGCAACCAACTACTTCAACACCTAAGACAGTGGCAGACTACAAAAAGGTTGAGTTTGAAGTAGATACAGAAAATGTGCTTGAATTAGAAAACATAGAATTCCACAGACATAGCTCTGAGATGTTATATTCTATTGTGGTAACAAAGGCTATGAGTGCTACAAAATTGTAGAATACCATTATTAACATGCAGGATCAAATGAAGCTGGATAAATGCTCTTTGTATGCTAAAGATATAAGGATTAAATCCTTAGAAGACTTAGTTTTGTAGGTGGGAGTTGATCCTTCTGATGTTCCATCACAGAGATATTAATTAAAAAGAAAAATGAAGACATGGATGCTTTGAGGAAACAGCTGAAGCTTCCTCAAAGTGAACACCCTCAAACCAAAGAAATTCTTCAAGAACAGGCAGAAAAATAAGACATGATGCAGTTGATTATCAAACTAACTACTCAAATCAAAGAAATGGAAACACAATTGGATCAACTTATGAAAGTGAAAGAAACTATCAAAGGAACTAAAGCTCCAATTATCCCCTCAGTCATACCAGTAATTACTACAGTTGTGGCCTCTACATTGGGAGAAAAAATAGCACCTAATGTGCCATTGGCAACTGCAGTGCCAGTGCATTTAGCTACAACATCAACAACAGATTCTTCAACCACACAGGTACAACACACAGACGATGTAGGGCAGATAGTAAAAGCTATGGAGGAATTGTCACTAAAAAATATTGGAATTAATAGTTTGAAAAATATGATTCAGAATATGGAAGTCTCCAACAAAGCAGCATTAATCAATGCTAACAATTATGAGCAAAGGGCCAAGAGACTTGAAGAACAAATCAAAAGCCTTCAAAAAGACTTGAGTTTCACTGCACAAATTTCTTACATAAGAAATTACCTATGGACCAATATAATTGAGGCTATACATCTTCAGTGGCCATCAATCCAGATCATATATGAACAGAGAGACCTACTTCTAGCAGCTCAAGTTGAAATCCAAAAAACAAAAGAAGAATTGGCAGACAAACCAGCACAAGCTTTGAAGCTTATCACTTTCTTGAATGGTAAAAACAGAGCAGAGTTAGAAGAATTGCAGATACAGGATAGGACAGAGACCATTTTGCAGATCAAGAAGGTTCTGACAAAGAGAAATCTAATGAACAATTTAGAGGAAAAGTGTGATGCTATGAATATTTCAATAACCAAGTTCTTCACAAATACACTATGCTAAGACAAGCTGGTATTCTAGATATTCATGTCTTCAATGAGAAGTTGATGAACCAAAAAGAGTATGACAAGCAGATAAGGGATTATGCAAAAGAACAAGTAAACAAGCCACTGCCACAGGGCTCTCCCACAGGAAAGGTTATTCTTCAATATATTGAAGACTTGTTTTTTCTTCAAAATGAAATCAAGCATCTGCTTGTCTTTAAACCAAATTTTTCCAAGTAAACAAATGTTGATGAGAACTTCAGGAAGCTCAAGAATGTAGAAATACAAAGTGTAGCACAATGGCATGCTTTTACAAACTTGATATAGGAGTGAAAAAGGGAAAACAGTAAGGAAAATATAGGTGAAACAGTCAAACAGAAAAATAAAATAGTCATTTGATTTTTACTACTGGAAATGTTCTTTTTATAGCAGTAAAAGAGTAAATAGATAGAGTCAAAGTGTATCAGGATGAAAGTACAACGTGAAAGTGTATCAGGAGGAAGAGTGTCAGTCAAAACAACTCCAATAAAGATATTTTCAAATTTTCCAGCAAGCAGGACAGCTAGCCAATAAAGGCTCCTTTATTAGTTTAAGTCGTTCTATATTTTTTGGATAAGAGGACAGCTTGCTAAACTGTTAAGCAGCTGTCCCTCTTTATATGTAAATATATTTTATATTTCCTAGAGTTATTCCTAGATCTCTCTAGGATATTTTGTAAACAATATTTTGTATAAATACTTTAGTCTTTGAAGTGTTTAGTGTGGAATAAAATTGCTAAGATTACTATAGAATTTTGTTGATGCATTGGAGGCTTACATGTGTTGATTTCGAAGTAGCAGACTGGACAAAGCTAATTGGGCATCATAATTCAGGATTCTTGCGATAAGTTGAAGAGTGAAGTACATCTCTTCCTGTCATTGTTTCTTTTCTGAGTTTCATGCAATTCATTATGTGTTTGATCTATCTTAATGTGTAACTAGGAATATTACTACAGGACTAGCCTTTTTCTCCCTGTTTTTAACTAAGTTACAATTTAAATTTTTTCTACTGATTTCTGGTGTTAGGAATTCTTAATTTCTCCTACTCCCGTTTGACCTTTTCCTCCTTCTTCCATTTTCTGGATCAAAGGATTCTTCATTGCCCTTTATCCCGATCATACCATTTCATCAAAATCCTTTCCCCAAATCTATGAGGGTTATCTACTTTGCCCTAAATACATTTGTACCCCTTTGGCCTTGCCTTCTAGTACTGTTATTTAGACTTAGACTTTATAGCCCAATGGACAAGTAGATTTCTCCTTAGTTTAATCCTAAGTGATTTTTACCCACCAAAATCTTAAAACAAAACCAATTGTACTATCATAACTAGCCTAAAAACATAAATAAAAAATAAAGATAAATCTTAATGAGAGAGCCCTCTCTGAATTCTAGGAAGGCTAGATCCTAGGATTTGAAGTAGGTTTGTGGTTACCTTGAACTATTTCTCTTTAACCTGGAGAAATTGTTGAGTGATAGCATAATGGCGACTCCATTGGGGACTTAACCAATCTCCAGTTTGAAATTTAGTCTTAAAGGAAGATCTTTCATTTATATTTTTACTTTAAGATTGTTTTTAAAGGTTGTGGGTATTCATAAACAATCATTATGGCTTATAGGAAAACCTACTATACCAGGTCTAACCCGGATCCTAAGCTTGCAGTTATAGTAGATAACCCAGAACAGATTGGAAAAAAGAAAAAAGAAATTGTCAATTTAGAAACTGAAGTGCCATTAAGAAAATCTAATTATTTACCCAAAGAGTTAGTGAGCTTAACTAATATAGATTTTGATTTCAAATTTCAACAATCATTGTTTAAAAATAAATCTGAAACTTATTTAAAAGATACTGTAATAGATCCTATTTTTACTTCATTTTTTAATGCAAAACAAAATATTATTTCAGCAAAAATAAAATCAGATAAATTTGTATCTCAAAGTCGTGTAGAAAGGATTAATGTTACATTGATTAAAGACATTGATGAAGCTATTAAATTAGCCCATTTATTATCTTACATCAAGCCTCCAGTTTCTCAATTTCACACAACAATAATTCCATCAGCAGATTCAACTCTGTATGTTGTCACCTCATTTTTAGATTCCACTGCAAGTTCATCCATAGAAAAATTTAGTCCTAAGTTTCCTTTGCAGCCTAGGATATTATTCCCATCATCCACTCAATCCACTGCATCCATTAGTTTTATAAGCACTACATCTTTATTTCCAAGTAGTTCCACATATATACCAGCCTCTTTTCCAAGTTCTTCAAGTACAACTTTCAACACATCAGCTACCATATCAAGCACTGCTCCTATCATCACTGTTATACCTCCCAGTTCAGCAATACTTCAAGCCATGGCTACTAGGTATGCTCCCCTTGTCTTACCCCAAAACCTCCATGATATGCCTCAGGATTACCAAAAAAATGTACCATTATTTGATGGTATTTCCCAATATACTGCTCAACAACATGTCATAAAAATGACAGATTACTGTGAAATTTATGAAATTTATGAGTCAAATGTTCAGATGAGGTTATTTGCCCAAAGTTTGACAGGAGAAATAAAAAAATGGTTTAAAAATTTATTTGCTGGTAATATAGCTAATTTAGTTGCATTTCAAAGAATATTTTTAAATAAATGGGAAAAGAAAAAGAACCCCCTTCAAATTTTGTTTGAGTTTGATGCTTTAAAAAGATCTCCTAATGAGTCTGTACAATATCACTGCACTACGTATAACAGTGTTTATAATGCCATTCCTACAGCTCTTAAACCTACGCCATACTCTGTTTTTCTCAAATTCCCTGATGGATTTGATACAGATATGGCATATCAATTGAGAGAAAGAGATGCTGAAACATTAGAACATATGCAATTAGATGTTGTTAGTGTAGAAATTAATATTCTAGCTAGAAAGGCCAGACTTAGGAACGAAAGGAGAGTCACAATCAAAGAAGAAACATCAAATTCAGATGCTTAATTAGATTTATTTGCTAAAATTTTAGAAAGGATGGTTGATAGATTAGACAATATTGAAGAAAACCACAATGGGATAACCAACCTCAAATCAAAAATCCCAATTTTAGAAAAAAAAATAACCCGGGAAAAGCTAAAGAAGCTACTCCAGATCAAAACATTAGGCCCCCATTTCAAGAGAACTATGTTGAGAGCTCTCAAAATAATGATGAAGATGAGGATAACATCAATCTAATAATGGGGATAGATGAAGAAAACACTATTTTCGTCATTCAGGAGGGTCAAGAACTTTTTGAGCTTCAACAACTCAAAGTAGAATCTAGTGAATCCTTTGATTTCAAACAAGGTTATGATTTTGCTATTAATGAAATTCACAGTTAGTATAATCTTAGAAACAGGAAAAACAATTAAACTTCTACAAAAAACACTTCTCAAAATCAAACTAAAAAGAATGTAGAAGCACCAAAAACAAAGATTTTGCAAATTCTCCCAAGGGAAAACAAGCAAAATTCCAATCCTCCCAGTCCCAAAAAATTGCCAAGTCCAAAAATTGTTGACATCACTGAAGAAGTGGCCCAATCCTCCAATAATTCCCAAAAGGCCAACACTACCAAAGCCCCTAATTCAATAAAATCGGCAATTCCTGATCCTAAGAAGAATCTTGTTGATTCTAAATCAGCAAATCCCAAAACTATTAATACCAAAGCTTCTGCTGAAAGTTCAAAATCTAAAAAAACTTTTGCTGCCCCTAAATCTGTCCCTGAAAAGAGAACTAAAGACAACAAAAGTCAAGAAACTCAGACAGAAAACAAAAGGACAACTCAAGAAAAAAGTACATCTGCTGAAATTCATGAAAAACCCACTCAGATAACTATCACAAAAGATGAACTAATTCAGATTAGTAAGTCTCAACTAGCATTTAATATTCAAACTGAAATAGCAAAATTAAAGATACCAATTCCTTTAACAGAATTGGTAAAGAATGACTTATATAAATCAACAATTACTGAAACTTTGAATATGAATGATGGTGAAGATGCCATTAATTTGAATGACAATCAACTAGAGTTGATATTTGGCCCTGATGTAAATGGTAAACATTCATATGGAACAGTGCCTCCTTTCTATATCAGTCTGACCGTTCATGATCATATTTTACACAATGCAATGTTAGATTCAGGAGCTTCCCATAATTTAATGCCAAAAGCTATTATGGAAACTCTAAATCTAGAAATAACTAGGCCTTATAAAGATTTATTCTCTTTTGATTCCAGCAAAGTTAAGTGCATAGGATTGATCAAAGACTTATGTGTGAATTTGGTTCAGTACCCTGGTAAGAGTATGGTTATGGATATTGTAGTCGCTGACATCCCACCAAAGTATGGTATGCTTATTTCTCGCTCATGGGGAGCAAAGTTGCAGGGATCTCTACAATTAGACATGAGCTATGCTACTATATCAGTATTTGGACAGCCCAAGAAACTTTATAGGGAGACTTTAATGAAATTCATGGTCAGCAGTGCAGAAAGGTCCATAAATTACCCCATTTATTCAACAACAACTATCCTTGGTTCCTTCATTTTATGTAACTCTGATAACAATAAAATCCAGACAAGACTAATTGACATAAAGCCAAAACCAAATAATGATAATATTTTTCATAAATCCCTTTGGAACTTATATTTTGATGGGTCAGTGAACAAAACAGGAGCAGAAGCTGGAATATGGATCACAAACATTGAGACAGGTCATTCAGAAGGACATGCCTTTAGACTCAACTTCAAATGTACTAATAACATGGCAAAGTATGAGGCACTTATCTTAGGCCTCCAAATCATTAGAAAATTAGGAGTTAAAAGAATTTTAATTATGGGAGATTCGGAATTGATCACTAAGCAAGTAAATGGAGATTATTCTGTTCATAATCATAGATTAGCCAAATATAGAGATGCAGCAATTGATTTATGTGAAGATTTATTGGAATGTAAGTTTGCTGATATACCTAGAAAACAGAACATTCAAGCTCATTGCCTAGAAACCTTTGCTAGCACATGTAACTTACCTTTTCAACCTACACATAGGTATACTGCTGAAGTTAAATATAAACCCATTGTCCTAGACAATGTCAAATACTAGCAGATTTTCTCTGAAAATGAATAGATTTACCATTTTCTGAATAAAGAGGAAGAATTTCAGATTGTAATATAGATTCATATTTTAATTATGAAATAGATAACGTAGATGTACATAAATTTAACAAACCCACTATATTTACTCAATCTGACATAGATAACTTAGAGAAAGTAGATATAGAGGAAGTTATTGAAGAAGAAATTGACATGTTAGATTTAAAAGATAATTTTTTACCTAAAGGTTTAACTCCTTTGGAGGACCTTTTTTATTCCAATGATGTGCCTAAAAAGCCAAAAATGGAACCAGTCAGGTCTGACATTGAAGAACTTAACATTGGGATAGAAGTGAAACCAAAAATGATCAAATTGTCAAAATCTTTACCCTCTCAAGAAAAAGAAAAATATATTGAACTTTTAAAGGAGTATCAAGATGTGTTTGCATGGAGTTATGAAGATCTAAAAGCTTATGATACAAACATAATTCAACATAAGATTCCTATAAAAGATGATCATAAACCATTTAAACAAAAATTGAGGAGGATTAATCCTGTCTTATTACCTTTGATAGAAAAGGAGGATAAACACATGTATGATGCCCAAATCATTGCACCAATCAGATATTCTGATTGGGTATCAAACTTAGTACCTACCAGGAAGAAAACAGGTGAAATTAGATTATGTGTAGATTTTAGAAATCTCAATAAAGTATCATTGAAGGATAATTACACTTTACCTAAGATGGATCATATTTTACAAATGGTAGTTGGTTCTTCCAAGATATATTTATTGGATGGTTTTTCAGGATATAACCATATAATTTTCCAAAAGGAATACCAAGCCAAAATAACTTTTACCACTCCTTGGGGCACTTTCATGTATGTGAAAATGCCTTTTGGTTTGATGAATGCTGGAGCTACTTTTTAGAGGGCTATGGACATAGCCTTTGCTAAGGAAATACATGAATTTTTGGTTATTTATTTAGATGATATTACTATCTTTTCTAAGTCAAATAATGAACACTTGGATCATTTGAGACAAGTTTTTATTAAATGTAGAAAATTTGGTATATCTTTAAATCCTAAGAAAATTCTTTTTGGACTAGAGGAAGGAAAATTACTAGGACACATAATTTCAAAGGAAGGTATTAGGATAGATCTTGCAAGAATAGAGGCCATTCTAAAGATTCATCCACCTAGAAATATCAAAGAGTTACAAGCATTTTTAGGTAAAATCAATTTTTTAAGAAGATTTATTTCTAACTTGGCAGAAATCATCAGAGAACTGAATAACATGCTTAAAAAGGACTCTATTTTAAAATGGAAAGTTGAAGCAAAACAATCATTCGAATCTATTAAACATGCTTTAACAAAAATACCAGTCCTAATTAGTCCATACTTCAAGAAAGATTTTATAAGCTTTTCGTTTGCCTCAGAACATACCATAGCTGCAATTCTATTGCAAAAAAATGACCAAGATTTTGAACAGCCTATAGCATTTTTTAGTAAAACCCTTAGAGATGCACCTTTGAAATATAACATAATGGAAAAACAAGCTTTAGCCTTGGTTAAAGCCATAAAAAATTTCAGAGTGTACATTCTTTACTCCCACATTATTTCCTATGTCCCTAATTTTGTAGTCAAAGATATTCTTACAGAGGATGGGCCAGATGGAAGAAGAGGAAAGTGGATTGCCACTATCCTTGAATATGACATAGAGATTAAACAAAAGAAGCTCATAAAAGGTAAAGGTTTAGCCAGACTGATGGTTGAATCCAATTGTAATGCTTTAGATATAAATTTTATTGCTCAGGTTGATAACCAGGAAGAGATGGCGACTCCATTGATCAGTGAAGCCTTTCTAGACTCACCATGTTACTCAGATATTATCTTTGTACCTAAACATTTACAAGCTCCTCCTGGATTAACAAGGACTAAAGCTAGATTTATTAAACTCAAAGCAATGAGATTTTGTATTATGAATAATGTGCTTTATTGGAAAGAACAAAGTGGATATTACTGAACTGTTTACTGAAATCATAAGCTGACAAAATTCTTGGAGAATTTCATGCAGGTGATTGTGGAGGACACTTATACTGGAAAAGTACAGCATATAATATTCTTAGAGCTGGTTTCTACTGGCCTAATTTATTTGCTGATGTGAAAAAATTTGTTACCTCATGTCACAAATGTCAGATTTTTGAAGGAAAAAAGAAGTTGTTACCTTTACCCCTAAAGCCAATTTCTACTGACATGCCATTTCAACAATGGGGTTTAGACTTCATTGGAAAAAGTCACCCTCCATCCTCTAGCCAACACAAATGGATATTGACTGCCACAGATTATTTCACTAAGTGGATTGAAGCCATTCCTACCAGACAAGCCATTGATTCAATCATTATCTCTTTCATTGGAAAACAGCCTTTTATCTAGATTTAGATGCCCACAGAAAATAATTACTGATAATGCAAAAACATTTAAATCTAAGAAGATGATTTCCTTTTGTCACAAGTACCATATTACCCTAGGCCACTCCATTGCTTATTACCCTCAGGGTAATGGCCTAGTTGAATCTTCAAATAAAATCCTTGTGAATATCATTAAAAAACTACTTGAAGAAAGTAAGAAAACT
Source organism: Pinus albicaulis (assembly GCA_034641835.2). Lineage (NCBI taxonomy): Eukaryota > Viridiplantae > Streptophyta > Pinopsida > Pinales > Pinaceae > Pinus > Pinus albicaulis. Next base: position 108,134,420 of record CM076581.1, read on the forward strand.
TGGAATAAAAAGTCAGGCTATTCCTTATGGGCAAATAGACTTACCACCAAAAATTCAATTGGAACTTCTCTGTACCAAATTGTTTATGGGATGGATGCAGTTTTCCCATCATCTTTAGGTGTTCCAGTAATGAAGATCATTCAAGAATCACAAGTAGAGTTAAATGATATACAAAGAAGGATAAATCAGACTATTCATCTGTAACAGACAAGGGAAGAAGTCTATGAAAAATCTCAAGTCATTCAAGAGAAAATCAAGAAAATTTTTGATAAAAGAAGTAAAGAAGATGACTTTTCCATTGGAGACAAAGTGTTAAAATGGGATTCCAAGAGAGAAGAAAAAGGCAAGCATGTAAAGTTTGACTTTCTATGGAAAGGGCCCTATGAAATTTATGGGTATAGGGGTAACAATGCTTTCTTCATCAGAGATTTGGATGGAAATGATATTCAAGATGGACCAGTTAATGGTAGAATGCTCAAACACTACTATTTCTCTGAGTTAACCTATAGTTAGTCCCAGATACTTTTTACATCATTGTAAATATTCATTGAAGTTTTTTTAGATTGGATTGGATAGTTTCTTTTCAAAGTTGAAGCTTGGAGTGAAGGCCCTAAGCTTTGAAAAGTAAAATGTCATAAATATGAGTTTTTGCATAAAACAGAAGACAATTACTAGATCATCAAGGTCAAAATTGAAGGCTACTAGTCTTAGAGTTCTTGACATTTCACCAGGAAATGCCATCCGCATGTGAAGTTGTTGTTAGGGTCCTATAAGTATAGGATTCAGAATTTGGAATTCACTTATTATAGTCTTGTAAAATATGTACATACCTTGCTTTCTGCAAGTTGTTTTCCCATATTTTGTAAAAAAATTAAAAAATAAATAGAAAATCAAAAAGAGGGTAAAAGTCCTAAAAGAAAGATCAAAGGACTTAGAAAAAATATAGACCCCAAAAGAAAAAAGAAATAAAACATGAAAGTGTGCAAATCCAAATGCCACTACTTTTTACTTTGTTACTGATAATTGTGGCAGAGTGTCAATAAATGCCATAATCCATGATGAGTTGAACTACTTAAACTTGACTTGTCATGATTTCAATTTTATTGTTGTATAATAGTGAATAAAGATTAGTCAGATAGTTTAATCCTGACTAATTAGTAGATAGATAGAGAATAAAGGGGAGCTCATCAGTTTAATCTGAGCCCTCGGATGATATAAGGTAGATTTAGATAGTTTTTATGCTTTCAAAAGAATAAAATATTTCAAGGTAACAAGCTCAAATGCACCTGCGAACTGGAAGAAAAAAATGTTAGATTAAAGTTGGGTAGGTATAAAGAAGTGAGAAAAGCATGTAAATATTCATCACCAGGCATATAATCACTAATTTCCCCTCCCCTATAGTTATTCTACATTCTAGACTTTCAATCAAAGAGGCTCAAAGCATTTCTCTGACTTCTGTTGGGACCGGACCCAAGGCTCAATGACTGATAAGTTAAAAGTGTTGAATTCCTATATTAAATCCCTAATTATCATCATTTACCCTTCATACACTCATTACTATTCAATTTCATAAGTAAGCACCTTTTTTACTTAATGAAATATGAAACTCCCCATTTGACTAAATCCATCATACATAGCATAAAAACCCTCAAAAACATTATATCCTAAGTAAAAGTGATGACATTATGAATGATAAAGCCTTGCTTTAAGATTTCACTTTTCTTAGTTATATTAGTGTATTTTTTATGTATTACATTGTCCCTTGTCATATTAACTTCTAATTTATATATTAAATCCCTAAAAATGACCTTTTCCTATTAATATAATTCCCTTTATATTAATACCCTTTAAACCCACTATTATAAGCTTTTATGTCAAAGTAATTATCCACATCCGGAAATAAAAAGCCCCAATTACAACCCTTTTGGCATAAAATTAGCAATATGTAAATATCCCGCCCCCCTATAGTTATTAAGACCCCATGGTTTAATAAACTATATAATACTTTGTAAATAAATGTTTCTATCCCCACATTAAACGAATAACCCAAGGTTTATTTGTGAAAGAAATAAATCTTATAACATGTTTCTCATTGGCTTTCCTTTGTATTTTCATCTATATATTAGCCTCACGCTATACATAGTTTAACCCAAGCTAAAACCCACTTAACCCACCTCATGCACCCCGACGTACATATAAACCTTTGTTATCATACCATATAGCCCCGCTTATATACCTAAGCCTTTATTTTTCACATAAGAACTTTGGTTAAAATGTATATTATACAAAGGTTTTTATAACATTTTCCATCTGCCACCACATACATAGATCCCGGTCCCACCACCATTTCGACCGCAACTTTCCTTTTAATCCCGACCATTTACTCTAATCATCCAGATCCAACGCCTGACGATGAGTTTCACGCTCGAAACATAAACAATGACCCCAAGCCAAAAGCAGCGCAAAATATGTTGTTTTGATGAATCTGCCTCCCATGACGTGGCAAGTTTTTATTGGATTGTACTCGTTTCAATAGAAACTACTTACCACCATAACTCAATGTGAAAACTATTGACGGTTTCGCATCCAAACCATTCCTGCCTTTTTTATAAGATCTGCATTGAATGCATTAATGATAATTAAAAATCAAAGGTTAAAACCTTTATTATAAAAATTTATATGCATTATTTGTGTATTCATCCATGCCCGACTGTTACTTGAGCCCCCAACTGTTATTTGAGCCTCCGACTGTGTTTTAAGCCTTTCATTCCCATTTCAAGACTATTTTCATAGCAAATTTCCAGAGTCAAGACCAAAATACACTTTTTCTGCTCCAACAAAACAAATTAAAGCTCAAATTCAACCGCATAAATATTCAAAAGCCCTTTCAACAGTCAAAATACCTACAAAAAAAGGTATTTTCCCAAATCTAGCCTGCAAATTTCACAGTTTAAGCCTTCAACTGAACCGATTGACCTTCAAAAAGATAATTCATTAATATAATTTTCCCAAAAACGCTCAAAACTAGGGAAAACTCTCGCAAATTTTCCCCAGAATTCACTGATTCATGAAAGCTTCATTAAAAGCCAAATCCTCAGTTTAAAACCCCTGAAAGATCAATTCCACAGTTTGAAAAGGTTTTAAAACCTACATATAACCTAAAAAGTCTCTTTTGCAGTCCTAGTCATTCAGAAAACCCTTGTTTTCTGTCTTAAACAAGTTTTACCCATCCCAGATTCCTAATTGAGCACTGAAGCACCCACTGTCATCATCTTTGCCAATAAGATTGCTCAATTACCCTCTGTTAAGGAAATTCAACTATTGCAAATTTTTTAATCTTGCTTTAGTTATTTAAAAATGACTAAGAAACAAGTGATACCTAAAGCTGGAGGATCCAACCCTGTTAAACCTGGAGGATCCAAACCTCCTAAGATTGAAGTAGCAAAAGCCCTAAAATCCACTCCTGCACTCACTGCAAAAACCACTATGTCTGTCAATCCCCTTCAGCCACCAATACCTAATGAAGAAATCATCCCCTTGACTGATTTGGATTATAAAATTGCAGACCCTGTAGTAGAATTCAACCTATTAGAGGTTCACAATTAGTGTTATGAAAAATTCCTAGATAAAGATGACATGCCTATCTGGGAAACAAATTTACCCAAATATGTATTCCCATTAACACACCCTGGTCAAGAACTGATAAGATTGTGCCAAAAGTACTATGTTCCAAACCAAAAAGCAATTGTAAATGTTGGTAGGGAGATTTTATTTTCTATCACTGCAGAGTCTATAAATGAAATTTTGCAACTACAATTTGACCCTAAATCAGTCCCCCTATCCATTGAAGCATTAACTCAGTTATATTTGGGATTAGATTTCCCTAAGAGATTTATGATTTTCCAGAATTTTATGCCATCTCATGTGGACATTCCAAAGCTAAATCCTCCTTACTCCACTTCCAAATTTCCTAAAGGGTCCAGACATGTGATATCAATGCTTTCTTTCATTCTAGGATACTTCACAGATGAATTCACTGATGAATCCATCCTTGGTTTTTATCTACTTTATCTCCTGGTCAGTCTCCTGAAATAATCTTTGACTATGCCATATTTATAGCTGATAGTATCCACCATCAATTGAGCAAAATACCCACTGAAGGGGTGTTCAGATATTCATCATACTTATTTCACTTGTTCTTTTATTTTCAATGTGACAAGTTTCCAATGGCATTACAAAAAATGGATTTATAGGGCCAACCTCTATCCATTGTTTTCTAGACCACTTTACTAAGGAAAGAAAGAAGTGAGTTTAGTTTTACAGACTTTTCATATCTGTTTCTTCAACCGAAAATGAGTTTACTGTACAAGGTAGATCGGCCCAGGATAAATGAAGAAATTCTGAAAATCTTGCAGTTAGCAGAACAGTGCAAAATGGGAGATTGGTTTTTATATGAGAAGCACACAAAATTGAGAATTTTTGGATCTAATCTCCAACCTTACAAATTACCCAAGTATTTGACTATCATAGTATTTTCTTTAGAATATTTAAGACAGGTTTTGAATTATGATGCCATCAATTTTATGGCTTCTAAAAAGAAAGCCCAATTCAAATTAAAGAATCAGATTGGTCCTTTCATTGTGAATAATAGAGATGTTGATAAGGAGATAGAAAAAAGATTGTCAGAGCTAAAATTTCAAGTAATTTTCCCTTGGATTTATGACCCCCAAGGTCTTCTAAGCAGTATAAGGGTTAAATGTAAACTACCTCCTTTCATACATGAATCTAAGCCAAATATTGAAAAATTTGCAAATCAGACAGAATGGAGAGCAAACACTTTGATAGATACAACCGCTAATGAACAGCCAACAGGAAAAATGGATACCACACTTGCCATGGTAATTTCAAAACAGTCAGAACCTTCAAATAAAAGAAGCAGAGGTGATGGAGCATACACAGCAAAGACTACTACAGAGACTAAATTCAAGCTCATCTACAACAAAAGGCCCAAGCTCACTACTATTGAAAAAGAAAAAGTTATTGATGTTGAAGATACAAATGAGCCTGAGGTAAATAATGATGAGGCTACTGTAATAATAAATGAAACTCTTGCAGACATACAAAAAGATCAAACAGCGGGTGAATAGGATACTTAGATGATTGAAAGATAGAAAAATAGGGAGGCTTCTTCCTCACAGACAGTGGAAGAAAAATACCTAGACATCAAATAAAGGTATAAATTTATCAAACAAAAGAATGAAGAGATCAAAAGTGAGATTTATTCTCAATTTCTTAAACAGAAGCCAAGAAATCAGAACAGGTTGCTTACAGCATTTGACTACTCCACAAATAAAATGATCATGTCATATTTTCAACCAACTACTTCAACACCTAAGATAGTGGCAGACAACAAAAAGGTTGAGTTTGAAGTAGATACAGAAAATGTGTGTGAATTAGACCAAATAGAATTCCACAGACATAGCTCTGAGATGCTATATTCTATTGTGGTAACAAATGCTATGAGTGCTAAAAAATTGCAGAATGCCATTATAAACATGCAGGACCAAATGAAACTTGATAAAGGCTCTTTGTATGCTAAAGATATAAGGATTAAAGCCTTAGAAGACTTAGTTTTGCAGGTGGGAGTTTATCCTTCTAATGTTCCAATAGCAGAGATATTAATTAAAAATAAAAATGAAGACATTGCGGCTTTAAGGAAACAGTTGAAGCTTCCTCAAAGTGAACACCCTCAAACCAAAGAAATTTTTCAAGAACAGGCAGAAAAAGAAGACATGATGCAGTTGATTATCAAACTAACTGCTCAAATCAAAGAAATGGAAACACAATTGGATCAACTTATGAAAAAGAAAGAAATTGAAGCTCCAATTATCTCCTCAGTCATACCAGTAATTACTACAACTGTGGCCTCTACATTGGGAGAAAAATTAGCACATAATGTGCCATTGGCAACTACAGTGCCAGTGCATTCAGCTACAACATCAGCAACAGATTCTTCAACCACACAAGTACAGCACACAGATGATGCAGGGCAGATAGTAAAAGCTACGAATGAATTGTCACTAAAAACTAATGAAATTAATAGTTTGAAAAAGATGATTCAGAATATGGAAGTCTCCAACAAAGCAGCATTAATCAATGCTAAAAATTATGAGCAAAGGGCCAAGAGACTTGAAGAACAAATCAAAAGCCTTCAAAAAGACTTGAGTTTCACTGCACAAATTTCTTACATAAGAAATTACCTATGGACCAATATAATTGAGGCTATACATCTTCAGTGGCCATCAATCCAGATCATATATGAACAGAGAGACCTACTTCTAGCAGCTCAAGTTGAAATCCAAAAAACAAAAGAAGAATTGGCAGACAAACCAGCACAAGATTTGAAGCTTATCACTTTCTTGAATGGTAAAAACAAAGCAGAGTTAGAAGAATTGCATATACAAGATAGGACAGAGACCATTTTGCAGATCAAGAAGGTTCTGACAAAGAGAAATCTAATGAACACTTTAGAGGAAAAGTGTGATGTTATGAATATTTCAATAACCAAGTTCTTCACAAAATACACTATGCTAAGACAAGCTGGTATTCTAGATATTCATGTCTTCAATGAGAATTTGATGAACCAAAAATAGTATGACAAGAATATAATGGATTATGCAAAAGAACAAGTAAGCAAGCCACTACCACAGGGCTCTCCCACAGGAAAGGTTATTCTTCAATATATTGAAGACTTGTTTTTTCTTCAAAATGAAATCAAGCATCAGTTTGTCTTCAAACCAAATTTTTCCAAGTATACAGATGTTGATGAGAACTTCAGGAAGCTCAAGAATGTAAAAATACCAAGTGCAGAACAATGGCAGGCTTTTACAAACTTGATATAGTAGTGAAAAAAGGGAAAACAGTAAGGAAAATACAGGTGAAACAGTCAAACAGAAAAATAAAACAGTCATTTGATTTTTACTGCTGGAAATGTTCTTTTTACAGCAGTAAAAGAGTAAATAAATAGAGTCAAATTGTATCAGGATGAAAGTACAACGTGAAAGTGTATCAGGAGGAAGAGTGTCAGTCAAAACAACTCCAATAAAGATATTTTCGAATTTTCCAGCAAGCAAGACAGCTAGCCAATAAAGGCTCCTTGAGTAGTTTAAGTCGTTCTATATTTTTTGGATAAGAGCACAGCTTGCTAAACTGTTAAGCAGCTGTCCCTCTTTATATGTAAATATATTTTATATTTCCTAGAGTTATTCCTAGATCTCTCTAGGATATTTTGTAAACAATATTTTGTATAAATACTTCCGTCTTTGAAGTGTTTAGTGTGTAATAAAATTGCTAAGATTACTATAGACTTTTTTTGATACATTGGAGTCTTACATGTGTTGATTTCGAAGTAGCAGACTAGACAAAGCTAATTGGGCATCATAATTCAGGATTCTTGCGATAAGTTGAAGAGTGAAGTACATCTCTTCCTGTCATTGTTTATTTTCTGAGTTTCATGCAATACATTATGTGTTTGATCTATCTTAATGTGTAATTAGGAATATTACTACAGGACTAGCCTTTTGCTCCTTGTTTTTAACTAAGTTACCATTTAAATGTTTTCTTCTAATTTCTGGAGGTTAGGAATTCTTGATTGCTCCTACTCTCGTTTGACCTCTGCCTCCTTCTTCCATTTTCTGGATTCTTCATTTCCCTTTATCCCGATCATACCATTTCATCAAAATACTTTCCCCAAATCTCTGAGGGTTATCTACTTTTCCCTGAATACATTTGTACCCCTTTGGCCATTCCTTCTAGTACTGCTATTTAGACTTAGACTCCATAGCCCAATGGACAAGTAGATTTATCCTTAGTTTAATCCTAAGTGATTTTTACCCACCAAAATATTTAAACGAAACCAATTGTACTATCATAACTAGCCTAAAAACATAAATAAAAAACAAAGAAAAATCTTAATGAGAGAGCCCTCTCTGAATTCTAGGAAGGCTAGATCTTAGGATTTGAAGTAGGTTTGTGGTTACCTCGGACTATTTCTCTTGAACCTAGAGAAATTACTGAGTGATAACACCTAGTTCCAGTAATAAGAAGGCACAAAGGCTCTAATTTCATTTTTCATCATTTATTCACACAACCAAGAGAAAAGAAGAAGCATATCAGATTCTTTCACTTCATATTTCATGATCAGCAATAACAACCAAGATCTCCCAAATGCATAGCCTGTGGACTTTTCAGGTAGGTGAAGGTTTGTTTTTTTCTAATCTTTTGTGACATTTATTTCCCCATTTTTCAAAGATAGAAAACACCTTCATTTGTGGGGGGGATATTCATTACCATTTTTCAATTCCATATTCCATAACCTCATATATTGTTGACCAACATGTTTCGCCTGACTGGCTGTTTTTTCTCTTCTATTTAAAGGTAATATGTTTTGGAATGATTTAGAATATGAACAAAGATCAATTTATATGTATATAAATGGATCTTCATTTTGAATTTATTTTCAAGTATTCTTTGTTGCATCAAGAAGAAAAGTAAAACAAAAGTGTTTCTACACAAGAACCAACTTTCACAATACCTGTAGTTGCCACACAAGAACCAACCACAAGAGTTTAATCTTAGATATCTTTCAAAGAAGGCTCCACAATAGCAAGCTCTAGAGAAAAAGAAATAATTGAAGAAGACTTTGCAAAAGATGCAAATCTTGGAAAAGTATCTCAAGTCACAAAACGACTTGTTGTTAAAACATCATATTTCACACCAAAAGGCTGCAAAAAATGAGATGAATTTATTTCATGAGAATCAATGAAAGGTTGCATGAGTTCATGCAACATCTTTAGTTGGGGGGAAATGTTGGGTCTCCAAAATGTCATATTTTTCATTATGTTTTCATTCACTTTTAACCATATTCCACTATATTATAACCTTACACTATAAATACCATTTTCATGATCATATATGGGTTTATCATTATTATTTCCAAAGCATTATTTTAGTATTTTGAGTGAATTTATGGTTAAATATTAGAAATCCCTAATCGACTTGCGACATAGCTAATGGATCTTCTCGGGATCCTCTTCATGAGTAAGTCGGTTGATGAAAGGGCAAAAGGGTGTCTCTACCCACGCCCTCACATGCTTCGTTATCAATTCTAGGTGGAAGCATGCATGGTAATTCTTCATGGTGATGGGACGAACCAGTGTGATATTTCCCTCCAGGTGCTAAGGGCTTGCAACTCTAAGTGCTTAACATTTTCATGTTTGGTTATGGTTCTTTGTGGTGGTTAAATGCTCCTGGTAATCATATCCTTGTCTGAAAGAAAAGCAAGGTGGGTCAATTTGTCAGACGCAATTGGTCTCCTAAGTTTAATGGCATCTTCTGTCAAGTATTTAATTTTATTTATTCCTCCTCTCCAACCATGGACTGAAAATTACTCTATTGTCTCTCGGATCCTAAAAGGCATGTCCCGTAATATGATATTTGTAAGAAAATGGAACCTTTGAATGGAAAAATGGAAAGTTTCTGATGTCTTGTCCTATTTGATGTCTTCTTTTTTTGTGAATGTATCTGTCCTCTTTGACATTTTTTTATCTCTCATGGGAATGTATTATATCTCTTTGGTTTGGAGTTATCTAGTTGGTGCATGTCTATTCGTTGGTGCTAGATATTTCATTGAATTGTTGATTCTGAGAATGGGAAGGATCCTGAACCTCTTGCATTTGATTCAATGCGATTATATTGTGGGTTTTGCTGAAATTGGGCTCCAGGAGCCATTTTTTGGAGCATTCATTCTTGGGCAATAGACCCACTTTGGCTTTCCTTTATATATGGTTTCACTTGGCTCGAGGAGCTAGAATTCAGTATCTTATGTCGAGGTTGGAAATTCCATTCGACCCTCGAGGTATTTGATAAACTTGAGCCTAATGTAAGTTGCACCTTACTTCTATGTTATGTTATCATGTCAAGTCCTCACAGCCACTGTAAGTACTTTGACCCAAGCAAACAAGATGGCCCAGGTTCATGGTTCATTATGTGTGGCTTAATGATTTTTGTGTCTATGTTTTTTGGTGGAAAACCTTTATGGTTCATCGAACCACTAGTGCTAGTTCTTCGGGAAGAGGTGGTCGCAGTTAAGGAAGGAAATCGGGGAAATGAGGAGGTGACAACCCATCCTCGGACCATCAGCTGCGAAGATGTGGTCATAAACCAGTTGCTCAGATCACCTGAGATGCAGCCCATGCCTATCAAACATGTACTCGGGCTCATCAAAGCGTTACTATTAATCTGATTTGAAAAGAAAATTTATCAAAAATTTCATGATTTTTAAACTTGGCATGACCTTTTTCATTCATTCATTTTCATCAAAAGCAGGTTACAACCATATTCAAGACGTGATCTAGGTTACCTATTTGATGTAGAAAAAGCATGAAAGTTTTAATAAGATTTCTTATCAAATATTTTAGAGATTTGTGAGAGGATATGTAGAAATGTTACTTGCTAGACGTTAACACATGGTTGTAACCACATCAGATATTTGTGGATCTAGGAGAGATTTTTGGATCTACATTTATTAATTAGTTATCTTAGTTTTTTTATAAACATGTGTGACTTCTCCATTCAAAAGGAGGAACTCTTGGAGCATCATTCCAAACTATGATGGAGGAAAATGCATTTGATAAGTTATTGTGTTATTTATTTTATACTTTTATATTCATAATTTGTTGAAAGATGTAGTTTTATAATTCATGTAGTTTCATAATATGTAGTTTATATTAGTTTTCTTATGTTTTAAATTAGTTTCTTTTACTTTGTTTGATGTTGCAATTGTGAGCTTTCAACACTTGAACAAATGGTGATTTAGATTAACAATTTTTTAGTAGCAAACTTCTGATGCAGTTTCTAGCCAAACTAAGACAAATATTGAAAACTAAAACATGGGTTTTGTGCAGAATGAACCAATTTAGTTGAAAAATGGAATTTCTTCAAAACAATGCATAGTTTTAGAGATATTCGAGGATATTTCAAATGTAATTTTTCAAATTTCATGTTGTGGCCAACAAATATATAAACAAAAAATAATAATTTGAACTCTCCAAGATATTAAGAAAGAGATCACTCATTTTGAACTTAAATCAATCTAGTTTTTAAAGTCATCACAATTCTCTAACAATTCTCTAATCTCTTTATACATGTCTAAGGCTATATTTTAATCAGTTTTGATCAAAATGCTTTGACTTTTAATTAATTTGCAAATTCTTAAAAACTATTTGCAAATTTTATTAAAGTTTTGGTAAAACTAAATATTAAACTGAATTTTTTTTTTGAATTTTTAAAATTTTAATTTTTAATTTTTTATTGATGGATGACTAATTTTATGTGCTTTAAAATCAAATTTTCAGAATTAAAAATTGTTTAGAAAAAATAAAATAAAACCTCTAATCGCAAGTGTCCTCATAAATTATTAAATTAATTTTTATCTTGCTTATTTTCTTCATATTTATGGGCTTGGTTCAATCATTTTCATCAATAAACCTTATCTATATTATATATTTTCACAATTCAATTTTAAATCAGGATGCAATATTTAAAAAAAAAAATAAGTCAACGCTATAAAACCAGGGCTATATAGTAGCTAGTACCTGTCATTTAGCTTAAATATAGCTTAATTAAACTAAAAAGAAATAAACACTAATAAAAAGTTGTATTGTTGAATGCCATCACAAAAATTTAAAATAGAATCACTAATATTGTTTATATTAACATATATACACTTTAATATATATATATATATATATTTATTTATTTATTTATTAAAATATGTTTTTAATATAATAATAAGTCATTTTAAATTGAAAATATAAAGAAAAAACTATAAATCATGAAAATGGAAATAATTGAAAAAATAAAAATAAAAATAAGTTAAATAAAAAGGAAATAAAGCTAAAAACTAAAAATTAGTAACTAATAGAAATGAAAGTTACTAAACAACGCACAACAAGACCTCAACCAACCACCTTACAAATAAACAATTTTAAATAATAATAAATAAATAAATAAACAAAAATTGAATTCCCAATGTTAAACTATGGATACACGGCATAAATTTTTGGTCAAAGACAAACTAATACATAGTGTAAAATTAAATGGGATTTTCTCTTTTGCATGTGAAATTTTAATCATAACTTAAAATTATAAAATATAAAAATAATTTTTAGGAATCTTTTGCACTCACACTTAAGCTTTTGCGTAACTAATTTTTTTTATTTTAATATACTAGACATTGTAAATTTTTATATTAAATATTTTATACATGTGAATTATTTGCCAGCCGACACCAAATACTTCATATTAATTTGACTATTGAATTAGGATGAATATAAATTTAACGTTAAATAAATAGTTTGTTACAATAATTAGTTAAAAAAAAAATTATTTATTTTAATTATATCGCATATATACATTATTTAATATAAAGATACCAGACACTGTAATTTCTCCTCCTTATTTGGTTCCATAAGCTAAAGATGGAATAAAATGTGCACACACATTTCAATAAATTCTTAACTTTTGTAACAAACTATGATGTTGGGGGAAAATGTTTCATCCAAAATTATATATGCACCTATCTTTATATTGCTCGAAGGTTATTTAGTCCATTAATTACTTCCATTACTTCCCTTGGTTGTATTAAAAAGTGTTTTATTATTGGATTTACGAATTTGTTCAAACAATCAATAATTTATGTGGATTACTTTTTGCATAAGAGGTAGGTACTAAGCAACAATGTTGCATATTACACTTCTTTTAATTAAGAAATATTTTACATTTCAATGATCACTTTGGATTTAATTAATTTATTTGTTTTACATGCTTTATTTTCAAGTTTCTAGTTGTCACTTCATGTTTTTCCATATTGCAATCAAACGCTTGAGAAATTTAAAATAATAATAATAATAATAAATAAAATAAAATAAAATAAAATAATAATTCTAATACATTCCCATTTGTGATTAGAGTTTTTTGTTTTAATAGTAATAGATTTCAAATGCTTTCTAGATTAAATTTACAAGATCTCATAAATTAAATTTACTTGTTTTTATAGATTAGATATTTCCATGCTTTAATAGATTAAAGTTACATATTTTTATAGATTAGAGGTTTCCATGCTTCCATAGATTAAGTTTACATGCTTTCCTAGATTAATTTTTCAATGCTTTCCTTGATTAATTCTTCAATGCTTTTCTAGATTAATATTTCATTTCATGTCATTTTATTTGTTTTTATAGAGTATAAATTTCTTTCATTGTGATTTATTTTGTTTAAAATTGAAAACTAAACTCCTAGCATAAATTGTGTCGTATACTTCACAATTTTACGATCATGGATTGACAATTTAATGTAAAGTAATTTAAAGCACAATTAAATTACCCAACACCAATCTTTAGCATGAGCCTTAAAAAACTTTGTATTTTCATTGTCGCTCTTCAACAATATAGCTCTATTTTTTAAAGACCATTCCTCCTCTCTAGCAGCAAAGAGCTCCATCTTCCTTTTTCAAGGTTTTTATGAGAAATGTAAGATTCCAAAGACAAAAATCCTTCCCCATCTGAAGACGAAATAACCATGAGTTTCCTTTATATTCTTCCATTTCCTGAGTTTCCATCAATCTCTTCCTTTTTTCCTAGTTCTTGGTCATTTTTTTCACATCTTTTAAATTTGTTACAAATTGGGCCCCAACAAAAAGTTCTGATCGAGGGGAGATAAACATCCATGAAGATTTTACTAAGGATAGAAATTATTCATCCTTTAGCCAAGGCAAGTTCATCTTAAAAAACTTTCAGGTTTTCTCTGAGATCCCCTTATTTCAAGGAAGATTGGGAATGGTTCGAGATGTCCCCCTGCCCAATCCATTTTTTAATAAGGGGACGCGAATCTAGAAGGTTTACAGTAATAAGAAACCTGTCTAGATGTTTAGCCACCCAATCCTCTCTAGATCGGTGATTCTTCTAGGTGGGGGATATTTTGACAAGATCCACATCCACAAACCTGTTATGAATAAAATTGCTTCTAAAGAAGTCAGATAAAGGATCCAGCCTCACCCAAGGACCCCAAGATTCATAAGGACCCATGGAAAATTTTAAATCACCTATAATGGTGACATGCTCATAATGAAAAGATTTGTTGAGAAGGGATTCCCAAAAATCAATATGATTTTGGGAAGGGCCATAAATATTAAGTAGCAAGAGAGGATGACCCAAAACTAGGGGTGAGATATCAATCCTAGGAAATGATTCCATACTCCATGGGTTTTGTACCAAAATTTTTTGAGGGTTCCAACCCACATACAAACCCCCATATTTTCCAAATGCATCCAAAATCATGAAGGACCACTCCCTAAGAAGAGAGTCCAGCTATAAAGAGATTTGATTACCAGAGTCGAGGGTCTTCTAGAGAAAGATGATATCGCGTTCATTAAATTCAATAAAGTGCTTCAAAGCTTGTTTTTTAGAGGGGCAAGCAAGACCCTTATAGTTTAAAGACATAATATTCATTTGGTAGACTGTATAGGGATTGGGCTTACTCTGAGGGCTCCAATAATAGATATTTTCTTTCCAAATCCTCCTAGGATTTTTCCTTTGCTCTTAAAAGGTAGGATTTCCTACCACGACAATGATCCTTTGTGACAAATAAGGAGATTTGACCCATGCCCGAAACAATACCTCCTTTCATAGGTATAACGGAATGGGAACAAAGATTGTAAAGAACCTCATCATAAATGTGATGCTCAAAGGCAGAGAGATGCAAGGAGGAGGAGAGGGAAGATAGGTCCCCCAATGAGTTAGGGGAAGGACACACTCTCAGAACATGAATTGAATGGGAGGATCAAGGAGTGTTGAACTTACAGACAGAGATAACAAAACTTTGACTACATAAGGTGAAAGAGAAACAACCATATTATGTACATAGGAACTGAAAGAATCCTTTAATAAACATAAGGAGAGAGATGGGGAAAAATAGGACATGGTACCTGAACAAAATGGGGGTGAGTGATACAGAGGTAATACCATAGGTTGAAAGCGCTATGAGGAGAAAAATTACTTAAGTCCACATTCCTTGAAACCCTAAGGATGCGTACTAGCAGAGGAGACCTACATCTCTTATGTTTGTATCTTTGTAACAACCCTGGTGAAAATTCCATGTAATAAAAGTTAAAAATAATAACCATGGTTGATGGGACACTTATTCCAAGGTTAATGTTGGGAAAAACATCATAGGGGGTGTTGATTTGGTTTATTATCGCTAAGGAAATTGGCAAAGGCTATGGATAAGGCATTAAAGGGGAAAAAAGTATTTTTGGCACATTTATTTATGAAATAATGGAAATTAGGAGAAAAGGGAGATGAAAGGTCATAGGTTGCATGTGAGTAGGAAATTGAAGGAAAATAATGGAAAATGAATAAAATAGAGGCTTCTTCGATAAAAAGGCTTATGAGGATCAGTTGGTACCTTTTGTCAGTGTATTTTTTGGAGGTCTCTCATTATTCTCTCTCTCTCACTCTTGGACACTTAGAGTTTTCTTGGAGCACTTGGACTTTGGTAGATGTGGGAAGAGGATGTTACAAAGTGCTATAAGAGCATGTTTCAACTCTCGAACCGATGGGTGGTGTGTTGGTGATGCTTTTATGTTGATTGCTTATGTGTTTTTGTACCTATGTTGTATGTGGTTGATGCATCCATGTTGTGTTGGCCATGGTGGTAGTGGTGTCGCCATGGAATTGTTGATGATGTTATTGTTGACATGTTGTCATGAATGTGTAACTGATTGTGTGTTTTTCTTGTTCATGTATTGTGTGTGCCCTCTTTCTTACATATGGCTACATGTTGTATATGCATTTCTTGGTTATGATAGGTCACATTTGGGTCATGCTTGTGTATTGGTTGTGCATGCTTGCTTGTGTAATGTTATATGTTGAATATGCATTAGTCGTTCATGCTGGGTTACATGTTGATTATGCTCATGTATGGTTCATTCTTATGGTTGTGTGTGGTCAAGCTTGCATTGGTGTGCATTTGTTATGGTCATGCATGGATGGTTGGACTCCAACTAGAATGACATTTATGTGTTTATACGCCTAGAAATTATGTGTTTATATATTGTCATGATTATATCTATACATGTATTATGTTGATTGATTGATCTTGCAAGAAGTGTCCTCCCCAAAATACACTAAGGTACGTTGGTTTATTGTTATTTGGTTTAGCTGACATATTCTACTTTGTAGGAGAAAGATTAACATGGATAGAAAGATGGTAGAGTACAATGAATCTCCCTATGAGTCATATGAGCAGCATGGTGGGCACTCTTTTTATTTGGTAGACAAATTGGGAAGCCTAAAGGAAGAAATAAGGAGTTGTAAGGCAGATAATTACAGAATCATACAGGCACAAGTGAAACAAGAAGAGGTGAATGCAATACTTCTTCAGAGATTGTCAAAGTTGCAGTGGCAAAGGACACTTAAAATTAGCCATGGACAAGAGGACAAAACTAATGGGGCATATGGAAGCAGGTCTCCTAGTAGACATAGGTCAAATAGAGTTGATACAATGATAGATGGCCAGTTTTGGGACACTCCGGATAGGAGGAGCGATGAGTACAGGTACCATTCTAGTTTTGGTTCAGATAGACATCATGATCGTCATTGGTATCAGCCTTACAGGAGGAGTGATATGGGATACTTTCCAGATGAATTTAAGAAAGCCAAACCACATAATTTTGATGGAGACTTGAAGAAACCATAAGATGTAGAGGCTTTGATACTTGGAATGAACAAATTATTTGAGTTTCATGAATACACAGATAACATGAAGGCCAAAATTGTTATCTTCAGTTTGAAAGGTAAATAAAACATAGGTGAGAAGATGTGAAGCGGGTCAGAGACATCAGAATGGAGGACTTGAGCTGGCATGAGTTCAAGAGGATTTTCAGGAAGAAGTACCTATCAAAGAGGTACTATGAAATTAAGGCCAAATAATTTTATGAACTAAATATGGGGCCAATGACAGATGAAGAGTACACGACAAGGTTCCTAGACTTATTGAGGTATGTGCCATATCTTAAGGATGAGAAGGATAAATTTCAGTGATTTGTTAGTGGTTTTCCATTAGCATTTAGAGACCAGATTGAGTATGATGAGCCTCGGTCACTTGAGGAAGTCATCGGGAATCTGAAGCACTGTTATGAATATTCATAGCACAAGAATGAGTCTCAACAAGGATGGAAAGGGAAAGACCAAGGTAAAGGTAAATGGAAGCCTGAGAAAGAAAGGCCTTAGAATGCAAATGAGAAAGAAAAAGTAGCACCGCAAAATAAGTTTAACACAGTTGGCCAGGGACATAGGCCGAAAAAACAACATATATCACAACAATAGCATGGAGGTAATGTCACAAGACTGTTGGAGTGTTGGACATGCAGTGAGGAGAACATTAGGAGAGATTGTCTACAGAACCATGGTGGAAGGCCTAAGATATACAATGCATAGGAGGCACAGAATTTTGGGGATGTTTGGCAAAGCATTCCTTGTATTTATGCGGTTGTGGACAACAGTCAAGCAAAGCACCATGCATCTATCATTGAGATGGATGGTTAGCTTTGTAATCAAGTTATTTATATTTTTATTGATCCTGGATTTAATTATAGTTATGTTAGTCCTAAATTGGTGAATAAGTGTGGCTTGAGTAAAGAAATGCATGCAGAATCCTCGTTAGTTTAGTGGGATATAGGTACGAAGAAAGGATTTCACCATTGGGTAAGAGCATGTGCATTTAAGTTAAATGACATGCCTATAGTAGAATACTTGAGCATATTTCCATTGGGGTTCCTACAATACGTTATTGAGTATGGATTGGTTATACCTTCATAGGAACAAGGTAGACTGCTATGAAAAAGCCATTGAATGCTTGGACGACAACGGGGAACCAAGATTCCTACAAGGAAATAAGAAATCCACATCCGTTAGGATGGTGATAGCCATGCAGACCAAGCGCAGTCGTAGGAAAGGATGTGTGCTATTTGTAGTTCCTATCTCTAATGAAAAAGGTAAAGAAGTTGAGGATGTAGATGTGTTGAGCATGTCTCTAGTTTTGCAACAGTTTCAGGATGTGTTTCCAACAGATATTTCTAAGTTGCCACCTCACATGGAGGTAGAATTTTCTATTGAGTTGGTGCCACGGGCAGCTCCGACATCAAAGGCACCTTATAGGATGAGTACACTAGAGCTGGTAGAGTTAAAATTGCAGTTGAAGGAAATGTTGGACAAAGGGTACATTAGACCGAGTGTATTTCCATGAGGTGCGCTAGTGTTTTTCGTGAAGAAGAACGATCACACTCTTAGACTATGCATTGACTACAGGTATCTGAACAAAGTGACCATCAAGAACAGGTACCCACTACCGAGGATTGATGATTTGTTTGATCAACTGAAGGGAGTAGTAGTGTTCTCTAATATCAACTCGAGATTGAGATATCATCACGTACACATCAAAGAAGAGGACATCTACAAGACTGCATTCAGGACCAGGTACGGGAATTATGAATTTGTTTTAGTTCCATTCAGTTTGACTAATTCCCCAGATACATTTATGTGTTTGATGAATAGTGTGTTGTGTCCTTACTTGGACAAGTTTGTGATTGTTTTCATTGATGATATTTTGGTGTATTCTAAAAATGAGGAAGAGCATGCAGAGAATTTGGCAGCAGTGTTGAGGTTGTTGAGAGAGCATCAATTGTATGCCAAGCTCAGCAAATAAATTTTATTCTAGACTAAGGTTCACTACTTGGGACATGTTGTCTCCAGTGAGGGCATTGCAGTAGATCCAAAGAAGATAAGGGCCACCATGGAGTGGGTAGCTCCTAAGAATGTAGATGAGGTGATATCATGCATGGGATTGGAAGGTTACTAGAAGAGGTTCATCAAGAACTTCTTAGAGATTTCTTATCGTATTACATCATTGCAGAGGAAAGGTAAGAAGTTCGATTGGACAGAGGAGTGTGAGACTAGTTTTGAGCAGCTTAAGAAGTTGCTGACACATTCTCAAGTTATAAATATTGCAAATCCGGACAAGGAGTTTTTCGTGTGTAAAGATGCTTGCAAGAGAGGACTTGGTGGGGTCCTTATGCAGTACGGTCTGGTGTTATGGTATGAGTCACGGAAGCTAAATGAACACAAGCAGAACTACCCAACACATGATCTTGATCTAGCAACGATCATTCATGCATTGAAGATGTGGAGGCACTATCTTTTTGGCAGGAGGTTTGTATTGATGAGTGACCAAATTGGGTTGAGGTACTTGTTTGACCAGCCGATTTTGAATTCCAAGTAGGCTAGATGGTTGGGCACGATCAACGAGTTTGAATTTGAGATTAGGTACATCAAGGGAAAGGAGAATAAAGTCGTAGATGCTATTAGAAGGAGGGTACAGGATCAGGTGTACTTTCGTATCACGCCCAAGAAGATCTCCTTGCGGATTGGATCATATGCCAAGATGGCACCACGGTTTTGTGGACCCTTCAAGATCATTGAGAGGATCAGACCAGTGGCCTCTTGACTTGCACTGCCTTCCATATTGAAATTCCATGATGTTTTTCATATATCTTTGCTTAAAAAGTATGTTAAATATGTTGATCAATTGATTGATAGGTCTGTATTACAGGTGGAACCAGATGGAGAATTCTAGCTAGAGCCTCAGTGTATATTGCAGAAAAAGGTGCTCATGCTCCGGAATCGAGCAATAGAGAAAGTTAAAGTGCAATGGAAGCACTTTGGGCCTAATCAAGCCACATGGGAGATGGTAGATTAGATGGGGGCCATGTATCCTTCCTTGTTTGCTGATTGAGGCAAAGCAGTTTTGGTCTAATGTTGGTATTTGTTTAGCATGTGTGTTGTTGATGTTTTGATATATGTTTGATGCGGTGTTCGGGTGTATGTACATATGTATATGGATGTAAATACCGCATTGAGCTATGTTATAAAACTCCAATAAGCGGTATGGGTGTCATGTCGGTATAGTTTTCTTGTTGTTATGATGTCATGCAATTGTGTTTTCATGATGGGTTGATTTTCAATAGGGTCATCATTGTAAATACTACATCAAACTATGTTATAAAGCTCCATGTGCAGTATTTTGTCTTCCAATGGTTTCATTGAGATATATGTGTGATTGAACATTGAGGACAGTGTCCCCCAAGGGGGAGGGTTCTATAACAACATTGGTGAAAATTCCAATTAATAAAAGTTAAAAATAATAACCACGGTTGATGGGACACTTATTTGAAGCTGAATGTTGGGAAAAAAATCCTAAGGGGTGCTGATTTGGTTTATTATGGCTAAGGAAATTGGCAAAGGCTATGACTAAGGCATTAAAGGGGAAAAAAGTATTTTGACACATTTATTTATGAAAATAATGGAAATTAGGAGAAAAGGGAGATGAAAGGTCACAGGTTGCATGTGAGGAGTAAATTGAAGGAAAATAATGGAAAATGAAGAAAATAGAGGTTTCTTCAGTGAAAAGGTTTCTGAGGATCAGTTGGTTGCTTTTGTTAGTGTATTTTGTGGAGCTCTCTCATTATTCTCTCTCTCTCTCTCTCATCCTTGGACGCTTGGAGTTTTCTTGGAGCACTTGGACTTTGGAGCAAGAAAGGGAAGGCAAGCAAGGCAGAGTAGGATCAAGCAACTACATCGAGATTCTTTACAGGTATTGATTTGCATATGTGTTTTCCTTGCTAGATCTAACATGCATGGTATTTCATGTGGTTTCTTGATGTATTGGCATGGGTTTTTCTAGGTGTGACAATGGCTTAAGCCTAGCCTTGCCATTTCCCTATAGATTTGATGAGTTGGGCTTCTCATACTTCAGTTGAGTTGGATTGTCGGATGGATTCGAAGCTGAGTGGGGTGGATCGCTGAAATGACAAGCACATGGCCTAGTGGTCCCTGAACCGAACTGTGAATCACGGTAAATCCACTAGCATACTAACCCCTAAGCTATATTGTGGGTTGTGGTAAAGCCAGAGTGTGTGCCTCGGTGGGCCTAGGAATCCTTTCCGGTGAATGGCAAGATATACGATAAATCCAAGTGGTGGATTTCTCTCTGTTAGGCCTAGTAGTCCCACGATGAGATGTATAGTAAAGCCTAGAAAGATGGTCTCGGTGTAAGTCCTAGTGACCCCTGGATCAGACTGTGGGCTACAGTAAAGCTTGAGAGACTAGGAGGCACTCAAATTCCTCACAGGGTAGGCAGAGAACTCCGGTAGCATCCATGCTTGTTTAGTTCTCTTTTTCGGTTGGTTATGAGTCCCACATTCATGCTTGGAATATGGCATGAGGGTGATTGGTTGAAGAGAGATTTGGCTCATCCAATCTATGGTCGGGTTGAACGTGGAAGTCCCATCTCTAATTGGTTTTTACACTCATTAATGAGAAGCTCATTCCTTTGGCATTTGGTATGAAAATGTATTGGTTATTACGTGGGTCTCATTAATGACATATCCATGGTATTTATGTTTCTATTATGTTGGTTATAAGCTTGTATTTTAACATTGATGATGTATGGCTCTATCTAAGTTTGTGCCTATAAATGAATATGCAATGTATATATGGTAAAATAGATTGTATTACAGCTTATGATGTAAGTGAGCAATGTTTCTTAGTGATTCTCAGATAGGTATTAGACCCCCATGTTTAATTTTGTTGTTTACACTTGTAGATGCAATGTTTGTGACATATTTGACGAAATGCCTATCATGGCGGGGTGGGGTCGGATGATTTATTGATTATGTGATTGCTTCCATGTATTTTTTTTAATGATATTTATCCTCTCCTGAAGTTACAAGAAGTTTTGGGAAGTGACCTGGACTCAGGGGATGAAAATGTGGCACAAATCTCGGAGTTGCAGACTCAAAATTGATTTTTTGGGGCCTAGGCTGCTACCTTTCCAAGGCTAGCTCCCGGCTAAGGGTATATAGCTGCTCCCTTTCCCTTATATGCCCATGAATAAGGCTCAAGAGGGAAAAATTTAGTCCCCCTTCAAGTTTCAGGGGTCTGGGAAGGTGGTTTATCTCTTGGAGGTGTCGTTGATGTTTTGTAAGAGGGGTTTGTTGTGTTTCTGTTGGTTCCACTTCCTTAAGGTAATCTAGTAGGTTGAATCTCATATTAGTAGCTTCTCGTCACATGTTTACCCTAGTTGGCCGGTTACTTGGGTAGATGTGGGAAGAGGGCGTTACAATCTCTAGTTCCACATCTCCAACAAATGTTAATAGTTTAGCTGAGAAGGACATTTTGTGCAATTGAAGCACACAATATTTTTTGAGGTGTTGATGTTTGTGGCATTTCTTGCAAAGAAAATGAACCTCTTCATAGTCTAAATCTAGAGGAGCCATAGTTTAACCCATATATATCAAATTTGGAAGCCCACCTCGCAGGTCCACACTAATGAGAATCCTTTCCATAGACATATCTCCCATAGTGAGGTATGATGAATCATGTTATAAATAGACTCCCACAGAATTTTCGATGTCCCAAAAAATTATTTCATGCCATTAGTGAGCAGGAAGGCCTAGGATTATTACCAAGAGAGGGACAATGTCTGTTCATTCTTGTCTAGCGTCAAAATGCAGAGACCACCATTTGCAAACCACAGGAGACTTATCAATAGATAGAGCCTTGTTATTGATCAGCTTAGAGTCCTCAACATCCTGGAAAATTAAATGAGTCTAGCTCTTTGTGAGAACCCTAATCAACATAGGGTTTTTAATTAACGACCAAAATTCCCTCTTAGGCCATTCAGTGAGAAAATGTAGCCCAAATTTATGACCACAAGCCAACCTGACCAACGACTTGATGCATAGTGCATCCACTTGATGAATAACCACATTTTAACCTGGGGTAAGTACCATAATCAATCCCTCTGATAAATTAATACACTGGTCTTTATTTCTCTTTCCTAGAGTAAAACCCTTCCCTTTTCTTGGAAAGTCTGAGCCCCTGGATTCTTTAGCTAAGAAGTCTATCATTGACTCAAGAGACTCGAGATGAATCGAGCCCTTGTCCCTCGTAGAGGATACCAACTCTCTCAACAATTCACTCTTCGAGGGAAGCTCGGAGGGGAGGGCAGGGCCATCAGAAAAATGATCTCATTATTGAGATTTGAAACTGCAGTAAAAGACGAGGGTTGAAAAGAGCCAAATCCACTATCCAAGAAATCATGCGACAACTTAAAACTTGAACCTAATGAGGCAAAACCAAACACCTAGGAGGCAAAAAAAAACCTGGAGAAAATTCCACTCCCCCACAGGCTTACACCACACTAGAATCCTTTGCGCAACAATAACACATTCTGAAACTAAAGCCCCGTTTCTCAAAGGAGAAAGTCCCAGGGAAAGGTGAATAATGGGTACAAATGGAGAAGAAATATCCCCCCAATCCTAAACTTGTGGATACACCTAGAGGCACATGATTAGCCATGTGAAAATAGGCCCAATTCTCATGAAGGTCCCTCTATAGTTATCTTGTTGTTATGATGTCATGTTGTTTTGTTTTCATGATGGGTTGCTTTGCAACAGGGTGATCATTGTAAATACTTCATCGAGCTATGATATAAAACTCCATGAGTAGTATGTTGTCTTCCAGCATTTTCTTTGAGATATATGTGTGATTGAACACCGAGGATAGTATCCCCCAAGGGGGAGGGTTCTGTAATAGCCTTGGTGAAAATTTCGTGTAATAAAAGTTAAAAATAATAACCACGGTTGATGGGACACTTATTCGAAGATGAATGTTGGGAAAACATACTAGGGGGTGTTGATTTGGTTTATTATGGCTAAGGAAATTTGAAAAGGCTATGGCTAAGGCATTAAAGGGGAAAAAGTATTTTTGACACATTTATTTATGAAAATAATGGAAATTAGGAGAAAAGGGGATGAAAGGTCACAGGTTGCATGTGAGGAGGAAATTGAAGGAAAATAATGGAAAATGAAGAAAATAGAGGTTTCTTCAATAAAAATGCTTCTCATGATCAATTGGTACCCTTTGTCAGTGTATTTTTTGGATCTCTCATTATTCTCTCTCTCTCTCTCTCACTCTTGGAAACTTAGATTTTTCTTGGAGCACTTGGACTTTGGAGCAAGAAAGGAAAAGAAAACAAGGAAGAGTAGGATCAAGCAGCTACAACAAGATTATTTGTAGGTATTGATTTGCATATGTGATTTCCTTGCTAGATCTAACATGCATGGTATTGCATGTGGTTTATTGCTGTCTTGGCATGGGTTTTTCTAGGTGTGACAATGGTTTCAGCCTAGCCTTTCCATTTCCATATAGCTTTGATGAGATGGGTTTCTCATACTTCGATTGAGTTGGATTTCCGAATGGATTCGAAGCTGAGTGGGGTGGATCTCTGAAATAATAAGAACATGGCCTAGTGGTCCATGAACCAGAATGTGGATCGTGATAAATCCACTCGCCTAGTAACCCCTAAGCCATATTGTGGGTTGCGATAAAGCCAATTTGTGTGCCTCGGTGGGCCTAGGAATCCTTTCTGGTGAGTGGCAGGATATATGGTAAAGCCAAGAGGTGGATTTCTCTCTGTTAGGCCTAGTAGTCCCATGATGGGATGTATAGTAAAGCCTGGAGAGATGGTCTCGGTGTAGGGCCTAGTGACCCCTGGATCAGACTGTGGGCTACAGTAAAGCCTGAGAGACTAGGAGGCACTCAAATTCCTCACATGGTAGGTGGAGAACTCCAGTAGCATCCATGCTTGTTTGTTTCTATTTTTCGGTTGGTTATGAGTCCCACACTCATGCTTGGAATATGGCACAAGGGTGATTGGTTGAAGAGAGATTTGGCTCAGCTAATCTATGGTCGGGTTGAACGTGGAAGTCCCATCTCTAGTTGGTTTTTACACTCATTAATGAGAAGCTAATTCCTTTGGTATTTGGTATGCAAATGTACTGGTTATTATGTGGATTTCATTGATGATATATCCATGGTATTCCTGTTGCTATTATGCTGGTTATAAGATTGTATTTTATCAGTGATGATGTATGGCTCTATCTAAGTTTTTGCCTGTGAATGAATATGCAATGTATCTATGGTAAAATAGATTGTATTGTAGCTTATGATGTAAGGGAGAAATTCTTCTTAGTGATTCTCAAATAGATATTAGAACCCTGTGTCAATTTTTTTTTTTACACTTGCAGATGCAATTCTTGTGACATGTTTGACGAAATGTCTGTCATGGCAGGGTGGGGTCGGATGAGTTCCTGATGATGTGATTTCTTCCATGTATTTTTTTTAATGATATTTATCCTCTCTTGAAGTTACAGGAAGCTTTGGGAAGTGATCTGGGCTCAGGGGATGAAAATGTGGCACAAATCCCGGAGTTGCGGACTCAAAATTGACTGTTTGGGGCCTTGCCCGCTACCTTGCCAAGGCTAGCTCTTGGCTAAGGGTATATAGTTGCTCCCTTTCCCTTATATGCCCATGAATAAGGCTCAATAGGGTCAAAATTAAGTCCCCCTTCAAGTTTCAGGGGTTTGGGAGGGTGGTTTACCTCCTAGAGGTGTCATTGATGTTGTGTAAGAGATGTTTGTCGTGTTTTCGTTGGTTCCACTTCCTTAAGGTAATATAGGAGGTTGAATCTCATATTAGTAGCCTCTCATCACATGTTTACCCTGGTTGGTCGTTTACTTGGGTATATGTGGGAAGAGGGCATTACAATCTCTAGTTCCACATCTCTAATAAATGTCAATAGTTTAGCTTAGAAGGACATTTTTTGCAATTGAATCACACAATATTTGTCGAGGTATCGATTCTTGTGGCATCACTTGAAAAGACAATGAACCTCTTCATAGTCTAAATCTAGAGGAGCCATAGTTGAACCCATATATATCAAACTTGGAATCCCACCTCGCAGGTCCACACTAATGAGAATCCTTGACATAAACATATCTCCTGTAGTGAGGTAAGATGAATCGTGCTATAAATAGACTCCCAAGGGATTTTCGATGTCCCAAAAAATTATTTCATGCCATTAGTGAGCAGGAAGGCCTAGGATTATTACCGAGAGAGGGACAATGTCTATTCATTCTCATATAGCGTCAAAAAGCGGAGAACACAATTTGCAAACCACTGGAGAATTATCAACAGATAGAGAATTCTTATTGATCAGATTAGAGTCCTCAACATCTTGAAAAATTAAATGAGTCTAGCTCTTTGTGAGAACCCTAACCGACATAGGGTTTTTAATTAACAACCAAAATTCCCTCTTGGCCCATTCAGTGAGAAAATGTAGCCCAAATTTATGACCACAAGCCAACCTGACCAACGACTTGATGCATAGTGCCTCCACTTGATGAATAACCACATTTTAACCTGGGGTAAGTGTAGAAATTATACAAGATGCATGTATATATCCAGATTCTCCTGATCTAACAATATTTTATCTTCTTGCTAAATACAAAATCCTTCCACTGTTAATATTTTGCGGAAATTAAAATCAATTACAAATACATGAAGCAATAAAAACAATCGCACATAACACAATTGTTTAACGGGAAATCCTGAAGCTGAAAACCCCAACTATCATATATTATGTATCATGGAGATCATGTAACAATCTTATACAAAGCTTAGTACATCAAGCTCTCAGTACAATCAATTGTCACACACTAATCAAAAGAAATATGCAAATCCATGCACCGATTTCTTGCCTCCACTGCGCAATCCTTGCTAAAGAATAGCTCTGATTGAATTCGAATTACACTTGCCTTGACTACACAATCCTCATTGGCAACTCCAATGTGTGTGTGATGAAATCAATGCATCACTATAGTCACAACAGATAGTCCATCTTGCCCTTTCACCTATCTCTCCACTGGGCCTCCACTGGAACTGACATGCACTATAATTAACTGCTGTATTTTTCAGTTGATTAATGAGTTATTATTTTTGAATTAATTAACCAATTAATTCACTCCAGTCTCACTAGTGTATCATTCAGTTAGACTAGATACAACTAGCTCAACTGAGTTTAACTCCAATAATTGAGTTAAACTGAATAACAACTCCATGAACTACTCTTCCAAATTTGTCATAACTTTTCCACTTCAGTTCCAATTGAGTCCTCCATGCATGAACCACCAGTAAACCCTAGGAATTGCGTAATTCCTTCAGCCCATTGATTTTCCAAATATGTGCACTGAAATTAAGTGATCCAAGAGAATAAGTTGTTGTTTAATGTCGAATTATTATTAAGAGCTAATAATAATCGACACTTCTATTTTTAGGTCAACAATCTATAAATAGACTTCCCCTTATATTCTAAAAATAGAATTTCATCTATTTTTCCAACTTGATCAACCATCCACAAATAGCATCCTGCAAATTCTGAAATATGATCACCATGTCTAAAAATAGACTTGCGCCAAAAATAACCTCCGAGCCCACTTAGTGAAGGAGACTCTTTTCACTAAGCTCATCATCTTGTTGAATCTCAACACTCCTTCTCAACAAGATAGGGATTATCTTTCACCCCGATCCTGCCTCTATGTTATTCGAATTTTCTCCTGGTGAGTTCCTTCGTCAGAATATCTACATCCTGATCTTTTGTAGGAATGTACTGAAGAAACATGATCTTCCACTGCACACAATCTCTGATATGATGATACCAGATATCAATATGTTTAGATCTATCATGAAACATAGGATTAATCGAGAGTTTGATGCAACTATTCTTATCATAATGTATCACTGTAGGATCTAAATGTGAACCGAACAAACCATCCAGGATCTTCCTCATCCAGATAGCCCCACATGCAGCTTGACTTGTTTCCATGTATTATGCTTCCGCTGAACTGAGTGCCACGGATCTTTGTTTCCTACTGTACCAAGAAACTTCCGTAGATCTGATACTGAAAATCCCTCCTGATGTGCTCTTTCTGTTTGTTGGGTTGCCTGTCTAATCTGCATCCGTGAAGCCATGCAACTTCACCTCATCCGTCTGTCGGTACCATAAACCATACCCAGATGTGCCCCTGAGATATCTCAAGACATGCTTGCCTGCCTTCCAAAAGAGCTTGGTAGGCTTAACCATCACTTGTGAAAGCTGGTTCACCGCATAGCATATGTCCGGTCTTGTATTAACTAAATACATGAGGGAACCCACCAACTATCGATAAATAGTGGCATCCACTACCTCCGCCGATGTAGCATCCTCTTTCCTCCAATTTCTTGGAAGAGGAGTGTCGATAGGCTTGCAGCCTTTCATGTGAAACTTCTCCAGTATCTCCCGGGCATACTTTCCTTGAGACACAAACAGTTCACCTTCCCGTTTCCATATTTCCAATCCAAGGAAATAATGAAGGAGGCCCAAATCCTTCATCTCAAACTCCTTTGCAAGATTTGCCTTGCATGAGTGTATCAACTGCTCATCACCTGTTATTATTAAATCATCAACATAAAGAAAAATGATTAAAAGCTTACCCTCCACCACAATTTGGTACAGGTTTGCATTAGCCTCACTCTTGGTGAAGCCAAGTCCAGTGAAATAGCCATCGATCCAAGTTTACCAAGCACGAGGTGCTTGCTTCAGCCCATACAACTCTCTTTTGAGTCTGCACACATGCGACTTGCTGCTGAAGATCTCAAATCCTTCAGGCTGCTCAATGTACACTTCTTCCTCAATGATCCCATTAAGGAACACAGTATTCACATCCATCTGATGAATGTGCCAACCCATTTGCGCCGAGAGAGCAAGGAAGGTCCTTATCGAAGAATACCGTGCGACAGGTGCAAAGGTTTCTTCATAATCAATCCCCTCAATCTGTGAGAAGCCCCAAGAAACAAATCTTGCCTTATACTTCTCAACGCTCCCATCAGCAACTTGCTTTACCTTGTAGATCCATCTTGATCCTACAACTAATTTTCCCACCGGCCTTGGAACAATCTCCCAAGCATTGTTTCTGATAATGGAGTCATACTCCTCCACCATGGCATCTACCCATGTGGGCTCCTTCACTGCTTCTTCAAAAGAAGATGGCTCTATCACGATACACTTGCTCATCAGAGCCATGTATCCAGTATATCGGTCAGGTGATTGTCTTTGTCTGCGATGTGATGTAGGGACTCCTACATTCTGTGCCGCATCAAGCTTCAGTCTCTCAGCTTCTGTGGTACGCTTTTTGCCTTGTCTAATGTTTGGTTCTGCATGAGTGGAATCCTCCACTCCATGAATCTCCTCCTATGGTTGATCCACATCTAGAGGCTCATCTTTGGGAACAAGAAGTTCCTGCTCTACATGCAAGTGTAGCTCCCTCTCAATCATAGCTCATGCAACACCCACGATCATTCTGTTCTTCCTCTTTGCGACCCCATTTTTCTATGGGTTATGAGGTGCTATGATTTATCTTTGAATTCCTTCTTTTCTACATAAGTCTTTGAATTCACCAGAGATGTATTCACCACCATAATTGCTCCGTAGAGCTTTCACTTGCTTCCCCGACTCCTTCTCCACCAATGCTTTAAACTCACAGAACTTTCAGAATGTTTCTCTCTTCTTCTGCATGAATAAGATCCAACATATATGAGAATAGTCATAAAAAAAATTACATAATACCTGTGTTTTTCTATTGAAGCAACCGAGAAAGGTCCACACACGTCTGTGTGAATTCTCTCCAAGATAACCGAAGCACGATTCTCCTTCTCATGAAAGGTGGTCTTCACAAACTTACCCATAGTACATCCCATGCACGGATCTGACTGCACAAGAGTACCCTTGGGAAGTCCAGTAGAAATCTGCTGCAAAATATTCAAAGCGCCATGGTGAAGATGGCCCAATCTTCTGTGCCATAATTCGCCCTCATCCCAGCTCACCACTTCTTCTGCTTTGCCCACCATTGCAGCGCATCCATCTACCTCCTACTTGTAGAGATTCTTAACTCGAATCCCTATCTTCTTTGTTTGACCCGTTGTTTTATGTCGAAGGAAAGCTTTTCCTTTACTGAAAAAAACATCATAACCTTTGTCTTCCAACATTGCGACCGAGACCATGTTCTTATTCAGACCTGGAACATGCATAACATCTTTCAACAAGAATGGATTACCGGACTCCCTCTCAAAGGTAATGGTACCAATGCTGGTCACACTGTATCGACCATCGTCGCCCATCTCTATATGCATTTGAAGGTCCTCCTCCTCCAAGTCACTAAACAACTCCTTGTCTCCCGTCATATGGAAATATGCACCACTATCAAGATACCACACCGATCCCATATAGCTTGAAACCAAGCATGCGATCAAAGATAAATCAATTTCAAATTGAGAGGCTAAGGCCTCTCCAGCTACAACTCCAACAGCCTTCTTGTTCTTCTTCTTCTGTGGGCAGTTAGTGGCGAAATGTCCATGTTCGTGACAGTGAAAACACTTCACCTTGGACAAATCCTGCTTCTTTCCTTTAGCTTCAGATTTTTAAGGAAATTTCTTCCCCCTCCATTTCCTTGCTTTAGAAGCCAAAGCACAATTCTCTTCATCTTCATTCTTCGATGAAGAGCCATCCCTGGTACCTCGCCTTTTCTCCTCCTACACAAGATCCGACCAAAGTCACTCCCATCCCGGCAGTTTCTCTCGTCCATTGACAGAGCCTTCGTAGCTATGTCAACTCTTCGGAAGCCCAAGGAGAGCTAAGCTCACCAAGTATTCATCATCAATAGTAATCCCCACACTTCCCAGTTCATCCTTACAGTGGACAAACTTCGTGAGATATTTTGGAATACTGTCACCCTTCTCCATTTTTATTTTTTTGAGCTTGTCTTTCAGCGCCAACTTCCTCTGGTCGTTGTTGCTTTGGAACAAATCTGTCAAAGACTTCCACATTAAGAATGGAGTGGCTTTCCAGTGAAGGCTGGACACAATATGGTCCTTCACACCTTCCAACATAATTCTTCTTGTCTTTGCTATCTTCTTTTTCCATGCGTCAAGTAGTGCAACATCACTAGATCCTGGCTTAGGAACATCGCTATCGATGAACTCCTTCAGTCCAGTATCCTCCAACACCACCTCCATCTTATCCTTCCATGCTATGTAATTCAAGCTCCCATCAAGGGCATACTCCAATCGCAACCCATTGAAAGACATTTCAATGTATACTCAACTGTCGCACCAAGAATTTTCTGCAGCAAATTCGAATTGTCCACCAACACAAACTCAACAATTCTTCACAATTGCAATCTTCAAGAATTAAATCTGCTCCGATACCACATATAAATTATATACAAGATGCATGTATATATCCAGATTCTCCTGATCTAATAATATTTTATCTTCTTGCTAAATACAGAATCCTTCCACTGTTAATATTTTGTAGAAATTAAAATCAATTGCAAACATAAGAAGAAATAAAAACAATCACACATAACACAGTTGTTTAACGGGAAAGCCTGAAGCTGAAAACCCCAAATATCATATATTATGTATCATGGAGATCATTTAACAATATCATACAAAGCTTAGTACATCAAGCTCTTAGTACAATCAATCGTCACACACTAATCAGAAGAAATATGCAAATCCATGAACCGATTTCTTGCCACCTGATAGCCTCCCTCCACTGTGCAATCCCTGCTGAAAAATAGCTTGGAATGAATTCTAATTACACTTGCCTTGACTGTGAAATCCTCATTGGCAACTCCAATGTGTGTGTGATGCAATCAATCCATCAATATAGTCACAACAGATAGTCCATCTTACCCTTTCACCTATCTCTCCATTGGGTCTCCACTGGAACTGACATGAACTGTAGTTAACTGTTGTATCTAGTCTAACTGAATGATTTGTGAATTAATTAACTAATTAATTCACTCCACTCTCACTAGTGTATCATTCAGTTAGACTAGATACAACTAGCTCAACTGAGTTTAACTACAATAATTGAGTTAAACTGAATAACAACTCCATGAACTACTCTTCCAACTCTGTTACAACTTTTCCACTTCAGTTCTAACTGAGTCCTCCATGCATGAACCACCAATAAACCCTAGGAATTGCGTAATTCCTTCAGCCCACTGATTTTCCAATTCTGTGCACTGAAATTAAGTGATCTAAGAGAATAAGTTGATGTTTATTGTCGGATTATTATTAAGAGCTAATAATAATCGACACTTCTATTTTTAGATCGACGATCTATAAATAGACTTCGCCCAATATTCTAAAAATATAATTTCATCTATTTTTCCAACTTGATCAACCATCCACAAATAACATCCTGCAACTTCTGAAATATGATCCCCATGTCTAAAAATAGACTTGCGCCAAAAATATACTGTGGGCCCACTTAGTGAAGGCGAATCTTTTCACTAAGCTCATCATCTTGCTGAATCTCAACAGTAAGTACCAAAATCACTCCCTCTGATAGCTTAATACACTGGTCTTTCTTTCTCTTTCCTGGAGCAAAACCCTTTCCTTTTTCTTGGAAAGTATGAGCCCCTGGATTCTTTATCTAAGAAGTCGGTCATTGACTCAAGAGACTCGAGATGAATCGAGCCCTTGTCCCTCGTAGAGGATGCAAACTCTCTCAACAATTCACTCGTCGAGGGAAGCTTGGAGGGGAGGGTTGGGCCATCATAAAAATGATCTCATTATTGAGGTTTGAAACTGCAGTAAAAGACAAGGGTTGAAAAGAGCCAAACCCAATATCTAAGAAATCATGCGACAACTTAAAACTTGAACCTAAAGAGGCAAAACGAAACACCTACGAGGAAACAAAAAACCCAGATAAAATTCCACTCCCCTAGAGGCTTACACCACACTAAAATCCTTCGCGCAACAACAACACATTCTAAAACTGAAGCCCTATTGCTCAAAGGAGAAAATCCCAAGGAAAGATGAATAATGGGTACAAATGGAGCAGAAATAGCCCCCCCAATCCTGAACTGGTGGATAAACCTAGATGCACATGATTAGCCATGTGAAAATAGACCCAAATCTCATGAAGATCCCTCTATCATTCAAGATATCACACTTATATATATATATAAACCACTTGAATTGGGTTGAGTCTCAATGGCTTATAAATTTACCAAAAAAAGATTTTATCAAGAATTTTAAAGAAACTGAACATTGATTTTGAAAAGGCTTGTGATTTTTTTAATGGGCTTGTAGATCTCAATGAGGCTAGTGTTATACTTCTTTTTCATTAGTTTTGTCATTTCTTATTAAGTTAGTTCTCTATCAACACACAAATAATTATGTAAAGTTGTACTTAATATAGTTTTGTTTAAATATAGTTAATGATACAAGTGTAAAATAATTGTTTTTAGAGATTTAAATTTTAAATGGTGTAATAGATAAACAAGAAGTGTAAATTAGACAATTTGGTGATTGAACCTTTTATGAAATGAATGCTCAATTCAAATGAAATTTTGAAAACCCTTTTTTCTCTCTCATATTTATAAAGAGTTTAATAGTATTGTTGATTTGCTATAAAACAACATCGATGTTGAAAGAGGAGTTCTCGTTTGAGTGAGATTTCTTAAGACGAGTTCAAAGGTGGGATTTAGTTTTCAGTCTTCAAATGAGTTTTGTGTGTGTGTGTGTGTGTCACTCAAAGGAATCGGTAATTGGGTTATTCTCTTTTTTGTATGACATGGGGACAATTATGACCACCACTACTATACCTATGGGGCCTACGACTTGTCCTCCTCTCAGTAGATTGGGTCACAATTGGGGGATTGAACCTTGGATCTCTTAGTTTTCACTTTACATCACTTACATCACCCATTGAGTTTCCCCTTGGGACTTAAAGGGTTTTTCATTTAATATTAATATAACTATGTCGAAGCCTTTTAACTGTAGGAAGGATGGAAAAGTTTTTATTATTTTGATTAATTAATTTTGTTTAAAATGAGTTTATATTTTGTTGTAATAAGCAGTTATATGAAAGAATAAACCATTTTATTTTCTTAAACAAATATAGGTTATTTTGAATTAGAAAATCGTTGTAGCAATACTGGTGAAAAAGATAATACAAATACATGATAATTGTGAAAGAGAGAGTCCATACATTGAGATGATCAAATTATATATGTGGAAAAAACATGTTATGATGACTATTCAAAAAAGTAAAAAATTGTCTAAGATTTGAATTTTATTGACTTTAGAGACAAATCAATCATTCGCAAAGGATTTTAGATAACTACTATTAGTATGGATTTTAGAAAACTCCCAATATTAAGCAAAATTCCCAAAAAATTAAGCATTATTGTTGAATAAAGGTGTGATGATTGGAAGCTTCCTCTTGGTTCTTTGTGTTGATTTGAAAGTTATAGTCAAAATTCAACATTTCTACATCCTCATGTTGTTGCTACATAGTATCATCTTCTTTAACCTTCTCCACTGTAGACCCAATTAAAAGCCTAACAATTGAATTCACCAAAGTAGTATTTATGACTAGATTCACAACTAGTTATGGAAGAGAACAAACTCAACTTAAAGTTCTTCAATTTTTCTCTTTTTTACTATGTTGGGTTTCTATGAAGAAGGCATATTTAGAGTTTCCAACTTCTTTCTAAGAATGTATCCTACATATAATTAAGAAATTTGATTTCCTATTATCCATGATATAATTTTCCCACCTTTTTATAGTTCCACGAATGCTGTTGGTTTCAGACAATAGGTACTCCCAAGATTTATGTGATCCACATTGATAGCATTACATAACACTTGTAAAAACACCTTACCCCTATCTATAATTAACAATATAGTATAACAATAAATCTATCTTCTTTCCAACACTCCCTTGGAAAATATGTAGCAAAGTAGAAATCTGAGAGATGGTGGCGAACCTTTTGTTGTTTTGAATAAAGAGGGGAGGTCTTAGATGAATTTAAGAGGAACATATAAGTTTCAAGTTGCCAAACTTGAAAATGACCTGTAATAAAAACGAGGAACCAAATGGGGTTGAGCGAACCAACTTCCATGAGACCACCAAGCAAAGCTACATGCACTAAAGGTAAGAAAACCAAAGCCAACAAAACTAGAGCCATGTGAAATGGAGCGAAAGGTAAGGTCCCATGAAGGCAATATAAAAACCCACAAAATAGATCTAGAATCCAACTTAGAGCTCCAATTCAGATCAAGAAGAACAAAACAAGGAACCACATGCATAGAAACCGCAAGGAATCCCCATACTTCAAACCTGGAAATAAATCCATTATCCCACTTCCATTAAAATGAAACTTTAAAAGCAATGAATGACCTTGCAATGATGCCAAAAATGTCGATCAAGTTAATTATGCTTTAAATTTTATCACATTAAATTGTCAATCCAGGTTCATAAACTTACGAAGTGCATGACAAAATATCTGCTAGGATTCAATTTCTAATTCTATCAAATATAAATCGACATGAAAAAATATTTATCTATGACAACAATCGAAGTTTAATTTATGAAAGTGTTTGAAATCTAATCTATGAAAATAAATAACTAACATGAAATTAAATTTTAATCTAGGAAAGCAATGGAATTCTAAACTAGGAAAGCAATAAAAATTTTAAACTAGGAAAGCAATGGAAATTTATTCTAGGAAAGCATTGGAAAATTAATTTAGGAGAATATTGGAAATCTAATCCAGGAAAGCAATGGAAATTTAATCCAAGAAAGCATTGGAAAATTAATATATCAAAGTAGGTAAATCTAATTTATGAAAGCATGTAAACTTAGTTTATGAAAGCATGTAAACTTGATCTATGAAAGCATGGAAACTTAATATGAAAGCATTTAAAACATAGTCTGTGAAAGCATGTAAATATAGTCTATGAAAGCGATTGCCAAATCTTTATCTATAAACAAACAAAGAAAAATGTGTTCATGCTTGGCAAAGAGGGCCCTCCAACGCTAAACAAACACACTAGAAGCTGAAAATTAGAACAACAACATATATTAAGTGAAATAATCTTGGAACAAACTCCAAAAGATTGAAGTATATCTACAAATATATCTCTTCAAGTGTTCTGATTACAAATTCTAAATGTATTCTCCCTTACTCCCCCCTTCAAATGGAGAAGCACTCTTATTTATAAATGAGTTGCTTGCTTTGAGAAGAGGACAAAAAACTAATAAATTCAAGTCCACTTTTCTCTCAAGTAGGTGCAACTAATATGCTAATATTAAGAGATCATTATCTCTACAAATCCTCTCACAAATCTCTAATAGCTTTGATAGGAGATGTTATCAAAACTTCCATGATTTTTCTCCATTGAATGTGCCTGAATAATGATCTCGAATCTTCCTCAAATATTTAAGAGCTTGAAGAGGAAATTGGAATTGAGACTGAGTGACCAAATATGACTTTGTTGTAATCTTCAAATATGCCTACAAACATCATAAAACTCATCCAACTTTTAGATATAAGTGAAAACATGCTATTTTTCTAATATTTAATCATAAATTCACTCAAGATACTAAAATAAATGTTTTGGAAAATAATAAGTCTAAACCCATATATAATCATGAAAAAGGTCTTCATGTAAGGTTATGGCGCTGTGGAATATGATAAAAACTAAAGGAATATGAAAGAAAATAAAGTGAAAAAGATGACATTTTGGAGACCCAACAAGACCATTGAGCAAAGCCAAATGCACTAAAGCCAAGAAAACCAAAGCCAACGAAAATTGAGCCATGTGAATTGGAGCCAAAGGTAAGGTCCCATGAAGGTAGTATAAAGTCCCGCAAAATAGATCTAGAATCCAATTTAGAGCCTCAATTTGGATCAAGAAGAACAAAACAAAGAGCCACATGCCTAGATACCACAAAGAATCCCCATATTTCAAACTTGAAACTAAAATCATTATCCCACTTGCATTAAAATTCAACTTTGAAAGCAATTAATGAGCTTGCTTTAACATTAAGTGTCAAGTGTGTGAGGGTATTGTGAGTGTACTAATCCTTGATCACCATGAATCATGGTACTTATCTCACCCTTGCAGATTAATTCATAACTTTGGAATTATACTTAAGGTATGGGGAAGCACGTATCCTTGCATTTTTTTTAAAATGATGCAATCTAGTTGAATGACCTTGGCCAAATAGTTTGTTTTTTAATTCAAGTCATTTACAATATGAAAATAGACAACACAACCTAACCACTTCATTTCTTCTTCTCTTGATAATTCTTAATAAATTTTCCAACATTCATTGAGTAAAAAAACTTAAACTTAATTTAATAAATAATTATAAATCCTCACTTACTATATATATATATTTCATTAATAATTCTCAACCATTAAAATAAAATTAAAGCATTTACTTGAATGTTTGACTCTCTACCCATTACTCATGTAAAAATATTTTCTCAGTTCTTAAAATGAACAATGATTCATGCTCATGCACATATCATTCAGAAGAAAAAAATCAAAATGAAGAATGATTCATGCACATATCATTCATGAGAACAAATACAACTATCAAAGAGTCCTACAAACTCTTTATTTTTATTTTTAAATTTTAAGATACAATTAGGTGTTTTGATTTCAAATTTCAAATATTTAAAAAATAATTATAGAAACTATTTTATTTTAAAATTAAAAAAATAAACAATTATTTTTATCACTTTACCATACACCTTCTTATCTAATATTTTAAAAATGTCATAATATAATATTTAACATTTTGACTAAATTAAATTACATAAAAATAAAAATAAAAATTTAAAATTTAAAAATAAATTTAAATAAAAAGATTAATGTAATGTAAACATTTTAACTATATTAAATTAAAATTAAAAATAATAAAATAAAAATAATCTTATAAAGATAACATAATAATAATAATAAAAAAATGGTCCATATTATTGACCCATGGTATTGAGAACCTATAGAATTCATGTAGAATGTAGTGAGGGGGAATTAAACTAGCATATATCAATGATAACTCTGAGTATATCAAGCAAAAGAGATTTAAAGAAGCTTGGAAAGAAAGGGTATGTACTTTTTGCATTTCTGGGGCAGTGGAATCAGAAAAACATTTCATTTTGGAATGTGACGCTTTCAGAGACATTAGGGACAGTCACTGTAGTATGTTAGCATCAATTTCGTGGCATTGTCTTTTCAGTTGTGGAACTGTTATAGTGAGGGGGAATTAAACTAGCATATATCAATGATAACTCTGAGTATATCAAGCAAAAGAGATCTAAAGAAGCTTGGAAAGAAAGGGTATGTACTTTTTGCATTTCTGGGGCAGTGGAATCAAAAAAACATTTCATTTTGGAATGTGACGCTTTCAGAGACATTAGGGACAGTGACTGTAGTATGTTAGCATCAATTTCGTGGCATTGTCTTTTCAGTTGTGGAACTGTTATAAGGTTGGGTCAACTCATCATCAATTTGAGTAAGAAAAGGATTGAATTGCAGAAGGCAAAAAACAACGAAGTTGGTGGTCCCATAGACTATTTTTAGTCTCGTAGAAATTAAAATATCATTCATTCATTCATATATCAATCATAACTCTAAGTATATCAAGCAGAAGAATTAAATCTCTTTCTATACAAACCTCTTTTAAAGTGAAAATAAATTTAATCTTCTCAAACCTTCTTAAATCCTCATAAATTTACTCAATAAAATCTATATATACTTTGTAATTTCTTTTTTTTTTAAATACTGTGTAACTCGTTATTTCACCTCTCCCTTTTGCTCATTTCCCTATTAGTTCCTCTCCTTTTCCTCATTTTCCTCCCTATTAGTCACAATTATAAGTAAATTATTGTAGCGATGGGAAGAATGATAAGTATCTCCTTTCCCTTTTGCTCATTTCCCTATTAGTTCCTCTCCTTTTGCTCATCTTCCTCCCTATTAGTACTCACAATTATAAGTAAATTATTGTACCGATGGGAAAAATGATAAGTACTTGAATCTTGATTGATGTCCACGTGTACAGGGTTTTGCAACGATTTTGGTTTATAAAATTCAGTCCAACTTAAACCAGAAACCTACGCATAATACCAAACAGAGCATTGAAATCCGATTAGAAAAGGCACCCTGGCTTCGTCAACGATTAAAAAATGATCGTGAATGACGTTCACACTATCCTATGGATTCTTATCTTATTAACATCCATATCTTATTACATTACACTGAAAAAATTCAAACGAGGACAGCGCCACCAAATCCGGGCATCATAGCATTTTCTATGTTTGTTAGGGGTTGGGAATGGCCTAACTTATATATTTTTTTATTTGCCGGCAATATCCCTCTGATTATGTAGATGCTTTATATCCATTGACTTCTCTAATCTCGATTTGCATGATCTAGTAGACTAGATTAAAATTCATGGTTCACACGATCTTCAAATTACCGGAATGCCCCTTTTACAGCTTGGCTGTGTGAGTTGTGGATTCCTCTGACAACAGTTTTTTTAGTTTTCATAACAGAACCTATTGGACTGATCTCTTTGACTTCTAAGCATTTTTGGGTTCTCTGTCTTTTGACTGATTGAGCACTAGCCGGAGATTCAACCAGGTCAGTACTAATTTCTTTGACTATGATCGTACAATATCATAAAGCAGAGAAAACTATCAAACTGTTCTATTTTTTTTTTTTTAACTGAAACGTTTATATGATTTTTATTTATCTGGAAACAAATGGGACTTTTTCGAGCTGTCCCCAAATACAATGCAGATTTCTAAACTCTGCCGGTTTTCCTCTATTACAATCTTCAGGGCATTTGTACAAAACTGTTTTTGTTAACAAAAATAAGCCCTTTCATGATAGCACTGCCTTTGTTTGCCATTTGATCCGCTTCACTGTTTAAATCTCTGAGTATATGATGAAATTTGCAGCTGTCAAAGTATTGAAGAACTTTTTTCAGTCTTTCCAAAGTTTTGTTGAGGCTGGGATTATTGAATCGATCCCCCATGTTTAAATTTTTTATTATTAACTCTGAATCTCCGAAGACTTGCAGATTTTTCACACCTTTGTCTCTTGCAATTTGGCAGGCTTTGAGAAGCCCTAGGAGCTCAGCTTGATTGTTGGACTTCTAGCCTAATCCCCAGTAGAAGGTGTCTTTAGAGTAACCGTCCGGAGAGTAGATGACTCCCCCAGCTCCAGCTGTCCCTGGATTCCCTTTAGACGCCCCATCAAAGAAGACTGAGGATATTTTTTGAGACCTCCACCATTTTTGGAAGTAATCCTCTTTATCTCTTAAGCGCCATTCCTGTTTATCGCTTTGTGGTTTAGGATAGTTTCTGCTCGGATAAGGCTCTAGTTTGCCTAACCACATATTTTCTTCAGGCAGAAGCAAAGAGTCTTCTTTTAAATACTGTTGTTGTGTTGCTTCCATCAGAAAGGCCTTAGCTTTTGCAGCTATTTGCAGCGGAGAGTGTCTCACCTCTTGAAATATCTGATGGTTACGAGCCAACCAAATCTGCCAGCAAACATATTTGGGTATCGCTGTCCAAATTCTGCTCCAGATTGATTTTTGAGGAATATGATGGGGGTAATGGTGCCTCCAAGAGGCAAAAAGATCAGCTGCAGAGTTAAAGGATGGTACAGGAGTCTGCAAGTCCATTAAGATGAGCGCCCAAACTTCTTTTGCTACACTGCAATCCATAAAAAGATGCTGGGCTGTTTCTGAATTGTTTTTGCACATAGCACACCTATGAGGGCCTGTTATATTTCGTTTCTCCAGATTGTCTCCCGTGAGTATTTTGTTATGAATCAAAGTCCAGCAGAAGAAATTTACTTTTGGTGTGGCAAATGAATCCCAAACATTTTTCCAGACAATCGGAGGGTGATTACTATTTCTTGTACCCTGCAGAGCGCTATAGCCAGCAGCAGTTGTGTAGACGCCAGATTTGCCCCATCCCCAGCAATCTTTTGAGGTTCTGTGTACAGGGGCAGCGTCCTCCAATCTATCTTCTAGCATAGTTTGTTGATGATTCAATCTGTTCGGGACTCCATGGAGATCCCAGCCCTCCCATTCCCCACGCTTGTTCCATTTCGACAGATCATAGAGAATTTTGACACCAGCGCGCTCCAACCACGATCTTAGATCTGTTATTTCCGCGTGATCTGCCAAGGGAGCGTTTCTCATTATACTGTCCGTCCACAGATTGATGTGTTTGCCGCTTCCAGGGATTCGATACATTTGTTTGATGAAATGTTTACTACTTTTACAACACAAACTCCAGAGTTGCGTGCTATTGGCTGTGGGCATGTGTATTACGTTGCTGAGATCTTTGCTGACTCCATATTTTGACCGCAGTGTAATGCTGACAGGATGAGTTGGTTCGTGGATCAATTTCCACAGGATTTTGCCTCCCAAGGCTATGTTAACAAGCTGGGGATCTCTTATCTGCAGTCCCCCCTCCTCCTTCGTTCTCTTTACAACATCCCAATTCACCAGATGTATTCTGTTTTCATTGCCTTTCCCACCTTGCCACAAAAAATCTCTAAGAAGTTTGGAGATCTGCTCCATAACATTTCGAGGAGCCAGAAGGAAAGCAGCCTGGAAAATTGGGAGCGCTGACAGCACCGATTTAATCAAGATGACTTTGCCGCCCTTAGTCAACCAGTAACCCCCCAAGCTGCAATCTTGGTTTTAATTTTTGAGATTATTTCACTCCATAAAGCTCTTTTATTTATTCCAGAAATAATGGGCAGGCCAAGGAAATTGAATCTATCCCAGATTGATTGTCCTTTGAACCCAAGAATGGAAGTTATGCCTGCGAGTTCTTGGTGATCAATATTCCAACTGAAAACTTCGCTCTTGCTGTCATTAACTGCCGCACCAGAGACTCTGCAGTAGTTTCTGAGGACAGTGTCGAATGCTCGAGCAATTCTTGTGGAGGCTCCACCTAAGAGGAGAGAATCATCTGCAAATAGTGCATGATTCGAAGGCTCAGCTCCCATTGAAGGTTTGAGGCCTGGTAAGGTACCTGCAACTTTTTCTGCATTGAGCTTTCGACTTAATGAGTCTGCCATAATAATGTACAGATAGGGGGAGAGAGGGCATCCCTGCCTTATTCCTCTCTTTGCTTGGAAGAAATTTGTTGGACGTCCGTTGACAAGGGGAGCGATCCATGGATTGTCAATGCAGGCTTTGATTAGCTGAACAAAAAAGGGCGAGAAGCCGAATGTAAGGAGAACTTTGCTAAGGAATGTGCGGTTGACTCTATCAAACGCATTTGCCATGTCTAATTTTATCACCATTCCTTTCTCTTTCCGCTGTCTGCTGGAGTGGATTGTCTCCTGGACCTGGATTACATTGTCCAGAATATGTCTACCTTCCACAAAGCCACTTTGGGAGTTGGAGATCACCCTTTTTAAAAGTGGCTTGATTCTGTTTGCTAACAGTTTGGCCAGAATTTTATAAGACGCATTACACAACGAAATAGGTCTGAATCTAGAAAAAGTTTCAGGATTGGTGTCTTTGGGGATTAATGCTAGGTAAGTGGAGTTGGTTCCTTCGCCTAGCTTGGCTTTTGTCATAAATCCTCTTATCATTTTCTGCAGATCTGCCTTGATAATATGCCAACATGTTTTAAAGAAATGGATTGTGAATCCATCGGGCCCAGGTGCCTTGTCCGCCTCCATGGCCCAAATTACATTTATGATTTCCTCCTCCGTTATGGATCTGCAGAGGATTGCATTTTCTTCAGGGCTGATGAGATTGGGTATGTTTGAAAGAAATGCAGCAGTTTCCTCATCATTACTTTGAGCATCTGCACTGTAGAGGTTCTGGAAGTGAGCTTCAGCAGCTGCCTTGACTTGATTGTATCCTTTGCAGACATGACCATCTGCTGTTTTAATTTCTGCTATATAATTCCTTGACAGTCTTGCTCTATATTTCCTGTGGAAGAAAGCAGTATTCCGATCCCCCACCTTTAACCACAAACTTCTAGATTTTATTCTCCAATATTCTTCTTCCTTTCGGAATGACTGATATGCTGATCTTTGTCCTTTTATTTCTGTTTCCAATAATTCTGTTGTGATATCTTTACTTTCCATGTCGGTTTGCAGGGTTTGCAATGAATGAACTGCCTCTTTTCTTTGTTCAGGAGGAGTTTGGGTTGGTTTCTTGATCCAATCTTTCAAGGCTTGTTTAGTTGCTTTTAACTTTTGCTCCCAAACGTAACTAGAGGATCCATTGATGGGTTTAGACCACGCTTCTTTCACTGTGTCAAAGAAACCCTCTCTTTCAATCCATAGTGGACTAAAACGAAAAGGAATGGGCCCAAGGTCTTCTTCCTCTTCTAAGAGTAGCTGAATTGGCTTGTGGTCGGAAGTAAGTTTGGGTAAAATTTTTGTGACTATGATTTTTTTATTCATCATAATGGAGCTTTGCACCAGGAAGCGGTCTAGACGAGCAGAGATATGATCCGATCCAGAGCGATTATTGGACCAGGTGTATATGCCACGAACTGGGTTAAAATCCAACAGATCCCAGCTCAGAGAGAGCTCCTCGACCATGGGCAGCATGGGGTCTCTGCTGCAAATTCCCCCCCTCTTCTCTTTTGCTTTCATTACTATATTTAGATCACCTGCTATAATGATATTGGTGGGGGAGGATAAATCTAAAAAGGCAGAGAGACTGTTCCAGCATTCTCTTTTTTCAATGTAAGAAACTGGGACATAAAGATTGAAAAGAGAGACAGATAACTTACTTGCTTTGTGTTTCAACTCGGTGAAGATCCAATGCTGAGTTTCATGGGAGTTATTCAGCTGGAAAAGGTCTTCAGTCCAAAGAGTTGCCAACCCCCCGGATGTACCCCTAGCACTGACTGCTTTGCCTGTTCTTTTTTGCCACTTTGATCTACTGATCTCTAGAAGGGCCTGCCCTTCTATTTTTGTCTCTTGGAGCATGAGAATGTCTGAGGGCTCAGCTTTCAAAAGGTCTTTAACAGCCTCGATTTTGGAGGGGTTCCCCAGCCCTCTACAGTTCCAAGAGACTAGCTTCATTATTTATTATTTTGATGGATGTGGCCTCCCTTAGAGGGCCTTGGTCTGGTATTTCGCCCGATAGACATTTCTATTGTGGGCTGACTTCCCTGCGTTTTGAGTCTTTCTGCCTCCTCCTCCCTCTTTTCCTTTCTGGATTTTCTTCCCGCTTTTTTTGATGGGCGCTCGAATGATTCATCCTCCGATGACTCCGAGCTCTCCATTGGTTTTTTCCTTGCTATATCCGCATATGATAGGTTGGTGGGGCTGCCTTGATTGGTGTCACTCTGAGTTGCTTCCTCTCCCTCATTGTTTGTAGGTGGAGCTTTTTCCTGTTCCTCATTCTCCTGTGTTGAATTAACTTGATGAGTCTATTGAGCACTTGCTGTCCCATTTGGATTCTGTTGAGCACTTGCTGTCCCATTTGAATTTGCTGTCCCATTTGGGGTCTGTTGAACACTTGCTGTCCCATTTGGATTTGATCAAACTGTTCTATTTATTGACAGTACTGTATATCCATTATATATGTTTTTTAAGAATGATCAATGGGAACAATAAATAGTTATCTGCCAATCGATATGATGGTAAATTTGCAGATTACTTTTAGTCACTTTATAGACATGGTTTTCTGTAAGCTGTTAGTTTTTTCCCATGAATAGATGTTGGATGCGGAAATTTCAAATTCAGCAGGCGCTTGATGCTTGAATGAGTTTAGATGTTGGACTTCGAAACTTAGAGATGTCTGTCTCGC
The DNA here is from genome assembly GCA_034641835.2 of Pinus albicaulis. Lineage (NCBI taxonomy): Eukaryota > Viridiplantae > Streptophyta > Pinopsida > Pinales > Pinaceae > Pinus > Pinus albicaulis. The sequence goes on from CM076581.1 coordinate 108,179,159, forward strand.
CTTGGGAAGGTCTTCATATGTCCGAGCAATTCTATTTATAGGGGTTGACATTATCCTTGTGTTGCTGGGCTAAAGTGCTCTTTCCTGAGAGCTTGACAGGGGTTGCTCACTTATATTTGATCGTGGAGCCTGGTTGCTCCTATTTGATTGTGATATTGCGGTGGAGGCATATTACCAGTTTTGGTTCATGATTTGACTCATGGCGTTGAGGCTCGTTTATGGTAAAAGATCCCAATTTTGAACCCCTGGGGTTAGCCAATGGTAAAAGGCCCTCAAGGAGCTATAAAAGTCTAGGAGCACAAGTTAAAATAGCTGTATTTGCAATGTTTTCCAAGTATTTGATTGAAGCTAAAAGGATTCTGCAAGAACAAGACCTAAGTTATAATGCTTGTAATATTGTGTTTAACATGACTTGAGTGTACAATTGAGACTTATTTTGATGCTGAATAGCTTATATAAGTTTTAGGCTGTGCTTTTGATATTATTGCCAAGACTACGGTCACTGCATAGAATTTCATAAAATTATGAATTAGAGATTCATATGTGTTCTAGAATGGAATCTATTGAGATTCACTAGGTTGAGCTGTTGCCAGCGGCCAGCAATTCATAGTGACCAGCTGGCAAACTTGCAAGTATGATATTGGACTGGTCTTATTCATATGGACCCTGGTCACTTCTACATTGGGCAGGTTGCCTGGAACTCAGGCTTTCCAAACTAACAATGGCCTGTCAACACGGTTGTGGTTCAGTTGTGAAACCAGGGACATTTCCTCGAGGCATGGATAAATAGTTGAGGCTAGACACAAGTCCTAGTTGTTTTGCTAGAAGAGTATTCCCTGTTGCAGCATTTTGGCCAAGGCCAAAGTACTTGTCAATTGTATTTAGTGATTGATCCGAGACTAGATCCAAACAGAAGTCAAATGTTTAAAATAGCTCAGCAACGAAGGAAAACTTGGCAAGCTCAGAAGGTTGGCTAGGAATAGAGGTTTAAGCCTACAAGGTTGATGACGAGGACAAAATAAGCAGTTTACAGTGTGAAGGGGCCATGCTTGCCTCCAAAATGCTGCATACCCAAGGAAAGCATAAAATAATTAAAACATCAAAAAATTAAAAGAAGAAAAAAGAAAAATGGCAAAGGAACAGTGAACAGGAATGCTGCCAGCAAATTCCAAAGGAGGAAGAGTGCTGGAGTTAGGAAGCTGGAGAGTCGGGGATGCTTGGCCTTCCAGATGCTCCCAGCAAGCCAATTCAGCCTGTAAATATCTGCATGGCAGTGGAGAAGGGGTTCTTTGGCAAAGCAGAGAAGTGTCTCTGAGAAGATATCCGAGATTCTAATATGTATCCAGAGAGTCAAAACACCATTATAATTCTGCAATAGCTGAGAAAACAAGGATGAGTAAAGCAATTCAATACTGGTTTTCCTGTTTGTATTTCTAGGATTAAATCTTTGTTGTTGTGGTGTGATTCATTGCAGTGTGATTGAGTTTATGTATGCTTGATTCTTCTTTGGGTTTAAATCTGTTGTTTGGCTACTGTGTAAACCACAAGCACTGCCTGTGAACTCAATGATTCTCTAGCTCTGTTGTTAGTTAAAGCCAATCACCAATTCGTTTGATAAGAGGGTTAAAATATGCTTTGTGAGTTTCATTAATTCTATACGCTACAACTGCAGCTTGATTCCTTTCTTAATTGAGTTGCATACATTCCCCAAGCCTGTGTTCGATGGTAGATTAACCACAACTTGATTTTTCTTTGGTTAGATGTTGGCATAAGGAACGAGTTTGAATGTGTGTGGATTCCGTATTGCAGCCTGTGTTGGTTATGTATTACATAAACTCATATTTATGTTTTCTTGAGGTGCCAAGGCTAATGACAAAAGAGAACAAACACTCTACAGCTCTGTTATGCCAACATTAACCATATCTCTGCATTCAAGATATATCTATTCAAGCAATACTCAAGATGCACATATTATTGCCGTCAACATAAATTTGAGTAATGTAAACTATTCAGTAAGTAGTTAATGGACCCTAAAGTTCCTATATAACAGAGGCAGATTAGAGCATGCTCGGTAAGCCTATGGAGCTTTCCAGAAAAAGCTTTTTTGGATTTTCCATTCAAGGTTTTCTCCTTCAATCGCCTTTCCTCATGCATCCTCAAATTAATGGAAAAGTATAACATGGTCTTAGTCCTATGATCCATCTAATGAGAAAGAAAGAAAACACTTATAAAAGATCCTACACCTTAGAAAGGAGCTATTGTCTAGTACTTCTATTCAAATTTTATTTCCAACAAAACTATAGTATTACTGTCCAAGTTGTTTGTGTTGTGGGTCTGACGGGCTTTTCAATTACCTTTTAATTACTTATCAGATAATTGAGGAACCCTTCATTTAATTATCAATCTGGTGTTCGTATGAATTTTCGAAGTGTCGTGCACTATATAAGCTAGTATAATCCCTTGAAATTGTTGATGAGGTTGTAGTATTCTAAATGAATGTCACAGGGAAAGATATTAAGATACTTTCTCAATTCACCAGAAAAACCACACCACACTTGCAATCAAAACGACACTTGCAGGAAAGTAAATAACACACTCCTACCTAGTGGGCTTAGCAAGACTGATGTTATAATCCCCAACATAGGTAGAATTACTAATCTAAGTTGCAGGAAAGTAAATGTTAGTCCTCTACTCAGTGGGCCGAGGAACACTGATGCTGTAACCCCCAACACAGGTAGACACACCATTAAGGCAAAAAGTAAATCACATTGGCATTGAAGGGTGACTTGTTCAAGTATTTAGATGATCTTAAATTTTGTAACAGGAATGCACATGAAATGCAGTGGCTAACAAACTACAATAAACAAGCAGTTGTAAGAGATTCAAATTACACTCTGCTATAAAGAATTACACCATGAACTGAATTAATAATTGCAATTTCTGGAAGACATGGTAAAGTAGAAATCAATCTGAAAACAGAGTAATTAATGGGAATCTGTAAAACAAAGCACTGTAATGTTAAATGTGAAGTTGCAACAATAACCTAAATCACAAGTTACAACTATGATCGCACACGATTTTAAGTAATATTCAGTTCACGAGTTATAATGATATTAATTAACGAGTTGCAACAATGTATACAATTGAGAGTTGCAACACTACGTAAATAACAAAGTTGCAACAATATTAAATATCAGAGTTGCAACAAGGTAAGAAACAAAGTAAAAAGATTGTAAATGAAACTACAACTACACTATAAAGCTATAGACAGTACATGGCTAAGGAGGGGGCCCTACCTCCTTAGGCGAGGAACTGGTTAAGAAAATAGTAAGACGCTAATCAATTGACATACCATTAACTCTAATTGGAACAAAATGAAAGCTTGTATTGCGGAAACTCAAATTACAATCACGGTTCTCTTGACTCTTAGTTGTTTCCTCGACTATCAACTCTCCCAGCTCAAATAGAGCATAGGCTTTTGTACATGATTTTAAATACCTAAATTAGCTCTAGGATTTTATGGACAACCATGAGAATTTGATTGTTCTATCCAGTTGCAACGATTCCACCAAAAGATGGAAAAATTGGGCAAGCATTAACCCGTTCAACTGTGCAACAAGTGGTAGTTGGGTCAATCTTTCCTTGTTGAGCGATTAATTTCCTTTGTCACTTTCTTGTTTAGGAGATCGATCGGTTGATTTCTTTGGGCACTCTGTTGGTGATAGTTGTGCAGTTGAGATGATGTGTCATACCAAGTATCTCATAGTTGCAACACCCTTCCGCAATGGTCTACTATCAGAGAGTTGTAGTAGTGGTTCTGGAGTGAGTTGTAGCAACGATGCCATGCGGATTGTAGTAGTAAGGAGTTGCAACACAAGTTGCGGCACTTTGAAGTTGCATCATTTGCACTGGAACAGTGAGTTGTAGCAACCAACAACAAGAAGTTGCAACACCTGTATTTGAGCAATGAGTTGCAACAACAGTTAATAGTGAGTTGTAGCACCTGTTTTTTTCTCTCATCTGAAGGTACCTGTGCAGCTCTACCTTCTAAATACCACTAGTTAGCATAGAAAAATAATTATCTCCCTAAATGCATAAGAATGAGCATTAAAATTACATGTTCAGAAGATAACTGTACCTTGACCAAAAATACATCTTCATGAACAAAAAGGGTGTTGGGATGAAATGAAAATGAAACTGGGAAAAGATGTACAAAAAGGTATTAAACGGGTACTAGAAAGATGCTAAATTGGGCATCTGTCATCTCCCCCAGCCAAAACCATTGCATGTCCCTATGCAACCAAGCAGTCAATCTAAGTTTGAGTGGCAATGGCTTCCATGGAGGTTGCTGACATTGTAGTCAACATCCCTTGCTTCATATTGTTAGAGTTTGTCCTTTCCAACACTTCGTTTCCCTATGAGCTAAGTATGGTGAGTTGTAAGCTCACATAGGGACTTGGATCTGTCTAGTTGTCGTAGTTATCCTTATCCGACACTAGGCTTCCTCCATTGCTATATAATGGAGACTTTCATGTACATTAACGCAACAATTGAGTAATTCGATACTCTTACTGTTGGAAATGTTGTCATTGATGGCAAAGGAGCACAAAGGAGCAGCACCTGAACCAGCAATAAGGCAAAGTAGAAGACAGGGAACAGAGGCAGCAAAGAGGTAGCAGAGGTAGCAAAAAGAGAAGTAAGGAGCAGCATCAGTCAAGGAGCAGAGGAAGCAATGTATTGAAGTAGAAACAAGCAGTGAATCAGTGGGCGTAGACCTGCATAGAGTTGCATAAACCTGGGGAAGAGTTAGGGACAGAGTAATGTAGCAGAAGGCCATCAGATTGAAGATCTGGCCAACTAGAAGGTTTGAAGTGAGCGCATGAAGAACCTGTATGGTTAAATCCGTGTTAAGGACTTGATAGATGAATGTGTGTGAACCTACGCTCTCTACGTATAATTCGAAGGTTTTTAGTCTGTATGAGAATCTGAGGAAGGTCGACTTATAGTTGATGGTTATAATACAGGAAAGGATTGTTATATGCGCCTGTGTAGAATTAAATTAATTGCGTTCATGCTCTCTATTGAAAGCGTATGATACCTTGTGTTAAGGAACTATGAATAGAAATGAGTCGTTGGTAATTGCAGTATGAACCAAGAGACTGTGTTGAGGAATTTCACATGAAAGGCGGAGGAACCTGAGCGCAACGGAATAGAGCGTTGATGAATGGAACCTGGAAGGGAAGAGGTGGAGCGTAGAAGAAGGGAATAACACGGAACCCGGAGTAAGCAACGGAACCATGAGGAGGAACAGTGAACAATAACGGTGGTTTCTAGTATTCATCGCACCACCCTTATACGAAGAGCAGTATTAGAGGAGTTGCGATCTATTCCATAGAAATATCGACGTGTTTCCCTAAGCGTAATAGGAAAACCACTGTCTAAAGTGCGCCATCACACGTTATAGTTCGTACCAAGACGTCGAGCGATATTGTGATGAGCCGTTGATTTGGGAAGGGGCCATCGAATGGTGATCGCATGCTAGACTTGCCCGAAGTTTAATAAAAGAGCCCGGATCATATCGAAAACGATCGACAGTGTAGATTCATTGCAGGAGGGGCCAAGCCAGGGTTTTCCGTCGTACTCTGGGAGCCTCCGCAATGACGTCATTGGTCTATTGACCGTAGAGGTGGGGTCCGGAACCAAGATTTATTATATGGTTATGTGTTTAAAACAAAGCGTTGGATTTAATATAAAGTGAGAAGGGTTATAACTTTAGTCCTAAGGTTCGGAGATATATATATATATATATATATATATATTATGAGGAAACCATGAGCATATAAGAATTTATTTATGTTAATATATATCGAATGTTGATGCGTTGGGGTTTAAGCCAAAGTCAAGGATACTATGCAGCATTTCGAAACACTGGGTAGAAAAATTTACAATATATTGGTATATTATGCTGTGAGTTAATATTACAGTTGTTCTAAATCAAGCATATAAGTGCAAAGGCCTGAAAAGTTGGAGATGCATGGTTATATGCATAAAAAAAAAATTGGGTTAAGTACTAAATTGAGTGCAGGTGATTTTATGTGCAAGTAAGTTTTAATTATTTAAATTTCCAGCCTAGAAAATGGAGTATTGAAATTGCTCAGATCAACAGTTGGATTGAGTACAAATTTGCTGTATCCATTTTATATGCACACAGAAAGAGGAAGTATGAGGCCTGACAGAGGTAAACGAAAATTGTAGAGTTGAAGAGATGTACAACAAAGGGATTCAAAAGTGCAGTGAACAGGTGAAATATGCAGATGACAGTAAACAAAGAGTATGCAGAACAATTTCTTAACAACAGTGGAAAAAGACAAAATCCAGTAAAGCCAAAGTTCAGAAGAAGAGCTGAGTGATATTGAAATGTGTAACTGAAAATGTAAATATTTTTGTTGTTTATATTGTTTGTGATGCAAAGGCAAGTATCCTAAGGAAAAGAAAAATCCCACTGTAGCATGAAAAGTTGTACATATTGTTATATTTTTAAAAATGAGTTGGATAAAGGAATAAGAAGACAGAAGCCAAAGAGTCATGACTGTTCATTCCAAATTCTTTATGAAATACAAACAGTCATGTGAGGAACTATATATATAATATCACATTGATATGCACAAGTGAGTTTAGAGAGAGTAAATCTAGAAAAGGCAGAATATAGAAGTGTGAGGCAGAGAAGATTAAGAAAAGAAGAGCAGAAAGAGAAGCTATAGAACAGAGCTGATATCTGAGGTAAATCAACAAACATTTAGTTTGATAAGTTGAGGAAGTTGGAGCTTCCCTATCAAGTTGCAGCTTGATAGCTGTCAGTTGTAGCTGACTGAGGTTGGAGCCTCCTGTAGGTTGGTGCCTGCAGAAAATTGAAGGGAGTTGGTGCTTCCTTGCAAGTTGTAGCTTGCAGAATTGAGGTTGGAGCCTCCTGTAGGTTGGTGCCTGCAGAAAAACAGTGGTGAGAGGGAATTGGAGCTTGCCTTTGCATCACAACAATAATAAGATGTGGTTTTCTCCCTTTATGGGTTTCCACTTATATCTGGTGTCTCTGTGCATGATGTTTATGTGTTGATCTGATTTATATCATTTGCTTAATACCTGCTGCTCTCATATTAAGTCTGCTGTTATATTATATTAATACTTGCTGCTCACATTCTAAGATTACTCACATATTAAGTTAGACATGAAATGAAGGTGTAAATAAGGTTTAATAAAAAGTTTAAAAGACTATGAATGTGTTAAACTGATTCACCCCCCCCTCTCAGTTTAACTAAGAGTTCAACAATTGGTATCAGAGCCGGTTCCTTTGTACAAGTCTAACAACTGAAAGGAGATCCTAGGTTCCCAAGATGGCTAGTAAAGAAGGATGCTGAACCAACAAAGCCCCTTTCTTCACTGGTGAAAATTATGCTTTCTGGAAAATCAGAATGAGGACATACATAATGTCTCTAGGAATAGAAGTCTGGGCTGCTGTGGAATTAGGATATGCCCCAAAGGCAACTGACACAGAGAAAGAAACAAAACAAGACTTTGTGGCTAACGCAAAAGCCATGAATGCCATTCTGAATGGATTGTGTGAAGCAGAGTTTATTAAAGTAATGCACAAAGACACTGCCAAAGAAATATGGGATACTCTTGAGAACATACATGAGGGAGACAAGAAAGTAAAGACTGCCAAACTTCAAGTCTATAGAGCCCAGTTTGAGAACTTAAAAATGAATGATGATGAAGACATTGCTAGTTTCTTCCTAAACGCTGCAGAATTTATTAACAATATGAAAGCTCTTGGAGAAAAAATGCCAGAAAGTATAATTGTGCAAAAGATTCTAAGTTCTCTTCCATCCAGGTTTAATCCAAAGGTGTCTGCAATAGAAGAAACAACTGATTGGGAGACCTTGACCATGAACCAGCTACTTGGAAATCTAACAGCCTATGAAATGAGGCTCCCACAGAAGAAGCCAAGTACGAGGGAAGCAGCCTTTAAAACAGAAAAGAAGAAAGAAAAAGAGGGAGACATATGCTCTTGCTCGGATGAAGAAGAGGCAAAGTTTGTCAAGAAACTGGATAGAGGCTCAGGTAAATACAAAGGTAAACTCACCTTCAAATGCTTTAACTGTGGAAGAGTGGGACACTATGCTGCTAAGTGTCCTCACAAGAAAGTAAGGAATCAGGCTCAAGAGTCAGAGAAAAATAAATCAAAGAACTGGCAGAAAGGAAAGAAGTTCAGCAGAAAATCCTTCTATGCTCAACAAAACAGCAGTACATCTGAAGATTCAGATGAATCCTCAAGTGAAGAAGGAACCTTTGAATTCTTATTGATGGCCATAGAAGAACTTGAAGGTCTCCTGCTAGAAGATGAAGAAGAAGAAGGTGAAGTCGATCTTGAGGGGGAGCTAAGAAGTGCTCTAGAAGAGATTGATAGACTCAAACTGAAATGCAGAAAACAAAAGGAAATTCTCCTCAAGTATGTACGAGAAGAACAGAATTCAGAAGTCCTTAAGCAGCTAAAGATAGAGCTTGAAGAAGCCAAGAAGATAGAGGACATGTTACTTAAGCAAATCAAAGAAAAAATTCAAGAACAAGAAAAGTTGGAAGAAGAAGTAGTATGTCTCAGGAAGAAATTAGAAAATGCTCAACGGAAAGTGGTTATAAACTCTTCTCAAACAACAAGCTCTAGTAAGTTGAATGAAATTATGGTTGCTCAAAGACCCCCTATGATAAAGACTGGAATAGGCTATGAAGGAGAGTCAAGTAAAGGAAAAGAAAAGGTTGACAGAGAGATTATTTTTGTAAAAGCAAAGAAGAATGATGAAGCAACTCAAACAATTCCTACAAAAGAAGAAATCTGCAATAAGGAAGACAGAGATCAGAAGAAACCACTAGTAGCAAAGAATGTAATAAATACTAAGACCCCTGAATATGTAAAATTTGGAAACCATCAAGGGAGATTCTTTCCTCCAATGAAGAATGCCACCTGTTATGTCTACCACAAGCTGGGACACATCGCTGCATATTGTCATGCAGGGAGGAGTAATTCAAACCAGCGAAAGATGCAAACATTGAAGAGACTGCCCCAAGCAAACAAATGGAAGAGACAACCTTACATTAGGTATGCAAATAATTTCTATGGTTACTGTTTTTATTGTAAGGAATTTGGCCATAAAATCATTGAGTGTAGAAAGTATGGACAAAGATTGATGTTTAACACCTCAAGAAGGTTTATGAATCAAATAAATTTTGTTCATACTCATAATTCTACAAAAATTATGATCAAATGTTGTGTATGCAATCAAGTTGGACATATACCTTCCAAATGTCCTCTAAGAAGATATAGTTCATCACCTCACAAAAGATACCAAACAAAAGGATGCCTCCAGTGGATAAAGAAGGTGAATAAATGTGACTTGGCTCTAACTGCTCAAGACCTGAAAAGCCAGTGGTATTTGGATAGTGGCTGCTCAAAACACATGACTGGAGACAGAAGCAAGTTTATAACTCTTGATGAAAAGAAATCTGACAATGTTACTTTTGGCAATGATAAATCAGGTAAGATCAAAGGAAAAGGCTCAGTCAGCATAGACAATGGCAGAGGAAAGGCCCAATATGTACTATTTGTAGATGGGCTGTGTTATTGCTTGCCGCCTACACCTACCTACAGTTAGTGGGAAAAGCCTTCAACCCCACAGGTGTGGTTGGTGGCAAGGAACTCAGAGAAGGGGCTGTCACCTATTCCCAACTCTCTCTGTTTAAGCTATCTCCTAGGTTAGCTAAGGGGGGTGGTCCCTAAAGGAAAACTAAGTTAAAGATGTGAGATTTCTAGGAGAATTGATTAGAAAGAATTACTTATCAAAGATGACTCTATTTCCAATATGTAAACAAGCATATAAGTATATGAGCAATATTCAAATACGTGTTCAAAATATAGACCAGTGCTTTAAAGTAGATAACAAATGCTTGCTCAAAAATGAAATTCAAGATATAATGACAATAATCCCACAAAGGAAGTGTTAGACCAAGATCACAATATGAAATTAAATTTGCAACACCAAATAAGGGTATTTGCCAATGAAACGAGATATATCAATCATCCATAAGCATAATGATCATTAAAATGACAACATGCAATGAAGTAGTATGTAGAAGCAAATTTCCAAGTACCATAGAATTAAGCTTGTTGCAAAATTTAAAGAATTAAAATGCTTGCATCCAAAGTGCTTCTTGAGATAATATTTGCATGTGAATCTTTAAACCATCAAGATAGCAAAAAATTTGGGAACTTTGCAAGTAAATGTGATGAGATAGTGCTCTTGGTTTATTTTATTTATTAGTTCTACAACAAGGTTACAATTGAACTCTAATCCTCAGACCTCACCCTCGCCCAAATATTTGGATCTCACAGTGAGGAGTCCATAGAGGTAGAGGGTCCCTAAAACGTTTATTCAACCAACTTAAGTTGGAGGTAAATTTTAGAGATGCAAGTCTAGTATGAAAAGTGAAATGCCTAAATGATATAAAAGTGAGTTTGCAAGTGCTATTGAAAAGATGGAGATGATTCAATTAAATATGCTCCATAGTTAGAACAATAACTCAAGTTGCCATAAATTGAAAGTGCTATGCTTCTTTACTTGTAGTATATTGTGAAACTTATCCAAATGAGAAATAGATCACAAAACATAAGTAAGTGATGGCAAATGAGATTGCAAATTAAGAAATTAAATGACTATGCGATTTGTGTTATTTTCCACTTAGAGCATGCATATGTGATGTGCAAAAAAACGGAAACGTCAAAACCACTAAGTCAATCCATCTACAAATTCTCTCCTTTGGAATGGAGAGATAAGGATGCCAATGGGTAAAACCCATGCTCCCACAACAAAAACAGAATTTTTTATTAATTTTACAAGAATGAAATGACCATGAGGGTTTTTTTAAACCAAGGAAAGTCTTTACAAATAAAAATTTGAGATCATAGACTTTTCCTCAGTGAGAATTTCTAAGAACTCAAAATAAATTCAGACTTTACAATAGGAGAAGAGAAGCTAAGCCTCTTCTATGCCCACAACCAAAGAAGAGAGAGTTATCTTTCTCATTTGAAATTCAGCCCAAAGGTCCTGCAACAACTTGTTAGTAATTTCTAGCAGTTGTCCACTCAAGCTGTCACAAGAAAAAATTCGAAAGAGGGCTACAAAACCAATCAAATATTAGATAGATAAAATTACAAAATATTGCACAACAATTTACAAAGAGCTAAGCCAAAGAGTTCGAGTAAACTCTCCTCTTTGCTTAGTCATATTCAAGCTCTTAGATAGCAAATGAAAGCAATGAAGTATAATGTTTTAAAAGATATTCAAATTTATAAGTATTTGGCTTGTATACAAGCTATGTCTCAAAACACCTGCAAAACCACTTTGTAAGATAAGACTATGAAGGTTCAAAGAACAAATGAGAGCTCCTTTGAGAATGTATTAAGAGTGGGTTGGTCTCTCCAAAGACTTCCCCCAACACTTGATTCTTTGATCCCAACAAGATGTTTCCTCTACAAAACTTCAATCAAGAATTAGTTCCATATAGATCTAGCAATAAAAAATGATAAGAAACTCTAGAGATTTATTTGAAACCAACTAGAGCATTCTATACCTAGAGCATACTCGTAAATCAAATGTCAATGTAAGATAGCTCTACATTAACAAATCTACAAGAGCATATGAAAACAAATTAGATCAAAGCATGAGTAAAATGAATTATACCAATGATTAACAATTCATCACACTCCAAAAGGAGGAACACCTCATGAATGAAACCCCAAAGTCTTTATTGATATTTGTGAAAGTGTACAAGGCAGCAGCGCTTCCGCAAGCACAATAGCTAGTAAACAATGATTACAATATGAGAGCCCATGGCTCTATTATATAGAAATTTGGAAGCAAATCCCAACGAAGAACCATATGCCAAGTGGTGAAAGGGAGGAGATCTCAAGGCAAATTTGAATTTGGTAAGTGGAGCTCCAATGCCAAGTGTAAAAATCGAATTCTGGCAAGTGGGCATCATTTTCTTCTTCCCTTATGTGCCAAATTCGAATTTTATGATGAAATGACATGTGTATATGGTTGGTAACCCATGTGGGGACAATTTCCCACCAAAATCTCCACCAAATATTCTCTCAAATCCTCCCAAATATGCATTAATTTCACAAATTCGAATTTCCAAGTAAGCAACTCTCATTTAATGCCGAAAATTCAATTTTATTTGAGCACATGTCTTTTCCTTGATTTTAGGAGTCCATATCACCTTGGGACTTCACTTTAACTCCTCCATAATTTTCCACCTCATTTCCACCTCATTTAGCATGTGTGGATATTTATTTTTCTCCATTTATTTAATTTTTGGCTTAATTAATTGTCAGATTTCCCATTAAACTTAGGAAAAGTGGGTTTTGAGGGTTCAAAACACATTTTTAACCCCTCAAAGTGTGTCATAGTAGAAAGTTGAGTGTGAGAGGTGTAATTTTGATTACTCATACCCCATACAACTTCTCTAGACAACACTTATTACAATTCAATTACAATTTTTATTGCAATTTTTGACTTGCGAGAAATCTAAAAAATTAAAAAATCACTACCTAGACCTAACCAAATTCCACGAAATTTTTTGTGTGATCTAGTATGGTAATATACATTGACTCTAGACACTAGGAGTCACCCAAGGCCTCACCATCAAGCCGTACTCCGGCTTTGGGGTAAAATTGAAGGAAAAAACTCAATTAATTATTAACTCTTAGTAGGGAAATGATAATTAACCAAGTAAAAAAAACCTCCCAGAGTAATACTCACTTGATGGCAAGGTCCCAGGCTACCTAGGCCTGTTACAGACTCAATACTGACTCAAAACTCATCATTACTAGCATCACTTATTACAATTCCCTGTAGGGCGTGGAATCTGGGTACAAGAGAAAATGATAAGAAGTAGAAGTAGAGTTTAAAAACTCTGTTGAACTGATGATATCTGATGGTACAAATGTCTTCTGGTTCATCCTTGGGCATGGAGTCTTCTCATTATCATCAAGTGCCACTCCAGTGGTCAACAGGCTAAAAGCAAATTTACTAAGTGTCAGTCAGATGTGTGACAAAGGCTGTGAAGTTCTTTTTACTATTTAGAGCACAAGATTGTGAAGTCAGATCAAGCACCACAGGTAAGACTCTGCTCAAAGGTGTTCGAACAGAGAGCAATGTTTACATCGTGAAAGAGAAAGATGAAGCATGCCATCTTAGCAAACTTGAGGAGTCATGGTTATGGCATAGGAGATTGGGACATCTCAGCTTTGATCATATCATCAGACTGAGCAAAAAGAAAGCAGTCAGAGACATGCCAGAAATAAAAAGGCCTTCTAATACCATATGCAAATCTTGTCAATTGGGTAAACAGACCTGTACATCATTTAAGGCCAAAGATGAGTTATCAACAAGAAGACCTCTACAACTTGTGCACATGGACCTGTGCGGACCTGCAAGAACTAAAACGCCAAGTGGAGAATCATACTTCATGTTGATAATAGATGATTTCTCCAGAATGACATGGGTTGCATTTCTCAAGAATAAATCGGAAGCTCTGGAAAAATTCAAAATATTCAAAGCTTTAGCAGAAAACCAGAGAGGATGCAAACTGAAATGCATCAGATCAGACAGAGGAGGTGAATTCACAGATTATGACTTTGCTGACCTATGCAATGAACATGGCATAAAACAACAATTTACTATTGCAGGGACACCTCAGCAGAATGGAGTAGCAGAAAGACAAAACAGATCTGTTCAACAAATTGCCAGAGCCATGATGCAAGAGAATAATATTGCCCAAACCTTCTGGGCAGAAGCAGTGCACACAACAATACATATACTTAATAAAGCTCACTTAAGGCCAAGCAGTGACAAGACTCCCTACGAACTATGGCATGGAAAGCCAGCTTCAATCAAACATTTCAGAATCTTTGGTAGCAAGTGTTACATAAAGAATAATGATGAAAATCTTGGAAAATTTGATGCAAGAGTAGATGAAGGAATATTTCTAGGATATGCATCCAAAAGCAAAGGGTACAGGTGCTACAACAAGACTCTTCGAAAAATAGTAGAAAGCATTGATGTGACATTTGATGAAGAACTTCCAAACAATACAAGGAATACAGACTGCTGTAGTCCATCAGACAACCATGAAGAAGAAAACCAAGATGATGAGGAAACAAGCAAGACAACAGAAGATACAGAGCTGAGTTCTAAAGCTCCCTCAAGATATACTCAGAAGAACCATCCTGAAGATCAAATCATTGGAGACAAGAGAGTAGGGGTCCAAACAAGAAGGCAGCTAACAGAAAAAACTGAAGAGGTATACATAGCCATGTTGTCACAAATAGAGCCAAAGAAATTCGAAGAAGCCAGCAAGGACAAGTCTTGGGTAAAGGCAATGAATGAAGAATTGGACCAAATTGAGAAGAACAATACTTGGGAACTAGTTACTAGACCAATTGAGAAAAATATCAATGGTTCAAAATGGGTATTAAAAAAAAATGAATGAGCAAGCACAAGTAATCAAGAATAAAGCCAGACTGGTCTGCAAAGGATATTCACAAATCGAAGGACTTGATTACGATGAAATTTTTTCCCCTGTAGCCAAAATGGAAGCCATCAGAATGTTTCTGGCCTTTGCATGCTACCAAAACTTCAAAGTATATCAAATGGATGTAAAATCTGCATTTCTGAATGGAGACTTAGAAGAAGAAGTCTACATGGAACAACCAGAAGGCTTCTCATTAACAAACAAAGAAGACTATGTATGCAGACTGAAAAAGGCTCTTTATGGATTGAAACAGGCTCCTCGAGCTTGGTACTCAAGACGGGATAAATATTTGCAAAAACAAGGCTTTAAGAGAGGTGGAGTAGACAACAATCTGTACATAAAAGCCCATGAACATGAACTCCTGATTGTTGTAGTATATGTTGATGACATTATGTTTGGAAGCAACATAGAAGAACTAGCAAAAGGGTTTGCTGATGAGATGAAAACAGAGTTTGAGATGTCCATGATTGGAGAACTCAGTTTCTACTTAGGACTTCAAATTCAGCAAAAGAACACAGGCACATTCATCTCTCAGGAAAAATACTTAAAAGAAATGCTGAAAAAATTCAAAATGGAGGATTGCAAACCTGTGACAACTCCCATGATCACGGGATGCAAGTTGTGTGCTGATGATGGGTCTGCAGATATAGATCAAAAACTCTACAGATCCATGATAGGAAGTTTGTTGTATTTGACAGCATCAAGACCAGACATCATGCTAGCAGTAGGACTAGTGGCTAGATATCAAGCAGCACCTAAACAAAATCACCTTCTTGCAGTGAAAATAATATTCAAATATCTACAAGGAACAACTCAGTATGGACTTTGGTATCCTAAAGGCAAAAGCTTCACCTTGACAGCCTACACAGATGCAGATTGGGCCAGTTGTATGGATGATAGGAAAAGCACAAGTAGAGGTGCTTTCTATCTAGGAGAAAGTCTGGTGGCATGGTTGAGCAAGAAACAAACATCTATCTCTCTGTCTACAGCAGAAGCAGAATATATAGCAGCAGCAGCATGTTGTACACAAGTCATGTGGATGAAGCAGACTCTTCAAGACATGAAGGTAAGCATTAATGAACCTATCTCAATTAAATGTGATAATACAAGTGCTATAAGTATATCTAAAAATCCTGTGCTTCACTCAAAAACTTAGCATATCCCAATCAAGTATCATTTTCTCCGAGAACAAGTGGCTTAGAAGATAGTGAAGCTGGAGTATGTGCCAACAAAAGAACAAACAACAGATATATTTACCAAACCTCTTGCTAGAGAACCATTCGAATATTTGAGAGATAAACTAGGGGTAGTATCTGTAGATGCTACTCTCTGATATAAAGAGAAAGCACAGTTTCAAGGGGAGAACAGAAATGAAAATATCATTCCAGGGGGAGATCAACCAACAAGGGAAGCATGAATCAGGTCCTCAGGATCAAAGGATTATGGAAAGAATACATCCCGCATAAAGGAGTCAATCAAAAGGCTAAAGTGTCAGCATTTTAGATTTAATCCACAGTGTGGAGTAGCAGGGTATAAAGTCAGAAGATCTCAGAGAGAGGAAATGCACAAAATGTTGAAAAAGGATAAAAACACAGGATTAAAGGACAAAATCTACACTATGAGATGTGCAACCCCTTGCCATTGATGTCAAAGGGGGAGGAAGAGCAGGCAAAGTGTATGGAAACAGAAAAAGTGTATTGCCATCAATGCCAAAGGGGGAGATTGTTGGAAATGTTGTCATTGATGCAAAGGAGCACAAAGGAGCAGCACCTGAACCAGCAATAAGGCAAAGTAGAAGACAGGGAACAGAGGCAGCAAAGAGGTAGCAGAGGAAGCAAAAAGAGAAGTAAGGAGCAACATCAGTCAAGGAGCAGAGGAAGCAATGTATTGAAGTAGAAACAAGCAGTGAATCAGTGGGCGCAGACCTGCATAGAGTTGCATAAACCTGGGGACGAGTTAGGGACAAAGTAATGTAGCAGAAGGCCATCAGATTGAAGATCTGGCCAGCTAGAAGTTTTGAAGTGAGTGCATGAAGAACCTGTATGGTTAAATCCGTGTTAAGGACTTGATAGATGAATGTGTGTGAACCTACGCTCTCTACGTATAATTCGAAGGTTTTTAGTCTGTATGAGAATCTGAGGAAGGTCGACTTATAGTTGATGATTATAAGACAGGGAAGGATTGTTATATGCGCCTGTGTAGAATTAAATTAATTGCATTCATGTTCTCTATTGAAATCGTATGATACCTTGTGTTAAGGAACTATGAATAGAAATGAGTCATTGGTAATTGCAGTATGAACCAAGAGACTGTGTTGAGGAATTGCACATGAAAGGCGGAGGAACCTAAGCGCAACGGAATAGAGCGTTGATGAACGGAACCTGGAAGGGAAGAGGTGGAGCGTAGAAGAAGGGAATAACACGGAACCCGTAGTAAGCAACGGAACCACGAGGAGGAACAGTGAACAGTAATGGTGGTTTCTGGTATTCATCGCACCACCCTTATACGGAGAGCGGTATTAGAGGAGTTGCGAGCGATTCCATAGAAAGCTCGACGCGTGTCCCCGAGCGAAATAGGAAAACCACCGTCTAAAGTGCGCCATCCCACGTTATAGTTCGTACCAAGATGCCAAGCGATATTGTGATAAGCCGTTGATTTGGGAAGGGGCCATCGAATGGTGATCGCACGCTGGACTTGCCCGAAGTTTAATAAAAGAGCCCGGATCATATCGACAACGATTGACGGTGTAGATTCATTGCGGGAGGGGCCGAGCCAGGGTTTGCCGCCGTACTCCGGGAGCCTCCGCAATGACGTCATTGGTCTATTGACCGTAGAGGTGGGGTCTGGAGCCAAGATTTATTATACGGTTATGTGTTTAAAACAGAGCGTTGGATTTAATATAAAGTGCGAAGGGTTATAACTTTAGTCCTAAGGTTCGGAGATATATATATATTATGAGGAAACCATGAGCATATAAGAATTTATTTATGTTAATATATATCGAATGTTGATGCGTTGGGGTTTAAGCCAAAGTCAAGGATACTATGCAGCATTTCGAAACACTGGGTAGAAAAAATTACAATATATTGGTATATTATACTGTGAGCTAATATTACAGTTGTTCTAAATCAAGCATATAAGTGCAAAGGCCCGAAAAGTTGGAGATGCATGGTTATATGCATAAAAAAAAAATTGGGTTAAGTACTAAATTGAGTGTAGGTGATTTTATGTGCAAGTTTTAATTATTTAAATTGCCAGCCCAGAAAATGGAGTATTGAAATTGCCCAGATCAACAGTTGGATTGAGTACAAATTTGCTGTATCCATTTTATATGCACACAGAAAGAGGAAGTATGAGGCTTGACAGAGGTAAACGAAAATCGTAGAGTTGAAGAGATGTACAGCAAAGGGATTCAAAAGTGCAGTGAACAGGTGAAATATGCAGATGACAATAAAAAAAGAGTATGCAGAACAGTTTCTTAACAGCAGTAGAAAAAGACGAAATCCAGTAAAGCCAAAGTTCAGAAGAAGGGCTGAGTGATATTGAAATGTGTAACTGAAAATGTAAATATTTTTGTTGTTTATATTGTTTGTGATGCAAAGGCAATTATCCTAAGGAAAAGAAAAATCCCACTGTAGCATGAAAAGTTGTACATATTGTTATATTTTTAAAAATGAGTTGGATAAAGGAATAAGAAGACAGAAGCCAAAGAGTCATGACTGTTCATTCCAAATTCTTTATAAAATACAAACAGTCATGTGAGGAACTCTATATATAATATCACATTGATATGCACAAGTGAGTTTAGAGAGAGTAAATCTAGAGAAGGCAGAATATAGAAGTGTGAGGCAGAGAAGATTAAGAAAAGAAGAGCAGAAAGAGAAGCTACAGAACAGAGCTGATATCTGAGGTAAATCAACAAACATTTAGTTTGATAAGTTGAGGAAGTTGGAGCTTTCCTATCAAGTTGCAGCTTGATAGCTGTCAGTTGTAGTTGACTGAGGTTGGAGCCTCCTGTAGGTTGGTGCCTGCAGAAAATTGAAGGGAGTTGGTGCTTCCTTGCAAGTTGTAGCTTGCAGAATTGAGGTTGGATCCTCCTGTAGGTTGGTGCCTGCAGAAAAACAGTGGTGAGAGGGAATTGGAGCTTGCCTTTGCATCACAACAATAATAAGATGTGGTTTTCTCCCTTTATGGGTTTCCACTTATATCTGGTGTCTCTGTGCATGATGTTTATGTGTTGATCTGATTTATATCATCTGCTTAATACCTGCTGCTCTCATATTAAGTTTGCTGTTATATTATATTAATACTTGCTGCTCACATTCTAAGATTACTCACATATTAAGTCGGACATGAAATGAAGGTGTAAATAAGGTTTAATAAAAAGTTTAAAAGACTATGAATGTGTTAAACTGATTCAACCCCCCCCTCTCAGTTTAACTAAGAGTTCAACACTTACATGGTATCAAAGTCTTGGCACAGGTTCGATTCCCTGATTTGCATTTGAGGGAGGGTGTTCGATTTTCACACTTACCTTGTTGGGAATCGATCGCGTGGACTAACTGTCACTCTGGGATCCACCTTGGGATCACTCTAAAAGGTTATGATAATGGTTTGGAAGTTTACTAATGCCTGCGTGTTGGGGTTTTGTGTTTGATCAGTGTGATGGTGACAGTGTTTAGACAACTTCAGGAGTGTTGTTGTACAATGTATGAGCTGATTGCCATGATTACAGGCCTCATTGTTTGTTTGTTGGTTGATGGTGTTGCTTCTATTTGAAGCCCTTGTCCTGGTTTTTATCAGTGCCTATTTTCTCTGAAGATATTTGGGAGAAGTTAACAGTGTTTGCCACTTGTGTGCCTCTGCAACATTTCTACTTTAGAGATCGATCGAAGTCCTTGAGATTTCATAGCTCTTATCTTCAAAGTTTTTGGTACTTAAGCATGTCGTACTTTTTCATTGGAGTATGCCTATGTTCTTGCCATTTAGTGGATTTGTTGGGCCTCAAATATGCCCAATTTTCCACTATATATTACCACCATTCATAACCTAAATTCTGACACTTTTACATTCATTTCACATCATAATTCCATCATTTGTTGCCAATACATATCCTACACCTCGTGGTTAAGTATCATTAGTTTTCTTAAGCTTTTCTATGATTAGAGATGATTTAGTCATGATTTGCTAATGATGGTTTCACTAAGTTCATTTGTCGCAGGGTTCCATTGCCGAAATTCTCCACAAGTCAGTTAAACTAGTTACTGTAGGTTGAGTACAGAATAAACTTACTGAAGGTGAAAATATCAAATTGGTGATCAAATGGTGAAGAATCTTGAAATTCCGACACGGGTTTTGTTCAAAGCACCCTCATTCAGGTAACCGAAAATGGTTCGAAAAAATTCGTCTTTATGAGGAAGTTATGATCAGGGGAATATTCCAGCATAGGTTAAGTACAGAATCGTGTTGTACGTGAATGCGCTGAACAGGTCAAGTCCAGTTCAGTTCTGAACGGGTTTGAATGGTTGATGGTCAGCCACGTCTGGGCCAGTTGGCTGCATGGTCTAAAAGAATTTAATTTGGATTAACTTCAACCTGGTTTTCTACTATACGGAGCTTTGATCCATTCCTTTACTTTACTTAGTGATTTGTTGTAACTGTTTTTCCAATTTGTTACATTGGCTGAACTCTTTAAAAGCCGGATGGTTTTGTATGTAAAGGAGAAAATACACATAGGCATAGTGGGGATTGCCGAGCAATGATGGTGATGTAATATTCCAGACTCATTGATTTTGAAAACTTATGTTAATTTTGAGACTCCAGACTATGTATGTCAACGTTTAAGCTTTGATCTAATTCAGTTCCAGCATTGTTCTACTGTAAATAATTATGGTTGCGTTTTGAATTTCGTTTTACTGAGTTAATTCAACTTGTTCCAGGCGTGGCAAGGGCCCACCACCTCTGGAACCAAGTTTATAGTTAGTCTAGATTTAGGATTACTTTACTATGTTAATTTTACATAGCATATCGTGTGATTGTTTAGTTTTTGAATGGTTTAATTGATTCTATACTTAAGTTCTTATTCCAATCCTGTAGATTAAGTTGACAAATTGAATTGCCTTGATTAATCTATTGTCATATAATGAATACAGGATTGTTTACATTGGGATTGCGTACAGGGTTATGAAATTCCTTTGAGTTTTGTCAGAAGAATGGTTTGTTTTGAGCTTTGTTTAGTGGTTTTGGATCATAAGATTTGTGTGGATAACAATTTAGTTTCTTGAATTTCGCCAGTAGCTTAGGACTTATAGATTCTGTGTGATCTTGTAGAAGTCTTGTTGTGATTTAAGCCTTCGACTTTGGTGTGAATGCCATCGTTTTGACTTTGTTTCATTCACGAACAGTAGTTAGGTTTCTTTCGATTTTGATTGCGAATAAGTAGTGCAAATGTAGTTTTAGTTAGGAACAAAGGTTCTAGTTTGTTTAAATTGTCACTTACATTTATTTCCAGTTTGATTAGGGTGGTCGATTTGATAGATCTCTAAATAGTAGGGTTCAGTCTTCTTAAATGTCATTTGTTTAGATTACTTTGAGTACCATTTCAGTTGCTTTGAGATAGGTAGTCTTTGCATTGAATATTGAATGTCTCTCTTTGATTGAGTTAAATTTGAAAACTTCGGAGCTTAATTTCAATTTCGCATCCACTAGCTTAGTTTAAATTTTAAATTCATTGGCTTAGTTTAGATTCATGTTTTGTTGTGATCAACGTTAGAACAATCGAATGAGTGTTTTCCATTAAACGTAATTTGAATTCCGTAATTAGCATTTCATAAATCAGAGTGATTTTACTGTTAAGAGAAATAATGTTTGAAATGATTTGTTTGAGTTTTGCATTATAGAAGTAATTTGTAGCAAGCCTGTCTTAGTTGTAATATTCATGTTTAAAAGAGTGACTGAATAGATTTAAAATGGATTCTATAGGATTTAATGAATGAGTTCTTCAAGATTTAGTGAGCGAGTTTGTTGAGCATTGAGTCTTTTAAAACAAGTACGATTTCTTTGAAGCTTTATTAGAGTAGCATGCTTGATTCATGGTTGAATGCATTAAGTAGATTGAGGAGTTTGAGTAAATAGGTTTCTGTACTTAAACAAGAAGTTGTTTTCTTACTCTAGTTTAGGTTAGATGCTCTGATCTTGCGTTGCCTACGCTTGTGCCTCGAAGCTTACGAGCCCCAGATTGATAATTTAATGTTGGAATTATAGCACATATAATTTTGTGAAAAATCATAGATTTGGATTCCTACTGCAAAAAATCTGAATTACTTATCCTATTATTTTCCATAATTATTTCATTACAGTGAAATATCGAAGTAATTACTAAAGCAGTCTACACAAATAATGCTGCAGAATAACTCTAAGTGCTGAAACAAACTGAACAAAATATAATGAAAAACATCCACATTTGACACAATTATTTTTGGACTAAGTCCCCGAAAAAACCCAACTCAGGAAAACCGGTGCAACAGATCTGAGGGTTTTGTATTATTAAGAAGCAGAATCTTGAGTACAACTAGGGTGCCAATATCTGACTCACCCTTTAGAGAAATCTGTACAACAGGTGAAAATGTGAGGTATACCTCACTCTGCAAATCCTCGGCTGATGTGAACATCGCTGGTGAAGCCCCTCTCTGCCTCTGCGTGATGCCTTCACTGGAACTACGTGAGCTTGTGTGGGCAAGCTCTGGAACTGCGTCACCTCTGCTCAACAACTGATATGGGCTGATCTGAAACTGGATTTTGGCCCTCTTGACTTAGAAACCCAAGCTTCCAGCTATTTCCACACTGATTCAAAGAGACACTGTGTCACTTCTGCGTGAGTTCCTTCAGGAATTGCGTCATCCCTCCAGGTGACTGCGCTGTCTCTCTCTGCATCATCGCTGCCTCTCTCTGAAATGTACTCTTGGTCCTCTTGACCAGTTACTGCCTCTGCCCCTCTCTGGAACTAATCACTGAATCGAAATCACTTAGCAAATCTTTCCCTAGTGATTCGATCTTGATCAAAAAGCTGTGTCTCTCTCATAAGCTCGAAAATGCCAAATGCTCAATATGTTTTCCATAGGCCCCTCACACTCCTTCTTATATTCTTCCGTTGACCCTTCAACGACCAAGATTAAAACATAATCAAGGGCTAAGATTAACTTGGAGGCGATCCATGACTTTATCTAGAAGATCCACACTTAGTTTAATTAATACCCTTTAATTAATCAGTTTCCCTAAGTTTAGACTTAGGAAAACGTTAAAAAACGATTAATTAATTTAATTAAACCATCTCTAAGTGGAATTTTCCAAAACCATTTCTGGGTATTATGAAATACATGTGTCTTAGCCTATATACAAAGTTACAAGGCTATAGCACATTCGATGCTACCATAAATCAATACTCCCTCTTAGCGAGGAAAGTGATCTAGTAAGACAACTCAATGTGCTGTTGTTCTGACTTCTGGAACATCTACTACTGTGCTGTTGATGCTGCTCACCAACAATGCACAAAAATGCTGCATCTGTACTGGTGTTGACTCTGCATACTGCTGTCAACTGCCACTGTACTGCAACTCCCTCTGAATTCTGCAACCATGCTGCTGCACTGCATGAGTACTGCTCTGCACTTCGTGAGCACTACTCTGCACTGCGCTGCACCACTGTGCACTACGTTGTTGCTACTCATCTGCTGCTGCTGCACTGTTGCTAATTGCAACAGAAAAACATCCGAAATCGGACAAGTAATACTGCAACTAAAAAATAAGACTGTCTGCTGCTAGCTTCCGCACTAGCTCTTTGAAAATACTGCGTTGTTGCTGCTCTGCACTTCATGAGCACTGCACTGCATTGCGCTGCGCTACTGCTGCTCATCTGCTGATGCTGCTACTCCTTCTCTGCGCTAATCAGGCTCTAATACTGCTAGCCACTGCATTGTCTTCTCATCTTCTGCTGCAACTTTGCATCCTGCTACTGTCTTTAGGTTGCTGTAGCTCACATGTGATCCAAGAGTTGGAAATACTCGAGGATTCTGCCACCTGTAGATTCTGGATCTACAACTCCAAGTCAACCCATTTCTCTCCTTTCGGAATATGAGCTAACATAGCACAATCAGCTTCTGCCTCAATCTTGGCAACTCCGGCTTGAGGATCTTGCTTCTCTTCCTTATCCTTTTTCTTAAGAGGACATTGTGTGGCATAATGTCCCATTTCCCCACACCTAAAGCACTTGATCTTGGACAGATCTTTCTTCTTCTGCCTCTGTTGCCCCTTTGATGCAAGGGCAGTGTTATCTTCTTCCTCCTTCTTGACTTTTGAACCGTTGTTGCCATCCTCAATATGGATTTTGAGGAGATCTCTCCTCAACTCTTCTTGCTGCAAGGCTGCCCGCATCGCTTCCCATCCTGGAAGCTTTTCTCTGCCCATAATGCTTTGGACAAAGACTTGATAATCTTCTGAAACAGAGTTCACAGTGAGCCTTACTAGCTCTGAGTCTTTGGGTGCTGATCCCACTGCTGACAATTGGTCTCGGTTATCCTGAATTCTAGACAGGAAGGAGTCAAAACGCTCTCCCTTCTTCATCCTGGTATTACGCATCTTTTCCTCCAGATACATCTTCCGCTGCTTGGAAGATCCTTGGTATAGATTTTCTAGCCCTACCCACATTTCTCTAGCAGTGTTCTTTGCTGCTATATGAGATACAATGTGATTCTTCACACCATCTAGGACCAATCGCTTGGCTCTTGCCATATTCTTCTTGAATGCTCTCAGATGTGCTGCATCCAGAGGTTCTGCAACTGCGCTGTCTATGAGGGCCTTTAGATCATGCTCATCAAGGAGAGACTGAATCCTTGATTTCCAAATAACATAGTTGGAGGCACCCTCCAATCTATCTTGGTCACGCAATCCGTTGCTGGCCATCTCCTCAACTATCGATATCTTGCTCTAACCCTCTGCTCAACTAGACTTATGCACTCCTTGTGGAGTAAGTCACTACTTCTGCTGCTGCACGGGAAAAACCGAGCTTCTTTGAGTAAGAAACTCTTAGAGGTCAAGAAATCCCCAATCTGTGTTTTTCAGAAATTTTCTGACGCTTATGCACCAGCTCTTACTGCTGTGCAGTAACTACGTCCTTTAGCTACACTGGTCTCCTACGCTACCTCTTCTGCAACTGAAAAAAACTTACACCTCTGCCAAGTCTCTCAGAGAGTCTTTTCTGCGCTGGATTGCCCTCCTGGCCTGGACAGCGTGATTTCTGGGAGGGTCTGCTGCTGCTTACGCAGATCCCAGTGTCTTTCAGTGCTGATCTGGTGGTTCACCCTTATTTCTCCTACACTTCAGCTTAAATAAGCTCTGATACTATGTGAAAAATCCTAGATCTGGATTCCTACTGCAACAAATCTGAATTATTTCTCCTATTATTTTCCATAATTATTTCATTACAGTGAAATATCGAAGTACTTATTGAAGCAATCTACACAAATAATGCTGCGGAATAACTCTAAGTGCTGAAACAAACTGAACAAAATATAATGAAAAACATCCACGTTTGACACAATTATTTTTGGACTAAGTCCTCGGTAAAACCCAACTCGGGAAAATCGATGTAGCAGATCTGAGGGTTTTGTATTATTAAGCAACAAAATCTTGAGTACAACTAGGGTGCCAATATCCGGCTCACCCTTCAGAGAAATCTAGACAACAAGTGAAAATGTGAGGTATACCTCACTCTGCAAATCCTCGGCTGATCTGAACAGCGCTGGTGAAGCTCCTCTCTGCCTCTGCGTGATGCCTACGCTGGAACTGCGTAAGCCTGCGTGGGCAAGCTCTGGAACTGCGTCACCTCTGCTCAACAACTGATCTGGGCTGATCTGAAATTGGATTTTGGCCCTCCTGGCTCAGAAACCCCAGCTTCCAGCTATTTTCGGACTGAATCAAAGAGACACTGTGTCACTTCTACGTGAGTTCCTTCAGGAACTGTGTCACCCCTCTAGGTGACTGTGCTGTCTCTCTCTGCGTCACTGCTTCCTCTCTCTGAAATGTACTCCTGGTCCTCCTGACTAGTTACTGCCTCTGTCCCTCTCTGGAACTGATCACTGAATCGAAATCACTTAGCAAACCCTGCTCTAGTGATTCGATCTTGATCAAAAAGCTGTGTCTCTCTCACAAGCTCGAAAATGCCAAATGCTCAATGTGCTCAATGTGTTTTCCATAGGCCCCTCACCCTCCTTCTTATATTCTTCCGTTGAACCTTCAACGGCCAAGATTAAAACATAATCAAGGGCTAAGATTAACTTGGAGGTGATCCATGACTTTGTCTAGAAGATTCACACTTAGTTTAATTAATACCCTTTAATTAATTAGTTTCCCTAAGTTTAGACTTAGGAAAACGTTAAAAAACAATTAATTAATTTAATTAAACCATCTCTAGGTGGAATTTTCCAAAACCATTTCTGGGTATTATGGAATACATGTGTCTTAGCCTATATACAAAGTTACAAGGCTATAGCACACGCGATGCTACCATAAATCAACAAATTTCACCAACAAGATTGTTATGGGATCTACAATTTTAGCTCCATGATAATATAACCACTAACATCTTTATCACTTTTTGGGGAGTTTTTTCCTACGGGTTTATCTCTCTTTCTCCACTTATGAGAGTTTGTACATGGGTACCTTATCAGGCCTCGTTGCCGAGACCCATTCTTTGTTTTATTTCTTCTTTAGTTACTCCCTATGTTTCGCTTAAGGGTTGGTGTTAGAGTTTGTCCTTTCCAACACTTCGTTTACCTATGAGCTAAGTATCGTGAGTTGTAAGCTCACATAGAGACTTGCATCTGTCCAGTTGTCATATTTATCCTTATCCGACATTGGGCCTCCTCCATTGCTATATAATGGAGGCTTTCTATTTACATTAACACAACAATTGAGTAATTCAATACTCTTACACATGTGCATGATAGTAGCATTTTCTTTCTTCAACCTCCCTCAAACAAGAAAGCTCTTCCTTCATGGACATGTTGTCATCTTTTTGATAATTTGTGGAAAGTAGCTAGATCATTGGCAGTGGAAGTTGAGGCCTACCCCATGTTTCCACAATTCTCCATACACTTAATGTGTCAGTGTACTCTCTTCAAATCCATTGCAAAGTTACTAGGGTTGAATGGATATTTTTGTATATGTCTTCTGTGGCTTGTCTCCAACGCTAAATGCCTCCTACAACTATTCTTGATAATATCTCAATATGTGCTTTGCAATGATAATGGCCTCTTGCCTATTTTGGGCTATAAACTTTGCATGCCTTGGGGAGTTCATCCAACTGCAATGTGCAAGAAGAACATCCTTAGGCCTATAATACTCCCCTCTAATCCACAGATTGCATTTGAAGTTATTCTCTTCCACTTGATGAAAATAGACTAGTTAGTGTGGTTGTTTAGGAAAGATGCAAAAGCTCTTGGTTGAACATCTCCCACAAAAGGGTCAGGGTTCCAAATAGGGTCATGATGCATCAAAATATGGTGCTGGTATAGCTCACACAATAGGTTCTTTTCTCATTAGTGCATTCATAGTAGGTTTCCAGGAATGTACTTGAGGAGGTATTTTCATATGGTTTGCAGGTCATTATAGCCTTCCTCTGGAACATGAGGTATTTCTCTTGTAAGTACATGATGCACACAAGGGAAGGAGCTCTGCAGCTAAGCATTGTTGAGATTTTGTGTATTTGGGGTAGCATCAGTTGTGCTCTAGCTCCCAAATTTTGTGGAAGGATTAGAGTACACTTGATCTACAAGACCCAGAAATGGATTTGAGAAATTTCAGTTGCTGTTCAAATTATTCAAATAATTAATTATTTTTAATGGATTTCCTAAGTCTAACTTAGGAAAATAAAATAATTAAAGTGAATTAATTAACACATGTGCTAAAATTGTCTTAAGTCACATGGATCAAGCAGTCTTTTAATCTCAGCCGTTGATGGACGATTTAATCTCGGCAGTTGAAGGGTTCAACGAAAAGTATAAGAGAAAGGCTTGAGGGTTAGTTGGAGACACACAATTTTGGTAGAACTGAGGAATAGATCTGGAATTCTAGGGTGGGTTTGCTAAGAATTTCCGGAGGAAATTCCTGCAGTGAGGGGTAGTATTGGCCAAGGGAATGATATGATTCCAGGGCCAAGAGATAACAAGAGGCAAGAGGAGTAGCACAAGGTCAACGCAGAGGGGCTTCAGAGCCACGCAGTCCAGCAGGGGCAACGCAAAGGCAGTTAGGGCCACGCAGGGCTGACGCTGGCCTAGCAGAGGCAACGCAGGAGCAGTGTAGACCCTCTAGGGGTGACGCATGCCCTCCTAGGGCCACGCAGAGGCTGATACAGGCCCTCTAGGGCAATGCTGGGGATTCTGAAGCAGCGCTAAGAGTTTCGGGGGTCAGATCTAGGCTGAGTCTTGTAAATCCCGTTTGCGGGTGTGGATCAGTCAGATATTTAGCACTAGATCTTCAGGTTAGCTGCATATTTGAAGTAGAAGAGGGAGCTGAAGAGCTGAAGAGGGAGCAGCGTAATGCAGAGGTAACAGCAGCGTGGAGGCAACAACGCAGAGAGACTGATGGGTCTTCAGCAGCGCAGAGAAGCTGGGCTCACGCAGTGCAGTGTTGCAGCATGACAATGCCTCCAAGAGGACAACGTGATTCAACATCCAGGGAGCTTCAGTGTTGGAGGGCAACTTGACTTGTTTGTCAAACAGTTGGGCAGAATCTTTTAGTTGCTGACTTCTCAGCAACTGAGTTGCAGTGCAGCAGTTAGCAGTGGCAGTGCTATGGGCAGCATGATGCAGCAATTTGAGAGGGAGTTGTAGTACAGATGTGGCAGTGTCAGTGGTAGTGACATGGGCAGCAGTATAAGAGACCAATAGTGTAGTAGATGGAGGGCAGCAGGCCAAGCATCAAAAACATAGATCCAGTACTCAAGATCTTGTAATGCATGGTGTGATGTATTGCTAGAGCACACTCCTGATGCTAAGAGGGAGTGCTGAGATTTTTTGTATTTGGGGTAGCATTAGTTGTGCTCTAGCTCCCAAATTTTGTGGAAGGATTAGAGTACACTTGATCTACAAGACCCAGAAATGGATTTGAGAAATTTCAGTTGGTGTTCAACTTATTCAAATAATTAATTATTTTTAATGAATTTCCTAAGTCTAACTTAGGAAAATAAAATAATTAAAGTGAATTAATTAACACATGTGCTAAAATTGTCTTAAGTCACATGGATCAAGCAGTCTTTTAATCTCAGCCTTTGATGGATGATTTAATCTCGGTTGTTGAAGGGTTCAACGAAAGGTATAAGAGAAAGGCTTGAGGGTCAGTTAGAGACACAATTTTGGTTCGAATTGAGGAATAGATCTGGAATTCTAGGGCGGGTTTGCTAAGAATTTCCGGAGGAACTTCCTGCAGTGAGGGGTAGTATTGGCCAAGGGAATGATTTGATTCCAGGGCCGAGAGACAGCAAGAGGTAAGAGGAGCAACACAAGGTCAGCACAGAGGGGCTTCAGAGCCATGCAGTCCAGCAGGGGCAACGCATAAGCAGCTAGGGTCACGCAGGGCTGATGCTGGCCTAGCAGAGGTAGCGCAGGTGCAGCGTAGACCCTCTAGGGGTGACGCAGCCCCTCCTAGGGCCACGCAGAGGCTGGCGCAGGCCCTCTAGGGCAACGCTAGGGATTTTGAAGCAGCGTTGAGGGTTTCTAGGGTCAGATCCGGGCTGAGTCCTGTAAATCCCGTTTGAGGGTGTGGATTAGTCAGATATTTGGCACTAGATCTTCAGGTTAGCTGCAGATTTGATATCTTTTATTCTCTGTCGGGTTTTCCAAGTTTGGAACCTAGATTTGCTCTACTCAAAACTACTTAATAATAAACCCTCATCACTATTGAATCGATTTTCCCGCTTTGGGTTTTTCCAGGGACTTATGTCCAAAAATCCATGTGTCACTTTGTTGCATGAGTGTATCATTCAGTAAATGATCTGCATGTGTAGGCTATAGTTGTGTTTATTTTTAGTATTTTCTGAATCTAATTTCCGGAAATAACTTGGATTAATTAAATCAAGTAGGAGAAAAAGACCAATACACTGCGGTAGAATTTTCACAAGCACAAATTCTACCAATAGCCCAAGATGGATCTTCTCGATTTCTAGCTTTTCCACCTGCTTCTGGAGTTTGATAGTTTTCTCGGCCTCCTCTTTCATTCTCTTCCTCCATTTATCCCATCTGGCTTTGTGGATTTCCAAATGTTCTTCCCATCTCTCTTTGAGGTTGCTGACAAATTTGTTGGTGTTCCCTGATAGGCATTAAAACTTCCTCTTAGGTAGCCAGTATTCCATTCCACTTGTCCTTTTTAGCTTTCTCCCATTGCTCCAGAAGGTTCACTTGAACTTCTTGACCCTTCATCAAAGTAGGATCTATTTGAGTGGCAAGTTCTAATAGTTCAGGTCCTTCATGCTATGTTTGAACATCCCCTTCTTATGTTTCTTTGTTGTGTAATTCTGCTTGGGTTTTTTCCCTTGCCTCAGGAAGAGGTTCCCCTGTTTATTTTGCAACAAGGAAACTTGCTATGTGAGCAAGGAAATCCAGCTCTTCAAAGGGCCTATCTTCCCTTAGTTCCTCCTTTAATAGTTTGATTGTGGTTTGAAGCTTTTTGTTTTTCCTTTCAAGCATTTTATTTTTCTGAGAAGAGATGTATACAAAGGCATAAGGGAAAGAGTACCTACTGTTTTCCTCTGCTCTTTGATCGTGGAGGTTTTCTTTGGTGTTAGGGTAGCAACATCTTTTTGTACTTTTGTTGGTATACTAGGTGTTGCAACCCTTTCTTTCTCTGCCTATTGTTCCATATCGATTTTCAAAGTTGCATCAAGGCTTTCTTCTAGGTTTTTCCTTGTTGGTTCTTGTGTTGCAGCAAGGTTTTTAACTTCTATCTCTTCCTCTAATTTGGGTACCTCAGAGTCTTGTCCTCCCCCTTCTGGTTCTTGTGTGGTAGCAATGGTCCTTCCTCCATTACCCCTGTTGGTTCTTGTGTGACAACAAAGGTTCCTTCCTCTTGTGCTGTGCTAGGTTCCTTTTCTTTTTCCACCCTTGCTAGTTCTTGTGTGATAGCAGGGGTTTCTTCATGTTCTTCTTGATTTGCAACAGCTAAGGTTGTCTCTTCCTTTTTACTGTAGCTCGTCCTCTTTCTCCTTGAAGTTGCCACATACATGAGCCTCTTTGTCATCCGCCTTAGCCTCTTTGTTGGGGACTTGCTCCCAGTAATTTCCACATCACAGTGGTGGTTGGTGTTGGGTACCGGATTTGTATACTTTTCTCTCCCATTTTTGCCCACCTTTCTATCTCTTTGTGTCATTATTATTCTTAAACACGCGAGGTAAACCCCTTTTTCCTATTTTACATGTGATATTTGATTAATGAAGTAATAGTCAAGGAGGTTTTACCTTTTACAAATGTTAACTCCGGTATTTTTATAGATTCGGGAAAAGCGGGAAGGTTACAGCTGTGAGTCGTGGAGTGGCTCCTAATTTCCAGCATTGTCTTCACTTGTTGCTACAGTGCAATAGACTCTGTTTCACCCCAGCAACATTTCAGGCTTTTTCATGGTTTCCTTTTGGCAATTAGGTTGTTGTTGCAACGAATTGTATAATAGTAGATACGTAGTTGTTAGAGGAAATCTGCGATTTCCTGAAAGTTGTATAAAGAGGGCATGCGGGCCGTGAATCGGGGTTAAGCCTAGTACATACAGATTTTGTAACAATATATTCTGCAATTAATTGAATGCACAACACTCTGCTGTTTCACCTGTAATTTGTGAGCTTGCCGCAACCCTGATCAGAGAGTTGGGCCCAGTCTTCTGATCAGGTGCTGCGTTATCTTTCTTTTTGTTGGTTTCATGCTTACTTGGTTTTGTTACTGCTGTTCCAGTATAATTCTTAAATTGTTGTGAATGTCTTTTAATTCTGCAATCTATTTTAATTGTTGTTACAATAGTCTGTGTGTCCATTGATTACACCTGTGATCTAACAACAGGTTATGTGATAGCTCTTGCATATACTGTGCCTTTAGTCTTGAAATAACCAACGCCCTCGGGTTGATAATTTATGTGGAAAAAGGATTTGAATATTGTTCACATCCGGACACCAACATTTTGGCGCCGTTGCCGGGGAAGGCTAACAAGGTACCAGAACACCATTTGCAATTGATCTAAGGGTCGATCTCTCGTCTTGGGCAGGGAATTTATTGCCCTACTTCAAGTCCTGAGCGTAGTGTTCTATGTTTTTCTGCTTTTTACTGTTTTCTTTAATTTTTTATCTCTCGTCTTGGGAAGGTATCTATTACCTTGCTTCAAGTTTTGAGCATAGTGTGTTGTTTTTCCTTTGCTTTGTTTTCTTTTGTTAAGACTGATCTCTCGCCTTAGGGAGGGCATTTGTTACCCTGCTCTAAGTCCTGGGCATAGTTTTCAGTTTTTCTTTTCTGCTTTTTGATAATTTTCTGAAAGGGCCAACTTCTTGTTCAGAGGAGTGTATTTGATTGCCCTACTTCAGGTCCTGAACTTTGATTTTCTTTTTTGCTTATTTGATTTTCTGTTTTGAACGTATTCTCTCGTCTTGGGGAGGAAGCTATCTGTCCTGCTCCGGGTCCTGAGCGCTTTTTGTTACTTTGATGAATTCCTCTCACCAACTCTATGAACAAAGATCCGAATAAGAGGGGCAGAGGAAGACCCCCAAAGAAAGGAAAGGATTTGGGAAGGAAGACGTATATTCAGGAGGTCATCGAAAAGGCTAAATTTGAAGCATCCTCTCGCGTTGCTATCAGGGTAAGGGTTCAGACGCGGTCCAAAGGGCAGTCGGTTGAACAACCAGATCCAGCGACGATACCAGAGGAAATTCTTTTGACGGCAGAAGAAGCAATAAATAGGGTACCAGTGGAGGATATATCCTTGATGTCAATAGAAGGGGAAGAAATAGAAAGAAGAGGATCAAAAGAACTGAGCAATTCTAATTGGGAAGAAGAACCTCCGAAAGGGTTTTCATCATTAATAGACCAAGGGAGTGCTGTGAAGCCTCTTGCTGTTGAATCACCCCAAGTACCAGTTGCAGAGCTAGTTGAAATCCTAGGTGAGTATTGGAGGATATTTATGGCACCTGCAAGTTCTTCTATTGATTTTCCAATTGGAAACATTATAGGTGATGCACCGATGAAGCCCATCCCTTTAACAACTCTACCTAATTTTCATGGGCTTTCTTTGGAAGACCCTGATACATTCCTCTTCGAATTTGACATCGTCTGTCGAGGGTATGATTATATCTCCGATGCTCAGAAACTAAAAATATTCCCTGCTACCCTAAAAGGGACAGCTCTGCGATGGTTCATGGGTTTAGGAGGGAGAACCATTACCTCATGGGAAGGAATGAAAGAAGCCTTTTTGGAGAAATACCAAGATTACTGTAAATCCCGTGACATTAAGGAGGAAATCTTCAAGTTTGTACAGAAAGAGGATGAGAACATGGAAGACTGTGTGGAACGATTCAAATATATATTGCAGAGGTCAGGCCATAGTGACTTGGATAAGGATATTCTGAAGATCATTCTTCTCCGGGCGCTTAGGGAAGATTCTCTGCAACTTTTGAACATAGTAGGAAAGGGGGACATTTCAAAAGAAGACTTTGACACCATTTGTGACTATTGCATTCAGTGTTCACGGGGGGCTGCAAGGAGTGGACAAGGAATTTGGTCATTAAAAACTTCTGGTGGAGGAGTTACAAAGGCTGAAATTGGAAACCTACTGGATAATCTAAGGACTGATATCCTAAGCACATTATCCGCCCAAATGGACACTCTGCAAGAAAAGCAGAAACAGATAGAGTTGGAGAAGACTATGGTTATATTCTGCCCACAGTGCAGAAAGAAGCATCCTTTGAAAGAATGCCCTTTAAACACAGTGGAAGCCTGCGCAATCTGTGAACAGACTCATGCAACTAGCTCGTGTCCTTCCTTGCCTGGACTGAAGGCGGTTTTTCAAGGAGAAAGTGAAGAAAATGTGGTAGACCAGTTGTACTTCATAGGGCCGAAAAAGCCATGGCAACCTCGACCACCAGCTATGAATCTAGGTATGTTTCAGGACCCATCTCAGTATTTTAATAATTTTAATATGGGTCCCCAGACTGCACCATTTTCATCTATGTGGTCTCAATATCAATACCCCCCTTGGCAACAATGGGTTCCCCAGACTAGTTTGAATCCTTCATGGAATCAGAGCTGGCGTGGACCCTCCCCTATTGGTCAGTTTCCTCAATCTATGCCTCAACAACTTCAATTGCCCTCTAATGTACCTCCCAGTAATCCAACCATTCGACCCCAATTTCCTATCCAGCCCAATCCGAATCCTAATAATAAAGGGGTCCATCAAACAAATATTCTTAACCTTCCATCTTATAACATTTCCACCGCCGGACTTAACGAAATAAATTTACGATCTGGGTGGGTAGTAAATGCTCCCACTTCACCTATTATTATAGAACAGATTGACAATGAAGTTACAAAACCAGAACAGAGGACAGTTGGGGATACATCAGATCAAAACATAACGAACTAGACACCTCCCTAATCTATTCCTAATCAAGGTCATTCAACTTCTCGTCCATATCCTGAAAGACTGACCTTGAATAAACCAAACCCTCAAGCAGAGTTTGATTTCTTGGGGGAATTGTAAAATCTCTTTGTTAAAATACCCCTGCTACAGGCTATGAGGGATGTACCTATATATGCAAAAACTCTTAAAGAGTACTGCTCTAAGAAACCTGGGAAGAAATCAAGGGATCCGTTAACTATTCATGTGATGGGTAGATTGTCCGACATCATGCTAGGAAAGACTATGCCTATGAAATATGGAGACCCGGGAAACCCAATTCTGACAGTACAAATAAATGGGGTAGAAATCCCAAATGTACTAGTTGATTTGGGTGCTGCCATCAATATCATTATCGCCGAAACAGTGAACACATTAGGTCTCGGAAATGTCAAGCCAACCCCTACCATCTTGGAACTGGTAGATAGGTCTACATTTAAACCAGTAGGGAAACTGAAAGATGTGACCATTTCTGTGGATTCATGGCACTACCCGATGGATCTCCTTGTGTTACAGACAAGATCTTCAGTTGGAGGTCACCCATTGATTTTGGGGAGACCTTGGCTCGCAACTGCAGATGCTTACATAGGCTTCCGATCTGGGCATATGATCATATCAAACGGGACTGTTACAAAGAATCTTACTCTCTACCCTCCTGCGCAACCTAGCCCATCTGAAAAATTATTAACCGGTCAGAAACCTCTACCAATAGAAGAGCTTGAACCTGAAAATGAAGAAGTTAGACCAGTCCTCACTATTGGGTAGGCCCTTCAATTCAAAACAGAACTTGAGGATGATGCCATCAACACTTTAAATGATCCTAGTTCTGTTTCCAATTCAACTCGCGGAATTTTAGAATCTGCTATGAGCCGTGAAAAACAGGAAAACATTGAGCCAGAAGATGAAATTGAAGACATTCCTGTCACTTCATCCCATGATAGTATTCCAATCGAAATTGAACCAGGGAAAACACTTAATATCAATCCTAATCGATCTGAATCCCAGACGAAACAACTCTTAAAAGTCCTTCAAGATCATTAGGAAGCTTTTGCCTGGGATTATACCGACATGAAGGGGATCCCTGCTAATTTATGTACTTATCATTTTTATACTAAAGAAGATTGCCGCCCTGTAAGACAGCCCCAATGGAGAATGAATCCTCCTCTAAAGAACATTGTCAAAGAAGAATTACAAAAATTATTGGATGTAGGTTTCATTTACCCCATCTCAGATAGCCAATGGGTATCCCCGCTAGTTATTGTTCCTAAAAAGAATGGTAAGTGGCGGATCTGCGTAGATTAGAGAGAGCTAAATAAGGCAATTCAAAAAGATCATTTCCCTTTGCCATTCATTGACCAAGTCCTGGATACCTTGGCTGGGAAGAAGTTCTTTTCCTTCATAGACAGATTCAGTGGATATAACCAGATCCAGATAGCCCCGGAAGACCAGGATAAAACAACTTTCACATGCCCATGGGGGACCTTTGCATATAGGGTCCTCCCATTTGGCTTGTGTAATGCTCTTGCTACCTTCTAGAGGGCAATTCTGGGGATCTTTTCTGATTTGGTCGATGATAGTGTTGAAATCAATATGGATGATTTTAATCCATATGGAAACTCATTTGAAGAGGGATTTGAAAATTTGGAGAAAGTACTCAAAAGGTGTAAACAGACCCATGTATCTTTGAGTACAGTCAAATGGCATATGTTGAGGGAAGAAGGGATAGTATTGGGACATTTGCTCTCAGCTGTTGGAATTTGAGTTGATCCAACCAAGGTAGAGGTGATATTAAACTTCCCGGTACCAAAGACAGCCACACAGGTACATAGCTTTATTGGTTGTGCTGGTTATTACAGACGTTTCATAGAAAATTTTGCTAAGGTAGCACATCCACTTTTTCAATTGCTAACAAAAGATGCAGAATTCTTGTAGACTTGTAATATCCCCAAAGGGAAATTACCAGTAATACACAGAAATATGCCAGATAGATATAGAAAATACAATGCTGGAACCAGATCATGGAACAAGTACACATAGAATGCCAGAAAACTAAGCCATTTTATTAATCTGAAAGTACATAGAGAGGAGTACAATATAATCAGAATGAGTGCACCTATCCTTGCCCTAGGCAAGTGGAGACCCTCTCAGAACAAATGATGGCTGCAAATAAGGACAGCGTCCTATCTGGCTGAAGAGCTGCTATGAAGAGCTGCTGCTGGAATGCAATGGAACTATGAGCTGAAGACTAGAAGATGGCTGATATCAGTCCTCCAAACCCTCACCAATGAAAACGCTGTCTCTGCTAGTGACAGCGCAGAAACAGATGGAGTGCTGGTCACAAAACCTCCAGATGAATTGATCAGCTCCTCAAGACTAGGAATGCTGGAAAACGCTGTCAAGCCCCACTCACATGATCCTGCTCATCAGATCAGCGTCCTCCCTGATGGATCTGCGTCCTATATGCTCAGATCTACTGGATCTGAAGCCTCCAATCCAGATCTGCGTCCTATCCCTCCAGATCTGCGTCCTCCTAGGTCAGATCTACTGTTATCTCTTCAGATCTATGCTGGATCTGCCAATATCTCCTCAGATCTGCAACCTCCAAGGCTGGATCTGCCAATATCCCCTCAGATCTGCAATCTCCCAGGCTGGATCTAATGCTATCTCTCCAGATCTGCACCCTACAGAACTAGATCTGCAAATATCTCCTCAGATCTGCAATCTCCAAGGCTGGATCTACCAATGTGTCTTCAGATCTGCGTCCTTCTCTCCCCTGGAACAGCGTCCTTCCTTCCCCTGGGACAGCGTCCTTCCTCCCAGATCTGAACTGCGTCCTTCCTCCCCCTGAAACAGCGTCCTGCCACTAAGATCTGCGCAGTCACCAGAAGGGCTTCCTCCTCTCTAAATCTGCACCAGAAAACTGCTGCTACTTGCCACTGAAACTGAAAGATGAAGCTCAGAAAATAACCTTACCAGGGCAGGCACTCGAAGTCCCCCGAGGCTAAGGGTGATACCAGAAATAACCTTACCAGGGCAGGCACTCGAAGTCCCCCGAGGCTAAGGGTGAGATCTCCGACCGGAGACACTCGGTTGCACTAAACAGTGCTGCAGACCGACTAAACAACCGGCGGGCTGAAGCAGACAGAAGTCTAGCTCTCAATATCAATATCAAATCAAGCATGCCCAAATGAGGTGAGAACCCCACCTTTTATAGTGCTAAACTCCCTCCAAAACCTTGACTGCGTCCTTCACTCTCCTTAACCTGCGCAGTTAACCTTGGGTCAGCGTGAGGCCTCCCCTCATACACATGTGGACCCCCAAGGCCTCCTTTCTAAGTTATAACGTCAATCAACTAGGAAAAACACTTTATTTTATAAAGTGAGGTGGCTAAAGTGAGGTGACCCCTCTTATTTCTCACTTTATTTATTATTTCTAGCTAAAGCGGCAAAATTAGACAAAAATGAAATATTCCAATTAGCAAAGCTAATTGGGAATATTACAAGACTGAAGACTGTGAAGCAGCTTTTACGAAAATTAAGGGACTGATTAGCAAGGCTCCAATCCTTCGAGGACTTGATTGGGCATTACCGTTTCACATACATGCTGATGCTTCTCAGACAACAGTAGGAGTTGTTTTAGGACAGCAGATAGACAAAACACTGTATGCAATTTATTATGTTAGCAAGAATTTAATTCCTGCTGAACTAAATTACACGGTGACGGAAAAAGAATTCCTGGCTGTCATTTATGCTGTCAATAAGTTCTGGCACTACATCACCAGGTATCCTACTTTTGTACATACTGATCATGCAACAATCAGGTATTTGATGAATAAACCTATCACTCCTCGCCGTATTACAAGATGGTTGCTATTGCTTCAAGAATTTGATATTACAATAGTAGAGAAACCAGGAAAAGATAATGTAGTTGCTGATTTCCTATCTAGAATGGATAACAATGACGAATGCACACCTATAGAAGATAGTTTTCTCGAGGAACATCTTTTTGCAGTTTCTACTAAACCTCCATGGTATGCAGATATTGTTAACTATCTTGCTACAGGGAAAGTGCCTCCTCATTTGTCATACAGGGAATAGCGAAAAATTATTCATCACAGTATCCGATATTCTTGGATGGCAGGGTACCTTTTTCATACAGGAGCTGATAATCAGATTCGGCGCTGTGTATTTGAGGATGATATTTATGAAGTATTGAAGACTGCCCATGATGGCCCTTTTGGAGGGAATTTTGCAGACAAAAGAACAGGCCATAAGGTGCTACAAATGGGATATTACTGGCCTTCTATCTTTCAGGATGCACAAAATTATGTCAGGAGGTGTGATAGTTGCCAACGTATGGGGCAGCCCGGTCGAGCTGATGAAATGCCTTTGCAGGCGCAGGTAGTCCTCGAACCTTTTGAGAAATGGGCTATTGATTTCATTGGACCCTTTAACCCACCCTCCCAGCAAAAGGTCGACATCTTGGTCTGCACAGATTACGTGACTAAGTGGGTAGAAGCCAAAGCTGTTGCGAAAGCAACAGAGCAGGTAGTCTCAGATTTCCTATTTGAAGAAATTTTTGCTCGTTACGGTACCCCAAGAGAGATTGTTTCAGATGGAGGAGCACAATTTACATCACACAAGATAGCAAAGCTCCTGCAGAAATATGGAGTCAAACATAGGGTGACATCTCCATACCATTCCTAGGCGAATGGACAAGTAGAAAGCACAAACAAGACATTGGAAAATATCTTGACAAAAACTGTGGCATACCATCGTCGGGATTGGGCTCAAAAGCTGCCTGAAGCTCTCTGGGCATACAAAACAACATGGCGGAACACAACTGGGTTTTCACCATTTGAGTTGTTTTATGGGAAATCCCCGTTGTTTCCAATAGACTTTGAAATAAGTACGCTCAGAACAGCTCTTGGAGTTGGTTTGGATCTGTCAGATGCCCAGAAACACCGACTGGCTCAACTCAATGAACTAGATGAAATCTGCTCAATGGCTGTCCAGAGAACTACTGCTATTCAGCAGCAGAGAATGAAATGGCATGTTAAGTTTATCAAGAATAAGGTGTTTCAGAGGGGAGATTGGGCACTACTCTATGACTCTCGCTTTAA
This sequence comes from Pinus albicaulis, assembly GCA_034641835.2. Lineage (NCBI taxonomy): Eukaryota > Viridiplantae > Streptophyta > Pinopsida > Pinales > Pinaceae > Pinus > Pinus albicaulis. Next base: position 108,218,615 of record CM076581.1, read on the forward strand.
GGATTTTAAGGGAGAGATTTGCACTCGCTGGATGGGACCTTACGAGGTGGATGCTGTATTTGATAATGGAATAGTTAGGCTAGTCACAATTGATGATACACGTGCTTCATTCATAGCAAATGGACATCGCCTAAGATTATACCACCTCCCAGCCTCTAAGGATGCTTTTATCAAACACCTCTCTGAGAAATCTGGTTTGAAGGTTATAAGCGCAAAGAACTCTTCCTCTGCATTCTCTCTCTAAATATATATATATATATAAAGAAAAAAAAGAAAGAATAAAGAATAAAGAATTATACTGTTACTATTTATTTTTTCTATCTTTTTGCAGGAGTTACTACTAAGGAGTAATGTTTTAAAATCGAAATTTTTTCTAAGTATTTATTGCTGCTACTCATGATGCTGTTACTCGGTTGCTGCTACTCCTCATACTGCTACTCGGTTGCTACTACTCATGATGATGTTACTCGGTTGCTGCTACTCAGGGTGTTGTTATTCGGTTGTTGCTACTCCTGATGCTGTTACTCGGTTGCTGCTACTCATGATGTTGTTACTCGGTTGCTGCTACTCAGGGTGTTGTTACTCGGTTGTTGCTACTCATGATGCTGCTACTCTGGATGTTGCTACTCGCGCTGCTGCTACTCCAGATGCTGTTACTCCGGATGCTGCTACTTGCACTGCTGTTACTCCGGATGTTGCCACTCGCATTGTTGTTACTCCAGATGCTGTTACTCCGGATGCCACTACTCGCACTACTGTACTCCAGATGCCGCTACTCTGGATGCTGCTACTCGCACTACTGCTACTCCAGATGCTGTTACTCCGGATGCCGCTACTTGCACTGTTGTTACTCCAGATGCTGCTACTGCAGATGCTGCTACTCGCACTGCTGTTACTCCGGATGCTGCTACTCGCACTGCTGTTACTCTAGATGATGTTACTCCGGATGCTGCTACTCGTACTGCTGTTACTCTAGGTGTTGTTACTCCGAATGCTACTACTCGCACTGCCGTTACTCCAGATGCTGCTACCCATACTATTGTTACTCCAACCACATCATTACTCTGTCGTCCTCCTACCAACCGTCACATCGTATAGGTAGGCCGTCAGGTATGCCTCCACGTGACTTTTACCGATTTAGTTAAATATTCTATGTGAATACATTAATGTCGCGGATGACAACTTTTAAAGTTGGGGGGGAGTGCTGTCACAATTTAATGATGGCGTAATGATGACTTTGTGAGTCATTATTACAATACCATGTGTGGTGCACCTTACGATCCCTATCAATACTCTGTATAATTATTAAGTATGCATTGGGATCCGTAAACGTCCTTTCCATTTCATCCGAAATAATCACCATTCTATTCATTGCACTTACCATACTTTTTCATGATTTTTCTCGGTTTTCGAGTATTACCATCCGTATTTACCGTTTCCACCATTCATTTTCACCATGCTGTTTTTCCAAATTTGGTATCCACTATTCTGTCCAACGGTCTTCTGTTCCAAGAAGTGCTGTTACAGTCCCCATAGTATGGGCGGACTGTCTGTGTGACATGAACCTGAAAATACGGCTTCGGTCCGCAGTAATCCAGAGGTATGGCAAATCTTTGTCAATGTTGTTTGGGATACCTATTTTGACCGATTGCAGGGGTTTGACAGGGAAATCACAATGGAGTTTGCGCTTAATTTGGATGACAATGGCTCACAGGTCAGAGGATTGGAAATCCCTGTCACAAAGAGATAATTGTAGAAGTTAGCGGACTGAGACAGCAAGGGCAGCAATGGTTTGCTCAGAGAGTTTCTCTCTCGGAGTTTCCCGAATTATTCTTGCAGGTAGGAGAAAGCGTCGTTCAAATGGGTAGAGGATATGAGCGCAAGACTGTGCCGTATCCATGGAACAAATTCGCAGGTTTTGTAATGAAATACATAACTTGCGAGGCCCAGGCCACAAATCTGTTTAAATACCATTTTAAAATTCTAACTCACCTTCGATTTCCACAGGCTCAGGTGCATTCCTTAAATATGCCCTTCTTCCTATTAAAACAGTTGCAGCACATGGCACAGTCCGCTCGGCGTTCGCGCCGGATGTCGATAGTGCTCTCCAACCATGGATTGGTGCATTTACTGGTCATGCATGCAATAAACAGATTTCGGGTCTCCTGGGCGGAACTCTGTGGATCCTCAGAAGAAGAGATAGCAACCGTTATTGCTGCAAGAGAAGAGGAACCAGTCTCTCTGGCTGGTTTAGCAAAAGAAGAACATTCAGAGGGAATTGATCAAGAGGAACCCGAAGAAATGGAAATGGAGGTTGATCAGGAGGAACCTGAAGAGGTGGAAATGGAGGTTGATTAGGAGGAACTTGAAGAGGTGGAAATGGAGGTTGATCAGGAAGAACCTGAAGAAATGAGAATAGAGGAGATAATTGGCGACACAGTCGAGGCTGCCACACAAGAACCAGCCTCGCCTGAGAAGCCCACAGATGAAGGAATTATGGATATCGTGCTTGAAGTCGAGACTGTCATACAATTGTCGACTTTTGTCAATGAAGAATAGGGTAGTGAAATGGCAGACAGAGGGATGGAAAGTGATGCTGTTTTGCAAGAAATAGCATCACCTGCTCGAGCAGATATAGATATTGAAACGATTGGGGGTGTTACACAAGAACCATCCCTGATTCATCTAGAACAGGGAAATAGAGAAGCAATTCATGAGGAACAGGAAGATAGAGAAGGAATAAACCGCGAGGTCGATACTGTCCCACAAGAACCAGTATCGACCTCAGAAGAAGAAATAATGCACAAAGGACAGGAGGACAGAAGGGAAACAACCCTCGGAATCGACACTGTGCCACAAGAACCAGCGTCGACCCCGACTGAAGTAATAGCGCATGAAAATCCGGCTCAAGCTGGAAACAAGGATGAGGAAGCCACTCCTTGCTCTCCGTTCTTGTCCATGATGACGAGAGGGGCAAGGGGATTCTGCTCACCCTAACGATTAATGAAGGAAATATCTGTTCCACCAGTGCTTAAGTTTGTTAACCTAGGAGAGGACATGGCCAATATCGGCCCAGTCATTGCTGTATCTCTATTGGGGCACTCAGAGGCTCGCAAAGAAGATGGGGTTCCTGTGAAAACACCAGAACAGAGAGTGGTCGATGGAAATGTTGACCAGACGGCAGGAGTCCCTGAAGTGAATATGGAGGAAGAAGCCCTTGAAGATAGGGAGCCCAGCCAGAAAGACCTAATTGAAGAACCAACTGGTAATACCGGCAGCATTACGTCGCCTCCTGTAATATCCCGTTTCGGGGATATCTCCAAAACACAACAAACTCCAACCAGAGATGGACTGGGAGGGCGTTTACCAGATATTTCACCTCTGTGAAGAGAGTGAGATCTGGAGGTTACCTGGCCCTTTCCAGACTCTGTCTAAGAGTATGAAATAAACACAGCAAGTGGTATAGAACTAGAATGCTCGAAAATACATAAAGATAACAGTAAAGCAGACATACAATAGCATAGATAGAATGTATGACAAATCATCCAGAAATATAGAGAGAGAATGCTAAGCCATTTTATTATACTGAGAAATATAATGAAGTACAATAGGTGATCAGAGTGATGGCACCTAATCTTGCTCAAGGCAAGTGAAGAAATACTCTCAGAATATCAAGAAATGGCTGCTCTCTGAACTGCGTCCCAGCAGTTGGAAAACTGCCTTGTAGCTGCTACTGCTGAACTGAACTGATGACTTGGGGCTGATCCCCTCGCCGGAATGAGCTGAAAATCTGGAATCCACCTCTACTCATCAACCACAACAAAACCCAGAAATCATATCTGGAATGGCTGACCCCCGAAAATCACCCCCTTGGGGAATTACGCTGCCCTGCAAGGCTTTGCGCAGAGGCTGAATAGGAACAAATGAAATACGGCCTCAAACTTCACCACAATCCTTCCAAAGGCAAAGGCTGATCCTCTGCTCGATCTCCAGGCTCAAAACCCCTGCAAGAAATTCAATCCGGAGCTCCTCCTGAATGGACTGCGTCCTCCCTCTCAATGACTGCGCAATCTCTGAATGCACAGCTCCGCAACAAAACCCAAACACCAATCCTCTCACAAAACACTGAAGAAACTACCTTGCCCGAGCAGGCACTCGAAGTCCCCCGGGGCTAAGGGCGAGATCTCCGATCGGAGACACTCAACGCACTAAACAGTGCTGCAGACAGGCTAAACAGCCAGCGTGCTCAAGAAGTCAAAACGACCAGCTCAATATCATCAACAACGAATGATCAAAATGAGGAGGCTCTCCCCTCTATATAGCGTTAGCCCCTCTCAACCCTAAGGCTCACCTCCTCCAACGTTGCCACGTGCTCCCTCTTGGCCTGCACAGTCCCTCCATGTGTCTACGTGGGCCCCCTCTCTGCGTGGTCTCTTGGCCCCCTTGGCTCACTTAAGTTACAACGTTGTGCTACTAGGGAGTGAACTTTTATTTCTAAAGTGAGTTATGTCTTCTCTACTCACCTTTTTATTTATGAATAAACTATAGATGGCAAAATTGAGCAAAATCGAATATTCCAATTAGCCATAGCTAATTAGGAATATTACAGTCTCCCCCGGCAAAATGTTGCTTGTCCTCAAGCAACTGAAGTGATGGATGCTGCAAAATTTTCTCACTCTCCCAAGTGGCATCCTCATCCGGCAAATTCTTCCACCTCACCAAGAACTCCCGGACTGTCCTGCTCCGTAGCTGCCTCTCCCTGGTATCAATAATAGCCTCTGGCTGCAACACCAAATGCCCCTCATCATCCGTGGGTGGTAGCTCATCTGTCACTGTCACCTGCTGCCCCAGTGCCTTTTTCAGGCATGATACATGAAAAACATTATGAATCTTGCTGCCTTGGGGCAGCTCCAACTCATATGCAACCTGTCCAATGCTGCGTATCACCTTGTATGGACCGTAAAAGCGGGGCTTGAGCTTCTCAGCTCCCTTCTGCTTCAGTGACGACTGTCGGTATGGCTGCAATTGTAGGTAGACCAAGTCCCCTACCTCAAACTGTCTCTCCATCCGACCCCTGTCAGCATACAGCTTCTGCTGGTTTTGTGCTGTAGCCATATTGTCCTTGAGAGCTCGAAGTATATCCTGACTCTCTTGGATCCAAATCTTGGCTCTCGGAGCCTTGCTAGCACCAAACATCACATCAGCAAAAGATAAAGAATGATACCCATACAAAGCATAGAATGGTGACATACCAATGGACATGTGATGAGTAGTGTTGTAGCAGTACTCCCCTAGATGCAACCACTTCAGCCATGCTCGCTGCTGCCCACTGACGTAGTTACGCAAGTAGCCCTCCAGCCACTTGTTAACTATCTCCGTCTGTCCATCCGTCTGTGGGTGATAACTGGTACTCGGTGTCAACTCCGTCCCCACCAACCGAAAAAGCTCCTGCCAAAATCCGCCCATGAAGCGGTTGTCCACGTAGGTGCGGATATGGTGAAAAAATGCGTAGCACAGCCAGGCACGATCCCAACGACGACAAAGATACAATCCTTGCCCTACACCATGGGCAACCCTGTGATGAAGTCCATCGAAATACTCTCCCATTTCCCCTCTGGAATGGGAAGAGGCTGCAATAACCCTGCGGGATGGCTCATCTCCCCCTTGTTCCTCTAGCAAACATCACACTCCATGATGTGCTGGAGCACGTCCTCCTTGAGGCCCTTCCAAGAGAACCTCTCTCTAATGGCCCTGTAGGTTTTGGTAAACCCCTGATGGCCAGCCAAAGGTGAATCATGTGATGCCTGAAGTATCTTCTTCTTGAGCTGAGATCCCTCAGTCAAGAAGATCCGGTCCCTGTAGTAGATGATCTCATCGACCACCCTGTACCTGTCATCCGCCACTTGTCCATCCAGAACCTCACATGCAAATCTGTCCTTGGAGTACTCCACTAAAAGTCGAGCCCTCCAATCTGTATCCAAGCTCATAAGAGATAACGTGGCTGGTCTACATGAAAGGGCATCTGCTACCATGTTATTCTTACCCTTGACATACTCAATGTCAAAGTCATATGCTTGGATCTTACTGATCCACTTCTGCTGCCTCTCCTGTAGTTGCTTCTGCTCCAAAAAGAACCTGAGGTTGTTGTGATCAGTCCTCACCCTGAACCTGTTCCCCACCAAATACTGCCGAAATTTGGCCAATGCATGCATAATGGCCAGCATCTCCTTGTCGTATATAGAATACAACCTCTCGTGTGGAAGGAGCTTCTGACTCTCAAAGGCTATAGGTGACCTCCCTGCATCAATACTGCGCCGATCCCCTCTCTTGACGCATCACACTCCAAAACGAATGGCTGCGTAAAATTTGGTAATGCAAGCACTGCGCAGCTGCTCATCACCTCCTTGAGCCTATCAAAGGCTCGCTGCGCTGTATCCGACCAATTGAATGCCCCCTTCTTCGTCAAATCTGTAAGGGGTGCAGCAAGCTGTGAGAAAATCTTGACGAACTTCCTGTAATAAGTACAAATGCCAATGAATCCTCGAAGTTTTGTCACGTTCCTCGGCTCCGGCCAATCTCTGATGGCCCTGATCTTCTCCTCGTGGACTTGCACTTCGTCCACCCCTATGATATGTCCCAAGTACAACATCTCCGACAACCCAAACTCACACTTGGAGAGCTTGGCATAGAACTGTTGCGCCTCCAAAATGCGCAACACTGCCTCAATGTGCTGGAGATGCTCTTCCCAAGTCCTGTTGTAAATGAGAATATCATCAAAGAACACCAACACAAACTTCCTCAAGTGACTGCGGAAGATGTGATTCATGCAAGACTGGAATTTCACTGGTGCGTTAGTTAGCCCGTAGGGCATCACCAAAAACTCAAAGTGCCCATTGTGACACCTGAAGGCGGTCTTGGGAATGTCCTGTTCCCTCACGCGAATCTGATGTTACCCTGATGTCAAATCAATCTTTGAGAAGAACCGGGCTCCTCTCAACTCATCCATCAACTCATCGATCCTGGGTATAGGGTACCTGTTCCTCAGGGTCTTCTTGTTCAGGGTCCTGTAGTCAATACACATCCTCAAAGTGCCGTCCTTCTTCTTCACCAACACCACGGAAGAAGCAAAAGGACTCGTGCTCGGCCGGATGTGCCCAAGAGCCAGCAACTCCTGGATGGCCCGCTCAATCTCATCTCGATAGGTTTTAGGATGCCCATAGGGTGTGGTAATCACTGCCTGAATACCCTGCTCCAACTCAATAGTGTGCTCAAACCCCCGATCCTATGGTTGGCCTAGTGGTATATCTTCGAACACTGTGTCATACTTGTCAAGGATGGCCTGTATATCAGGATGAACGGCCTAACCGGTAGTCCCTGCCTCTGATGCCCCAACTCAACCGCCCACTCTATGTCTCCCTTCCGGAAATCTGCCTCCATCCGGTGAGCCGAAATAGTCTGAGGTGGGTAAGTGTGCATCCCGCGGATCTTCTCATGCTTCCCAGTCTTCTTATCATCCCACTCCATCTCCAAGGCCTCCCAATCTATGGTGACCTTTCCCAGAGTAATCAGCCACTGAACACCCAATACCACATTGGTATACGGTATGTTGACCACGAAAAAGTGGTTGGTCACGGTGTAGGTACCCATCGTCACTGCCAACTCTGGAACATACCGGGCACAAAGCATCGTCTGAGCTCCTGGGACTAAAACTGAAAATCCATCGAAGCTCTCGGTTGGTACCCCTCTCCGCTCAACCATCTGTGCATCGATGAAGTTGTGGGTTGCCCACCGTCAACCAAAACTGATACTCGCTGACCACGTACTGTCCCCCGTACGCGCAGCGTCAAATACTTAGGAACTCCTCACAATGCTGCAAGGGTCCCCCCTGTGGGTGCAAAAGCTGCACCTCCTGCTCCTGGAGGTGGTGGTGGTGGCAACTGATCCTGGGCTGTTTGACTGTCTCCTACCTCCACGTCATCCTCCTCATCCTCTTCCCCGCTACTCTCGGAGAAGACCTCAATGAAGTGTGCTTTGCCAGCAGCACGTCTATGTCCTGGTGCCCGCGGCTCCTGACAGGTAAAGCACAACCGCTTCTTCTTCAGCTCCCTCCTGGAATCATCATCCGTCTGTGCCCGTCCTAGATTCCCCTTTGGAGGCGGAATCCTCACATCCTTCCCCTTGGGCTGGAAACCCTGTCTCTGGGGGTAAGGTGTCCGAGTCCTGGGCAATGCATCCTGTAAATCTCGGGTCCTGCTAATAGCATCCTGGTGTGTGGCTGGTCTAGTATATTTGACTAGACCCCGAAGTGGCTCTGCTAACCTCTCCACAAACATATAGATCATCCAGGCCGCGGATAGATCTGGCACCATCACTGAAACCCTCAAGAAGTCTGCAATGTATGTCTCTGGGCTACCGGACTGTTTGAGCCTCGTCAGCTCAACAAAATGTTGTTCCAGATCCCTACGGTCAAATCTCTCTATCACCTCCTGGTAAACTCGGCATATGTCGTCACTGTAGAATGTCCGAGTGTAACCATCCCATGGAACCACCAGTCCTGGGCCTCACCATCCAAATGTAATGTCGCCACCTTGATGGCCTCTACCTCCGACATTTGGTTAAGCTAGAAATAGATATCCAACTTCTCCACCCAAGACTTCGCCGAACTGTTTGATAAACCATCAAACATGGGCAAGTGGAATCTGCTAGCTGTGCAGTGGGTATCTCCATCATGATAATGCCGGTGCCCTCTATGATGGTCGCGGGGTCTACTGTCCTGCTAAAGCTGAACAAAGTCTCTAAACGAGAGAGCATCCCTGAAATCCTGCCCATAGGCCTGATACTCTGCAAAATAATCACCCATATGCCCGGGCTCTGCCTCCTACTGGGCTCCTGCCCCTATGTCTACTCCCAAGAAAGTGAGCATGGTAGAGTGTGTAGGTGCATGTGAAGCCATCTGCTGAGTAGTATCACGCTGCGTAGCACCATGCTCCGGCAAATGGTGAGATGTACCCGATCCCTCACCTACCTGGAAAACCTGTGGGGTCTCATGCTGTCTAGCCTCCACAACGGTGAATCTCTGACCCATCACCTCAATCTGTCTCGCTAGATCCTGAACTGATTTGAGGAGCGCCTCCCCAAACTGTTTTGCCTCACTATCATTTGCCATCGGCTCTCTCTGCTCTGAATCTAACACAGGCTCCTCCTGCTCTGCGTCTGTCACAGGCTCCTCCTGTTCTGTGTCCACCACCCGAACACTGTCTCCCTCTCCGTAGGTGTTCTCCAACCTACGCTCACGATCTCTGTACTTTCTGCCTTTGTAACAAATGTATGGCCTCTTCCCCGGTGTCATAGACAACTAGCTCCATAGGCTGAGCCAAAACTATGCTCTGATACCACTGTGATATCTCGTTTCGGGGATATCTTCAAAACACAACAAACTCCAACCAGAGATGGACTGGGAGGGCGTTTACCAGATATTTCACCTCTGTGAAGAGAGTGAGATCTGGAGGCTACCTGGCCCTTTCCAGACTCTGTCTAAGAGTATGAAATAAACACACCAAGTGGTATAGAACTAGAATGCCCGAAAATACATAAAGATAACAGTAAAGCAGACATACAATAGCATAGATAGAATGTACGACAAATCATCCAAAAATATAGAGAGAGAATGCTAAGCCATTTTATTATACTGAGAAATATAATGAAGTACAATAGGTGATCAGAGTGATGGCACCTAGACTTGCTCAAGGCAAGTGAAGAAATACTCTCAGAATAACCAGGAAATGGCTGCTCTCTGAACTGCGTCCCAGCTTCTGGAAAACTGCCGTGTAGCGGCTACTGCTGAAATGAACTGATGACTAGGGGTTGTTCTCCTTGCCAGAATGAGCTGAAAATCTGGAATCCACCTCTACTCATCAACCACAGCAAAACCCAGAAATCATATCAGAAATGGCTAACCCTCGAAAATCACCCCCCTTGGGGAATTACGCTGCCCTCCAAGGCTCTGCGCAGAGGCTGAATAGGAACAACTGAAATACGGCCTCAAACTCCACCAAAATCCTCCCAAAGGCAAAGACTGATCCTCTGCTCAATCTCCAGGCTCAAAACCCCTGCAAGAAACCCAATCCGGAGCTCCTCCTGAATAGACTGCGTCCTCCCTCTCAATGACTGCGCAGTCTCTGAATGCACAGCTTCGCAACAAACCCAAACACCAATCCTCCCACAAAATGCTGAAGAAACTACCTTGCTCGAGCAGGCACTCGAAGTCCCCCGGGGCTAAGGGCGAGATCTCCGATCGGAGACACTCAACGCACTAAACAGTGCTGCAGACAAGCTAAACAACCAGCGTGCTCAAGAAGTCGAAACGACTAGCTCAATATCATCAACAACGAATGAACAAAATGAGGAGGCTCTCCCCTCTATATAGCATGAGCCCCTCTCAACCCTAATGCTCACCTCCTCCAACGTTGCCACGTGCTCCTTCTTGGCCTGCGCAGTCCCTCCATGTGTCTACGTGGGCCCCCTCTCTGCGTGGTCTCTTGGCCCCCTTGGCTCACTTAAGTTACAACGTTGTGCTACTAGGGAGTGAACTTTTATTTCTAAAGTGAGTTATGTCTTCTTTACTCACCTTTTTATTTATGAATAAACTATAGACGGCAAAATTGAGCAAAATCGAATATTCCAATTAGCCATAGCTAATTAGGAATATTACACCTCCTGAGCCTGTTATAGGCCCAGAAACTGAATTTCTTGTTAAATAGGAATGGATTTAACAGTGTGGGAAGAGAAGGCTACCTCTCAAGAAAAGGTACCAGTTGCAGTTCAATGAAACCATGAGATTGAAGAGGGAGGTTTGGGAGTTGAAGAAACAGGTTTCCCGGTTGAAACAGAAGGTAAAAATTTACAAGTGGAAGGCAATAAAGGCAAAAGTTGAGGTTGCTTCTGTAGCTATGCAGACTGGTCTGATTGAATAGTTGTTTGAAGGCCGAGAATTTTTCTTGGCCGCTGAGATCCAGAGGTGGCAGTCTGCTGCGAATGGACACAAGAAAGAGACAATGCGAGTACGAGAGCAGGCTATCGGGAGCGTTACAGGATACATCGACCAGTTAGATAAGGCGCGACTGAAGCAAGCTAGACAGAAGGCCAGAATAGAAGAATTGGAAGAACAAGGGCAACCGCTGCAATCAGATAAGGAGAAGATGTTCTCCCTGGCACAACAGGTAATGGCCTGCAGACCTCCTGCACATAGCTATGCCTTATTCCTTCATGAACAATTTCTTTTCTTTTGTCTTGAAAGTATATATAAGGATATTTGGCACGAGATTGAGGACCCCATTCAATTTCTCCGTATCTTAAAAATTCATGATATCATAGAATAGCACTTAATGTGCGAGCTCTACATGCATGGGTACTTCTTGAGGCATGATCAGTCTTTTAACCCCGTTCCATTCGTGGGGGACATTCATTTAAGAGCTTTTACCTCCTACGCCGTCAATCAGATTAAGTGGAGAAAGGCCTGTGATACGTTTGAAGAGGACCAAGTCATAAGGCCGCTAATGATGAGGAAGGAGCATGGCCAATCATCAAACATTTATAACAAGCATTACACATTTCTACAGGTTGAGGGGCATAGAGAACACATGTTGGCAACCCAGAAATGGTGTGCTGACCTCTGTGTCAGACAAATTACAATGTTCCGTAAGGAAGCGCTGGATAGTTTTCAGAGAAGGTGGATGTTGTCATCTCAACCGTCAGAGGACGAGAACCATCTGGGGCACCTAACTTTGCACGGGCTCTAGAGAGGATGCCACGTTTTGTAGCATGCATTTAGACCTGTGGGGTGAGATGGATGGGGCTGAGGTTTCAGTTTCCCCTTATTTGGTTGCCAGCCGAGCAATATACTCTTGCATACAACGTTGACCTAGATTGGTGGAAGTATGTTGTTTTGTCAGAAGTTTATAAACCCCTTGGGACGGAAATGGCCGAAGAATATGATCTCACACAGCTTCATGCTAGTCACAGTCAGTCCAACCCAGATCTGAGGAGACGACGAGCTGCATGAGGACATGCATATAGACCAGTTGGGGGGAGATATTGGGTATCGGATTTTTATACTTTTCTCTCCCATTTTCGCCCACCTTTCTACCTTTTTGTGTCATTATTATTCTTAAACACACAAGGTAAACCCCTTTTTCCTATTTTACATGGGATATTAGATTAATGAAGTAATAGTCAAGGAGGTTTTACCTTTTGCAAATGTTAACTCCGATATTTTTATAGATTCGGCAAAAGCGGGAAGGTTACAGCTGTGAGTCATGGAGCGGCTCCTAATTTCCAACGTTGCATTCACTTGCTGCTACAACGCAACAGACTCCGTTTCACCCCAACAACATTTCAAGCTTTTTCATGGTTTCCTTTTGGCAATTAGGTTACCGTTGCAACGAATTGTCTAATTGTAGATATGTAATTGTTAGAGGAAATTTGCGATTTCCTGACAGTTGTATAAAGAGGGCCTGTGGGCTGTGAATCGGGGTTAAGCCCAGTACATACATATTTTGTAACAATATATTCTGCAATTAATTGAATGCACAACACTCTGTTGTTTCACCTGTAATTTGTGAGCTTGCCGCCACCCTGATCAGAGAGTTGGGCCCACTCTTCCAATCAGGTGCTGCGTTTCCTTTCTTTTCGTGGGTTTCATGCTTAGTTGGTTTTGTTACAGCTGTTCCAGTATAATTCTTAAAATTCTGTGAATGTCTTTTAATTCTGCAATCTATTTTAATTGTTGTTACAGTAGTCTGTGTGTCCATTGTTTACACCTGTGGTATAACAACAAGTTATGTGATTGCTCTTACATATACTGTGCCATTAGTCTTGAAATAACTAACGCCCTCGGGTTGATAATTTATGTGGAAAAAAGATTTGAATATTGTTCACATCCGGACACCAATAGTTGGTTTCTTCTTGCTACCGAGTTGCAATAGGGCTTTCTTCTATCGCATGAGTTATGGTAGGGATCTCCTCTTCTATAAGAGTTTCAATGGGGTATTCCTCAGCTGCAGCTTTAGGAGTTGGAGCAGTTTCAACCTCTGGAGTTGCAACATGACTTTATTTAGGTGGAATTGTAGCTGCTGCAACTTTAGGCAAAGTTGCAGCAACTGCTACTTCAACTAGTGCCCTCGCTACATCACTCTAGACGTGACCTAACCTGTGCAATGCATGTTCGACCAAGATTTTTATGAGTTCGTGCTGTGACAGGGCATCCTCGTTGCGACTAGACTTTTGAACAAGGGAAACATCATTTGAAACGTTCTCTAGAGAAAGGAAGGCATGTTAATCAACCTTCCATGCCTTAGGTGATCCAATAGCCTCAAATGTTGTAAGTAAACTACCCTACGGTGACCCTCGCCTATAAAATATCTTTGTACTACTATCACTACATCGCCCCAAGTTAAACCTGATGCCTTTTTTTGACCAAACCCTCTCTTGGCTCATGAAGTTGTTCCATAATATCTGGTTTTGGCCTCCTCTTGCAGTACCATCACTCCCCATTTTGTGGAAGCCCTATTACCTTTACCATAATGTCATCATTCACGTACACTACAGTTCTTCCTACCAAATACTTGCTATCCTGAAACTTCAAAGCGAATTCCAATGCTACATTGTCATCATACCCTTGTAAGTTGTGATTGTACTCAATTCATCCTCCATCCTGGAAAATAGGCCAAATGTGGTCATATGCCTACAACAACAGTCTTTGTGGGCTCCCTTTGATTCAATGAGCCTCCCTTTTTTTCTCTCTACTCTAACTTTAGATGCTTTGCAGCTATAAGATGTAATGAATAGTTCATCCGATGGGGGTGTGGTAGTTTCCAATAATGTCAAGGGAATGATTGTTCGGTGGTGCAATTATGTCATAGATCGATGGTGGCTATAGTTGATCTATGTGATCAAATCAATGGTGAAGTCGAGTTATGTCAATTCAGTTCCATTCATCATGCAATCAGGAAATGTACCTTTCTAACTTACTATGAGTGATCACTTCCTTCCATGTTGGCAGAAAGAGTCACTATGTCCCATACCTTCGTTGGGCCATCACGCCAACCTTGCAAAGACAACTAGAAACTTCACTAGCGTGAGAGTTGCAACACGTTTTTAGAGTTGCAAGAATCTAGTTTAGTACATTCAGAGTTGTAGCACGTAAACTAATGAGCTAGAGTTGCAGCTTGATTTGATCATGGTGTTGCATCAACTGCTGTTGCTACCCAAATCAATTAGTGAAATTGTGGCGGTGGAGTTGTAGCGTCTAAGTAGCTGTAATGGAAACGTCTTCCCCTGCATATCATGGAAAACAATCAAATTAGAAATAGTCTATGAGTTTCATGAATAGAAGGCTCTTGACATAACCATCACAAAACTGTGAAGTGCCCTTCTATTCATGAGCTGTTATTTATTTTGACTTTATTTATTTATTTATTTTTAACACGTCATGCACTACCCTAGGACGCTTTTCACATAACATGCATCAAGGTTATGCCCCTACGGGTTTTCATACATGTGATTTTTTATATTTTTTGTCCCTTTTTTTTGGAACAATCATGGGATGGAAAAATGAATAATTTGGCATGTATTTCTCCCTTATGGACTATCTCTAACTCATTGTTGGCCCATCCATCATCGATTCTCCTCCACAAGGCTTCCCTTGATAGTCGTCTATGATATAATCGAAGCTTGTTTCCATTTTCTATTAGTGGGGTACTTTCTTTGTTAATAGTATGAAGCTTGATAGCCCCAATTTTCGTACATAGTATCAATCTCATAAGTCCAAGCCATTGGGTGCGAAAATTTCCTTTCAAATCCTTGAACTTGGAATCAAATAACAAGGCCCAATCTCTAGCTTTGAATTTCTTCTTGATAAGCTTGTCATGCCACCAAGCTCTCTGATGTTGTATCACTGTTGTCTGGTGTAAGGTAGCCTGGCGAAGTTCCCCCAACTTGTTAATCTAGAGGTGTCTCTGCTTCTGAGCTTCACACAAGTCCATTCCAAATTGTAATGTTGTTCTAAGTGTTTGAATCTTCGTCTTGACTGGAAAAAGTACTCTCTTCATGTATATGAATTCATACAAAGTACAAATAGTAGTTGTTTTCCATTTTGTCCTCTAGGTCTGTTACCACTTGAACTAGCAAGTGTCCTAGGAGGGGATCCTATAGAGCAACTACTAGGTCAAGTGACAACAATGGAGTCATAGCCCACTGTCACCTCAGCTATAGCTCCTTGCTCTTTACGGACTTTCACCGATGGGAGGTGTTGGCTTGTGGTTTTTATGAACGGATAAGGCGACATCAGAGTTAAGCAAATGAAGAGCGGGAGCGGCTAAAGTGAAAGCCAAGCACTTTGAGCGCGGGTCGGGCGGACACCCCGCAGTCAAAAGAAGAAAGAGCTCTTACCACTAACCTTTTCGCATCACCAACCTCTCCGCTCATTGCTCTTCGCACTTCGCAAATCATAGCATTTACCCTCTGCTTCTCATAACTAAACACTCCCGATTGCGATTTGTGGGCGGCCCCACCTCTGTCATGCCATGTCATCTTCCACTCCCCGCACATCGCACTTTGCACTTCGCAGCTTATAACATTTACCCTTCACTGCTCATAACAAAAACTCCCACTTGCGATTTGCGGGCGGCCCCACCTTCGTCTGGCCACGTCACCTTCCGCTCATTGCACTTTGCACTTCGCAAGTTTTAACACTTACCTCCTGTTTCTCATAAACAAAACTCTCGATTTGCGATTTGCGGGCGGTCCCACTTCCTTGCCACGTCACTTTCCACTCACCACACTTCGCACATCGCAGATCATAACATTTACCTCCCGCTTCTCATAACAAAAACTTCCGATTTGCAATATGCAATATCAGTTTGGACCCCACCTCCTTGCCACGTCACCTTCCACTCACCGCACTTTGCACATTGCAGATCAAACATTTACCTCTCGTTTCTCATAACAAAAAGCTCCCGATTCCTGATTGCAATTTGCGATATCAGTTTGGGCCCCACCTCCCTACCACGTCATTAATAGCCCTTCCATGGCCTTTGTCCTGCTCTTTTCAGTGTTAATCATCCCGCTAACTTCACCATCACCTCCGCCATCTTCCCCTCATCTCCGCTCCCCATCACACATCCGACGACTCATGATCTAATTTGGTCCTCCCTCGCCTTCCAAAGGTTAACGCGGGGGGGGGGGGGGGGGTTGAAAGTAACTTTGTTTTGGAAACCACCTCCGGTGCTACGTGTCGGCTTGCAGTGATTTCACACCCCCCAATCCAAATACCACAAACCGGATAGGCCCCCCTCCGAAATCCGGTCTTCGTTTTTGCAAGTTAAGCACAGCATGGGTTTTTGGCAAAACAAAAATAGCTATGGTTTATTCAGTTTGTTCAGGAAATCTCTGCTAAAGAGCTAGGCACGCGCAACACGACTGGCCGTTTCATAACGATTAAATGGAAATCATGAGAATGAGGGAGTGGAGGCTTTCCATAGCAGGTGGAATCATGTGATGGAAGTCAGACTGCCCACCTGTTCACAGCCACTCCTCACCGCCCCATTTTGAAGATTCCAGGATTTGGCCTCCGTGGCCAACTATGTTTTCTCTTTTACTATTTGACTATGATGTTTTGCTGGTGAAATCTCGATTTCACCCGATTCTGTTTTGATTTTCTGATTACGAGAGTGATTGCTTGATGCACGCTCTGCGAGTTGGTTAAGATATTTTGATTTTCACATGCGTGAGTCGATCATGGAAATTTATTCGATTGTAAAGCCTCCAGGAGAACTCTATATGTAGAGAGTTCAGAGATGAAAGAAAGGTTCTGAATTTTGGAGAATTTTGCTGTAGTTTTGTATGACTGTGCTCTTTGTGTTCTAAGATACATATTTGGGAGAGTTGTTTTGAACATAATATGATATATAGTGCTGTTTATTTGGATTCTAGATGGAGAAATGAGTAGTATGTATCTGTATTTTCTTGTTTATCAGTAATCTCCTGTTATGTATAATCATCTTTCAATATTCTGCCGCTTTGACAATTCGTGTAATGTAGCTGCTGGTGGTATGCATTTTTATTCATGAATTCGTGTATGAACAATGCTCATGTGTTAAACTTGCTATGCCCCCTTAATTCGCGCTCCACGAATCTCTATTTTTGGTCACATTCCACTTACATCCGCTTCCTTTGAGTTCAAGGGAGACAGATTCTTAAGACTTTTAAGCCTGTCTCTCTCGGGTTCCTCCTTCGTTCCTTCTTAGCACCTCTGCATATTTTGAAAGCCTCTGCTCATTGTTTCAGACTTGGCCCATTTGAAAAGCCACCGAGCCATACAACCTCCTGAGCCCTCTCGCAGTATAGGGTAATTCACAAGAATCAAACTCCAAAGTCTTCATCATTCCTGAACCACCACAATCATTATTCTACTTATCCATATTCTGTCAGAGGCACCTTTAAAATTGTCTACATCTAACCTCTGATTTCAATATGTCCTAGGCACTGGTCTTTTGCAACTCAAGGCTGTCTCTAGGAACTACAACATGACCTTTTTATTGAAGATTACCAATTGACTAAAAAATGTATTGCTCTTAATATCCCCATAATGTGCTATTAATTCCTCCATAAAAATAGACCAAGATACAGTAGAATCCTTTTTCCTTTCACAAAGTTATTGATACCATATAAATTGATCTCGTTCTAAATACATGGATGCCATATTTACCTTTTGTAAGGTTGCCACTTGTTGTACATCAAAGTATTGCTTCATCTAGAATATCCATGTTATAAGATCATTACCATCAAGCTTCCTCATAGTGATCTTCGGAATGTAGTAGTTCCTTGGTGTTGACTTGAATCCCTAATGAGGTGGATCTTGGATTGAAAATTTATGATTATGGTTATGTGATTCAATATTTGTGCTCTCCAATTGTGATAAAACACTTCTCATATGTTATTCATTCTCAACACCATTCTTCTTATTTTCATGATTTCTTTGGAGATTTTGTAATAATTTTTTTATTTTATTTCTTCCCTATTTTTATTCATGGATCTTTTTATTTCTTCCTTATTTTCATTAATCTTTTCCATTTGATCCATCATCTATTGTTCCATATTTCAAAATGATCATATCACTTGCGATAATTTAACCCTAATAGTATCACTTATTTGCTTAGATTGAATTTCCAATGTGGTTCACCAGTACTCGAAGTCTTTTGTTTCTTCATGAGTCATGAATGAGCATTCAAGAGGTTTAATTGGTGTGCTGGCCTTTGGATCTTTCTTTGGAGCCATAATAGTACTCTTTATCACAACTTTCAGCCTCCCAAAAAAGATGGATCTTTTAATCAAAAGTTATGTCACTTGTAAGTTATGTACCTTTAAAAGCTTAATTTGGAAACTACCTAGATGGTTGACCTTTGTCTTGATATATCTTTGAGATTTGAGCCCTTCTAAATTTGAATCTTTGGCTTGCAATACTTTGATATGTCTTTTCTGTAGTTCTACAATTCTGACCAAAATTTGATGTTACAAGTGAAAGTTATGGTAACTTTCTGAAAAACATGGTATTTTTTACTTCTTTCTAGAAGCGAACTTGCAAGGTGTGGCATGTGTCCAATTTTTCAAATTTGGTTATGAAATATTTACATGAGGTACTTGTTGGAGAATGTAACTAAGTTTGGTCTTCATAATTTGTACCATTATGTATTTTATATTAGAAAAGAAAAGAAAAGAAAAAGAAAAATTATTATTTTTTATTTTTCTAGACAAACATGTTCATGCTTCTAGGTTTTTGAGTCAGAGTCAAAGTCCTATTTGGACCTATTATAAAATAAAAAGAAAAAGAAATATAATTTTCAAATATGTAATTTTGGGTCAAAAACTCCTCTAGGTGGAAAGTCGGCCTACATGTCAAGTCGGCCCTGCCCTAATGGACATGTATATTTGCACCCCTCTGGATAGTATGAATAGAGGGAAGATGGAGCTCATTTGGGCACACACACTTGATGGATTGTGGTCTAAAATATCGCAAGAAAACAGAGAAGTTAAGGGCCAAAGTCTAAAAAAATGGATTTCTTCTTGAGCTAAGGTTTGTGGAAGATCTGCCTTGGTACATCTCTTGGTGTTGGTCTATTGTTGGTGGATCTGCAGGAAAGAAAGAAGGTTTGACTTGGCATCTAAAGGTGGAAGCTTTCTGTGGTTATGGGTCTTGGATATCTCATTTGATCTGATTCTATAAGAAGAGAATTTTCTGGGTTTTCCTCTTGAAGGGATTTTACCCTGGTTTGGAGACTATATCGTGTGTTCTTTTGTTTCTGTGATCTTCATGTTCATGTTATGGTAATTGTTTGATGAAAGAATCAGAATAAAGATTAAGAGAGAAGTAAATTAAATTCACAAGCAATTACTATTGAAAGGAAAATATAAACTAAACTACAGGCCTCACTATTTTTGAACAATACTTTTGTATGTCTCCTTAGATATCTAAAAATTTCAGAGTCTGAAGTGCCCTAGAAGAAACGTTATAGGAAGCCAAGATCACTTGTTTGAAACTGATTTCAAGATCATTCACAAAGCCTAAATTCCATAGGGTATATATTTGAAATTGTAAAGAACTAGAATCAAATTTTTTTACCAAACATATCCTGAGATGATTTCTCAATCCACTCAAAATTTCATGGTTTGAATCCTAGAAAATTAATTATACCAAAAATTTCCAAAATCACTTGCTTGAAACTGATTTCAGGAACATTCACAAACCCTAAATTCCACAGAGTATATCTTTAAAAGTATAGTGAGCAAGAATATACAATTTTTACTAGATGTACCTTGTGATATCTTCTCATTCTGTTCAAAATTTCATGTTCTAAAACGTCCCCAAAGAAATTTATAGCGAAAATGGCAAGATGACGCATTTGAAACAGAAAAACCCTAGGATCATATCTTTGATACCAATTGTTATGAATCTTGCACCTTAAAAATGATAAGAAACCAATAATTGTCGTCCACCTTGAGGGAGAAACCTGCTTTCACAATGAATACAATATATGAGACAAGATTTGATGATCTTAAGACTAGGTTGCCTTAGTGCATCTATAGGAGACAAAGGGTACAATTATAATAAAATGGCACAATGAAAAGGTCTAATTGACATAACAATATAACAATAGAAATGTACTAACTCAATATTGAAGGCTTGAAAATGGGTTTTTGGGTTAACATGGGGCTTATATAGGCTTAACAATCTCCTAATAATAGAAAATGAAACAACTCAAGTTGTTATGTAGAAGTTTTCTGGATTTACAATATTGTGGAAAAAATAGATTTTATCTAATCTATTGTAATGGTGCATGAATGCTCACTATCTCTAGGATGTTGCTTCTTAATTTGGATATAGTGAAAGTTTAGTGAAAAGATTGACTGATAAACGTGGGAGGCATCAAACTTGCATTATCGATCATCAAGTAAGAGTGACAAGTAGCAGTTGTATGCAGCTGGAGCTGCCATTTTAACCTGAACAGTTGCAACATTTGGCAAAACAGCTTCCCTGAGATGACTCTATGAGTTGATTTCCCTGGTCCATGTGCATTATAAAAATTTGACCTGTGTTTATGTAAGAAAGATGCTGTCCACCATAAGTTATAGTGTGCTTCTAAAGACTGAATGAAGGAATGCATGTGGTGGTTTAAAGGTAGGAAATCTCATTTTTTGTTCATGTGATTTATTGCCATGTTATCTCTATGGACAGTGTTTTACCTTTTTTTTCTGGAAAATGCTTCTTATAAAAACATTTTCTTTATATTTACAGGATGAAAAATGCTTTGGGAATCTCTATTTCCCTCATTCTTATAAATCTCACTTCCATTATGGAAAAGGCTGATGAGAATCTTCTACCATCTGTGTATAAAGAAGTTAGTGAAACTTTCAGTGCCAGCCCTTCTCAGCTTGGATATCTTACATTCATCCGGAACTTCGTGCAAGCTTTGTCATCTCCTTTAGCTGGTATATTAGTTCTTCACTATAATCGGCCCACAGTTCTATTTATGGGTACAATGTGCTGGGCATTGTCAACTGCGGCAGTGGGGATGTGCCAACATTTTGGACAGGTTGCATTTTGGAGGGCAATCAATGGAATAGGTTTAGCAATTGTGATACCAGCGTTGCAGTCATTTATTGCTGATACCTATTTGGAAGGTGTACGTGGATTTGGCTTTGGATGTTTGAATCTTGTAGGGTCTATTGGTGGCATAGGAGGTGGTGTTCTTGCAACTATAATGGCCGGGTATACCTTTTGGGGAATACCAGGCTGGCGTTTTGCATTCATTCTGATGGCAGTATCAAGCTCACTTATTGGGTTGCTTGTGTTTTTATTTGTTGTTGATCCAAGGAGAAGACTACCATATTCACCGAGTATAAAGAGACGTTCTAAAGGGTACATCTCTCTCTCTCTCTCTCTCTGTGTCTCTTATATTGTTATCATGTAGATGCCATTCTCTAGATCACGCCCTTGTGTATCTATCTTCTTGCTTCTGTTGAAAAAAAATAAGATAATTAAGAGAGAAATGATTGAGCTGAGCTGCAGAAAGTATGATTGTGACTTGTTTTTATTTTTTTGTGAAAATTTAACATATACATTATATAAAACCCATAATTTGGGCAAGGGTTGGGATAAGGATGCAAGATAACAACAAAGTTTGGGATATGCTTGGTGAATGGTATCTGTTCATCGGCTGATGATATGTAGGACGGTGATGTACTTGCATGACCTTTTTTGTTCTAGGATATCATAAGTTTCTAAATGCTCATTGCCTGAGACAAATGAGGGAGCATCTTAATACTTTTCATTTGGTGATAAACTCAAAATCGAGCCATTTAAATAAATCATAATTGTGATGCATGATTATGTGTTTTTGTTTTTTAAATTAGAAAGTGTTATTTTCAAATTAACAAAAACACATAATAACTGTTATTTGAATTAGAAATTGTTATTTTTAAATTAGAAATTGTTGCTGCAAAAGGATATTCTTTTCAAGATCTAAAACCAATGCTTAACGGGAATTTAGAAGATACTAAATAGTCATGGCTACACCCACACTTGCCTATGACCATAGTAGCACCCAAACCATTTTGTGGGCATTTTTTTCCATTTGTGATGTTCTGTTCTTAGGGAAATATTCCCCCCTTCAAAATAGCCTTCAGACATCTATTCCTTAAAGTAGTAAAAAAATAATATTAAAATGTTGTGCTTACACTGATATCACTAGCTAATGACGGTTCCCCTCATTCGCTGCACATGATTCTGGTCAACTTGCCAAGAACTTCCCTTCTATTTTCTGCACATAGTTGCAGGAAGCATCCCCCTCCCACCCTGCTCCAGCCCTAGAACTGTGCTCCGAGTGGGAGCACACTCTGGAACTTTGGGCACACTCCTTGTCAATTCAGGAGAGTGGTGCGCCCAAGGATGCCCCTGGAGCCAAAGAGCACCAAGCACTATATATACCCCAATGTTGGTGGTGTTGATTGTTGAACTCCTTTGTCATAGTCTTAGAAAAAATGTACCTTTCTCTCAAACCAAAATCATTGATCAAGCATGTTGAGATTTTTCTACCTTATTTTAAGGCTTGGATTAGACATTTTCATCAAAATTGGGTGGTGATGACTGATGTCCCCAGAGGATCAAGGTAGAGTTAAAGGGCATGTTGTCTAAAATCTGCAGCTCTTGTGAGGGGAGCTCACAAGAAAAAAGCTAGACCAAGTGACAACACTATGAGGTGTGGCCCACTGTCACCACAACCACTATCTCCTTCTCTTTAGTGGATTTTCACCACAAGGGAGGCTTCCCTATGTTAGGTTACTTAAAGGATATATCAAGTCCAAGGGTTAGAGGTGACAAGGATAGGTAATCTACTTAAGAACATGGCTCAACTAGCTCAAACAAGGTGATGCGTACCCTCCAAAAGGACCCTCTAGGGCACAAAGTGACCTAGAGTTTAGTATAGTCAAGGTCAACTGTGAAAATTCTATTGTAGTTAATCTGATAATTATTCACCTATCTTTTAAACGATTATTTGTGCCAACAAATAAATTTATTGCAAACACTGAATAAAAACACAACTGTAAATTTCACCAATTAATAACCACAGGAATTGAGAAAACAACACACAAAATAGACACCGAGATTTTTGGACAAATGTCCCTGGAAAAACCCCAATGTAGGGAAAACTAATTCTGTAGATGAGGATTTTATTATTCTTCAGCAAATCTATAATTGAAAATTACATAAACTGCTTGCCGTAAACTGGCAAAGCATCGACAAATTATTTCCTTCACTTCTACAAGCTAATTCGACTTCTTGGTGTTGAGAAATTTAGGGCAGCTAAAGTAGGTGATTTTCTTGCTTTGATAACTGTTTATGATGTATTTTTACTTTAGTTGATTAAATTCTTCTTTCACTTGATTATTATTAGTGTTCTCTATCATCAAACAACTACCAAATCATAACGAATAATGAGACAACAAGACACAAGATGTAGGTGATTAGCCAAGGCCAAAACCTCTCCAATTGAGAGGAAAACCCACCAGAATTCTTCTCTTCTTATAGAACTTCAATTGAAGAATTCCAAGACCTATGAAGCTTGACCAAGACCCTCCAAGACCATGTCAAACCTTTCTTTGATGTGCTTCCAACAACTTTTATAGTTTCGAAATCCAGTAACTTCTTCTACATTTTCAACCCCCCAACAGATTCTTCTACAACTTCGACCTCCCAACAGATTCTTTTGCAACTTCTACCTCCAGTAGTTTCTTCTGTAGAAACCCTAGTTCGCACGTGTGGCTAGAATATGGATGAATTTGTTTCCTCTTTCCTTCGCTTGACTTGACTTCTCTTCTTTGATACTTCGGCTTGCAAAGGAGATCTTTCTTGACCCAAAACTCTGCCCTTCATGATGACTGTACTTGCTGTTGCAAAAAGATGCCCTAATCTACTTCACATGTGTGAGAAAGATAGCCCAAATACAGTCCCAAAAACTCTATTTTATTTTCTCCTTCTTGCTTTCCTTTTCTTTGCACCCTTTTCTCTTTTTTGATCGAACTTGAGTGAAGTGAGTGTATGTCCCAAGTGACGTCGAAGTCTCTCTTATGTATAAGTCTTCTACTAGGTCGAATTGTTCCTTTTAGGCCGATTTGACCATATGAGTAGGCCAACTTGATATTTGCATCACGACGATGTCTTGGAGGGCCTTTTGACTCAAATAAATTTTCTTTACAATATGTAACATGTCCCAATGGGTCTTCAATACATGACAATGACCCAATTAACTTGTAGACTAAATGACAAGCCCTAGAAGCACTAAATGGGTGCTTGACCTAAAAATAAATTTCTCTTAAGCATGAAACCCATACCTCAAGAACAACAATAATAAATTTATTTGTCCTCTTTTCATTAAATACATCAAATCATGATTACATATGTCATTGTGAAGACCGAACCTAGTTACATATTTCAACACTCCCTCTTAACTAGGGAGGTATTCATAATTCATACAGGGTACTTGGACATTCTCAATCTGAAGAATTCTCATAAGAAGAGTCGGATTGGTAAGCCATCTCTTTCCATCAAATCATCCAACATTGTCACATAGCAAGGCTTTGACTAACAAGTCTATCTCTCCACAAGATTAGAGCATAATGTTGGCAAGATCAATGACTCATAGACACCATCATCATCGTCTCTCAAGGCACATACTCCACCCGTGTGTTCGCAGGGTATGTCCTTCTAGGAGAATTCCTATCTTGGAATACCACATCCTTAAGGAATTTCCTCTACGACTACTCTTATCTTGGATGCCCTACCTCATCCTCAAAGAGTATCGGATGCCAGATGCTTACCCGATCCTCCATTCTTTCTTCACAATATGAAGAAAACAATGATGTGTCTATCTCTCCCTCTCAATTAGGGAATGTGAAAATTTCTGAATCCTTATTACAGAAACCCTACTACTAACTATTGATTTACTTCTCCTACTTGATTTATTACACAAGTTATTTTAACTGAATATTCAGAAAAAACTTCGAAGTAAACACAAATAGCAACCTACACAAATACATATCATTTACTGAACATCACGTACATGTCACAAATGACACAGATTTTTCGAACAAATGTCCCTGGAAAAACCCAATGCGGGAAGACTGGTGCAACAACTCTAGAGGGTTTTATTATTATGCAATATCTGAATACAATAGTTTGGGCACCAGAAATGGTTTTCCATACAGAGAAATTACACGGCAACTATACCTTATCACTCGAAGACAGAAAATATGGCTGAACCAACCCTCTGCAGGGAATTACGAATTCGAGCCCTTTCTGGCCCACTGGAACCCCAGTGCTACCTCTCCAGCCTCTACTGGCCAGCGTACCCACTGTGTCACCCTGACTGGTGCTGCGTTGCCTCTGTGCTGCCCTGGCTGGGCCTGCGTCACCCTGGCTGGGTCTCTGCTGCCCTGGTTGGGCCTGCGTCACCCTGACTAGGCTTACACTGCCTCTGCACAGTCCTCTGCGTGGTCTTGGCTGGACTGTGTCCCTTTGGTTGGCCTCTGCACTGCTTGGTACAATGCTGCCTCTTTGCTGCTGTATTCTTGGCCTTGGATCAGATCATACCTTGCCAATCTCTGCCCCTCACTGCACTGCAAACTCTCAGCAAACCCTGCCCCATAAATTCGACTTAGCTTCAGTGATTCTGGTATGTGTGTCTTCTCCAACTAATCCCAAGCCTTTCCTTTATACTTTTCTCGTTGGAAAACCAATGACCATGATCTAATCTCTAATCGACGGCTCAAATTAAAAGAATTCTTGATCCACGTCACTTAGAAAATTTCATCACATGTGTAAATTAATTCACTTTAATTTTTTTAATTTCCTTAAGTTAGACTTAGGGTCCCCATTAAAAAAATTAATTATTTGAATAACTATTACACCGGATGCAATTTCTCCAAACGCTTTCTGGGTCTTGGAGATCTCGTGTGTTCCAGCCCCTCAAAGTTTCGGAGCTAGAGCACACCCGATGCTACCCCAAAATATTAACACTCCCTCTTAGCGAGGAGTGTGCTCTAACAATACTTCCACTCTGAAGCATTGCTCTAATCTCTGGCATCGGTCTCTGCACTGCTGACACTTGGTCTGCTGCCCTCGCTACTTTCTGTACTACTACCCATGTCACTGTCACTGACACCGCCACATCTGTATTGTAGCTCCCTCTCAAATTGCTGCATCATGATGCTTATAGCACTGCCACTGCCAACTGCTACACTACAATTCAGTTGCTGAGAAATACACAACTAATGGAAAATCACCCAACAACTGACAGACAAGTCAGTCGGGATGCATCTCATCAGTGAAGCACCCTCTGCTGCTGCTCGACACTGTCTCTCTGAGGGACTGTGCTGTCTGTTGCACTGCACTGCCTCTGCGCTGCTGAAATCCCATCAGCCTTTACGCTGCTACTGCCTTTCCTCGGCACTGCTCCAGACTTCAGCGTCCTAGCACTGCCTCTACTTCTCCATGATCTTCTGCACCCACTGCTCCAGTCATCCTACTACTGTCTTAAGGCTCCCGTAGCTCGTATGTGATCCAAGAGTTTGGGCACTTCAAGGATCCCGCCATCCATATGTAGCTTCCCTACAGATCAATATCGCCCCACCTCTTCTCTCGAGGTGCATGAGCACTCATGGCCACATCATCCTCACTACCACTGCCCCTTTTCGCTGCTGCTGCCTTGGAATCAGATGCTTCTTTGCCCTTCCGCTTAGGAAAAGTGTTGGCGAAGTGTCTAAGTTCACCACACTTGAAGCAACGGACCTTGGAGAGGTCCTTCTTCTTCTTCCCTTGCTGCCTTTGTCCCTTAAATGCAAGGGTTGCATCTTCCTCATCCTCTTTCTTCACCTTGACTCCTCCGCTGCTGCTTTGCTTCTTGGTTATCCTCCTGATTTCTTCGTGATGGAGGATTGCCCACATGTCCACCCAGGATGGTATCGCTGTTCTGCCCAAGACACTTTGGACAAATGTCTCCCATTCATCGATGACTGCATTCAAGGCAGTCCTCACCATGAGCCCTTCATCCAAAGTTGATCCCATGGCAATCAGTTGGTCACGGATAGTCTGTAGTCTAAAGAGCAAGGGATCGATTTCCTCCCCCTTCTGCATCTGGAACAACCGCATCTGATTCTCATGGAGCATCTTCCTCTGGACAAAGCTTCCCTAATACATCGTGTTTAATGCTGTCCACATCTCATTTTCCATGTTCTTTCCAACAATATGTGAGACAACGTGATCCTTTACTCCATCCATGATCAAGCACTTAGCCCACGCCTGATTCTCGTTGAACTTCTTTAGAGGATCAACACCGATTGGAACAACTAGGACATTTTCTGCATTTGATGCTGTACTCATCCAGGACTGTCAGGATTCTGGCTCTCCAGATGACAAAGTTGGACACTCTAACCTATCCTACTCACGCAGTCTGTATGGGGCCATCTAGCTCAAATCTGTCGAAACACAAACTCTTCTCCCTTCCGCTGTTGCTACATGAAGCAAAAAGACTGGATCTGGGCTTCTTGGCGAAATAACCCTTATAGAGAATGTGCTCCCTCTGAAAAATGATTTCCCTCCCGGAAATCCTTCACCAATTCTGACGAATCAGTGCTCTATGATCACTCCTCTTAATCAAACTCAGATTCCTTGGCTAGAGAATTTGCTAAGCGACTGTTCTCCTCCCGCTTTTGTCACCTTTGCTAGGCACTGTTTTGCATCGACAAAACCTGTGCCACACCAACAACTTTTGAAGATCAGAAACTGCACTTCTGGTCTCGGCAAACTGCACAACAACTCCCTAACTCGGACTGCGTCACCCTCTTGGTGCTGCGTTAGCCTCTGCATGAGAAGACTAGCTCAGCGACCCTCTCCTGGTGCTGCGTCAACCTTTGCATGAGTAGACTGACTCTGCGTCACCCTTGCAGGGTCTACTATCCCTCTAGTGCTGCGTTGCCTTCTTCCGGATCCGTGCTGCTTCAACTTCTCTTCCTGCAGCTAATATCTTCAGCTGCTTTGCTGATGGATCAACTTGATCTGCAATGCTCTAATACCATGTGTGTTGTGAAACTAGCTCCAAAAATAGAAGAAAAGAGATATCAACGCCTTATAAATAAGCCACTTCAAGGGGGCAACCTCCAATACATTACATGAATGAAAAATTCTTGGATGATACAAATGACCAAAACCTCCTTCTATATATAGGAGTCCATGGGGCCACAATATAATCCTAGTGGGGCCACAATGTAATCCTAGCCGACCTAACAATAATAATGTAATTGCACAATAATAACAATATGGGGGTTACAGGGGTACAACAATAACAATAAGGGGGGCTAAACTAACATA
Source organism: Pinus albicaulis (assembly GCA_034641835.2). Lineage (NCBI taxonomy): Eukaryota > Viridiplantae > Streptophyta > Pinopsida > Pinales > Pinaceae > Pinus > Pinus albicaulis. The sequence goes on from CM076581.1 coordinate 108,247,092, forward strand.
ATAAGGGACTACACTATTAATATAGGGACTTTACATGCCCCTCTCCTTCAAACAAGTGTTGTCCTCAACGCTTGATTATTTCTTGATGCTTCTGTATAAAATTCTCATCCTCCCATGTGGAATCTTCTACAGGAAAGTTCTTCCACTTGCTGAGATACTCTGAAATTGATCGTACTTGTCGAGTTCTTATTTCTGTGACTGCTTCAGAACTTCTTTCGATGTGATGTTGATCTTCCTGTTGTTTCATTAGATTCTGCACCAAAGTTAGGCTATCCTTTGAGAGTTGGAGAACTTGTTGTTGATGCTCGATGTGATCTTCCACTAATTTATCATCCATATTAGCTATTATTTGATCTTTCAAACCATCTAACTTAGCCTTCATTTATGATTTTAAGCCATCTATGTCATCTTCGGTTTCTCTTTGTAAGATCGAAATTTGTTGCACTTGGTACCATAATTTCGATATCTCATACTACAATTCTTCCTCTTCATGCGTCATAGTATAGCTTTTTGAGGGCTTAACGGGCATGGAATTATTTTTTGGAGGCATTATAGAACCCAATACTGATAAAACTTCTAAAATATGCCCTTGGAATCATTTCAAACTGCTTTTTCAAACAAACGTTATGCAATTTTAAAAAACCAAATACACACCTTTTTCTTGCTTTTGAGAAGCTCAATATTGAAATTGAATTATCTCTATACTTGCAGATCCTCAATATCTAAAATTCGGCCCTGTAGTATTCCTCTAAAGCTTCTTTCAAATGCCACAGGTTTGACTTGATTTGGATTCTTCAAGACAAAGTTATGTCCAATCTCCCCCAATGACCTAATTATGGACTAGTTCAGTAGAGCGAACTTTTATGAATTGCCACGTGTCACAGTTTTCTCCTTTGGCTCTGAAATTTATAGACAAGAAACTACAGTCCGTGTACTTCCAGTCACTTTTTACAGAATTCCAATCCGATGCTCAGAGAGAGAGTTATGAACATTTTCCCACAATCACCTCTTTGACATGAAATTCGGGAGCCTGAAAAAGACCTAACTTCTACAAATCATATCTCCAAAAAATATTGCAAACCAAGCTCTGAAATTTTGCGACGATATTCCTCAGAATGTCGCCTTCGCACGCTAAAAATTTCAGCTTTTGAACCTTCGTAGAAAAAAAGTTATAGCGAAAATTCTGTGATGACCTTTTTAAGTGAAATTCAGGAGCCTGCAAAAAGACCTAACTTCCACGGATCATATCTCCGAAAATATTGCGAACCAAGCTCTGAAATTTTTCGACGATGTTCCTCAGGATTTCAGCTTCGCACTCTAAAAATTTCAGCTTCTGAAACTTCGTAGAAAAAAAGTTTTTGCGAAATTTCCACAATGACCTATTTGGAGCAGCGAAATCTTAGAATTCAAAGCCTCTGATACCAAATGTTGGGAAACCAGCTCAAAAAATAGAAGAAAAGAGATATCAATGCCTTAGAAATAAGCCACTTCGAGGGGGCAACCTTCAATACATTACATGAATGAACAATTCTTGGATGATACAAATGACCAAAACCTCCTTTTATATATAGGAGTCCATGGGGCCACAATATAATCCTAGTGGGGCCATAATGTAATCCTAGCCGACCTAACAATAATAATGTAATTGCACAATAATAACAATATGGGGTTTACAGGGGTACAACAATAACAATAAGGGGGGCTACACTAACATAATAAGGGACTACACTATTAATATAGGGACTTTACAATGTGAAAATTTCTGAATCCTTATTACAGAAACCCTACTGCTAACTATTGATTTACTTCTCCTACTTGATTTATTACAAAAGTTATTTTAACTGAATATTCAAAAAAAATTTCGAAGTAAATAGAAATAACAACCTAACACAAATACAGATCATTTACTGAACAACACGCACATGTAACAAATGACACAGATTTTTTGGACAAATGTCCCCGGAAAAACCCAATGCGGGAAAACCGATGCAAAAACTCTAGAGGGTTTTATTATTATGCAGAATCTGAATACACGACAGCTGTACCTTATCACTTGGAGATAGAAAATATGGCTGAACAAACCATTTGCGGGGAATTACAAATTCGAGCCCTTTCTGGCCCATTGGAACCCTAGCACTGCCTCTCCACCTCTGCGTTAGCCTCTACTGGCCAGCGTACCCACTGCATCACCTTGACTGGTGCTGCATTGCCCTGGCTAGGCCTACATCACCCTGGTTGGGTCTCTGCTAACCCTGCACTGCCCTGGTTGGGCTTGCGTTACCCTGGGCCTGCGTCACCCTGACCGAGCTTACGCTGCCTTTGCGTAGTCCTCTGTGTGGTATTGGCTGGACTGTGTCCCTCTGGTTGGCCTCTGCGCTGCCTGGTACAATGCTGCCTCTCTGCTATTGTATTCAAGGCCTTAGATCAGATCATCCCTTGCTGATCTCTGCCCCTCACTGCACTGCAAACTCACTTCGAATTCCTCAGCAAACCCCACCCTAGAAATTCGACTTAGCTTCAGTGCTTTTGGTATGTGTGTCTTCTCCAACTGAACCCAAGCCTTTCCGTTATACTTTTCTAGTTGGAAAACCAATAGCCGTGATCTAATCTCTAATCGACAACTTAGATTAAAAGAATGCTTGATCCACATCACTTAGAACATTTCATCACATGTGTAAAGTAATTCACTTTAATTTTTTTAATTTCCCTAAGTTAGACTTAGGGTCCCCATTAAAAAATTTAAGTATTTGAATAACTATTACAACAAATGGAATTTCTCCAAACGCTTTCTGGGTCTTGGAGATCTCATGTGTTCCAGCCCCTCCACAAAGTTTCGGAGCTAGAGCACACCCGATGCTACCCCAAAATCTCAACATGGAAGACATACCTATTCCTATAAAAGGAATGTACCCAAGCTCCCTCTTGTCTAGGGACTTGTCCAAGCTCCCTCTTAACTAGGGACCTGTTTCCAACAACAACTATCTATTCTTTGGTGGAGATCATGGTACAATTGGCTGCTTGTATAGCTCCTCCTTTCGATGTCATGAATTTCATTTTCATCATTATGGAGTTTTCATTTTCTTCGTAGGGCATCATGTGAAAAATCCTAAATTTGGATTCCTACTGCAACAAATATGAATTACTTCTATTATTTTTCATAATTATTTCATTATATTGAAATACCGAAGTAATTACTGAAGCAGTCTACACAAATAATATTGCGGAATGAATCTAAGTGTTGAAACAAACTGAACAAAATACAATGAATAACATCCACATTTGACACAGTTATTTTTGGACTGAGTCTCCTGGAAAACCCAACTTGGAAAAAACCAGTGCATCAGATCTGAGGGTTTTATATTATTAAACAGTAGAATCTTGAGTACAACTAGGGTGCCAATATCCAGCTCACCCTTCAGAAAAATCTAGACAACAAATGTAATTGTGAGATATACCTCACTCCGCAAGTCCCTGGCTGATCTAAACAGTGCTGATGAAGACCCTCTTTGCCTCTGCATGAGTGTGTAAATTTATGTAGATGTTCTATGCTTGATGCAACTTTACTTTCTCTTCAATACTAGACAACAATCACATAAATCATTAAGTAAAATGTTGATAGAACATACCAGTGGATCAACAGAAGACATGCCAGAAAAATGTATATTTGATGGTGCGTTACGGCGATCAGCAAGATGCTTCAACTAGCAAAGTCTCCTTGGTCAGCCAGCCTAGAATGTGTCACAACAACCTTCAAAACAACGAAACGGTCAACTCAAAGTCAACCTCAGAAAAGTCAACGCTGCCCATAAAAGTTAATGCAGAACAGCAGCAAGTAAAAGTCAATGCAGCACAGTCTACAATCAACCTTTGAACTCGGTTCTTGTGCCAAAATGTACGGACTGCAGAAATTGAAATCTATAGTATATACCAAAAATCAGCGCCTTTGGACCATGCATTGACCAAAGTTAACGCTGGTCAAACCTGCGGTGGAAACCTTAGTTGCAGCAAAAATATCTTCGTCCTTCTGTCCTACATGTGAACAGAAAACTGCCTCCAAGGAGCTTGAACCAATCAGAAGAGGAGAGAGAATGTGTGAGGATGAGATGATTGAAATGTCCTCCAACGTTGACTCTATTTATATCAATCACTGAGGGTTTGTGACACATTTGTTGGGGGTGTAAAACCTTAAGGCCAACCTGCACATATTTTGAAAGTATTAAAAATAAATTCAAAATAAATGTTCTGCTCATCGGATCAAGATGATCTTTAGATCAATCTTGCACCTCTCCGAAAGAGGAACCCAATAAAAATATTGGTGTCTTTATCTGAGCATCACAACATGAAGTTTGGACCTAGTTTTCCAATTTAACACCCCGTCTCAACTAGGGAGAATTCCATGCACCTGTGCAATCAAATATCGTGCGTCATCCCACCGTAACTTGCTTTGCTGGCCTCTTTATTTCAGAACAGAAGTGGGTCAGTCACAAAGACATCATCCCTTGGTTGACAAATTTCAGCCGAGTTCGAAGCCTCTATGAGACTCCTGAGTCTCAACCAACTTGTCGTTGGTTCACATCGACTCGAAGTCGGGAGAAGTCGAACACTCCACTGGGCTGATCCCCAGAATCCAAGTGGTTGGACCGTTCCATCACCAGATGAAGTGCGACGATCTTTGATCGTCCGCCGATCTTTTTACTCTGGTCTAGCTTTTCCCACCTCATTGGCCAAATGAGAGGTACTTCCCATGAGCCTTGAACTCAATGGGTAGGATGCATACGGGGCACAGATAATGAGAGGTGAACCAACTCAATAATCACAATGGTGGGGCCCAAGCACACCAACAAGGTTTGGCAAGCCTAGCCTTGTGGTTGCTTATAGCTCCGAGAAGCTATCCCCAAAGCTCATCGTCCAACAAAGCTCATCGTCCAACATGACCCTCATCATAGGGTCATTCCACGATACCAAGACTCTCACGGAAGGTTAGGAACTTGACCTTCCCTAGGGGTTTTGTGAGAATATCCGCGACTTGCTCATCAGTTCCTACATGATCGAGCCTTACGGCGCCTCGCTGTATCATATCCCGGATAAAGTGGTACCTAATATCAATATGCTTGGATCGATCGTGGAACATGGGATTCTCGGACAAGCGAATCCCACTCTGGTTATCACAGAGTATCACCGTGGTATCTAGCACATGCCCGAACAACTCACTGAAGAGCTTTCGCAACCAAACTGCTTCACAACAGGCCATACTTGCTGCAATGTATTCGGCCTCCGTGGTGCTCAAAGCCACCGACTTCTGCTTCCTGCTCATCCATGATATCGAAGCAGATCCAAGTGTGAAGCAGCATCCCGATGTGCTTTTATGATCCACCACACTGCCAGCCCAATCGGCATCAGTATATCCAAGGAGTGTCATGCTTCCGGCAGTGTATCTCAGCCCATGGTTTATCAGGCCCCGAAGATATCTTAGAAGATTCTTGGCACCAACCCAGTGAAAGTGATGAGGCTCAACCATTTGTTGACTCAAATTGTTCACTGCAAAACATATATCCGGACGGGTGTTCACCAAGAACATCAGGGCCCCTACAAGTTGGTGATACTCGGTAGGATTTACTAACACGGGCCCAGTAGTGATGCCACTCAACTTCTTGAAGTTGAGCTCCATCGGTGTCGACACAGACTTGCAGTCCACCATACTAAATCTTTCCAGAAGCTTCACAATGTACTTTCCTTGAGAAGGGAAAATCTTGCCAGGTCTCTGCCAGACCTCCAGGCCTAGGAAGTAGTGCATCAGTCCTAGGTCTTTCATCTCGAACTCGGCAACGAGCTCCCTCTTGCACTGATGAATGAGAGGGTCAACACCTGTCAGGAAGAGGTCGTCCACATACAACACCAGAATGAGAGGCTTCTCTTTATCAACCTTGAAGTAAAGGTTTGGATCAACATTACTACGAGTGAAGCCTAGCTTCATCAGGTAGCTATCTATCCTCTCGTACCAAGATTTGGGTGCTTGCTTCAGCCCATAGAGGGCTTTCTTCAACCTGCAGACATGAGTGTCCCTATCCTGGATTTCGAACCCCAAAGGTTGCTCTACATACACCTCTTCCTTTATCGCACCATGCAGAAATGCGGTCTTCACATCCATCTGATGAAGACTCCATCCTTGCATAGCAGCAAGGGCTATGATAGATCAAATGGTGGTATATTGGGCCACAGGTGCAAATATGTCATCATAGTCTATGCCTTCCTTTTGAGAGAAGCCACGGGCAACGAACCTTGCCTTGAACTTTTTAGCACTTCCATCAGATCCGTGCTTGATCTTGTAGAGCCATTTCGAGGTGACAACTACTTTGTCCTTCGGTCTTGGAACCACATCCCAGACATTATTCTTCATTATGGACTCATACTCTTCGTGCATAGCATCCTTCCAGACTTGATGCTTTACGACTTCCTCAAAAGATCCAGGCTCGGATTGTACAATAGTACTCATGGCTGCTAGATACCCTTGGTATCTACTCGGCTTCTTGCTTTCATGGAATGTCCCCCTTGGGGCCATATGTCCCTCAACGTCCTCGAGAGTGTCCCTGAGCCATGATGGTCTCTTCCCCAGTGAAGGAGGTGGATCAATCGAGTCCATCTGTCCTTCAACATCGGGCATCGTCTCATCCTTCGGTTCTTCTTGATTTCGAGGCCTTGCTTCATGATCTTCCTTAGATCTCAGAAGATTGACTACTTTCTTTAGGGAAGCATCTTCGTGAAAAGTGACATCGTGGCATATCTCCACTTCCCTTTGACCAGGCACATAGACTCTATAGGCATTCGAAGTTTTTTTGTAGCCCACGAACATTCCTTTCTTCCCAGAAGCATCCAACTTGCTCCTTTTCTCTTTCGGCACATGAAAATAAACAGGACATCCAAAAACTCTAAAATGTGAGACGTCAGGTTTCTTACCAGAGAAAACCTCTTCGGGAGTTTTGGAGTCCAGAGCGGAATATGGGTATCGGTTTTGTATGTACACAGCAGTGTTCGCAGCTTCTCCCCATAGAAACTTCGGTAGACCCTGGTCACATAGCATGGCACGGGTAGCTTCCACAATGGTCCCGTTCTTTCGTTCAACAACGCCATTCTGTTCAGGAGTATAGACAGTTGTGGTCTCCCTCTTGATGCCAGCTTCTCTGCAAAAGTCCTTGAACTCGTTTGTCTCATATTCAGTGCCATTATCGGTTCTCAAAATCTTGATCTTCTTCCCTGTCATATTTTCCACCAAGGCTTTGAAGGTACGAAACCACATGAAAGCCTCATCCCTCTTCTTTGAGAAGTATATCCAGGTTTTGCGAGAGAAGTCATCTATGAACGTCATATAATAAGAACATCCTCCCAAGGATGTCACAGGCAACATACCAGATAGATCAGAATGGATCAATTGCAAGACATCAGATGTCTTTGTGACACTTGAGGGGAAAGGTCCCCTTGTATGCTTTCCTTCGGTACAACCTTTACATACACCTTCATGATTATTTGAAAACTCGGGCATCCCTTTCATCACCTTCCTTGCTTCAGGAAGGGCCTTGTAGTGAAGGTGTCCAAACCTTCGGTGCCATAGTTCAGTTTGTCGGATAGTATCACATGTCATCGCTCCCAGTGGACTTCCTCCAACCTGGTAGAGTGTATCAACTCTAAACCCAATCTTGATAGCTTCCTTGAAGCTCTTCTTCCACATGCGCATCTTTCCATCAGTGAATGCCACATTGAAACCTTTGTCTTGCATGGCCGATATAGACACAAGGTTCTTCTTCAAATTAGGTACATAGAGTACATCCTGCAAGCGGAGGACTTGACCTTGAAACAAGTGGAGGGTCACAGTCCTTGTCCCTTTCACAGGATATGTGGCATTATCTCCAAGGATAATTTCCAGATTAGTATCTTTCTCAACCATATTAGAGAGTGCTTCCTTGAACCCAGTGATATGCCTTGAGGCACCACTATATATCAACCAGACATCCATAGTATCGGGTGGAGATGCAACAGAGAGGGCAAATACAAGAATGTATTCATTTATTTTATCAACAACATTTGATTCCTCATACCTAGAGTTTCTTGACCTTTTGAAAGGTTGAACATTTCCGCTGGAGGGAGCCTTCCTCTTTCCCTTGAACCTGTTGTTCCTTTGATTGCCATTCCTCCAGTTGTTGTTGTTGTCATCACCATCAGGGGAATCCTTCTTGAAAGGACATTCTCTAGCATAATAACCAGGCCTATGACAAGTGAAACAATTGCCCTTCTTTCCTTGGGCCCCTGCTTTTCCTTTGTTCTTTGGACCACCAAAGTTCTTCTTTCTAGAATGAGCAGTGTAGGTAGCATTTCGTTCATTTCCATAATCCTTCATTCTTGTCTCTTCTTGAACGCATCTCGATAGTACTTCGTCAAAGTCAGGTATCACATTATTATTTAGAACGGTAGTGTTGAACACATGCCATTCGGATGGGAGCCCTCCAAGTGCGGTGACTACCATCTCTCGATCAGCTATTGTCTCCCCAATAGCCAACAGATTGTTCCTGATCTCGGTCAGCTTTAGAAAGTATGATTGAACAGACTCATCCCCGCCTTTCTTCATATTCTTCAATTGATTCTTGAAGAATAGTACTTGATTTGCATTGTTGGCCTTGAACATGAGGACCAACTTATCATACATCTCTTTGGATGTGCCTAGCTCAGAGATGTAGGCCACCAGACTCTTATCAATGGATTCCCTGATCATCAGCTTTGCTTTGATCTCCCCCTTCTTGTACTTTGATTTGGCAGCAGCAGTAGCAGTGAATGGAGGTTCTTGGATTTTACCTTGCACATAGTCCATGACATCTTGGTCTTCTAATTTAAGATCCAATATCATCTTCCAAGCATGGAAGTCATCCTTCCCAGTCAATTTGTCATCCTCCTTGAAGCCATAGTTTGTGGAACCCGTTTTCTTCTTCGGTGATTGCTACAAATTAAGACTTTGTCTTCACCTCAGCTCTGATACCATGTAAATTTATGTAAATGTTCTATGCTTGATGCAACTTTACTTTGTCTTCAATACTAGATAGCAATCACATAAATCATTAAGTAAAACGCTGATAGAACATACCACTGGATCAACAGAAGACAAGCCAGAAAAATATATATTTGATGGTGCGTTATGGCGATCAGTAGGATGCTTCAACCAACAAAGTCTCCTTGGTCAGCCAGCCCAGAATGTGTCACAACAACCCTCAAAACAGCCAAACGGTCAACTCAAAGTCAACCCCAAAAAAGTCAACACTACCCAAAAAAGTCAACGCAGAACAATAGCAAGTAAAATTCAATGCAACACAATCTACGGTCAACCTTTGACCTCGGTTCTTGTGCCTAAATGTATGGACTGCAGAAATCGAAGTCTATACCAAAAATCAGCTCCTTTGGACCATGCGTTGACCAAAGTCAACGCTGGTCAAACTTGTGGTGGAAACCTTAGCTGCAACAGAAATATCTTCGTCCTTCTTCAAGACCATGCATGGTTCAAAAGCGCACTCGAGGGCTCGGGCCAATCGGAGAGAGGAGGAGATGTGTGAGGATGAGATGATTGAGTGTCCTCAAAATGTTGATATTTATATCAATCCTTTGATTGTGACACATTCCTTAGAGGTAATAAACCTTAAAATTAGGCACACATATTTGAAAGTAATAAAAATAAATTCAAAATAAATGTTCTGCTCATCAGATCAAGATGATCTTTAGATCAATCTTGCACCTCTCCGAAAGAGGAACCCAATAAAAATATTGGTGTCTTCATCTGAGCATCACAACATGGAGTTTGGACCTAGTTGTCCAATTTAACAGAGTGCCTACGCTGAAACTGCGTAAGCCTGCGTAGGCAAGTTGAGGAACTGTGTCACCTCTCTCTGCAACTGATCTAGCTGATCTGAGACTGGATTTTGGCCCTCCTAGCTTAGAAACCCCAGCCTCTAGCTATCTCCGGACTGACTCTGGAAGGCACTGCATCACTTCTGCGTGATTCCTTGCAGGGACTGCGTCACCCCTTCAGAAACCTGCACTGCCTCTCTCTACGTCACTTTTTCCTTTCTCTGCAGTGTACTCCTAGTCCTCCTGACCAATTACTGCATCTGCCCCTCTCTGGATCTGATCACTGAATCAAAATCACTTAGCAAACCCTGCCCTAGTGATTCGATTCCGACCAAAAGCTTTGTCTCCTCACAGAAACACAAAAATGCCAAATGCTTAATGTGCTCAATATGTTTTCCATAGGCCCCTCACCCTCCTTCTTATATTCTTCCGCTGACCCTTCAACGGCCAAGATTAAAACATAATCAAGGGCTAAGATTAACTTGGAGGTGATCCATGACTTTATCTAGAAGATTCACACTTAGTTTAATTAATACCCTTTAATTAATCAGTTTCCCTAAGTTCAGACTTAGGAAAACATTAAAAAACGATTAATTAATTTAATTAAACCATCTCTAAGTGGAATTTTCCAAAATCCTTTCTGGGTTTTATGGAATACATGTATCCTAGCCTATATACAAAGTTACAAGGCTAGAGCACATCCGATGCTACCATAAATCAACACTCCCTCTTAGTGAGGAAAGTGCTCTAGCAAGACAACTCAATGTGCTGCTTTGACTTTTGGAACATCTGCTGTTGTGTTGTTGATGTTGCTCACCAACAATGCACAAAAAATGCTGCATCTGTATTGCTGCTGACTCTGCATGCTGCTGCCAACTGCGACTGTACTGCAACTCCCTCTGAATTTTACAACCATGTTGCTGCTCATCTGCTGCTGCTACTGTTCAACTACTGCTACTGCTGCACTGTTGCTAATTGCAACAGAAAAACATCTGAAATTGGACAAGTAAAATTGCATCTGAATAATAAGACTGACTGCTGCTAACTTCTGCACTAGCTCTCTGAAAATGCTGCGCTGCTGCTACTTTGCACTGTGTGAGCACTACACTACACTGCGCTGCTGCTGCTCAAATGCTGATGCTGCTGCTCCCTTTCTGCGCTGATCAAGCTCTAGTACTGCTAGCCACTGCAATGTCTCTTCATCTTCCGCTGCAACTGTCCATCCTGCTACTGTCTTTAGGCTGCTGTACCTCACATGTGATCCAAGAGTTCGACAATACTCAAGGATCCTGCCACTTGTAGATTCTGGATTTACAATTCCAAGGCAACCCATTTCTCTCCTTTCGGAATATGAGCTAACATAGCACAATCTCTTTCTGCCTCAATCTTGGTAGCTTCTGCTTGAGGATCTTCCTTCTCCTCTTTATCCTTTTTCTTAAGAGGACATTGTGTGGCATAATGTTCCATTTCCCCACATCGGAAGCACTTGATCTTGGACAAATATTTCTTCTTCTGCTTCTGTTGCCCCTTTGATGCAAGGGCAGTGTTATCTTCTTCCTCCTTGACTTTCGACCCACTGCTGCCATCTTCCAAATGGATTTTGAGGAGGTCTCTCCTCAACTATTCTTGTTGTAAGGCTGCCCACATTGCTTCCCATCTTGGAAGCCTTTCTCTGCCCAAAATGCTCTGGACAAAGACCTGATAGTCTTCTGAAACAGAGTTCAGAGTGAGCCTTACCAACTCCAAATCTCTAGGAGCAAACCCCACTGTTGACAGTTGGTCTCAGGTATCTTGAATACGGGACAGGAAGGAGTCAAAACATTCTCCCTTCTTCATCTTGGTATTACGCATCTTCTCCTCCAAATACATCTTCCGTTGCTCAGAAGATCCTTGGTATAGCTTTTCTATCCCTACCCACATCTCTCTAGCAGTGTTCTTAGCTGCTATGTGAGGTATGATATGATCCTTTACACCATCTAGGATCAATCGCTTGGCTCTTGCCATATTCTTCTTGAATTGTCTCAGGTGTGCTGCATCAAGGTCTATGAGGGCTTTCAGATCATACTCATCAAGGAGAAAGTCAATCATTGATTTCCAAATAACATAGTTGGAGGCACCCTCCAATCTATCTTAGTCACACAATCCATTGCTGTCCATCTCCTCAATTATCGATTTCTTCCTCTAACCCTCTGCTCAGCTAGACTTACGCATTCCTTGTGGAGTAAGTTACTGCTTCTGCTGCTGCACGGGAGAAACTGAGCTTCTTTGAGTAAGAAACTCTCTGAGATCAAGAAATCCCCAATCTGTGTTTTTCAGAAATTTTTTGACGCTTATGCACCAACTCTTACTGCTGTGCAGTAACTGCGTCCTTCAGCGACACTGGTCTGCTATGCTGCCTCTTTTGCAATTGAAAAATCTTACCCCTTAACTCTCTCAGAGGGAGCCTTTTATGTGCTAGATTGCCCTCCTGGCTTGGACAACGTAATCTCTGGGAGGGTTTGTCGCTGCTTACGCAGATCCTAGTCTCTCCTGCGCTGATCTACTGGTTCACCCTTGTTTCTCCTATACTTCAGCTTGAATAAGCTCTGATACCATGTGAAAAATCCTAAATCTGGATTCCTACTGCAACAAATCTGAATTACTTCTCCTATTATTTTTCATAATTATTTCATTATATTGAAATACCGAAGTAATTAATGAAGTAGTCTACACAAATAATACTGCGGAATGAATCTAAGTGCTGAAACAAACTGAACAGAATACGATGAAAAACATCCACATTTGACACAGTTATTTTTGGACTAAGTCCCCGGAAAAACCCAACTCGGGAAAACCGATACTGCAGATTTGAGGGTTTTATATTATTAAGCAACAAAATCTTGAGTACAACTAGGGTGCCAATATCCGGCTCACCCTTCAGATAAATCTAGACAACAAATGTAATTGTGAGATATACCTCACTCTGCAAGTCCCTGACTGATCTAAACAGTGCTGGTGAAGCCCCTCTTTGCCTCTACGTGAGTGCCTACGCTGAAACTGCGTAAACCTGCGTAGGCAAGCTGTGTAACTGCGTCACCTTTCTCTGCAACTGATCTAGCTGATCTGAGACTGGATTTTGGCCTTCTTGGCTCAGAAACCTCAGCGTCTAGCTATCACCGGACTGACTTTGGAAGGCACTGAGTCACTTCTACGTGATTCCCTGCAGGGACTGCATCACCCCTTCAGAAAACTGCGCTACCTCTCTGTGTGTCACTTCTGCCTTTCTCTAAAATGTACTCTTGGTCCTCCTGGCCAGTTACTGCCTCTGCCCCTCTCTGGATTTGATCGCTGAATCAAAATCACTTAGCAAACCCTGCCCTAGTGATTCGATTCTAACCAAAAACTGTGTCTCCTCACACAAACTCGAAAATTCCAAATGCTCAATGTGCTCAATATGTTTTCCATAGCCCCCTCACCCTCCTTATATTCTTCCGTTGACCCTTCAACGACCAAGATTAAAATATAATCAAGGGCTAAGATTAACTTGGAGGTGATCCATGACTTTATCTAGAAGATTCACACTTAGTTTAATTAATACCCTTTAATTAATCAGTTTCCCTAAGTTTAGACTTAGGAAAACATTAAAAAACCATTAATTAATTTAATTAAACCATCTCTAACGGAATTTTCCAAAATCCTTTATGGGTTTTATGGAATACATGTGTCCTAGCCTATATACAAAATTACAAGGCTAGAGCACATCCGATGCTACCATAAATCAATGCATCAACCATCCATCGCTTTCCTTCACGAACCATATCACTCATGTCATCCTTCTCTTTATCAGAGAGTGATCTTCTAGTCCACATCTGGCTTTTCTTCATACCGCTACCTTTTCCCTATTAGGATCTTCCATCCAACCACATGAGTGCTAGTTGTAGGTGACATCTACAACTTTCTTTCAGTAGCCTTGTATCAACCCATCCAGATGTTGCTCAAAAATAAAAAATAAATATCAAATCAAAGTTACCTTTTGTGATTGCCTTTCATCATGACATCTGCTTCTTGCAATATCAACATCCTGCACATACATAAACACATCTCCAAGACTTTCAATGTGAAGGGTCTCCTTCCTTTACAGACCTTATCAGGGTCTTCATACCTTCTCTATGGAGATGTAATCTCCCTCCACCGCCTCTTACTTCCCGAGGTCTTATCCTTATTAATGGTGATATTTTATGTATTTATGGTGGTATTATGTTTGGATAGGAATATAATCTAAACAATCTTCCTCCACCGCCTCTAACCTCCCGAGGTCTTATCCAACCTTATGTTCACATTAAATGTTGTTATGGTGAGTGATCCACATTAATGTGAGTACGTATATACATTTATAAAGGTGGGATTTTATTTAAGTACTTTTTAATATAAATCTTTAATATTGCTCCCAGAGTTCTAAAATTTGTACCTATTTGAACTTTTGTTTAAGTAAAACAGATCTAATAAGACATTGAAATGGTATAAATTGAAATTTCAGCTTGCATAATTAGTCTATACGTAGAAGAATACCTGAAAATCAGCACAAACTTACGAATCCTGAAGCGGCTGAAGATTAGCTGGTGATGTCCTGAACAGAACAGATTACTGGGACAATCGAATCCTCCCAGCCAAATCCGGGACTAATCCCAGACCCAGAGGATGTCTCCTTTGCCCCCGTGCCCAGATTTCCAAGAACAAGAGACTCCTCCCCAAACACTGCAAGCCGGCATTTCCTTCTCACTTCAGCAGAAATCATTTCTTTTCCTCCAAAACATCCCCCCCTTCTCCTCCATATCACCTCCTTTAAATAATCTCCCTCCACCGCCTCTTACTTCCCGAGGTCTTATCCTTATTAATGGTGATATTTTATGTATTTATGGTGGTATTATGTTTCGATAGGACTATAATCTAAACAATCTTCCTCCACCGCCTCTAACCTCCCGAGGTCTTATCCAACCTTATGTTCACATTAAATGTTGTTATGGTGGGTGATCCACATTAATGTGAGTACGTATATACATTTATAAAGGTGGGATTTTATTTAAGTACTTTTTAATATAAATCTTTAATATTGCATACTCATTTTTAACTTAAAGATTTATTAACTTAAAGATTTTAACTTTATTATTTCATTTCTTTTATTACCTTGTTTCATAAAATTTTATACTTAGTTGAATTTAACATAAAATCTGAAATCTTAATATTAAGTTCCCAATCTATGAATTCTTGATATTAGTAGGTAGGTGTACTAGTGCGATGTGGGCGGTATAGGCAAGTGTAGCTATCAAATGCCTATATCGTTCGCATGCTAATATCGTTTTGTATATACTTGGGAATGGGTCGTTACAGTGATCTCGGCTTTATCAAGGCTTAAGGCCTCTTTATTTAGTCCTTCAAGAAATTCTGTTCAGCCTCCATTATAAAAGTTATGATTACACAGTTCTATAGTCTAGTCGCAGAAATCTTCAAGGTCCAATACCTCAGCCGGAGACTCATCTTTAATCTGCTTGATATTAATAAGGAATATTGTGTGATGTCTGAATCTCTGTATACATGGGTTCGGACAAGTTGTATTTCTGTTTATATTGACCTCAGATAATGCTACAAGGTTGTATTCTCACGACTGTACAATAATGTATGATCAAGCATATCTGATCCTTCTAATAAGACAGTATATCACTTCATAACATATATTTGCACTGCAAATATTGCCATCTAAGGCATCATATGGTATCATTCCATTACAACATTCAAATCTTTCCTAGTTATGATCTAAGGGAGTATGATCTTGATCTGTTCATTTGACAAGGAAGTGCTATAAATTGTCATAGATACAAAAGTGAGTAGGATTGCCCAACTCAATGTAATGTCAGCCATAGATGCCAGA
Source organism: Pinus albicaulis (assembly GCA_034641835.2). Taxonomy (NCBI): domain Eukaryota; kingdom Viridiplantae; phylum Streptophyta; class Pinopsida; order Pinales; family Pinaceae; genus Pinus; species Pinus albicaulis. Next base: position 108,262,879 of record CM076581.1, read on the forward strand.
AGAGAGAGTGGACCTGTATCAAGACAAAAATATTGAACTGCCCAACTGATAAAGAAGTGCTGGAATGAATGTCTTGAATAGAAGCAATCAGACTCCACTCTAAGTTGGTGTGAGGATGATCAACTCAAGTAGGTGATCGCTCATAGCTGAATAAAGAAGTGAGTGGGTTTATGTATTGTATACCCATCTCAACATAGGGTCGGTACTATGCATAACAACATTCTCCTTGAAGATGTATTGGAGGCCATGTAAATGTCAAAGGGGAGTTTCTCTTGTTTTCCTTTTCTACGCCCTTGCGTAATTGATTTGGATGAACGAAGCTGGTTATTCTGTGGGTTTGACTCTTCGTTCTTGGCACAGGGTTTCGGTATCCGCAGAAGGTATTGAAGCTATTTGAATTAATGACTGCGGCTCTGTGAAATATTTGAAATGCTATGTATGTGACCCTATGAAAAGATCAACATGTGATTTCGTCTAGCAAGCATGTGATCCCTTGCTTGAAATAAAAGAATCGAGCCTCTGTAGGGCATGTTATCTCTGCTGTCGAAATTAAGTTGTTTTATTGACCATAACAGTGGATCTTGGTTGTGAATCTTCGGTTTGATGATACTGTTAGTCTTGGCAGTTCTCATCATTAGCATCTGAAATAGGAAGCCCTAATCTGAGAACTATGATAGTATGATGTACTACCTGAATTTTGGACAGATCCAGAGCTAGCATCTTATAAGTCATGTGATAGTATTTTGATGACAATCTTTTGTTAACATCAGTAGTAACAGAAATATTTAGCAGGAAAGGTATTTTTTTTATCACTGCAACCCTTATTGTGGCACTATTCTTGTACTCTTGACATTGACATGATATATGTAGTTATATTTCCTTCAGTTTTAGATCAAGCAGAAATTTGTGAATCAAATTCTGGAGGACAAACTATATTATAGCTCAGTTGTGATCTCAGTTGAAGAAAATCCCCAGCTTGTCATCTCAAGACAAGGGATTTCCTAAGTTATAGTATGCATGACCTGGAAGATATTGTTAGAAGTAAACCTGCCTGTAACAATTACAAGGCATGACTTCATCATCTCCATGATTCAATCCATCAACTATCAAATAAAGGATATTTGACACCTGTGTACTTTGTTCTTACATAAACTAGCTATTGCAGTACCTTCGACCTTGGCATCTTGGATAAAAGGAAAATTTCCTCAGGAGTCTTCTTTCTTGAAGAACAAGAACTTGGCATCCCATTTCGGGCCTGTGACTATGAAATACAGAAGCAGATGTGATAAGACGACTTCTAGTCTTAAATGGGGATGTGCACTTTACTCAATCTTTGATAAAACTTTTACCAACTGGCTTGACCAAGAAAAAGATGATTGCAGGAATCTTGTTTTACATTTATGTAATTAAATAGTAGTGAACAACAAACTTACTTTTTCGATCACATCATCAAAATCTCTTTCAAAGAGGATCAAAGGGAATATGAATATTTCAAAAGTCTGGGATAAGTTAGGTGATCGCTCCTGTTCATTCAGAAATGATCAAATGAATTATATATATAGCTCCTCTCATCCAATGATTATGCAGATGACTCGTTGGGCTAGGTCTCATTTTAAATATTCAGAATGAGCTATGACTCAGAGGGAGTTGATTTCTTCTTTAGCTATAAGGTCTGATATCCAGACATCTTGTAAAAGTGCTGAAGCACAGTATGGTGAACAGTAAGATGCTGTAATTCATCGTATCTCTTGAAAGACTAAAATCTGGGAGTTTCGTTGTGGCTGAATGCATAAAACTGTAAGCTTGGCTTACTATGAAGACATTTGAAGTTAGCACTTCTGTGAGCTATTTGAGCACACCTTGTTGTACATGTGTGTAGGGTGAGTGGTTCACCTTCCTCTATGAGTAATGAGATATGCATAGGATGAGTGGTTCACCTTCTCCTATGGCATCTGAGCAGGATGAGTGGTCCACCTTCTCCTGTGGGTACCCCAGTGAGAGATGCATATAGGCATCTGTTGACATGTCGGTGGGATGTGGTTCATCCTTTCCTCACATGTAGGATGCTCATTCCCTACTATTAATGGTTAACATGTCGGTGGGATGTGGTTCATCCTTTCCCCACGTGTAGGATCCTTCCTACTATTGTTGGTTTGCATGCGTGTAGGACGTGGTTCATCCTTTCCCTACAGATGGTTATGATGTGTGTTTGTAGGATGTGGTTCATCCTTTCCCTACATGTGGTTGTGACGTGTGTTTGTAGGATGTGGTTGATCCTTTCCCTACATGTGGTTGTGATATTTGTTTGTAGGATGTGGTTTCTCCTTTCCCTACGTGTGATTACAAGCAGGATATGATATATTCTTTCCCTGCTGATGTTCTTGCATCATCCTATCCATGTAGTCTGGGATACATGGGAAGTACCTCTCATCTGACCAATGAGTTGGGAAAAGTGGTTTGGGACCATAGCACTACCGATGGATGCATCGTGTATTTCCATACTCCCTATGTCTAGGATGTGTGATGTTACTTCAACTTGATCTCTTGGGATCAAGTCTGAATGATTATGTGGACTGAATTTTGTCAATGGAAGAGTGGCAAGGTATTGTGACTCATTCTCGATCAATTCTTCTTTATTATTCATATTAGTGTTCAACAGAGCAGAGATGAGATACAGAGATGGTTCATGACGATAGGATAGCATGATGATTGGTGATGGATGGATTCTCCCTAGTTGAGAGGGAGTGTTAAAATTGGAAACTAAGGCCAAATTCCACTTTGAACAATTCCTATGGGGAAGATCATTGCAACATTGAATTCCTCTTTTCGAGAGGACCAAAATCGATCTAAAGATCGTCAAATTTGGACAAGTAGAAGTGGTATTTTGAATTTATTCTTCCACACAAAATTTAACAAGGTCGACCTCTCCTATATGTCGGCTCAATAAGACCCAAGGGTCATGTCTCTTCAAGCCCATCATTTAGTATATATAGAGGTACTTTCAAACCTCTTTTGACACATCAAAAGGAGGTTGAATCATGTTTGAGATAGTTGAGCTGTGAAGGAGGATGTAGGAGTATTATGTCTTGGGTTTTCTCTTCTATTTCAGGGTTGCATATATTCTATTGGGAAGGATGTAGGTTTTTAGGGCACGTCTGGGCTAGCTGTGGTAATCTTTTCTCCTCATCAGGCATAGGGTTCCTCAGGAAGGAGGCCAAGGTATATAAGATGTAGATCCGGGCTTGTCATGATTGATTCTCGACACAAATCTTCCTCTATTTCGTAACCATGTAAGGGAAGAAAGGAACCAAAATTATCTAGGGTTACTGGATGGAGGTTTTTCTGTGTAAGTCTCCTCTCCAACAACAAGCCGCACTCATTCAGGTCAATCACCGTCCTTGTCATAGGCAACCATGAGGTTATTTGCTTTCACAGCTAGGCCATGGGCCTTGTCTCCATATTCAAGAGAACGTGAAGAGGATGATATCTGTCCAGATCTATTAATTGTTGTGCTTCGTATATTATGAAGGAAGGTCGCTACCCTAGAATGAGAACAACAGATGGATTAGTGGACTTCATCAACATAAGATTAAACCTTATTTGAAATCAGATTTGGAGAGACATTTCTTCTTATTTAAGCAGTGATTCTGATCTTCATATTGGCAAGTTCCTGGTTGTACTCTCTCATCCTCTGTTGAACATTTGATTATAATAATAAGAAGAATCGATCAAGGGTTTTCCCCATATTGGGGTTTTTCCCTGGCTTGTGCCATATCTTTTTTTTCTTGTGGCTTGGCTTGTCTTCTACTTTTACATTGAATGTTCTAAATTCTTTCATTAGTTACAGTCATATGTTGATGATTTATGGTTTAATGGAAAGTATTCCAAACATCTTGACTTGCTACACTCCTTTGTCACTGTTACCTACCACTTCGTGGGTGATATACCTAGGAGAAATTTTTTCTCCATGATGGATCTCAACTGGCAACCAGTAGCCCCTTGAAGCCTTCAACTAGATCGTTGTGCCATTTCTCCGCCACATAAGCCAACCAAGTGGTCCCTCACCCATCTATATTGATCGTATGTTTGAAGGTGGGCCTCCCAAATCTAAAGGTATGTATTGCCATTTGGTAATTGAGTATTGGGTTTACTTATCATGGATACTTATGGGCGTGGATTGATGGGGGGATTTGGCAGAAAGAGTGGGCTTAAGTTGTGCTCTTGTCCCCTTGATCTCTTTTGGATGTTACCCTTGGATCTTAGTCCCGTGGGATCTCGTTTATTGACCATTTGGTTCTAGGGTGGTACTACTTGGGAAATCCCGACTTTGGGTACGCCGTCTCGCTCCTTTATCCACATATATTATTCCCTTTCCTCTCACTATACCCCCATTCATCATTTCTCCCGCCTAGGTCCACATTGCTTCTCTGGGTCCACATAGGGTCAACCTCCCTATCCCCTTGCCCCCACCTTGGGTCAAGCCTGGAATGATGCCCTAGAGGTTGAAGCAGTTAAAAGAAAAAGTAAAAGCATAAATGGCCACATTCAATAGGAAATTGTGTTGAGATTGCAACAAGATGATGAGCTTAGTGGAAAGAAGTCGCCTTCACTAAGTGGGCCCGCAGGCTATTTTCGGCGCAAAGTCTATTTTTAGACATGTCGATCATATTCTATGAGTTGCAGGATGCTATTTGTGGATGGTTGGTCAAGTTGGAAAAATAGATGGATTTCTATTTTTAGACATATTGGGCGGAATCTATTTTTAGATTGCCAGTCTAAAAATAGATATGTGGAATATTATTAGCTCTTAATATTTTTTGGACTATAAACATTATCTTATTCTCTTGGAGCACTTCAGTTAAGTGCACAGATGTGGCATAGGAGCTGATAGAAGGAATTACGCTATTCCTAAGGGTCAAGTGGAGCTATTGCATGGAGACTTCAGTTAGAACTCATGTGAGAGAGTTTGGTGGAGTTGATTGAGGAAGTTAATGGAGTTGTGTTCAGTTTAACTGAGCTAAACATAGTTGAGCTAGTTGTATCTAGTCTAACTGATTGATACACTAGTGGGAGTGGCGTGAATTAATTATTAATTAATTTACTAATTATAAACTCATTAATCAACTAAAGAATACATCAGTTAACTTCAGTGCATGGATAGTTTCAGTGGAGACCAGTGAAGAGGTAGGTGAAAGAGCAGTGTGACTATTAGTTGTGACTATACTGGTGCATGAGTTTGCACCACACATTGATGGAGATACCAATGAGGATTGCGCAGTACAAGCCAGGTGGTTCGAAGTTCATTATGAGCCATTCTTCAACAGTGATTGCGCAGTAGAGGCAGGTTAGCAGGTGGCAGAGATTGGAGCATGTGTTTTGCTAGATCGGACCTAATTAGTGTGTAGCAATTGGAGATTGTACTGAGAGCTTGTGAGGAGCTTTGTATGATGATTGTTACATGATCTCTATGACATATAATAGACAGATATTTGGGGGTTTTCAGCTTTAAGCTTTCCCATAAAACACTGTGTTCATATGTGTGATTGTTTATGGTTTTAATGTGCGCATGCGATTGTTTTTATTTCCGCAATTAATGATCAATGGTAGAAGAGATTCTGTATTGTGCATGAAGTTAAAATAGTGTGTGATCAGGAGAATCTCGGTGTATAACATATCAGTTATCAAATTTCTACAAATTGTACCACAAAATGTAAAATATGGTCGGGAAAAAAATAATTAACACGTGGGCAAAAGCCAATACATGAGCTCTACCCCATACCCATGGTCATCACCCTGGTTCCATAGGCCCTAGATGAGCTTCCTTTATCATTTAGGAACCCATGATTGTCCCAACCCCTGGAGGGCAATGACCCGCCCTACCTAAAAGGGGGTAACCATAAACATCACACTCTTGTCCTTTGAGCCCCGAGTAGTTAATTAAAGGAAATTCATAAAAGGAAAAAGACAGATAAATAAGGGTGGAAAAATCAAGGCTGGGGCACCTCATGTACCATGATTGCTCCCTCTTACATATTATACACCCAGGTGTGGGCTTCCCCTTATCTAGCTACACTTGATCCCCAATATGTGGCCCAGGACTGCCCCTCTCATTCCCTATTCCATTTCACTTCTTTATCACTTGCCACCCCCATTTGGGGGATGTACCTTGGACATACTATCCCTCCTAAGGGTATAAATCACCTAATAAGGTACCTGGCTAACCCCCTTTGGAGCTTGGAGACATCAGCACATGCCAAGTCCACTACGGAAGGGCATGCCATTATGAAGTGCCCACTTTGTTGTCTATGGTTTGTAAGCTCTTTTACATGATTAATCTAATGAATTGTTGTACTGGAAGGCTAGGGGACGCATTGGATCTTATACATGATTGCAGATGGTGTCCATTTGGGTTTGGTCTCCCTATATGGGGTCCTAACCTCCTAGAGGGCTACATTGGCACATGTAGTGTGTGTGTAGAGAGCCATGGGCCTCCAAAGCAGCAAACAACATTCCATGGATCCCCACCGATGTCCAGAGATTACTAAATATCCACTTTTGGGATGAGGATGATGCACTTGGTACTCTATGCCCAGCAGGCCCCACAGGAGCACCACATACTTTGCAGGTGTCCCAGACTTGTACGATGACATGGAAACATCCATTCCATCATTTGAGCCCTTACAGATGATCTACAAGAATCTTCGACTCATATGGAGACCCATGGGATCATTGGTGTGCCCCCACACCCATTGGGAGCACCACAGGTCTACTACTTCGAGAGCAAGGGGCCACCCCCTTGTCCATCACATTTTGAGGAGTTTATTCATCATTATGGCACTTCTGGACATTATCAGGCCTTTTGGAGGGCCCCACAACATGCACATATTATTATTTGACCTCCTGAGAGGCTTATTATTTCATTTATGAGCTAGTTTGGTGGGCTTGTCACTAAAAGTTAGGTTATTTGCACATTATTTTATGTTTAGGGGCTAATGTAGGCTCATTAGCTAAATCAAAATCCTAAAAGGTGTATGAATAGGAGTTAGTTGGATTCATTTGGATCATCACTTGGATTAGGATCTCTCTCTCTCTTAAGAGAATTTCACATTTTTTCCTTGGTGGAGATTTTTGGAAGATGGATGAATCTTGATGTATGGATTTGGGTTCTCTCTATCTTGGAGCTTCTTATATTGCGAATATGATGCTGGTTAGATATATTGTATAACGTGTAAGTGCAAATTTGATGTCATTTTTCTTGTTGCTGCATACATTTGAACTTCGCTATGATTATGGCTAATTGTTGCATATGTTAAATGTGGAATTATGTGTCTATTTTAGCGTATATGTGTATGGGCCATGTTATATGAATTAAATTTCCTAGAGATCATGTTATCTTGATAAGCCTTCACCATTTGCAAGAAGTATAAATGTTTTAAATTCACTTTTCTTCTCTAGCCTCTAACATTGGATGAAGTTGACTTTGAAGCCTCCTTGAATGATAGAAATACTTCCATATTCTTAATTATCCTTGACTCCATATCCCCAAGTGAAATTAGGCATTGATCTTGCACAAGGTGATAATTTTAACCCCTTAGTTTTACCTTTTCTCCATTTTTCCCAAGTCTAGCCCAATTAGGTCACCTAGGGCATTACTTTCCTGGAAAAATGGCCACAGGAAAGATTCAATCTGCTAGGGTCAACTGCGCTAGTCGATCCCCCAGGTCTCCTCAAATTTTGAAGACATTTCGACGGTGGAATCTCAGGATATCCCAGGCCCTATCTCTAGGATCAAGTTTTGCCTTGTGTTTCCCAAGGCTAGCACCTAGTAGGATCAATTTGACCTTTTGAAGTAAAAATTCTTGTTTGATCATTTCCTCTCACCTTGTCCAGGATAGGAACATCATTGGTTGCTAAATTCCATCCCCGAACTTGGGCCAGGTCCACTTGGCCCCGTGTGGTCCCATTTGTTGTCAAAGATTATTCGTCAAGGACTATTTTGGAATCCAAGTTATTATAGGATTTTAGGGATCGGGAAGCACCTCTACAAGTTATACAGTTCATCCTCACCCCTCTCCCTAGACAGTCAAGGCCCTTGCTTAAAGAGCAAACAATCTCCATTCTTCACCTCCTCTAGGGGAAAAGGTTTAAGGGGTCACTTCCCATCTATTCATTGATATCTCCTTTATAAGTGACTTCCAAAAAGCATCGGGACTCCTCCCATTGGTGAAAGTCAGTAAAGAGCAGGGAGCCTTAGCTGTGGTGACAGTGGGCTAAGCCTCCACCGTTGCTCTTAACCTAGTAGTTTCGCTCTTAGGAAACCCTTTTAGGTCCCCTCCTAGTTTGAGTGGTAACAGTCACCATACCATCATCCTTCTAAACAATGGATTCCACACAAGGTGAAATGATCAGTGAGACACTTGCTTTTTTCAAGAGAGGTGAACCTTCTAATGAAGATTCCAACTTAGAATCTTAATTATCCTCATCCTAAAAATGCTCCTTTCTAATGATGATGTATGGTGAATTCTATGCTAGATGATTTTCTTCTACCCAGAAGTAGTACTTATGCTTTCAATGAGGTTAGCAAGAGCTACTTCCCTCCTATGATAACCGCGACATCCATGTAGACTTCTACTTCAGCCATCTTTCAAGCTTCTATGAGCTCTTGCTTCAATCGTATGCTTCTAATATGATGTCATTTCTTAATATGATGCATCTATCATACTTATAATGCTTTCTACCATGATAGCTGTCTTTCATAAAAACTGAAAAGAAGTCGGTGGAGGAGATTATCTCAGTCATAGTAGAGATCTTTCACTTCCTCCTTCTTTGATTTCTTCTTTTTAGCTTCTTCCACTTCTTCAATGACATGAGCTTCATCCCTTCTTTTGTTGTTTTCCTTCTTAAGTTTAGGACAATTTCTCTTGTAGTGCCCATATTCATGGCAACCATATCATTGGATCTTTGACATATTGATCTTCTTCTTTTTCCCGAATTTTCCTTTTCTCTTGGCCATGGCAGCAAACTCTTGAACTTGTTTGCTTGGTCCCACATCGTTCTTTGGTTTTAACCTAGTTTCTTCAATCTTACACAATGACCAAAGTTCATTGAATGGGGTGGCTTCCTTCTTTCCATAGATGCTTGATACGAAGTTGCCCCATTCATAAGGTAGTGCATTGAGCACCACGTTGGTCATTTCTTTATCGGACATTATTTCTCCCAACTCTTGCACTTGGTCCCTTATTTCTGACACCCTCATAAGATATGAGGCTATTCCTTCTTCCTTAGATAGCTTCATCTTATACGTTCTTAAAGATATGACTTCTCCAGCGATGCCTACGGAGAACAATTCTACTAGCTTATTGTAAATTTCTTTTGATGTCTCCAACTTTGATACATAAGGTATGAGGGGATCCTTGATGGATTCTATAAGGATCCTTTGAGCCCTTACTTCCCCTTTCATGTACTTAACTAGAGCTTGAGCTTCTTCCTTTAGAGGCTTAATGATTGAATCCTTAACATGTCCAATGACTTCATTTTCTATGAGGATCAGATTTGTCCTCTTCGTCCATGCAAGAAAGTTTGATGACCAAACTAGTTTGTTGCTCTCCTTGCAAAATGAAGTCATTTTGATAGATTCAGACATAGCTTTAAAGATACTCACTTGTTAAGTGAAGATACCCCTTGACGATGAAATCTTCAACTTGATGTATTTCTTGATGATGCTGATAAGAGAAGATGTCTTCTTGATGAAGATGTCTTCCTTGAAGTATGCCTTGATAGTGATCTTTAAGTCAAGAAGAGGGAGATCACCTTGATTTCTTGATGATGAAGGTAGTGCTTCTTCCTGCTTCCCTTGGATGTAGAGGCTTCAAGATGCTTCAATGTTTAGTCCTTGGAGGAAGGCTCCTTGAGATCTTCTTTGTGTGAGATTCTTAAGATTGCTTCAAGTGTAGGATCTTTCTTTGGATGAGCTAGGGTTTTGAGGTCTTCTTCTCTTTGAGATGTGATGAATGGTCCTTCTTGTGTAGATTGTGTGTCCCTTATGAATCCCTTTTATGGTTCGATGTCTTCTTTGATGTCTCATCCTTTGATATTCCTTTTTATGGTCCTTCCACAAGCTGCCTTTCCTTGTCTTGTCACTTTAGGTTCGCTACCTTGTTGAGAAATCTAGGGAAACTAAAGCAGGTGATTTCTCTTGCTTTGATAACTGCTTGTGATGTATTTTTACTTTACTTGATTAACTTCTTCTTTCACTTGATTATTATTAGTGGTCTCTATCATTAAACAACTACCAAATCATAAAGAATAATGAGACAACAAGACACAAGATGTAGGCGATCAACCGGGGCCGAAACCTCTCCAATTAGGAGGAAAGCCCATTAGAATTCTTCTCTTCTTATAGGACTTCAATTGACGAATTCCAAGATCTATGATCCTCGACCAAGGCCCTCCAGGGCCAAGTCAAACCTTTCTTTGATGTGCTTCTAGCAACTTTTGCAATTTCGATCTCCAACAACTTCTTCTGCAATTTCGACCCCCCAGCAGATTCTTCTGCAACTTCAACCTCCCAGCAGATTCTTCTACAACTTCCACCTCCCAGCATGCCAGTAGTTTCTTCTGTAGAAACCCTAGTTCACACGTGTGGCTAGAAGATGGATGAATTTGTTTCCTCTTTCCTTCGCTTGACTTGACTTCTCTTCCTTGATACTTTGGCTTGCAAAGGAGATATTTATTGACCCAAAACTTGGCCCTTGATGATGACTGTACTTGCTGTTGCAGAAAGATGCCCTAATCTACTTTGCACGTGTGAGAAAGATAGCCCAAAAACAGTCCCAAAAACTTGATTTTTTTCTCCTTCTTGCCTTCCTTTTCTTCGCACTCTTTTCTGTTTCTTGATCGAACTTGAGTGAAGTGAGTGTATGTCCTAAGTGAGGTCGAAGTCTCTCTTATATATAGGTCTTCTACTAGGTCGAATTGCTCCTTTTAGGCCGACTTGATCTTTGCACCATGACGAGGCCTTGGAGGGACTTTTGACTCAACTTTGACTCAAATAAATTTTCTTGACAATATATAACATGCCCCAATGGGTCTTAAATACATGATAAGGACTCAATTGACTTTTAGACTAAATGACAAGTCCTAGAAACACTCAATGGGTACTTGACCTAAAAATAAATTTCTCTTGAGCATGAAACTTGTTACCCACTATTTTGTGGGTGATATACCGAGGATAATTTTTTTCTCTAAGATGGTCCTCAGTTGGCAGCCAGCAGCCCCTTGCAGCCACCAACTAGCTCGTTGTGCCATCTCTCCGCCACTTGAGCCAACCATGTGGTCCCTCACCCATCTGTCATGATCGTATGTTTGAAGGTTGGCCTCCCAAACCTAAAGGTATGCCTTGTCATTTGGTGATTGAGTGTTGCAGTTTACTTATCATGGAAACTTCTGGGCATCGATTAATGGGGGGATTCGGCCGAAAGAGTGGGTTAGTTCTGTGCTCTTGTCCCCTATACCTCTTTTGGATGTTACCCTTGGATCCTCGTCCCGTGGGACCTCTTTTATTGACCTTTGGGCTTTAGGGATGGTATTACATGGGAAACCCTAATTTTGATTATGTAGTCCTGCTCCCTCATCCACATATACCACTCCCCTTTTGTTCATTACAACCCCATTCATCATTTCTTACACCTGGGTCCACATCCCTCCACTGGGTCCACATAAGGTCAACCTCCCCTTACCCTTGCCCATGTCTTGGGTCAGGCCTGAAACGATGCCCTGGAGGTTGATGCAGCTAAAAAGAAAAGTAAAAGCATAATTGGCCACATTCAACAGGAAAAATGTACCACAAAATTCAAAAGATGGATGGGACAAACACATTTAGCGCATGGGAAAAAGCCAATGTATGAGCTCTACCCCATTCCCATGGTCATCACCCTGGTTGCTATAGGCCCTAGATGAGCCTCCTTTATCATTTAGGAACCCATGATTGTCCTAACCCTTGATGGGAAATGAAACGCCCTACCTTAAATGGGATATCCACTGCTAGACCTTACACATCATGCTTTTATCCCTTGAGCCCCAAGCAGTTAATCAAAGAAAAATCATAAAAGGAAAAAGGCATATGAAGAAGGGTTGAAAAATCAAGGCCGAGGTAACTCATGCACCACGATTTCTCCCTCCTATTCATTATATACCCAAGTGTGCGCTTCCCTTTATTAGCTACCCTTGTACCCTGACATGTGACCCAAGGTTGCCCCTTTCATTCTCTACTTCGTTCCATCACTTTATCACATACCACGACCATTTGAAGGATGTACCTTGGACATACTGTCCCCTCTAGAAGTAGAAATCACCTAATAGGGTACTTGGTTAACCCCCCTTGGAGCTTGGGAACATTAGCACATGCCAAAGCCCACTATGGAAGGGCATGCCATTATGAAGTGTCCACTTGTTGTCCATGGTTTGCAAATTCTTTAACATGATTTATTTAATGAATTGTTATGTTGGAAGGCGAGGGGATGCATTGGATCTTATGTAGGATTACAAATGGTCTCCATTTTGGGTTTGGTCTCCCTATACGGGGTCCTAACCATAGTTTTAAAAATCGGAATCGGGTTCCAATTCGGCCGAGGGTCGGCTCCGACTCCGACTCCGACTCGGTATCGACTCGGCCGGTTCGGTTTCAATGACTCGATTTTTGTAAAAAATACATTAAATATTATTTTTTTTGTACAAAAACATAATTTTAAAGATTTTTATTCATGTTTCCAAACACAAAGCATTACAATATAGACAAAAGACAACATATGATCAAAGTAGGCTCATGAATATATCCATTATATCAAAATTTCACCCAGTGCACCTGTCCAATACATGATGATGATATAGAGATCAAAACAAAAAACATAACCAATGTCACTAACATCAAGGTACATAGAGGGATTGGTGCTCTTGATTAAATACGAGTTCCATACCCTAATACATGAAAAAATTCGATGGAAACATTGCAATAACCCAATCCCGAAATCTTGAAAAACTGGTAAGTTTGCTGGATTTTGAATGAGGTTTAAATTCTACTTTCTCCATCTGAAATCCAATGAGGTCGGAACTGTTATCGCTTGCCGCCTACACCTACCTACAGTTAGTGGGAAAAGCCTTCAACCCCACAGGTGTGGTTGGTGGCAAGGAACTCAGAGAAGGGGCTGTCACCTATTCCCAACTCTCTCCGTTTAAGCTATCTCCTAGGCTAGCTAAGGGGGGTGGTCCCTAAAGGAAAACTAAGTTAAAGATGAGATTTCTAGGAGAACTGATTAGAAGGAATTACTTATCAAAGATGACTCGATTTCCAATATGTAAACAAGCATATAAGTATATGAGCAATATTCAATGACGTGTTCAAAATATAGACCAGTGCTTTAAAGTAGATAACAAATGCTTGCTCAAAAATAAAAATCAAGATATAATGACAATAATCCCACAAAGGAAGTGTTAGACCAAGATCACAATATGCAATTAAATTTGCAACACCAAATAAGGGTATTTGCCAATGAAACGAGATATATCAATTATCCATAAGCATAATGATCATTAAAATGACAACATGCACTGAAATTGTATGTATAAGCAAATTTTCAAGTACCATAGAATTAAACTTGTTGCAAAATTTAAGGAATTTAAAAATGCTTGCATCAAAGTGCTTCTTGAGATAATATTTGCACGTGAATCTTTAGACCGTCAAGATAGCAAAAGAAAATTTGGGAACTTTGCAATGTAAATGTGATGAGATAGTGCTCTTGGTTTATTTTATTAATTAGTTCTAAAGCAATGTTACAATTGAACTCCTGTCCCCAGACCTCACCCTCGCCCGAAATTCGGATCTCACAATGAGGAGTCCATAGGGGTGGAGGGTCCCTAATGTTTATACAACCAACTTAAGTTGGAGGTTAATTTTTAGAGACGCAAGTCTAGCATGCAAAGTGAAATGCCTAAATGATATGGAAATGAGTTTGCAAGTGCTGTGTAAAAGATGGAGATGATTCAATTAAATATGCTTCATAGTTAGAACAATAACTCACGTTGCCATAAATTGAAATGCTATGCTTCTTTACTTGTAGTATGTTGTGAAACTTATCCAAATGAGGAGTAGATCACAAAACATAAGTGATGGCAAATGAGATTGCAAATTAGGAAATTTAAATGACTATGTGATCTAAGCAATTAACGAAATGAACATATGAGTTATTCACATGCAACTAGACTAGATTAGCAAACGAAATGATGAATGCAAGTGATTTAGTTTGAGAAAATTAAAAGAAAAACTAAGCAAAAGAAAGTTACTCACTCAAGAAGATTTCCTCCCTCTAAATGAGTAGGTGAGATACCATGGGAAAAACTTCCCAAGCTCCCTCAAGAACAGTTATCTCTTTATTAATGAAAATGAGACCCTCTTATAGAAATGAGGGGATTGGGAAGAGCTTACAATATGCGTTTTAAAATTGCTCCTTCCCAAAGTTACAAGTGTAAGATTTAAAAAAAAAATTTTACTTGTGGGATGTTTACAAAGTAAAGGCTTAAAGCCTTGAGGTGAATGGCGGTTACAATTCCTCAAAAGAATGAGGCTTTAGAAGTAGAGGTGAAGTGATAAGGCGGAACTTGGACTTGAGGTTCCAAACGGAAGAGTGTTCCTTAGCCTATGCTTTAGCTCCCTTTCTTCAATAAAAACTTAGATTTCTTCCAAGAACACCTATAGGCAAACAAGCAAAAGAGTTAGCATGCAAAAGAAATATCACTGAAATATGTGAGAGGAAATCACATGCATGCGAAGGAAAAAGTTAGAAACTCAATGCAAGTATAAAATACACTTTATGTTACAACTTCCCTCACTAAGAACCGCTTGAAAGAGTTGATTTAGTGAGTGAGAATTAGGATTTAAATCCAACAACTTAGCCTCAAATGCTAGATAAAATAGATATGTGCACAAATGAGAGAAGAAATATATGAAATTTTTTTTTTAGAGATGGAATAGAAGCAAAAGGCTCATGAAACCCCCTTTTAAATAAATCTCTTGATGTCTTATGAGATTGTTGGCTTGAACAACTTGTGAGACCTCTGATATCCTTGGAGCTGACTTATTCCAACCGAAGAAGTCTTCACACTCCAATGGACTTGGCAACTTGTCCTTTGAACACACAAATTTCTGCAAACCAATTGTTAGTGCAAAAGAAACTTGGCATATAGAGGCCACGTTGAGCTTGTCATTTCATCGAAAATAACAAGCTACAACAAGAGCACAAAACATACCAAGTCCAAAGGAGATCTGAGATAGCTACAAATCTCCCCTCCCTAGACAATAGTGCCTTTAGGCAAATGCAAAGAAAAAACCAACTAGATTGCAATGTGAAGTAAATAAATAACAACATCAAATGAAACAAGTATACCTCATCAACCAAAGAATGCACCACAAGAGAAGCTAGCAACCCCAAAGACTTTGATTTATTCAGCTCAATAACAATTTCGGCATAGTAACAATAAGCACAAGCTTCAAAAAACCACACTACAATGAGAGCCCATGGCTCATTTAAATATAACTATGGGAGCAAATCCCAATGAAAAATCCAATGACAAGTTGAGAAGGGAGATAATCCCAATGCAAAAACGAATTTGCACAAGTGGCTGATTGCTTTCTGTAGATTGCCAACGAATCGCTGTAGGTGGTGAAGACTGGCTGTGCAAATCTCCACTAAATCTGATGCATATATCTCCTGACTGCCACCTCTATTAATTTGAACCAAATACTGCCAACCAACTGCGTGTAGGAGCTGCCAGCATAAAGGAAAATTTCTTGTGCATAATTTGTTGAAGGGGACAGCGTACAAGTGCTACAGGAAGTCCAGATTGGTGGAGACATATTCCTTAATTTATGCGTTGATTGGATCTTCTAATCTGTCCCACAAATCCGCGTGTTATGCCTTTGACAACTGCGTATCTAACTGGAGAAATTTGCCATCGTGGAGTGATGATTGTCTGCCCACAAATCTGCGTGTTATCTCTTGCTGGCCTCCACTAACTGCTGTGTAAAACTGCCCACGAACTCCACGTAACACTGTTGCTGCATGGACGTTGTTGACTGCGTGTTGTTGAAATGCGGTTCCCTTTGTTCATATGGCAGCGTATTTATCTCCTCAATATAATGTTGCTGTGTTATGTTAAAATTGGCCAGCGTGTACACCTTTAACATGTGCACAATTCCTTTCGTTGGCTGTATGTAGAGCTTTTATTTTGGCATGTGCACTTTAATTTGTTTTAATCCATATACTATGGAAAGTGAGTGGGGTCCACTCCCTTTCACTAACTTTGCCTTTGCACCTTTATAACTTTCAATTAAATGAAACGTTGAAACTTTGGCCATACTCAATACTTCATGACTTCATCGTGAAACAATTTGACTGCCTTCGACTTGGCTTTTGACTTTGACTTGAGTTGTACCTTATGTGGTGGGCCTCACATAGGTGCCACATCACCTTTTACCTCTCCACATAATTGCCATGTCAAAATTTGACTTATTTTGACTTTGGAAAATTTTCCAAATTTTTCCAATTATGAATTTTTTTTGAATTTTTTCTCATTTTTTCCACTGACATTAGGAAAATCGGCTTTTGAGGGACCATAAGTCGTTTTTTGACCCTCAAAGTGGGTCCTAGGATAATGCTGGGTCTCTGAAGATGAATTTCGACTGGTCACACACCCCAGACATTTCCGAAGACCACTTATTTACATCATTACATAGAAAATAATTAAAAAATCCCATTTTGCGGGAAATTTTTAATTATTAAAAAATCCTACTTAGACCTAGTCAAATTCCGCGAAATTTCAGAGATGACCTAGCATGGTAATATACATTGACTCTAGACACTAAGATGTGTTAGGGGTTCAACCTTCAAGCCGTCACCCCGGCTTTGGGGTAATGCAATAAGTGAAAAAACCTAGAAAATTATTCGCCGCTAAAAAGAAGGAATAATTAACCAAGTAAAAAAAACACTCCAAGGTGTACTCGCTTGCTGATCGAGTCCCAACATCCTAGGCCTGTTACATGGCTTTATTCATCATGCTAGTGACATTTATACAATATCCGCAGGGCTGCGGAATCTGAAGACTGAAGAAGAAAATGATGAGAAGAAGACGTAGAGTTTAAAAACTCTGTTGAACATGATGATATCTGATGATATCTGCTGGCACAAGTGTCTTCTGGTTCATCCTTGGGCATGGAGTCTTCACATTATCATCAGGTGCCACTCCAGTGGTCAACATTTGGCTCCATATGGGGATGCGTGCTAGATATGAAGTGATAGTGTGCAAGAACCTGGAATCTGCATCCACCGACCAAAGATATATATTAGCAGTGTCCATTCAAAATAACATCAAATAAAATCAAGTACATAAATGGAAATTTTATTCTAAGAGCATGAAATAACAATTTATTCAAGAAAGAAATCTATTTAAACAAAATTGACAAGGGATAAAGTTAGAAATATGATACAAAAGGATGCCGTATGGCATCAAATGTTTTCTTTGTGGAACATCTTGAGCAGTTGGCCATTCACAGGTAACTCTAGTGATTCTCCGTCCAAGGTGCTCAAATGGTAGGAATTTTGTCCTACTGCTTCTCTGATGATATACGGTCCAAGCCATAAACTGTCAAACTTACCATGATTACCAGGCTTCTCATTCCTGCGATCCCAAAGTAAAACCATATCACCGTTAGAAAAAACTCTATTCCTAGATGATTTATCAAAATTTCTTTTTACCTTATATTGATTTTTACAACAATTTTCAAAGGCTCTTCTCCTAGTTTCATCCAATTCTACAATTTGATCAATCCTATGTTGCACAGCATCCTTATCAGATGTAAAACTTTGTAGCAATTGGTAAGCTGGGCCTCTCAAATGCACGGGCAGGGTAACGTCCAAGCCATACACTAGTTCAAAGGGACTCTTTCCAGTAGAACTCTTCTTTGTAATCCTATCAGCCCACAAAGCATATTTAATTTTGCTATCCCATGCTCTCTTATTATCCCCTACTATCTTCTTGATTATGGTTATCAAATTTTTATTGCTAGACTCGGCTAGACCATTACCCTGAGGATAGTAGTTTGATGAATGGGATAAGACAATGCCATACTTAAAGCAGAAAGATGAGAATTCGGCAGAGCTAAAAGCCTTGGCATTATCCGTTGTAATTTTAGTAGGGACACCAAAACGAGTGATAATCCTATCTTCAAGAAAATCCATCACTACTTTGTCGGTGGCGTGTCTTGTAGGGATGGCTTCTACCCATTTAGTAAAATAATCAGTGGCAGTTAAAATCCATGAGTAGCCATTACTAGAATTTTCATTAAACTTCCCTATAAAGTCAACCCCCCAATATTGAAAGGGAGCTTCCACGACCACAGGTTGAAGAGGCAAAGAAGCTAACTTTTGCTTCCCAGTGAAAAGTTGACAAGCTTGGCAACCTCTAACATACTTGTGCACATCGCCAAAAATAGAAGGCCAAAAATAACCAGCTCTCAAGATTTTATGGGTAGTAGTCTTAGCAGCATAATGTCCTCCACAAAATCCTGAATGAAACTCAGATAGAAGCTTTTTGGCCTCAGCTTCATCAACACATCTAAGTATTACCCCCTCCAGATTTCTCCAACCCAGACCATCCTTCATAATGCAATACTTAGTTGCTCTAAGCCTTAACGCTCTTCTTTTATGGCCAACTAAATGGCCAGGACATGACAAATTTTGCAAGTAATAGATAATGTCTTTATACCATTCTAGTTGAGTCAATCTTTGAAGTTCTGATGAAGTTAATTCCAGATCATTTTGACAAATCATTCCTAACGCTTTCTCATTCCCCTCAGTCAAGATCTTAGCCAATCCCTGGCCTTTTACCAGCTTGGTAGGTCTAATATCTAGATCGTATTCTTGAATTTTGGAGACCCATCTAGCTCGAGTTCCTAAGCAATCAGCTTGAGTTAAGATATCCTTTACTGCAGAGTGAGGGACATATGCGATTATTCTTGAATACCCCACATAAACTCTAAATTGCTTAAGGGACTTGACTAAGGCATAAGCCTGCTTTTCCAAGGTGCTATACTTCAGCTCAGAACCTTGAAGTGATCTACTCATAAAGGCAATAGGCTGCTCATACCCTTCATTGTTCTTTTGCAGCAACACTCCAACAATAGTATCTTCAGATGTGAAAGAGAAAATAAAAAAATCCTTCGAATAATCAGGGCTCAGTAGAACAGGTGCCTTACCAATAGAATCCTTAATTTCTTGAAAACCTATTCTCCCCTCTTTTCCCTAGACAAACTTAACATCTTTCTTTAAAAGGGTTTGAATGGGTTTAGCAAGTTCAGCATAATTTGGAATGAACCTCCTGAGGAAATTGATCTTTCCTAAGAAGGATTGAAGGGTTTTGATATTGTGAGGCAGAGGAATCTTTTGAATTGCCTCAACTCTCTCAGGGTCAATCTTGATTCCATCCTTCGAGATGATGTGACCAAGTAACTTCCCTTCAGTCACTCCAAAAATAGATTTAGCAGGATTTAAAGATATCCCATACTCTCAGCACCTGTCAAATATCTGCCTTAAATGGCTAATATGAGAAATTCCATTTTTAGAAAAGACAGTTAAGTCATCTTGATAAATCTCAATGAATTTCCCAATTAGACCCTTAAAGGCATAGTCCATAGCCCTTTGAAAAGTTGCTCCATCATTTGTCAATCCAAAAGGCATCCTTAAATACTCAAAAGTACCCCAGGGTGTGGTGAATGTTGTCTTATGCCTATCTTCTTTCTTCACCGTGACTTGGTTATATCCTGAAAATCCATCTAACAAAGACATCATTCCAGACCCTGTTACCCTTTGCAACAATGTTTCCATATTGGGTAAAGGGTAATTATCCTTTTTACAAGCTAAATTAAGATTTCGAAAATCTACACATAGCCTGATTGATCCATTCTTTTTCTCACAATAACCAAGTTTGAGCACCATGTGGAATGCCTAGTGTGAGCTATAATTCCAGCTTGAAGCATCTTTTGCAACTCCTTTTGCACCAAGGGGGCTAACTTAGGATTTATTTGCCTAAGTTTTTGCCTGAAGGGTTTGGCATTTTCATCCTTAAGCGGGGGATTGTATGCTCCATAACATCCTCCCTATAACCTTTTAACTCCTCATATGAAAAGGCCAAAACATCCCTATATTCTTGAAGTAAATTTATTAATTTTTTCCTTTCCTCCTCGGTGGTGCCCTTCCCTATTTTGATAATCTTTGGGTCATGAGGGGTACCAATGTTTACTTCAATAAATTCCCCTGGGTTAATTTTCTTATCCTCTTTTCTCTTTACAGCATCATGTCTGTCAAACATTTGTTCCATGGCTATACGATCCCTAGGAGTGGGATTTGACACAACATTACACTCCTCATATTCACAACCCTCTTCCTTGTAGCCAACCTTGAAACCAGAGAATTCTTCCATATTATTTAAAAAATGAATCACTTGGTTTTCTTCATTAAAGATTTGCCAATGCTCAACATTATCAGGAACCGATGGTCTAAAAATAACCTCCATCTTGATCTTATCATCCATCAAGTTCTCTCCAAGCTGTAAGGTAGATGCAGCAACAGCCAACTCATCAGCTTGTTTATTTCCTTCTCTTGGAATCGCTTGAAGATCTAATGCGTCAAAATATTCCATGCTATCTCAGACAGCATTTCGATACTTCTTTAATCTATCATTCTTACATGCAAATTTATTCTTTGTTTGAAGAATGACTAGATCAGAATCCCCCTTGATACTAAGCATCTTAATGTTCAAGTCTTTTGCCAACTCTAGACCTAACAACAAAGCTTCATACTCCGCTACATTGTTAGTTGCATCAAATTCCAACCTAAAGGCAAACTTGAATATATGACCAAGGGGGGAGGTAAAGACAATTCCAGCACCCTTACCAAACCTCGAATGGGCACCATCAAAATTCATGTGCCATACCCAATCCTTCTTACTTTCCACCTCCTTCTCCAAAGGAGCAATAGAATTAGCCAAGATAGCATAGTTTCCCAAGTCATTAGATTCATACACAATTTCATTATGAGGCTCCTTGGGATTTTCCACGTGAAACTTTCTCTCCAATTCCCTATCCAACCTAACCATGATGCCCTCACTATTAGGGATGGTAGCATAACTTAAATCCATTTGCAAACTACCTCCTATATCAGCTCCCCACTTTCTAGACAATAACATCCCCCATGCATCAGGTACATCAATTACCACAATATCCATGGTGATCATAATATCAGGATGAACTGCCAAGTGGACTTGAAGATCCTTTATCAAACCACAAACCTCAATAATTTTCGAATCCATAGCACAAATGTTGTGGTAAGGTCTGGAAACCCTCAGGTTTAACTGATTCATGACTTTCTTAGTCATGACACACGATGATGCCCCAGAATCAAACATACAATTGTGCAAAAGCATTCCATTGACTAACATAGTGATGAAAAATGGTTGATGGTCTCTGTTATCTCTACACATATCACTACTTTGCAAAGTGATAGGGGCATCCTCATATCTATCTTTAGAAAAATTTGACATTTCTTTTCCATTAGGGGCATCAATGGCTTTCAACAACTTATATCTTTGGGAGGGAATCTTCATGATTTCAGTCACAAGTACCAAAATCTTTGCATTATTTATCCATCCTCCCAAATCAATATTTAACTTAGATGTAGGTGGAGTGAAAGTTTTATGGGCATTTTGATTTCTTTCCTTGTTTCTTGCCCTTTCTTTATCCTTGGCTATCTCTAAAATTTGATTTGATGAAGGCTTCTCTCCATACAACTCAGTGATCCTATCCAACTCTTCAAAATTATTCACACTATAGGAGGATGGGGACTTCTGACTTATCTTTTGACTATTTTCCATAACTCCCATCCAATTATCCAAGGACAAATGATGCTCTTTTCCAACTACATTGATTTGTTCACTTGTTCCAGCCATTTCACCATCTAAGATCCTTTTTGCGTAAGGACAAGTGAGTTCATCATGCAAGTCATCACATGGTCTACAATAAGGCATTGAATCATCAACTAAGTTAGTAGACTCAAGTGGATTTGGTGGCCTATGTTCATTAGGGGGACCCCTCTTCTGCCATCTATCATTTCCTCGATTTGGGAATCTCCCCGCCTAATTCCTTTGCATGGCCACCAACCGATTTTGGATAGCATTCATTTGATTCGTGTGATTCGCTTCCATAGTCTTGATGAGATGGGTTAACTCCTTAATAGGATCATGGGTAGGCTCTTCCTTGCCTTTGCCTTTGGAAGCATTTGATTTCGATGGCCCTCTAGTGTAACCAGGAATCTCAGATTTTCCTGATTGCTTTCTAGCCCTCTCCATTTTCAAGGCTTCCGTTTGAGCTATACCCAAAGTTGTAGGTTCCTTCCTCCTCAATTCATAAGCGGTATCCACACCAAAAGCATCTAAATATGAGCATAAGAGAAATTCATCCGGAGGTTTAACAGTTGCAGGCATGCTTTTAACCAATTCATTGAATCTCCTGTTAAACTCCTCCATGGTTTCATTTTCATTCTTCTTCATGGTGCTAATGGCACTAATCAAATGACTATTCTCTCTTCTCTCTCCATACTTTCCCATGAAAGCATTAACAATCGCTTGTAAAGAATCATCCGAGTTTGCAGGTTGCTCAGTGAACCAATCAAGAGCATCCTCTTCTAAAGAGAGAACAAAAAGCCTCATCTTTACATCCTCATAGTTAGCAACGTTACACCACTTAAAGATGCAAACATTAAAGTTCTTCACATGTGATGCAGCGCTAATGGCATTGTTACCTTGAAAAGAAGGCAACTTTTCAATAGCCTTGTCAGGGATATTGTGAGGATAGCCATTAATGTTAGTAAAGTTACAAGGAGCAAAAAGATCATTCATGATGTTAGGCTCAACTTGTCCTTGAAACAACAAATGAATGTCAGAAACAGCCTCTTGCCCAAGACTAGCAAGAGCTCTACTATGAGAAAGTCTATTTAACCTCTCTCTAAAAACCCTTTCAGGCTCAGGAGAGGGGCTAACTAGACCACTTGAATTTCTCCTAGTAGAGACTCTTGCAAAATTAGGATTGAGTGGAGTCGCCACTTGAGCAAGAATCTAAATCTAAAATTCAAATATGCCAAAACTAAAAGTTAGTCGTTTTCCCAGGTACAAGAAGACTTGTCCCCGGCAACGGCGCCAAAAAATGTTATCGCTTTCCGCCTACACCTACCTACAGTTAGTGGGAAAAGCCTTCAACCCCACAGGTGTGGTTGGTGGCAAGGAACTCAGAGAAGGGGCTGTCACCTATTCCCAACTCTCTCCGTTTAAGCTATCTCCTAGGTTAGCTAAGGGGGGTGGTCCCTAAGGGAAAACTAAGTTAAAGATGTGAGATTTCTAGGAGAATTGATTAGAAGGAATTACTTATCAAAGATGACTTGATTTCCAATATGTAAACAAGCATATAAGTATATGAGCAATATTCAATGACGTGTTCAAAATATAGACCAGTGCTTTAAAGTAGATAACAAATGCTTCCTCAAAAATAAAAATCAAGATATAATGACAATAATCCCACAAAGGAAGTGTTAGACCAAGATCACAATATGCAATTAAATTTGCAACACCAAATAAGGGTATTTGCCAATGAAACGAGATATATCAATTATCCATAAGCATAATGATCATTAAAATGACAACATGCACTGAAATTGTATGTAGAAGCAAATTTCCAAGTACCATAGAATTAAACTTGTTGCAAAATTTAAGGAATTTAAAAAATGCTTGCATCAAAGTGCTTCTTGAGATAATATTTGCACGTGAATCTTTAGACCGTCAAGATAGCAAAAGAAAATTTGGGAACTTTGTAATGTAAATGTGATGAGATAGTGCTCTTGGTTTATTTTATTAATTAGTTCTAAAGCAATGTTACAATTGAACTCCTGTCCCCAGACCTCACCCTCGCCCGAAATTCGGATCTCACAATGAGGAGTCCATAGGGGTGGAGGGTCCCTAATGTCTATACAACCAACTTAAGTTGGAGGTTAATTTTTAGAGACGCAAGTCTAGCATGCAAAGTGAAATGCCTAAATGATATGGAAATCAGTTTGCAAGTGTTGTGTAAAAGATGGAGATGATTCAATTAAATATGCTTCATAGTTAGAACAATAACTCAAGTTGCCATAAATTGAAATGCTATGCTTCTTTACTTGTAGTATGTTGTGAAACTTATCCAAATGAGGAGTAGATCACAAAACATAAGTAAGTGATGGCAAATGAGATTGCAAATTAGGAAATTTAAATGACTATGTGATCTAAGCAATTAACGGAATGAACATATGAGTTATTCACATGCAACTAGACTAGATTAGCAAACGAAATGATGAATGCAAGTGATTTAGTTTGAGAAAATTAAAAGAAAAACTAAGCAAAAGAAAGATACCCACTCAAGAAGATTTCCTCCCTCTAAATGAGTAGGTGAGATACCATGGGAAAAACTTCCCAAGCTCCCTCAAGAACAGTTAGCTCTTTATTAATGAAAATGAGACCCTCTTATAGAAATGAGGGGATTGGGAAGAGCTTACAATATGCGTTTTAAAATTGCTCCTTCCCAAAGTTACAAGTGTAAGATTTAAAAAAAAAATTTACTTGTGAGATGTTTACAAAGTAAAGGCTTAAAGCCTTGAAGTGAATGGCGGTTACAATTCCTCAAAAGAATGAGGCTTTAGAAGTAGAGGTGAAGTGATAAGGTGGAACTTGGACTTGAGGTTCCAAACGGAAGAGTGTTCCTTAGCCTATGCTTTAGCTCCCTTTCTTCAAAAAAAACTTAGATTTCTTCCAAGAACACCTATAGGAAAACAAACAAAAGAGTTAGCATGCAAAAGAAATATCGCTGAAATATGTGAGAGGAAATCACATGCATGCGAAGGAAAAAGTTAGAAACTCAATGCAAGTATAAAATACACTGTATGTTACAAATTCCCTCACTAAGATCAGCTTGAAAGAGTTGATTTAGTGAGTGAGAATTATGATTTAAACCCAACAACTTAGCCTCAAATGCTAGATAAAATAGATATGTGCACAGATGAGAGAAGAAATATATGAAATTTTTTTTTAGAGATGGAATAGAAGCAAAAGGCTCATGAAACCCCCTTTTAGATAAATCTCTTGATGTCTTATGAGATTGTTGGCTTGAACAACTTATGAGACCTCTGATATCCTTGGAGCTGACTTATTCGAATCGAAAAAAAGTCTTCACACTCCAATGGACTTGGCAACCTGTCCTTTGAACACACCAATTTCTGCAAACCAATTGTTAGTGCAAAAGAAATTTGGCATATAGAGGCCACGTTGAGCTTGTCATTTCATCGAAAATAACAAGCTACAACAAGAGCGCAAAACATACCAAATCCAAAGGAGATCTGAGATAGCTACAAATCTCCCCTCCCTAGACAATAGTGCCTTCAGGCAAATGCAAAGAAAAACAACTAGATTGCGATAAATAACAATATCAAATGAAACAAGTATACCTCATCAACCAAAGAATGCACCACAAGAGAAGCTAGTAACCCCAAAGACTTTTCTTTATTCAGCTCAATAACAATTTCGGCATAATAACAATAAGCACAAGCTTCAAAAATCCACCGTTACAATGAGAGCCCAAGGCTCATTTAAATAGGAAAATGGGAGCCAATCCCAATGACCAATCCATCAGATAAGTGGAGAAATGGTGGAGATCACAAAACCAACTTGAACTCCAAGTGTATGAGAGACCAAAACATATGTGATGTCAAATCTGAAATGTGGCAGTGTATACTCCGGTTCAGGCCAGCGTATCTTACCTTCCGCTGTGCATATTTCTGTGATTTTCCAAATACTTCACTTGAGGATCAACGTGCTAATCAAACTATTGGACAATTGTGGACTTAATTGAAGTGTATGGGAGACACAACTCCCTCAAAACTCTGTGTTGGCTGCCACCACAGGCAGCGTATATCCCTGGCTGGTCCACGCTGATATCCCCTTGAATTTGGTCTACGTAGACTGCTGTGAACTTCCACTTAAATTAACGCTGTCCCATGAACCCACAGTTCTAAAAAATGTGTAAATTTTTCCATGCGTTAACTGTGTGTAAGCTGATAATAAGTTGAGATAAGTGGAGTTTAATTCCCACGTAAGACTGCTTCTCAATTCTCACGTGAAATCTAGTTCCAATCGTGCTGCTGAAGTGTTGACTGCGTGTTGTTGAAATGCGGTTCCCTTTGTTCATATGGCAGCGTATTTATCTCCTCATAAAATCTGCTATGTAATATCATGTTGCTGTGTTGTGTTAAAACTGGCCAGCGTGTATGCCTTTAACATGTGCACAATTCCTTTTGTTGGCTGTACATAGAACTTTTATTTTGGCATGTGCACTTTAATTTGTTTTAATCCATATACTATGGAAAGTGAGTGGGGTCCACTCCCGTTCACTAACTTTGCTTTTGCACCTTTATAACATTCAATTAAATGAAACGCTGAAACTTTGGCCATACTCAATACTTCATGACTTCATCGTGAAACAATTTGACTGCCTTTGACTTGAGTTGTACCTTATGTGGTGGGCCCCACATAGCTGCCACATCATTTTTGACCTTCCCAGAATCTACCATGTCAAAATTTGACTCATTTTGACTTTGGAAAAATTTTAAATTTTTTCCAATTATTAATTTTTTTTGAATTTTTTCTCATTTTTTCCACTGGCATTACGAAAATCGGCTTTTGAGGGACCATAAGTCGTTTTTTGACCCTCAAAGTGGGTCCTAGGATAATGCTGGGTCTCTGAGGATGAATTTCCACTGGTCACACGCCCCAGACATTTCCGAAGACCACTTATTTACATCATTACATAGAAAATAATCAAAAAATCCCATTTTACGAGAAATTTTTAATTATTAAAAAATCCTACTTAGACCTAGTCAAATTCCGCGAAATTTCAGAGATGACCTAGCATGGTAATATACATCGACTCTAGACACTAAGATGTGTTAGGGGCTCAACCTTCAAGCCGTCACCCCGGCTTTGGGGTAATGCAATGAGTGAAAAAACCTAGAAAATTATTCGCCGCTAAAAAGAAGGAATAATTAACCAAGTAAAAAAAAACACTCCAAGGTGTACTCGCTTGCTGATCGAGTCCCAAAATCCTAGGCCTGTTACATGGCTTTATTCATCATGCTAGTGACATTTATACAATATCCCCGCAGGGCTGCGGAATCTGAAGACTGAAGAAGAAAATAGAAGAAAATGATGAGAAGAAGACGTAGAGTTTAAAAACTCTGTTGAACATGATGATATCTGATGGTACAAATGTCTTCTGGTTCATCCTTGGGCATGGAGTCTTCTCCTTGTCATCAAGTGCCACTCCAGTGGTCAACAGGAACCACTCTCAAACATCCTGAGTCATTTCATGGTAATGTTAAAATTTTAAGTGAAAAGATGAAAATGAAGATTAAGGAGAATGTGCACTTTCCAATACAAGATGATGATATAGAGATCAAAACAAAAAACATAACCAATGTCACTAACATCAAGGTACATAGAGGGATTGGTGCTCTTGATTAAATACGAGTTTCATACCCTAATACATGACAAAATTCGATGGAAACATTGCAATAATCCAATCCTGAAATTCTGAAAAACTGATAAGTCTGTTGGATTTTGAATGAGATCTAAAATTCTACTTTTCCATCTGAAATCCAATGAGGTCGGAACCACTCTCAAATATCCTGAGTCATTTCATGGTAATGTTAAAAATTTAAGTAAAAGGATGAAAATGAAGATTAAGGAGAATGTCACTTTTACTTTAAGAATTTAACATTACCATGAATCACATATAAATACTAGGGCCATAGGCTTGATCATTAGAAGCGAGAGGTATTGAGAGGGGTTGGGTAAGTTAAATAGGATGGGGAGTGGTTAGATAGGGTAAAGAAAACCTAACAGCAAATTTAAATTGCTTTTCAAGTCTGATTTTTGTGAGTTTTTGGGCCCCGCGGCCGTCTGGAGCAAACCGACCAGTTTAACTCGGGCTAGGTCGAGCCGGCCGGTTTGTGACTGAGCCGGCCGAGTCGATGTACGGCTCGGCCGGCTCGATCACAAACCAGCCGCCTGACCGATTTAACCGCCGAGTCGGACCGGCGATCCCTGTGGCTCGGTCGACTCGGTCGGTTCCGAGTCAAACCGGTTGGTTTTAAAAACACTGGTCCTAACCCTCCAGAGGGCTACATTGGCACATGTAGGGTGTGTGTAGAGAGCCACGAGCCTCTACAGTAGCAAATAACATTCCATGGATCCCTAGAGTCATTCAAAGATTGTTCGTGGTTCACCTATTGGATGAGGAAGATGCCCTTGGTTCACCATGCCTAGCCGGCCCCACAGCTACATTATGCACTTGGCAAATGATCCAGGACCTATATGACGATGTGGCATCACTTACACCATCATCCGAGCCCTTGCAGATGATGTACAAGCATCTTCGATTTGTTTGGAGAGCCATGAGGTCACTTGCGTGCCCCACACTCATTGGGAGCACCAAAGGTTTATTATTTGGAGAACAAGGGGCCAACCCCTTGTCCACTGCTTTTGGGAGTCCTATTTCACATTATGGCACCTATAGACTTCATCAGGCCTCCTCTAGGGTCCAACGACATGTATTATTGATCATTCGACCTCTTGAGAGACTTATTATTTTGTTTATGAGCTAGTTTGGTGGGTTTGTCACCAAAAGTTAGTTATCTTGTACATTATTTTATTCTAGGGGCTAAATTAGGCCTTATTAGCTAAATCAAACTCATTAGAAGTGTATAAATACAAGTGATGTGATTTCATTTTAGCATCATCACTTGGATTGGGCTTGTATTTCTTTAGAGAAATTTGCCATCCTTCTTGGAGGACGAATTTTTGGAGCATGGAATGAAGTTTGATGTTTGGATCATTTTCTCTTGTCTTGGAGCTACTTGATTAACAAAGTTTTGATGGTTGGATATACTCTTAATACTTGTAAGTGCAATTTAATGCTATTCTTTCTTTCTATTTTTTGTCACATTGTTGCGGGGATTTCGCTATACTAGGGCTAAGTTACTGCATCCATTTATGCGAAGTTGTGGAAATTTTGTTTCTAGATAGTGATGCTTCATGTATGGGCCATGTATTATGGGTGAATGTTTGTAGAGATGCTTCATCATTGAAATTCATCTTGATAAGCCATCTATTTTGCAAAAATATGTATAAAGTCCTTGAAGCTGCTTTTGCTGCTGCCCTAATGCTATGCGAAGTTGTCTTTGAGGCCTTCTTGACATAGAAAATTCAATATCCATAGTCACATTTACTCTTGACTACAAATCTCCCAAAAGGATTAGGCACTGGTCCACCATAAAGGTGATCACCTTAAACCTTTTTTCCTTCTCCCACTTCTTTTCTAGGTCTATCCCTCAAGGTCTCCTAGGGCATCATTTATCTTGCAAACCACCCATTGAAAAAGTTTGATCTCTTGGGATCCTCTGCGTTGGGGTTTCTCCTAGGCACCCTCCAATTTTGAAGAAATTCTGATGTTGAAATTTTGAGATATCCGGGAGTTTAATCTTTTGCAGTTCCCGTGAAATATCTTCTCTGTGAGGTTTGTCATCAAAATCCTTCGGCCCTTCTGAATGTCTTTCCTCTGACTGACGTCGCTCCTCCTTGTCCCTGGTTGACTGCGACCCTTTCAAGGTTTCCATAATGGCTTCTAAAGAGCTCATCACAGTAGTGAGATCGGGCGGAGCAACAGGTGCTGACGACGATCTTGATGGTGGTGAAGGCGATGGTGAAGGTGGAGGTGGCGGCGCTGCTTTTCGCTGGCGCTGCCGCCTTTGGTACGTGTTAAGCATGGTAATTTTTTTTTTTTCCTGAAATACATAATAAATTCATGAGGAGTGGATAAATTTTTAGACTGACAAAGCATAATTTTCGTAAGATTTGAGCTGGCATACGGGTATAGTTCTTTTGCTATTTTACCTGCAGGCAGGTCTTACTGGTACCGAGGTCAAGGAGGGTGGCAACGCGACCTCCTTGTCCTATGCAGGGTAATGTATGCTTACTAAGTCTAGAGTGGAATGCAAGGTTTTCATCGATCAAAGTGTTAGTTTATAAACTTGTCTAGAATGTTTTATTCCTAGATGCAGCTATAGAAGGGCAATAAATGAGAGTTAAAGTATAATTTTCAAGTTTTATTTTTTTTTTTGTATAAAATCAAACTCTAAGAGAATTTTGTATACCCGCCTTTGGTACGTTCTCAACATTGTATCCCTTCCTGATTTTTGTAATAAAATTATATATTTAAACATTATACCTTTTTAACCATAGATAACCGCATTTAACTTTATGTTTTTACATACTTTTTAAATTTATAAATTTTAATAAAATTTAAATATTAAAAAAATTTTAAATCCATAACTTATATGACATGGTTATATATACATTTAAAATCATACAATGTATATATATTTAAAACCCTATGATATATACATTTAACCGAAACAAACATACGATATAAATTAAAACTATACCATATAATTTTAACCAAGTAATACCCAAACCATACATTTAAACCATATGATAAAATTTTAAATCTATACGATATATATTATTTAATCTAAGGTACATGCATATATATTATTTTATTCTGTCTATTTCATTTTCGGTGGTATATATATATATATCATGATACCTCAGAATTAAAATACATTACACCTAGCTGGCTAAATGACTTGAATACACGATTAAGATCAGATTTCATAGCGTGGCTTTCCCTTATCAAGTTTCATAACGTGGCTTCCCTATCAGAGATTAATAATTTGACAACGAATCATATAGATAGCCAGATGGCAATCCGCTGTCCTACGATTTTCATTAAGTTTCTTCTTGCATTCGATGTTTAAAGCCGGGATGGATGCATTGAGTCTGAGAGGTTATGGTCAACGCCATGATTTAATATGGGGAATTTAAGAATTTAAGTTATCTTCTTACTTCTCAACTTCTGTGTGACTGCATCGCAGATGAAGAAGGATTTGTTTGCCTCCATTTGATTATCCGGAGTTTTAGTTTTCTGGTTAAAAAAATAACCATAGCGGAGAAATCAACCCCTTACGGAACTCTAAGCGATTTGGTTTTAATGGAAGCGAGTAATTGTCTGAAATCGATGGATGATTTACCTTCAGTTTGCAACGGAAGGAGAGAAATCGAAGTGCGAGGCACCAATTTAATGTTGTGAATTGTTAATTGCTATAATGGCCAGGGTTTTGAGGCTTTGGGCGGTGGTTCTTTGCAGGGCTGCTTACGGTGAATTATCGGGGCTGAAGATGTCTTTCTGGCTGAAAGATGCTGCCGCGTCAGGTGTCTTGGCCAGTGTCGAATACAATTCTCAGCTTGGTGGATTTGCTACCTCTATTTGTGATGGGTAATCTTATTCTCAAAGACCCTACTTGCTTTTCTGTTCTGAATGCTGTTGGTCTTCCTAATGCTTTTCTAGATTCTTTCATAGCTGGAGTGCTTTCTTCTGCTGAAGCAGTTACTTGCATTCCATAGTGTTTGGACGCTCTGAGCCTTAATGACCTTGATATTGAGGCCATCAAAGATTGAAATTCTTTACAATGCTTTGTAAATTTTTTCACTTCTAGATCCTATTTACGGGCTCTGAAAGGTGATACTCCAGGTTCTATCTCTTCTGGCATAGCTGAACTGTTGTGGCATGCTGCTTCCCTGCAAGTGGCTGGTGTGGAATGCCTTTGTTTGGAAAAAGGGGAATAATTCCTCTTTGTAATAAAAGGCTCAATCTCTTATCACTTAAAACAGCCAGGGTTAGGATAGATTTACGATGGTTTATTATGTTATGATAATTAATTAAAATAAGTTAGAAAGTCTGTTTTTTTTTTTTTTTCATCCAGGGAGATATCTAAAGGGCTTATCTTCCAAAATTTTGGGGGCCTTATAAAATTTGATTAGAATTTTTTTCTGGCAAGTCCGCAGGCTTAAAAGGCTCTCAAACCCTTGATTGGTTGACACAAAATATTTTATAGGGTCTTGATAAATTTTTGAGCAAATAGCATTAGTTCTGAATCTATTGCATCTCAGCCGCAAGGGTTTTAGAAGGCATTTTTATTTGTTGCAGAGATGTGAGAGGCTTTCCTAAGGAATTTCTTCTCTTTTTTTTTTTTTTTTTTGAGAATTCTGAGCCTATTCTAAAAGAGTTTTCACCATAATAACTCAATAAAATATTAATAGATTATAGTGTTTAATTCTGGTCTAGCCATGAGTCTGGAAGTAGTCTAATTGCTTGCCATTAATTGAAAAGTTTCAAGTTCTGAACCATAATCTAAATTCCCTTAACATTTAAATAAAATTAAATTTTTTTGGCAGCTGGCGTTAAGGGTTTTAGAGTGATTTTGATCACTGGTGTCTAACCTCTGGTTTTGCAGGTGGGTCTATCACCAAGGAAGCGACATTACGACTTTTCTAATGATCCTCCAATGAATAGCCTTATCATGACATTAATGCTTCCCTTCATATGTAGGAACCCTGTGTGTTAATTTTCAGAGATGTTTCTTATGATTATGAAATCTCTTATATCCTACAACCCATTTATTAAGCATTGTAAGTACTAAACATAATATATACAACGAGTTCTGTATACGATCATGTATAAAGAATGTGCTTAATATTACTGGAATAAAAGTAATAATAACCCAGATTTGATAATTTTCATGCTACAGTCAGAAAATTTACAGAAATTGCAGGGCCTCTAAGGTCGAAAAGGGTTTGATACTACCCTTTGATACCAAATGTAATAACCCTCTAAGGATTATTCATAGTTTGACACTTAATTTCTGCTATTGCTAGAGAGAGACTTAGTGCTAAATTGACCGACAAGGCATACCACTGTTACAACTGTCATATTTCCATTAATACAATCTAAGACATCCTATTTAAGTTCAGAATCTATGCATATACATATATATAATTCAGCAGTAATACAATCTGATGACAGAGCAGCAATGAAATTTCTATTTTTGCATAAGGAACTAATCTATACATGAGAAATACCTGGAATACAGCAGAAAGATTTAATGGTGGCACTCCTCAGGCACTCCTCCTGTGATGCTGTGGGCAGATTGAACAGTTCACCGAAACAATATAATCCTCCCAGCTGATCTAGGATTGTCCTCCCTCCACATCCTTTTCACTTATATTGATTTTCTCCACCGCCCTCAACTCTCGTAGATATTCTTTCATTTATGAGGGTGGGTATGCATTTAAGGAGATATTATGTTCATTTAATGAGACATTTAACTTAGAGATAAGGTTTTGGGTTAAGTGCATGAAATATCCAAGTTGAATCCTTAGCAGTAATACAATTTGATGACAGAGCAGCAATGAAATTTCTATTTTTGCATAAGGAACTAATCTATACATGAGAAATACCTGGAATACAGCAGAAAGATTTAATGGTGGCACTCCTCAGGCACTCCTCCTGTGATGCTGTGGGCAGATTGAACAGTTCACCGAAACAATATAATCCTCCCAGCTGATCTAGGATTGTCCTCCCTCCACATCCTTTTCACTTATATTGATTTTCTCCACCGCCCTCAACTCTCGTAGATATTCTTTCATTTATGAGGGTGGGTATGCATTTAAGGAGATATTATGTTCATTTAATGAGACATTTAACTTAGAGATAAGGTTTTGGGTTAAGTGCATGAAATATCCAAGTTGAATCCTTATCTAGATACGTAGAAGTGATGGCTTTAAGTAAGGTCTTAATTTGAATTTAATTTGTATTAGATTAGTTTTTATCTTAATCAATTTTCTTTAATTAATTATATTACTACTTTATTAGTTCACCCATATATATAATTTTTAACTAAATTATAATCTGGTTTTCTTAAATAACACTCTCCCATGCCTGTTGAGATTTCGTTATATCATGGCGAGATAAAATATATAGTAATATTAAATTCGTTATTCTCACTTAGGTAGCCTTAATACTAGTGCGGGGTATGCGATATAGGCATATGTAGCTATCACATGCGTATGTCGTATACTCGCTAATGTTATTTATCAATTAGGAATGGGTTGTTACAAATTTAATATCTCCTAAACCAAATGAAATTTCCCAAATCCATTTATGGGTCTTGTAGATCAGGTGTACTCTAGTCCTTTCTCAAAATTTGGGAGCTAGAGCACAACTGATGCTACTCCAAATACACAAAATCTCAACACTCCCTCTTAGCATCAAGGTTGTGCTCTAGCAATACATCACACTATGCATTACAAGACTTTGGGTACTAGTTCTATGCTGCTGAGGCTTGGCCTACTGCCACTCAACTCTACACTGCTGCTGCCATTCTGTACTACTACCGATGACTCTACCATTGCCACTGCAACCTTTGTACTGCAGCTCCCTCTCAATATACTGCATTTGTGCTGCTCATAGCATTGCCATTGCTGATCTGCTACACTGCAACTTCAGATGTTGGGAGAAACAACTGAATCTCCTGCCCAAGATTTGACAGACAAGTCAGATGGGCTGCATCCTCATCACTGAATCTCCATAGGCTACAGATCTGTGCTAGCATCTGAAGGATGATGCAAAACTATAGCTCTGCACTGCGTAAGCAGACTCCCTCTACACTACTGAAGTCACATCAGCGCCTTGTGCTGAAATCTCTCACGCTGCTGTTGCACTGCACTGTCCTTTTGAAGCCTTCTGCGCTGCTGAAGTCACATCAGCCTCTGTGCTGCTACTGCTCTGCTCTGCGCTGCTCCTTCCAGTCTTCAGATCTACCTCTGCTTCATCTGTGATAAATGCACCCACTGCTCCTCTTGTCCCACTACTGTCTTAAGGTTGCAGTAGCTCGCATGTGATCCAATAAATGAGCTACTCAAGGATCCCGCCTTAGATTCTGTACTTCCTCTACAGATCCATGTTGCCCCACTTTCGTGGTTCATGAGTGCTCATGACTGCATCATATTTTGTCCCATCATTTGCCACAACAGCCTTGGAAGAAGAAGATTCCTTATCCTTTTTCTTCTGAGGACAATTGCTGGCGAAATGTCCCATTTCACCACACTGGAAGCACTTGATCTTTGACAGATCCTTCTTCTTTCCCTGTTGCCTCTTTGATGCCAACGTTGCATCTTCTTCATCTTCCTTCTTCACTTTTCTCAATCTAGAGCTATGCTGCTTCTTGGTGAATCTGTGGAGTTCTTCTTGACGCAGAGTTGACCACAAGCTATCCCAATCTGGGAGGTCCGCTCTGTCCAAGATATTTTGGACAAAGGTTTCCCACTCATCTGTGAGTGCATTGAGGGCAGTCCTGACTATCACATCGTCTTCCACCTTACGGAGAAATAATAGATTTACAACTCATTGGCTGATCTAGGGCCAAAATAATGGCTAATCCACAACGAGATTTACAGAACTCAGCCAAAATTAGGGCCTAGAAACCCCAACGCTACCCCTGAAGCCTTTGCGTTAGCCTCTGAAGCCCCTCTGACCGTCAGTGCTGCTCCGGAAAGGGTTGCGTTACCCCAGACTGGGTGACGCAGTCCTTATGTTGCCCCTTAAGGTCTCTGCGTAACCCCTGAGGGTTTCCTGTAGAAAATCATGCTGTCCTTGAGGGACTTCGCAACCCCTGCGTAGCACAGTTGCTACCCTTCCTGTTGCTGCTCTCCTGCTTCTCTGCACTGCCTCTCTGAGGTGATCTCTGCCTCTTGCTGATTCTAGACCTCGGGATCATATCATCCCCTTGGCCTAAATTACCCTCTTTGCAACTCGAACACTTTTGACAATTCTTAGAAAACCTGCCCTAGAATCTCAGCTTAGCGCTTCCAACGTTTAAAAAACGCTTCGGGAGCTTTTTTTAAACGCCGGAAGCGATCGGGGAGCGTTCGCTCCCGAACGCTCCCCGGAAAAAAAAAAAAAACGTTTCCTGTCGCGCGGAAATTTTTTTATGTGAAAAATCGAATTGTTTAAAAGGGGGGGGGGGTTTCATTTTAGTTTTTATTGTTTGTTCACTGTTGAGAGAGCGAGAGCAAGAGTTGAGAGAGCAAGAGTTGAAGGAGAGCGAGAGCAAGAGTTGAAGGAGAGCAAGTGTCAAGGAAGGAGAGTAAGGAGCAAGGCAACAGGAGAATTGCAAGAAAGAGGTAGGCCTTCTAATCCAATTTAGTATTTTCTAGGATGAATTTGTAGATTGTTAAATTGTTTAAAAATGAAAACTTGATTTTTTCTTGAATGTTGCATTTTATTGGATTTAAAACTTAAAAAATGAATTGTTTTTTTCCTATGTTGCATTTCCTATTCCCATTTGGCATTTTTCCATTTTTTTTGCAGGCTAGAAACTTGAAACTTGTTTCCATCATGGCTATATGGCTAGGAATTTTCCTCATGTTGGTTCCTTTCTTTGTGATAATGGTGTTGGAGAGTGCTAGAAGAAAGAGGCAAATCAGAGAAGAGGAGGATGAAGAGGAGGGTTATGGTGGATCCGAAGAAAATCCTGAAGAGGAGGAGGATTATGCTGAGGAGGAAGTGGGGAGTGGAGAACCTGAGAACATAGATTCCCCAACTAAACAAGACCAAACTCCTTTGTGGAAATATGTTCAGAAAATGGAAGGAGGGAAAGGTGGTGGAACCACTAAATTTATTTGCCCTCATTGCAATAAACAATACCATGGTTCATACACCCGTCTGAGAAGGCACCTTTGTGGGATAATGCCAGGGGATGGAACTAAAAATTTTGGAATCAAAGTTTGTACTTTTGTGCCAGCACCACAGAGAGAGATATATAGGAAGGAAGAGGTGGTTGCCCTATAGAGATCATCTAAAAGATCTAGGGGTTTCGTTGATTCAGGCCCAACACATCATTGACAAACAAGTTCAACTTCCACCCATGCCAGTGGTTTTGGAAGCAGTGGCACTGAATTAAGGCGTAGAACCATATCCGATTTCCTAGACGAAGGGTGTAGGAATGATGTGGATTCAAAAGTTTACCGGTTTCTATATGCATGTGGGGTGCCATTCAATGTTCGTCGCTCACCTTGTTGGCATGAAATGGTTTCTGCCATTAATGATGCCCCCAAAGGATACAAAAGCCCTGGGTATGACAAGGCCAGAACCGTGGTTCTTGATCATGAAAGAGCTAAAATAAACAATTCTTTGGCTAGAATGATAGGTTCGTGGAATGAGCATGGGATGTCCATTGTCTCCGATGGATGGACCAATGTAAAAGGAAAACCATTGATAAATGTTTTGGCTGTGTCGGTTAGTGGTGCAGTCTTCCTGGCAGCTTATGATTATTCAGAGAAATTCAAAACCGGCATTAACATTGCAGAACCATTACTTGATATAATTGAAAAGAATGGGCCATACAATGTCATACAGGTCATCACTGATAATGCTGCTAACTGAAAGGCAGCAGGAGCAATTATTGAGGATAAATACCCCAACATTTTTTGGTTTGGGTGTTTGGTTCACACAATGAACCTTTTGATGCATGATATCATCAAAAACAAACAACCTCAATTCAAATGGCTTGGTGATTTGTACAAGAGAGGTAAAAAAATGATAAAATTAATTACAAATCATAGCAATACCCATGGGCTTTTCCATACTCACTCCAAATTGGAGTTGTTGAAAATAGCAAAAACTAGATTTGCTAGCTATTACCTCACCTTCAGGCGCCTTTTGAAGGTAAGAGAGTCATTGGCCGCAATGGTATCAAGCCCACACTGGCAGCTATTAAAGGACAGGGCAGCAACAATAGTTGACAGGCAAGGTTTCGAACATGTGGAGGAGACCGCCCTTGACCATTTATTTTGGGCATGTGTGAGGGAAATTTTGAGTTTTACTAAGCCCATTTATAACATGATTCGCTTTGCAGATACTGATAAACCAGTGATTGGAGAGGTTTATGAGCAGATGGATAGCATGTTGGGGCAAATAAAAGATATTGTTAAGGATAATGATCCCAACTTGTATGCTATGATTCATGACTGTGTGTGTGCATGGTGGAATAAACTCAATGTTCCACTACATGCTTTGGCATATATCCTTACACCAAAATATTACTCTCCATCTTGGTTGGGCCAACCTGCACCTGGAGGTGGGGTTAGGGTGAAACCTCACACAGATCCAGAGGTACAAGAAGGGTACATGAAGGCATTAGACAAATTGGTACCTGACAGGGAAGAGTGTGCTAGATTGCGCCTTGAATTAGGCAAATACTTCAGTTGCACTGCTAACTTTGGTTCTTTCCATGCAATGGAAGACAGGGACAGATTTGATGCTCTCACATGGTGGGAAGCATATAGCGGCATGGGACTTTTGCCAAAGTTGGCTAAAAAAGTTCTCTCACAAGTTGTGAACACTTCTTCTGCAGAGAGGTGTTGGAGCACCTACAACTTTATACACAATGTGAGAAGAAACAGGCTGAATGAAAACCGAGCTGAAAGCTTGGTTTATGTGCATTATAACTTGAGGTTGTTGAGCCATTACCGTGATCGGGCAAATTAGGATCAATCATACAGAGTCTGGGACAACAACCCAGAGGATGATAATTTGGAGGACGGCACGTTACATCTGGAAGAATTGGAAGCAGAACTTTATAGGGATGATGATGAAGCATCAGCAGCACCGCCACACACAGGGCCAGTCCCACCATCTACTGGTGCCAGTGCCAGTGCCAGTGCCACTCCTCGATATCACACCGTTGTTCCTTTGCAGATCCAGCCTCCACCTTCTAGTCGTGGTCGTGGTACTCCTGAGAGTACTAGAAGACCAACATTTCCTCGTGGCTCACAAAAATTAGACATTTCTCGTGGGCGTGGCAAGGGGCCAGCCAGATAAAATAGATTTTTTGTTTACTAGTCTTTTCTATTTGTTGTTGACAATTGAACAGTTGAAACTTGACTCTTTTTTATTTCATATATTTAATGACAATATAAGTTTGAAGTTTGAATTTGAAAGGTGAAACTTTGAAGTTGGCATTTATAAGTTTATTGTTTACAAGTCATTATGAATTATGAATATGATGCTTCATGAAAGTTATATGGTGATCAATGAATCAATGATGATAAATGTTATATAATATCAATGTTGATAAATGTTATATATTGAATTTTGAAATCAATGAATCAATGATGATAAATTTTATATATCAATGATGATAAATGTATATTGAATTTTGAAATCAATGAATCAATGATGATAAATGTTAGATATTGAAATTTGAAATCAATGATGATAAATGTTATATATCAATGATGATAATTGTATATTGAATTTTGAAATCAATGAATCAATGATGATAAATGTTAGATATTGAAATTTGAAATCAATGATGATAAATGTTATATATCAATGATGATAAATGTATATTGAATTTTAAAACTAAAGAATCAATGATGATAAAATGTTAGATATTGAAATTTGAAATCAATGATGATAAAAATGTTATATATTGAATTTTGAAAGCTTGAAACCTTCGTATTGATGATTTCCAAGACTCAAGAGTCAATATGTTGTATGCTTCCAACTCGTGGGCGTGGTTGATGTGGGCGTGTTATATGATTCAATCTATGTTTTTATGTTTTTTATGTCTAATTCATCATTCCACATGTTTTTGTTGACATATATGCATCAAAATATATATATATATATATATATATATATATATATATATATATATATATATATATATATATATATATATATATATAAAAACGCTCCGTAAAACGCTCCACCGAAGTGAAAATGGATGCCGCTCCGTCCCACTCTAAGGCCCCGCTCCCGCTTCCAAGTAACCTTGCTTCGCTTTGAATATAATATTCCTCATTAAAAAAAAAAAAAAAAAAAATTTTCCAGATGTTTGATTTAGTTGCCAAAATTTTTATAAATTTGCTCGACTGCACTTTTACAACCATAGGAAGAGTTGGTAGTTTACTTTGTGCACTCTCGCTTCTGCATAATAGTGAGATTGATCACAGAATCCGTGGATGAATCTAAGAACTGTCGTAAGCATCGATATCCGTTCCCATCTTTCAATTCTTTCTCGTTTAAGGGATAAATTATGTATCAAATTACAAATTTGTTGTACTGTTTTAGACATTAAGACTAAACATGACTATCCCAGCAAACAGAGATTTTCTAAGTCTGATGCTAGCATAGTTAACCAAAGTATATTTTCTAGCTGCTCCTACGCACCAGGAAGAATCGTTTAACTTCCTCCCTTAAACTCGAGTATTTTGTTATATGCCATATTTCTATGTGTTGACCACACTTTGTCAACAACCCCATAGCAGTACACCCTCATTTTTTCAAATGGGACTTATCATGTTCGAGGCTCGTGTCATCCAGATTTCATTGCTGATCGATAGTTTTTTATAATGCTGTAAACTCATTCTACATGTTATGATGTAAATGATCTAAGTAAGACCGTCCATGTATGTAACAACCTAAGTAAGCCTAGTATGTTGTTGATGATTTCCATCCTAGGAGGTTTTTTGTCTCACTGATTCACGTAAGTGATCGACAGAATTTTTCCCTCCAGCCTCACCCCAAAGCTAGGGTGGATTTTATCATCAGCATACTAAGTGAGTCCTAGTGTTTCTATCGAGTCCTTGTAAAAGTAGTTTGAGCTACTTGGTCTACTAGATCATGTTTTGAGTCGCAGAATTGGGTATTTATTTGAGGGTCTATACGAGTGGGTATTCCCCCTTCATGTATGTAAATGTATTATCTCATGTAAAGAGGGTTGGAAAAATAATTAAAATCCCCTCTCAGTCAATTAATTAAATTTTCTGGTCAATTAATTAAAAAAATCTTAAACCAGAAATTTAATAAGTTAGAGTCCTAAGTTAGGATTAAATCTTTCAAAGGCAAAATTTGTGGGTCCTTGGAAAATTATTTTAAAAAAAAAGGCCCCAAGCCAAGGGAATATTGAGAATTTTAAGAAATTTTGGACCTTTGGGCCTTGGTGGTTAAGTCAAAGTCAAAATTTTGGGGTAATTAACTCAAAAATAATATTTTTGAGTTAATTAAAATTGAATTAAATGATTAATTCGTTTTTTCCCAAAATTTATAATTTCAATGATCCTGATTAAAAGATGATTAAATCTTTTGGACGGTTGAGATTATTTTGACAAGGATCATCCAAACTAGCCGTTGGAGATATTGTCCTATAAATTTAGAGGTCTTTTTTCATTTTGAATCATCCGATCTCGAGATCGGCACTCGATTCCAGAAGCTCTTGTAATTTTTTTTTGAGGAATAAAGCAAAAGACTTTGGGGTTACAAATCCGGATGGTTCCTTCTCACTATGTGGTGAATTGTCTCAAACTCTTACTTTGTCTCTTGTATTTTATGGTTTGATGGCCTTCATGGATTAATCGTATATAGGTATCTTATGCGCGCTCGGTTTATAAAATAACATTCCGATTTTTCCCGCAAAGGTCTCATGTTGTTTTCTTAAAATCTCTATCAATCTAAGATTCGTATCTAAGTGTGCATGTGGAATTTTTTTAAGGATTAGTGTCTGGGAAGTCTTCTGCTGACCAAATTCGATCAATAAACATAAATCTGATAAGCTCTTTATTTGTTAAATTCCAGGTCTATCTTACGATATTTGTGATTTTGCAGGGTTTCAAAGGCTTGTGCCTCTCACTAAAACTTTAAATCTCTGAAAATTTTGCTAAAATGGATTTTAAATCTGACCTTGAGGGTTTTAAATTTGTAAACTAGTTGTAAACTTGTAAATTTTTTTAGGATTGTGAGGGTTTAATCGTTTCTTGGTGTGTACCTTCAGATCAGGTTGGCTTCTTGCAGTTTCAGGGTTCAAATTAGATTTTTTTTTTTTAAAAGATCTAAGGCAGATCTAGCCTCCAAAGGCCAGATCTGGCCTCAAATTGCTACTGTGGGCAAAATCTCGATATTATTGGATTCAAAGAGCATTTGAAAGTCAGAGTTTGACAAAAAAAAAAATTTAATTCGAAGTTTGCTAAGCGACATTTGTGTATTGGGTTATCTTAATTCTGATCTTCGCTGCCCAGCTATCTGCAAACCATATGCTGGCTTATACCTCTGCCATCGACCTCCCTTCTGCCTTTATCTTTCTCTCCTCTACAAATCCATCGACCTGCATTATTCTTCCGCTATCTATCATTCAACGCTGCCAATTTTCATTTGCTGACAGACCATCCTGCTGCACCATTCCTTCATTCCTGCCGTCGATTCTCTCCTCCGTCCAGCTTCTTCCCTTTCTTCCGATCCCTCATCGGACTGCATAAAAAAAAAACCCGGATCTTTGCCATTCGATCTGTCCATTGTTTCCGTCCTCGATCGATCTGCCAATCTCTTGCCGTCCCCATTGTGCCTTCGTCCTGCCTTATTCACAAACCACAGTCCTTTCCGCCATCCAAACCAGCGCTGTCCTCCATTGCCGTCGAGCCCTCTTTTCTGCAAGCCGTCGCTCTTCGTTCTCTCCCACCGTTCAAGCTTCATCCCTCGGCGATCCAAATCTCCTGTCGACCTGCAACACAGAAAAAATACAAACGCACACGTTTATGTATATACGTTAATTTTTTTTAGTCGGATTCATCTGATAGTGTTAGTTGTAAAGTTAGGTTTTAAATTATTTTTTTTGGTGTCCTTTTTTAAGCGTAGATTTAATTTTCTTAATGTTTTAATATAGTTTTGTTAGTTTGATTTGATATTTAGATTTTAACTTTTCGATTTTAATAGGGTAGCGTAGGTTTTAGTTTAGGAGTTTAAATTCGATTTTTTTTTAAATTTTTAGTTAGATTTTAAATTTTAACTTAGATTCTAACTTAGTTTAAATTTTAATTTGTGATTTAGATCATAGTTTTAGTTTAGGATTTTAACTTATAGTTTTAATTTAGTTAGATTCTCATTTGGTGTAGTTAGATTTTAATTTTAGTGTTAGCATTAATTCATTTAGATTTTAGTTAGATTGCACTTTTAATTTCATTTTCATTTAGTTTTAATTCTATTTTTGTTTTAACTTAGATTTAGAATTTTGATTTTAAAATTAAAAAATAATAATAAAAAATATAAAAACTTCAAAATCTTAAAAAAATCTAGAAAATACAAAAATATAAAAATTTTTAAATTTTCCATGGTCAAGTGCGTTAATTTCTTTATCTAAAGTTTGACTGTGGATCATTTCAATTTTCGAATTGGGTTATAATCGCAGTATTTCGGAAATTTTTAAGCATCTGGTTATTTTTAATACATGGTTGTGGTGTCTTTCATTGGAGATCATTGTGATCGATCGTGTTTTAATAAGCAACAGTTAATCGTCACTTGCTTGTTTATAATTGCATAACGGGATTTTGTTTGACTCCATAAGGCACTGGTCTTAAGCGTAAAATCTATTTAGATCTATGAAATCCTGTTAATTTTATCAAGTATTTGGTGTTTTAGCTGTGTCTCCTGGATTTTTCCTCCTCATTGCTAACAGGGTCCACCTCCCTTAGCTTGCAAGGAGACAGCTTAAAGAGAGAGATTGGGAATAAAGGTGACAACCCCCAATTTGAGCTGTTGTCGCGGTGCCTTGACAATCTGTGCGACAACATTTTTTGGCGCCGTTGCCGGGGATAGAGTTTTTCTGTCCTTGGTCTTAACGACATTTTCTAATCTTCTGATCTTTCCTCGCGATTCATTAGCCTATCACAAGGGATCACTTTTTCTGGCATCTCTTCGTATTTTCATCATCTTATCTTTCGTCATATCACTAATCATTCCATCATCGTATCTTTAGCACCTGGACATTTTGGTTGGCTTCTTGTTTGGGTGGCGACTCCACTTCTTCATATTTTTACTCCCAGACAAGAATCCCCCCCTAATATCCATCTGCTATCTCTCGATTATTTCTTTTTTTAAAATTAGTTTCATGTTCAAGTGGCGACTCCAATTCTTTCATTTCTTACAAGAGTTCCTGCTAAGAAGTTCGCTTCTTGAGGACCTTTTGACTATTCTTGAACACGGATCTATTTCTAAAATGCTTAAAACGATATCATGGATGTTTTTGCCCCGTATAATTTTGCTAATATTCAGGGTTATCCCCATGATCTCCCTCAAATGGATAAATTACCTATCTTTCAAGGAAATGATGCAGTTAGTGTTAAATC
Source organism: Pinus albicaulis (assembly GCA_034641835.2). NCBI lineage: Eukaryota > Viridiplantae > Streptophyta > Pinopsida > Pinales > Pinaceae > Pinus > Pinus albicaulis. The sequence goes on from CM076581.1 coordinate 108,307,189, forward strand.
TCATTTATTTGCTTTCACTAACTGGTGGAATAGATTTGCAGTTGCAAAAAATAATTTCGATGATGTAAAGATGAAAACTTTTGTTCTTACTTTTGGCGAGGATGTTGCTGAATGGTTTATGGAAAAGCCTGATAATTCATTCAATACTTTTGAATCCATTATAACTGCTTTTAAGGAAAAATATGGTGATAAAAGGGAAGATAGGCATTTGGTAAGAGAGATCAGTACCATAAAAAAGAAAGAAAATGAAACAATTGAAGAATTTAATAGGAGATTTAATGGTATCCTTAGAGAAATATCTCAAACTCATAAACCTCCTGATGGATCTCTTCTGAATTTTTACATTGATGCTTTTGATTCTAATACTTCATATGAGTTAAGGCGGGCTAAAACTGCAAATTATAAGGCTTGTCAATCTTTAGCTGAGGAGATTGAAAAGGATAAGAAAGCATCTAGAATGTCCAAAACTCTAGATTTTGATAGGTCTTTGACAAAATCTAAGGAAAAATAAATTGAAGAAGATGATGATGACCCTATGAAAAGGTTAATGCAAAAGCTTGAAAGCATGGAGCTTAATCATGCTAAGGAAATAAGCGTCTTACAGGCTAGGTTGGTTCAAATGGAAAGGGCTCAAACGCAGAATTCCCAACCTAGAAATAATAATGCTTTGCAGAAAAGAGATCTATCTTATGAGCAGAGACCGACAAATCAACTTGAGTTTGCAAATCTTGTGGATGAAGCTCCGCCTTATTGTAGAGCCTGTAATGATCTTCATGAAGAGGCTACTTGTTCCATTGTCAAATGGATCATAGCTAGTAGAATGGCAAGGTCAAGTCATCAAATTAATGTTGTTGGTAAGGACTATCACATGCATATAGAAGATCATGAAGGACAGGTTAAGGAGCCAGCTCAGATGATTAAGGATGTGCAACCCAATCATACGCAAATAATTCAAAACATGGAATCTAACCAAATCAATCTTCAAAATGAGATAACTTCCATGGAAGCAAGTCATGCACAAGAAATAAATGTCATGGAAAACAGGTTAAAAATAATGGAAGTTAATCATTCTAATCAGATGTCCATTATACAGAATCATATGATTGCAATGGAAGCAAGACACACCTAGGAAATGACTGCCATGAAGGAAAATCACTTGTTGGAAATAAAAAATATGGAGGAAAATCAGACGAAATTAATAGTAAGGCATGCCAGGGAGATGAGTTCCATACAAAAGAAATTGGAAAAAATGGAAGAATTACAAAAATTTGAACTGAAATTTGATTATGAAGATTCATCAATAGAGCATAAGACTTCTTGTCTACTAAAGCCATTCCCATCTCATCACACGGAGGATTTCACTATGGTTTCAAAGGATGTTGAGAAAGACCAAGCTTGTGTGTCACCATTGACAGAGTATATCCAGAATAATATTGGTCACGCTCCAGGTTCTTCCGATATTTTGTACAAACATCTTCAAGATGAGGACAAGGAGTTTACAATGATCTCATTGCTGACATCACAACCCACTCAGAAGAAGAGAAAGAAGCAGAAAAGAAAAAGTAAGTGGTTTGATTTGTCTGATGGTCGAGAGCAGCTTGACATTCGGATAAGACAGAGTCCTACATTATGCAAGATCGGACATGGCACATCTGAAAAGCAGCCCACAGACTTGCCTGAAAGCAGGCAAATGCTCAGCATACACTATATTGAGCACATCTGATGCCACAGGGCATCCTTTGTATTGTATCTCTAACCTTACACCTTGTTATTTCAGCATTTCATTTTGCAGTTAGAGTAGATTTACTTTTCATGTTAAGTAGGATAATAAATAAAAGAAGAGCTTCTATTTTTCATGAGCTTAATGTTATATAATGATATTTGGATGGACGCTACTTATGTAATCTTGTGTGTTGCTTGGATGCAGATTCTGGATTCTCACATTCCTTCGATGAAGCAACGTGTCCCCAAGTAGAGCCAGATGTTGACCACATTTTGTCAACGACCTCATAGCAGTACACCCCCATTTTTCGAATGGGACTTATCATGTTCGAGGCTCATGTCATCCAGATTTCATCGCCGATCGACAGTTTTTATAATAATGTAAACCCATTCTACATTTTATGATGTAAATGATCTAAGTAAGACCATCAATGTATGTAACAACCTAGGTAAGTCTAGTATGTTGTTGATGACTTCCATCCTAGGAGGTTTTTTGTCTCACTGATTCACGAAAGTGATCGGCAGAGTTTTTCCCTCCAGCCTCACCCCAAAGCTAGGGTGGAATTTGTCATCAACATGCTAAGTGAGTCCTAGTGTTTTTTATCGAGTCCTTGTAAAAGTAGTTTCAACTACTTGGTCTACTAGATCATGTTTTGAGTCGCAGAATTGGGTATTTATTTGAGGGTCTATACGAATGGGTATTCCCCCTTCATGTATGTAAATGTATTATCTCATGTAAAAAAGGGTTGGAAAAATAATTATAATCCCCTCTTAGTCAATTAATTAAATTTTCTGGTCAATTAATTAATAAAATCTTAAACCAGAAATTTAATTAATTTAGGGTCCTAAGTTAGGATTAAATCTTTAAAGGCAAAATTTGAGGTCCTTGGAAAATGATTTTGAAAGCCCCAGGCCAAGGGAATATTGAGAATTTTAGAAATTTTGGACCCTTGGGCCTTGGTGGTTAAGTCAAAGTCAAAATTTTGGGGTAATTAACTCAAAAATAATATTTTTGAGTTAATTAAAATTGAATTAAATGATAAATTCGTTTTTTCCCCAAAATTTTAATTTCAACGCTCCGGATTAAAAGATAATTAAATTTTTTGGACGGTTGAGATTATTTTGACGAGGATCATCCAAACTAGCCGTTAGAGATCTTGTCCTATAAATTTAGAGGTCTTTCTCATTCTTGAGTCATCCGATCTCAGGATCGTGCACTTGCTCTTAGAAGCTCTTGTAAATTTTTTTTTGAGGAATAAAGCATAAAGACTTTGGGGTTACAAATCTGGATGTTCCTTCTCAGATCTATGTGGTGAATTGTCTCTAAACTCTGCTACTTTGTTTCTTGTATTTTATGGTTGATGGCCTTCATGGATTAATCTGCATACAGGTATCTTGTGCAGTTTTCTGGGTTTATAAAATAACATTCTGATTTCTCTGAAAGGGTCCCATGTTGTTTTCTTAAATCTCTATCAATCTAAGATTCAGATCTAAGTGTGCAGGGAATTTTTTTTTAAATTGGGCGGCTGGGGAAGTCTTCGGTTGGACCAGCCGACTCTCAATAAACATAAATCTGATAAGCTCTTTATTTGTTAAATTCCAGGTCTATCTTACGATATTTGTGATTTTGCAGGGTTTCAAAGGCTTGTGCCTCTCACTAAAACTTTAAATCTCTGAAAATTGTGCTAAAATGGATTTTAAATCTGACCTTGAGGGTTTTAAATTTGTAAACTAGTTGTAAATTTGTAAATTTTTTTAGGATTGTGAGGGTTTAATCGTTTCTTGGTGTGTACCTTCAGATCAGGTTGGCTTCTTGCAGTTTCAGGGTTCAAATCAGAATTTTTTTTTTTTAAAGATCTAAGGCAGATCTAGCCTCCAAAGGCCAGATCTGGCCTCAAATTGCTATTGTGGGAAAAATCTCGATATTATTGGATTCAAAGAGCATTGGAAAGTCAGAGTTTGACAAAAAAAAAAATTTAATTCGAAGTTTGCTAAGCGACATTTGTGTACTGGGTTATCTTAATTCTGATCTTCGCTGCCCAGCTATCTGCAAACCATATGTTGGCTTATACCTCTGCCATCGACCTCCCTTCTGCCTTTATCTTTCTCTCCTCTACAAATCCATCGACCTGCATTATTCTTCCGCTATCTATCATTCCACGCTGCCAATTTTCATTTGCTGACCGACCATCCTGCTGCACCGTTCCTTCATTCCTGCCGTCGATTCTCTCCTTCATCCAACTTCTTCCTTTTCTTCCGATCCCTTATCGGACTGCCTAAAAAAAAAACCTGGATCTTTGCCATTCGATCTGTCCATTGTTTCCGTCCTCCATCGATTTGCCAGTCTCTTGCCGTCCCCATTGTGCCTTCGTCCTGCCTTATTCACAAACCACAGTCCTTTCCGCCGTCCAAACTAGCGCTGTCCTCCATTGCCGTCGAGCCCTCTTTTCTGCAAGCCGTCACTCTTCGTTCTCTCCCACCGTCCAAGCTTCACCCCTCGGCGATCCAAATCTCCTGTCAACCTGCAACACAGAAAAAATACAAACGCACACGTTTATGTATATACGTTAATTTTTTTTAGTCGGATTCATCTGATAGTGTTAGTTGTAAAGTTAGGTTTTAATTTTTTTTTTTTTGGTTTCCTTTTTTAAGCATAGATTTAATTTTCTTAATGTTTTAATATAGTTTTGTTAGTTTGATTTGATATTTAGATTTTAACTTTTCGATTTTAATAGGGTAGCGTAGGTTTTAGTTTAGGAGTTTAAATTCGATTTTTTTTTTTAAATTTTTAGTTAGATTTTAAATTTTAACTTAGATTCTAACTTAGTTTAAATTTTAATTTGTGATTTAGATCATAGTTTTAGTTTAGGATTTTAACTTTTAGTTTTAATTTAGTTAGATTCTCATTTTGTGCAGTTAGATTTTAATTTTAGTGTTAGCATTAATTCATTTAGATGTTAGTTAGATTGCACTTTTAATTTCATTTTCATTTAGTTTTAATTCTAGTTGTGTTTTAACTTAGATTTAGAATTTTGATTTTAAAATTAAAAAAAAATAATAAAAAATATAAAAACTTCAAAATCTTAAAAAAATCTAGAAAATACAAAAATATAAAAAATTTTAAATTTTCCATGGTCAAGTACGTTAATTTCTTTATCTAAAGTTTGACTGTGGATCATTTCAATTTTCGAACTGGGTTATAATCGCAGTATCTTAATTTCGGAAATTTTTAAGCATCTGGTTATTTTTAATACATGGTTGTGGTGTCTTTCATTGGATATCATTGTGATTGATCATGTTTTAATAAGCAACAGTTAATCGTCACTTGCTTGTTTATAATTGCATAACGGGATTTTGTTTGACTCCATAAGGCACTGGTCTTAAGTGTAAAATCTAATTTAGATCTGTGAAATCCTGTTAATTTTATCAAGTATTTGGTGTTTTAGCTGTGTCTCCTGGATTTTTCCTCCTCATTGCTAACAGGGTCCACCTCCCTTAGCTTGTAAGGAGACAACTTAAAAAGAGAAATTGGGGATAAAGGTGACAACCCCCAATCTGAGCCGTTGTCGCGGTGCCTTGACAATCTGTGCGACAACACTATGTATAAGTCCTGCTAAAATATTGGATCTATTCGTACCCAATCTCCAAATTTGTCTCATTCTCTAAAGCGCAAATTGAAGCCTTCAACCAAATGTTGAGATTTTGTTTAGTTGGGGTAGCATCGGGTGTGCTCTAGCCCTGAAATTTTGTGGAGGGGCTAAGACACACTTGAAAACCCAAAAAACGTTTGGAGAAATTTCAGCTGCTGTTCAAGTTATTCAAATAATTAATTATTTTAATGTATTTCCTAAGTCTAAACTTAGGAAAATTAAATAATTAAAGTGAATTAATTAACAGATGTGCTGAAATGTTCTAAATGACGCGGATCAAGCAGTCTTTTAATCTCAGTCGTTGATGAGTGTTTTAATCTCGGCCATTGATGAGATCATCGAAAAAGTATAAGAGAAAGGCTTGAGGGTTAGTTGGAGACACACACGCAGAGCTGAGAGACTGATCTGGAATTCTAGGGCAGGGTTTGCTAAAAATTTCCGGAAGAGTTTTCTGCAGCGAGGGGTAGTATTGGCTGAGGGGATGATCTGATCCTCAAGCCAAGAGTCAACAAGAGGCAGAGGAGCAGCTTTCAAGGACAACGCAAAGGAGCAAGGGCAACAGTAGCAGCTGCGTTGCGCAAAGGCTTCAGCTGCTACGCAGGTGCTACGCAGGCCCAGGAAGGGGCAGTGCTGCAGCATCAGAGGGCTTCAGAGTTACGCAGAAGCCTCCAGAGGCAGCGTAAGGACTGCGTCACCTACTCTAGGGTTACGTAGTCCCTCTCTGAGCAACGCAGAGGCACGCAGAGCCTAGTAGGGCTGACGCTGGGGCTTTAGGGTCAGCGCTGGGGTTTCTAGGGTCAGATCTGGGCTGAGTCTTGTAAATCCCGTTTGAGGGTGTGGATCAGTCAGAATTTTGGTCTCAGAATAGCAGCTTAGAAGCAAATCTATGTTTTTCTCTGTCGGGTGAACAAGATTTGGTGCCTAGATTTGTTGTACTCAGGATCTACTTAATAATAATAAACCCTCATATCTGCTGCACTGGTTTTCCCGCTTTGGGTTTTTCCGGGGACTTATGCCCAAAAATCAGTGTGTCATTTGGTTTGAATGAGCGTAATATTCAGTAAAGGATCTGCATGTGTAGGCTGTTAGTTGTGTTTACTTCGGTATTTTCTAATATTATTTCTGAAGATAACTTGTATAATTTAATCAAGTAGGAGAAATAAACCATGATACTACAATAGAATTTTCACACCAAAGTGACAAGCCAAGTTAAGTTTAGCAAACATCACCCAACACCATAAGGGACAAGTCCATAATGATTCATATACGGCTCGATGTATATTTCTTGGTTAATGTTTCCGAGTTACAAGCCAAGCGTCGAGTAAAATAATCACGGACTCAGGTGCAACCATATCACCTTTAGTATCGAACTGATCTGTGGAGCGCACTTGAAATCTCCTTTTCGTGCTATTTCTCATCACTGCGGACTCAATTGCACCCGTCTGAGTGTTCGAAACAAACTGTCGGGTAGAGTGAACATTGAACCTCTTGCCGTGCCAAATTCATCATCGCTCATCCATCATATGAGGCACTGAGAGAAGAGCCCACAAGACACGTCACACAATGTGTCGAGCTACAAAGCACATGATGGCATCATAGAAACAATGCAATAGATTCTGCTAAGCGCCAAGTCACAATGGAGGAATTCATGAGGGCACATGTGCACAAGGCGTCAGTTGATTGCCCAATGCGAAGAGTCGTGCCTTGCTCTTGGGTAAACAACGTGTGCATGCCAACGAACATCCCCAACTTGGACAATGCTGCTTCCTTGAGCCGACAGGACCACGCCACGACCGGACTACAAAATTTTAACCTGATATGGCTTGTAATTACTCTAATTAATGCTTAATAATTGTAATTATGGTTAAAACCAGTTAAAATTGGGTTATTGGTGCTCTCGTTGTCTCTCTTGTCGTCTTATGGAAAGTGGTACTTTTATTAAAATTCATATCTCCAGGTGCTTATTTCATGACACATTGCCATCGAATCCCGCCAATTACAATCATAATGGAGGTCGACACACAAAGTCGCAAATCAAAGAAAGGAGTCTGCAAAGGAGTCAATGCAAGAGCTCAATGCAAGAGACCAAGTGCCAAGTCGTAATGGAGGAGCCCACGAGGGCAGAGGTATTGTACTACGCGGCACAATTAAAATATTAGGCGTACGCCTGATGTCTGAGTTCATATCCATGTTATATTATTGAAATTCCAACAAATGAATAGTCAATGACAAGCCAAGCTTAATTATAATCAACTATTTAATAATTCCAAAACGAAGATAATGGAAAAATCGTGTGACGACAACGAGTGGAGGATTCTGGTATAAGAATCTCTTACATAATGAATATCTTATCCTTTCCGAATTCGTACATAATGAATATCACAATAATAATAAGAAGTAAGTAACTTTTGTGTACATATAATATCCTTTACAATAAAAATAATATCTAACTTCTTATATTATATTGGGACATCTAGATCAAAATATATATATCTATAGTAATAATAATAACAAAAGTAATTTTTATTTTATTAATTGGAATAAATCCTCCTTAAAATACTATATCATGAGATTTTCATAGTTACTAAAATCAAATATTAAGTTTGGCCAATCCATTATATATTAAGGCATAGGTTCCATAGATCAAAATTATCCCTTATTTTTTTTAAAATAAGGAATAATTTAATTTTAAATAATCTTTATAATGTTGAGTGCATAATAAATTCAAACCTTAAATGTTATATATAGTTCTCGTTTGAGGTATATCCTTTTTATATCCTATTCATAATATTTTCGGTCTATATATATTGTAGGCTACTTAAAAGATTAAGCATATATATATATATATAAAGTTAATAACCCTTCCATGGGCATAATAGGGTTATAAAATACAAGGTAGATTTACGAAGTAATACTATAATCTATGAAGACCCATGCATTTTATAAGTATTATTACGCATTATGATAGATGACCATGCATTAGGACAAGGAGGTAGCGATACCACCCTCTTTGACCTCAGTACCAGTAAGACCTGCCTGTAGGTAATAATAACAGAAAAACTATACCCATATGTGAGCTTGAATTTATGAAAGTATAATTATCAAATCTAAAATTATACTTGAGATTCTTACACTTCAGATTCTCATAAATATTATTATTTATCCAGGAAAAGTTACGATGGTAAGGACATATCAATGGCGACCACGCCATCGGGAAGCATCACCATCACTAACTCCACCACCGTCATCATCACCATCACCATCGCCACCATTGAGATCATCACAGCACCAGTCGCTATAGTGCCTGAGCTAACCACTATAATGTGCTTATTTGAAGCCATTTTGGAAACATTAAAAATGCCGCAACCGGCCAACACCAAGGAAGAGCGACCTCATCTTGAGGAAAGATACTCAGAAAAACCCAAAGATTGTGATTATAAACAACCAAAGGAAGATATTTCTAGAGGACTACAAAATATTAAACTCCCTGAATTTTTAGGAGGGTGAGTTGGAGAACGTGCTGAAGCATGGTTAGAAGGAATGACAAGGTGCTTCGCACTAAGAGAATATTCTTCTACCTCTAAAACAAAGATTACCATATTCTAGCTTAAAGAAAGTGCTTTGATTTGGTGGGGAAATCTATAAAAGTAATTACATCTCACACCAGACAACGTTCCTTTTGAGCTATTTGAGGAAAGATTTCGTGCAAAATACTTTCCACCTTACTTTCAAGAGTAGCAAGACAAAGCTTTCCATTTGTTAGTCCAGGGTAATAAGACAATGGAAGAATATCAGATAAGGTTTATGGAGCTTGTGAAATATGTTCCTTACCTAGACACTGATGAATGTCAAGTTGAACGTTTCGTATATGGTTTAAATCATCAAATCAGGGCCATGGTTAGAATGTGGAAGCCATCATCAGTAGCAGAGGCAGTTGAATGTGCCCGTTATGCAAAAGAACATTTAGGGATCAAAAGAGATATCAGACCAACAAAAACCCAACAACCATGATTTCCAGGAAACACTCCCCGAAACTTATTCCTGTTTTCCCTCCCCGGTTTCAGTATCACTTATTTCTCCTTTTAGTTAAATGCCCTTTCCCATTTCCTTACATTCAACAATCAGAAAAAATAATTTTTATTTGCTGAAACAGAAATTGCTTTGCTGAAACACAAATCACTTTGCTGAAACACAAATTCTGGAAAACTTTACAGAATGCTGAAACTGTAGAAATAAAACAAAACACACAGCAAGCTGAAACAGTCATTCAACACATTTGAACACTGAGATTTTTGGTCAAGGTGACCCTGGAAAAACCCCCTACAACTCTTGGGGAAAACCAGTTTGAGAGCTCCTTATTTCTGAAAAATGCTTTTACAGAGAGGCAGAAATTACAGCAAAAATTTCAGCAACTAAACAACAGTACTTATCTCGATTTCCGTGCATTCACTCCGCGTTGGAAAACGTGCAAAACAGTAAAAACCCAAAACAGAAATTTTACAGCTTTTATGACAGCATTAAATGCTGAAATGAGCTTCTCGATTTTTGTGCCCGGCTGTACGGACTGTACAGAAAACCCAGCAACTTCTTCTCCTCAAAATCTGTGCTCCTTTGCCTCAAAATCTGTGCTGAAACTGACTGTACGACTGCTGTACGGATTTCCAGAAATCTGTACCACCAAGCAGCAGTCTCTCTCCTCGATATTCGTGCCCAGAATCTGCCCAGAATTAAATGCTGAAGCTGCTGTACGGTTCTCCTTGAAAACTGTGCCTCTCTCCCTCGAAAAATGTGCCCAACACTTGCTGTACGGATTTTTGCCTTGGAACCCGTGCCTCCTTGCTGCTGTACGGACTTTGCTGAAGTTTCTATTAGCTGCTCTCTTTCTCCTCTCTGCTCAGAAATCTCCTTTGCTCTCCTTCTCCTCCTCTCTCAATCTGCTCATGAAAGAATGAATGACCTTTTCCTCCTTTTCCTCCTTTAACCTAACCCTAAGTGACTTTTGGGGAATCCCTAAATCAAATGGCTGAGATAGATTGAGATCTAGGGCTGAGATTAAATGCTCATTTAAATCTCACTTTCTATTTTTTAATTCACCCCACTTTAATAAAGACCCACTTAGTCATTTATTTCCAAAGTCACTTTCCCTTTCTAATTTTACATTGACTTTATTAAAGTCACTTTAAAATTAGACTTTAGTAACTTTATCACTTAAAGTCACTTTTAAATTAGATTTGACTTTATAACTTTATAAAGTCACTTTAGGAGAAAAATTAAATTCTTTGGGACACTTTTCCCTAGGCCAAAGATCAAAGCCTTAGGGAACCACCTGTCCTCCGGTAACCAAATTTCAACACTCCCTCTTACCGAGGAAGGTGTTCCTCACCACACCCATCTTGTCTCTCAAGTAGACATGCTTGCCCCGTGGTAAGGCTTTGGTAAGAATATCTGCAACCTGCTCATCAGTGGGAATATACTCAAGCTTCACAGCTCCTTTCTGAACATAGTCTCTGATGAAGTGATATTTGATCCCGATATGCTTTGACCTGTCATGAAATACTGGATTCTTCGTGAGTTTAATGCAACTCTGATTATCACAGTAAATCACTGAAGGTCTCAACGGCTGACCAAATAAGCTAAACAACATCTTGCGAAGCCAGATGGCCTCACAACTAGCTAGACTGGCTGCCATATACTCTGCTTCCGCTGAACTCAATGCTACTGACTACTGCTTTCGGCTGAACCATGACACCACTGCCGAACCCAACCCAAAACAGCACCCTGAAGTGCTCTTCCTATCAGAAGCACAACCTGCCCAATCAGAATCAGTGTAACCTGCCAATCTCACTCCATCCCCCTGCCTGTAGTCCAGACCATAATCCACTGTCCCCTGCAAGTACCGCAAAATGTGTTTTGCAGCCACCCAGTGAACCTTCCTAGGCTCACACATAAACTGACTCATCGTGTTGACTGCAAAACAAATATCTGGTCTAGTGTTGACCAAATACATCAAGGAACCAATCAGTTGTCTGTACAATGTGGGATCCACTAACTCGGAATCCAAAGCATGAAGCTTCTTCCAGTTGGTGATCATCGGTGTCGACATGGGTCTACAATCCTCCATGTGGAATCTGCCAAGGATGTCCACAATATACTTCCCCTGTCCCAGGAAGAAATGCCCCTCCTCCTGCCACACCTCCAAACCCAAAAAGTAATGCATCAAGCCGATGTCCTTCATCTCAAACTCCGCCGCAAGATCTCTCTTTTTCCACATACAGCACCAGAATGAGAGGCTCCTCACCTATCACAATATAGTAAAGGTTCGGATCTGCCTCACTCTTTGTGAAACCCATCTTCTGCAAGTAAGTATCTATCCTGGAGTACCAAGCTCTGGGAGCTTGCTTCAGGCCATAAAGGGCCTTCTTCAGTCTGCACACATGGGACTCCTTCCCATGCACCTCAAAGCCCTGTGGCTGCTCAATGTACACCTCCTCCCGTATGAAGCCATTGAGAAATGCGGTCTTCACATCCATCTGGTGGATCTTCCAACCCATCTCTGCTGCTATCGATATAATGGAGCGGATCGAAGTATATCGAGCCACGGGAGCGAAGGTCTCCTCATAATCACCTCCCTCTACCTGGGAGAACCCTCTAGCCACAAACCTCGCTTTGAATTTCTCAATGCTGCCATCTGCAGCATGCTTTACCTTGTAAAGCCATCTGGAAGTAACCACGGATTTGCCCTCAGGCCTCGGCACCACCTCCCAAACATCATTCTTCATGATAGAAGAATACTCCTCCTGCATGGCCTCTCTCCAGACCTGCTGGCTAGCTGCCTCCTCATAGCTAGAAGGCTCAGAGTCAAGGATGCCGGTAGCCATTGCCATATAGCTACAAAACCTCTCAGGTGGTCTGCTCTCTCTGACCGGCCTCTTAGGCTCAGCAACAGATGTGGCATCTCTCAAGGTGTCCTGAAGCCACTTGGGCTTCCTCTTCCCTGAGTGCACTTCTCCCGCCTGAGAATAAAACTCCTCCTCCTCAACATCAGGAGCCTGAACTCCTGACTGTCGACCGTCCGTCCGTCGTCCTCCCCGCCGCACCTCGAACTCCGTAGAAGCTTCGAGGTACCGTGTGAATCAGCTCCATCGTTGACTCCCAAGGAATTGCTCGTGGACCTGCTCTGCATGCCGCCCGTAGCACCACCCTCCTCGACTCGCGAGCCACTCCCCACCGACCCGACTCCGACATCGGCCATAGATGTACCTCCGATCCTCCTGATTCCCCGCCCACCGGATCCCCGCGATTGACTCAACTGCCGGGCCGAGGGTCTCGTCGATCCGCATACTCTAACTCCCGTGACTCCTAAAGGCCCCGTCCCTCCTCAAACTTCACATCCCGCCCGACAACAACTTTCCTCTCGTGTAGGAATGTAAATCCGATGATGGTAATCTCATTTCGGGCACCCCGATCTCCGCGACATTTCTCTCGCGGTGGGTTCTGAAATAGGTCTGTCCTCTTCTCCTTGGGTATGTAGGAGTATGTGATGCACCCAAAGATACGAAGATGACCAATATCAGGCTTCTTCCCAGAAAAAGCCTCCTCCGGAGTCATGTGCCCCAAGGCACGATGCGGACTCCTGTTCTGCAAGTAAACAGCTGTGTTGCAGGCCTCTGCCCACAAAAACAATGGCAACCCCCGATCATGTAACATGGCTTTGGCAGCCCCTCCGATGGATCTGTTCTTCCTCTCCGCAACCCCGTTCTGCTGGGGGTTGTAAGGAACAGTGAGCTCCCTCCTAATGCCTGCCTCGGCCCTCCGCACAATAGTCAACAAAATCTCCAAGGGTGTACTCTCCCCCATTGTCCGACCTCAGGGACTTGATCTTCCGACCTGTCTGTGTCTCCACAAGAGCTCTGAACTCCTGAAACCGCTTGAAGACCTCACTCTTGGTCTTCAAGAAATAAATCCAGGTCCTCCCGGAGTGATCATCAATGAATAAAACATAGTACTCATATCCACTCAAGGAAACATGAGACATCCGACCGCTCACATCGGAATGAATCAAATCAAGTATCCCAGTCGCTCTGCTGTCACTGCTGGGAAAAGGGGATTTGGCAAACTTTCCCATCGCACATCCTCTGCAAGTATCAAAGTGATCAATACTGAAATCTGGCACACCTGTAGTGATCTCCCGCAAAGTCCTCAAGGCCCCATGATACATGTGCCCCATCCTGCGGTGCCAAATCTCACACAGCTCAGAACTGCTAGCTCTGCTGTCAGTGCTACTGCTCAATGCCAAAAGGGACTGGAATGCAAACTTGTACACCTTTGCATGGCGTACACCTATCACTCTAGCTGAATCAGCTGGAGTGCCCCTGGGATACATCAACACCTGTCCTCCCCTGAATAGTATCTCATATCCTCTGTCCTCCAAAGCTGAGACGGATATGAGGTTCTTCCTCATCCCCGGCACATAAAGAACATCTGACACCTTCAAGGGAGGTTTGGACTCCCTCTGAAATGTCAATGTTCCCACACCGACTGCTCTAACAACTCTGTCATCACCGAGTACTACCTCTACATCAGTGCCACTCTCTGAAAGCTCTGAGAAGTACTCACGAACTCCTGTCATGTGACGTGAAGCCCCACTGTCCACATACCAGATACCCGAAGATGCTCCGCTAATCGAGGGAAATGCATGCTCCCTCCGAACCTCTATGGCAGATAATCCTGCACTAGAAGACTCACACGCAATGAACCCAAACTCTCGGTCAAAGCGATCTGCAAAGTCCTCAACCTCTGCTGAAGCTGCCATGCTCTGGTTCTTCCCCTTCTTCTTCTTCTTCTCCGGACACACAACTGCATAGTGTCCCATCTTCTGACAATTCCAACACTTCACTTTGGAATAGTCCTTCTGTGAGTTATCCCGTTTACCTTTACCTTTGCCTTTGCCCCCACCATTGCTTGTGGAAGCCTGCTTCTTCCCTTTGCCTTTCTTGCGTCCTGCCAACAGTGCTACATCCTCATCCTGCTCAACTGGCTTGGCTGCCCCAAGCTGACCTTTCCTGATCTCTGTCCGAATGCAATCATCCCAAAACCTCTCCCATGTGGGAAGGGTCTCACGTGCACAAACTCCATCAGCAAAGTTCATCCATGAACGGGGGAGGCCATTCACTGCAATCCGCACCAACTCAGTGGGTGGAATGGCCTCTCCAATCGTTGCCAACTCATCTCTCACATTAGTAATCTTTGTGAGATATCCAGCTGCACTATCATTACCCATCTTAATGGTCTTCAGCTTCTCCTTCAGGACCATTTTCCGGTTCTCATTGGTACTCTGGTAGAGATTGAACAATGCTGTCCACATCTCATGAGCATTTCTCTTCCCTCTCACATGAGGAATGCAATGGTCTTTGATTCCGTCTATAATCAATCTCTTACCCTTGTTGTTCTTTTTATTATATGCTGCCAACTGAGTAGCATCAGTAGGCACATTCACAGGGTTCTGTGTGGTATGCACCATAATGTCCCAGACTTCTGCCTCCTCAAAGATACTCTGCATTCTCTCCTTCCAAATGCTGTAATTGGAATGCCCATCCAACCTATCTTCCACCCTCAGTCCCAAAGACATCCTGCTGTCCTAAAACTGAAAAATAGCACTGCTGTAGTAAAGATAAAACTGTTGTTTGTGAAAAATCAGCTTGCTGGAATTTTCTGAGTGAAAAATCAGCAGGCTGTAATTTTCCTCCTTGCTGTCCCAAACTGCTTTTCAGCACTGAAGCTCCGATACCATGTAGAAATTTCCTGTTTTCCCTCCCCGGTTTTAGTATCACTTATTTCTCCTTTTAGTTAAATGCCCTTTCCCATTTCCTTACATTCAACAATCAGAAAAAATAATTTTTATTTGCTGAAACAAAAATTGCTTTGCTGAAACACAAATCACTTTGCTGAAACACAAATTCTGGAAAACTTTACAGAATGCTGAAACTGCAGAAATAAAACAAAACACACAGCAAGCTGAAACAGTCATTCAACACATTTGAACACTGAGATTTTTGGTCAAGGTGACCCTGGAAAAACCCCCTACAACTCTTGGGGAAAACCAGTTTGAGAGCTCATTCTTATTTCTGAAAAATTCTTTTACAGAGAGGCAGAAATTACAGCAAAATTTCAGCAACTAAACAACAGTACTTATCTCGATTTCCGTGCATTCACTCCGCCTTGGAAAACGTGCAAAACAGTAAAAACCCAAAACAGAAATTTTACAGCTTTTATGACAGCATTAAATGCTGAAATGAGCTTCTCGATTTTTGTGCCCAGCTGTAGGCCGTACTGTTGTACGAACTGTACGGAAAACCCAGCAACTTATTCTCCTCAAAATCTGTGCTCCTTTGCCTCGAAATCTGTGCTGAAACTGACTGTACGGCTGCTGTACAGATTTCCAGAAATCTGTACCACCAAGCAGCAGTCTCTCTCCTCGATATTCGTGCCCAGAATTAAATGTTGAAGCTGCTGTACGGTTCTCCTTGAAAACTGTGCCTCTCTCCCTCGAAAAATGTGCCCAACACTTGCTGTACGGATTTCTGCCTTGGAAACCGTGCCTCCTAGCTGCTGTACGGATTTTGCTGAAGTCTCTATCAGCTGCCCTCTTTCTCCTCTCTGCTCAGAAATCTCCCTTGCTCTCTTTCTCTTGCTCTCTCAATCTGCTCATGAAAGAATGAATGACCTTTTCCTCCTTTTCCTCCTTTAACCTAACCCTAAGTGACTTTTGGGGAATCCCTAAATCCAATGGCTGAGATAGATTGAGATCTAGGGCCGAGATTAAATGCTCATTTAAATCTCACTTTCTATTTTTTAATTCACCCCACTTTAATAAAGACCCACTTAGTCATTTATTTCCAAAGTCACTTTTTCTTTTCTAATTTTACATTGACTTTATTAAAAGTCACTTTAAAATTAGACTTTAGTAACTTTATCACTTAAGTCACTTTTAAATTAGATTTGACTTTATAAAAATTATAAAGTCACTTTAGGAGAAAAATTAAATTCTTTTGGACACTTTTCCCTAGGCCAAAGATTAAAGCCTTAGGGAACCACCTGTCCTCCGGTACCAAATTTCAACAGCTCAGGACCGCCTCCTTACGATAACAAATTTACCCCAAGAGGAGTAAGAGCAAGAGCTCCCATGACAATTAATACTGTAGCTGTGGAATCATCAAACACAAGTCCATGGAAATTTCGAGGGATTGCTAATAGAGGAAGGAACACGAGAGGAAGTAGCACAAGAGGACAGAGTTCCTTATCTAGAAACCCACAACCTGATTCCAAGGGACCATCCTAGGTTAATTGTTGGGGATGTGGAGGACCGCATTTTCAGTGTGATTGTCCGGAAGTCTTGTCAAATGTAATTCATAGAGCAGGAAAAGAACCATCATCAAATACTCAAGGCAATAATAGAATCCATGCAGTAGTCAACAATAACTAGGCAACACATCAGTCCACGGTAGTGGAATATTTAGGTACTATTAACGGCATAAAACTCAAAATTTTATTTGATACTAGTGCTGCTGATAGTTTCGTTTCGTCATATGCATTAAATGAATGTGGGTTGGCAGCATCCAAGCAAAACGATTTTAGACAGGTGGAAATGGCTTCAAAAGAACTTCAATTCGTAGATTTAAGTGTTGAGGAATGCAAAGTTGATCTAGGAGTCTGTTCGACTAAGTTAAAAGTATATGTCACAACCAACGTTGCACGAAGCGGGGACAAAGCGGGGACGTTTTTTGGAAGCGGGGACGCGGAGGCGTCATTTCCAAAAATTCTAGGAAGCGAAGCGTCTACTATATATATATTTTTTTAATTTTATTTTTTTGCATTTATATTAAAAAACCGTCCAAAATACAAAATTAATTGTAGAAGATATGGAAGCATGCATATTTGTACATAAATCAAGATAGATATGACATCCATTGTACATTAATGATTAATTATTTGAGCATCAACCATCTATAATCTAGATACGTCTCCTCTTGTCTAGCCTTTGCCTCTACCTTGATTATCTAGGGACATTAGTCAAAATTGCCCAAAATTGATCAAACTACCTAATGTAAGCCTTAAAATATGGTAGAAAGAACTTAACATGCTTGATCGATGATTTTGAGTTGATTGAAATGTAATTTTTTGCTAACGACATGACAAAGGAGTTCAACAATTAAAACCACCAACACTAGGGTACATATAAGGCTTGGTGCTCTTGATTAAATGCTAATCACATACCCTCATACATGATAAAATCTAATGAAATGCCACCATACCATTGATCCTGAATTCTTGAAAACTATCAAGTCTACTGAATTTTGAATAGGATGTGAAATTCTATTTTCTACATATGAAGTCCGATCAAGATGGAACCACTCTCAAACATCCTGAGTCATTTCATGGTAATGTTAAAAATTTAAGTAAAAGGATGATCCTTTTACTTTAAGAATTTAACATTACCATGAGGGAGCATCTAAGAAACATCTAAGGAGGTGAAAGCGAGCTTATATCTTTTTCATCCTATCCCTAATTCAACACTAACCCACCCTCTAACCCAACTAATGTTAAAAATTAAAATTAAAATTAAAAAAAAAGCGTTTTTTTTTGCTGCGCTAGTCGGATCTGTACAGCATTGTATGGAACCGTTGGCGATCCGTACAGATCTGTACAGGAAGCGCGATGCTTCCGTACAGGGATTTGCCATACGAAACGCGGATCCGTCCGTATGGTTTGGAAGCGTCAATTTTTTCCCGAAATGCATTTCCGAAATTCCAAAACGCGTTTCGGGGGCGGATCCTGTACGGTTCCGTACGGACCGTGTTTCGGGGGTTGGAGCCAGGGGGGGGATGTTTCCTGCAACATTGGTCACAACCCTAGGAACTTACAACCTTGTCATAGGGATGGATAGGTTAGAAGCTCATCAAGCATGGGTAGACTGTTACAAGAAAATAATACTTTGTTTAAATGATGAAGGAGAGACAATTCAAATCCAAGGTATTAAGAGAAAAGTATCTTTACGTTTCATCTCAGCAATGCAAATGAAGCGTTGCTTAAGAAAAGGTTTTCAAGTATATGTAGTTCAAGAATCAAAGAAAAAGGGTCGTCCTTAGAACAATATCCAGTGTTATCCAAATTTTCGGATGTTTTTCCAAAGGAACTACCAGGATTACCTCCTAAAAGAGAGCCAGATCTCACAATAGAATTAAAACCTGGTAAAGAACCAATTTATGGAACTCCTTACAGAATGACAGCTCCTGAACTTCAAGAGTTACAAATTTAGTTGAAGGAACTATTGGATATAGGACATATTCAACCCAGTATTTCACCTTGGGGTGCTCTTGTAATTTTTGTCAAGAAGGATGGTTCCTTACGATTATGCATAGACTATCGAAATTTAAATCGAGCTACAGTAAAGAGTAGGTATCCAATGCCTCGAATCGATGACCTCTTCGATCAATTGAAAGGAGTTGCAGTCTTTTCAAAAATCGATCTACGATCAGGTTATCATCAGCTAAGAATTAAGGAAAACGACATCTCTAAGACTGCATTCCGAACACGTTTTGGACCTTTTGAGTTCACTGTGGTACCATTTGGGTTGACCAATGCACAAGTATTCATGAACCTTATGAACAACGTTTTCCGCAAATATCTCGATCACTTTGTACAAGTCTTCTTAGATGATATTCTCATCCACTCTAAGAATGAGAAAGAACATGAAGAACATCTACGGATAGTATTATCTTGCCGCAAGGAACACCAACTATATGGAAAGTTATCCAAGTGTTCTGTCTTTCAAAAGGAGATTTATTACTTGGGTCATGTCATATCTGGTGAAGGGATCTCAGTAGACCTTGAAAAGGTAAAAGTAATCATGGAATGGCCCATACCAAAGAATGCACAGGAAGTGCGAAGCTTCATGGGTTTATCCGGCTATTATCGAAGGTTTGTAGAAGGATTCTCCAAAATTGCAAAGCCTATCAAACTCTCCAGTGTAAAGGTGTTAGGTATGAATGGATTGAGGAATGTCATAGAGCATTCTCCGAACTTAAAAGATTGTATGCACAATAGACAGAAATATTAAGCACAATTGACTAAAAATTACAACAAAGTAAACACACCATCAAAACACATCAATTGGAGCCAAAAATAACTCTTGAGCCATTTTATTAATTTGTCGGAAAGAGTACAATAGTGGTGCCAAGAAATGTAGCACCTGGGCCTGCTCTAGGCAGGCTGAAGAAAAACTGGAGAAAAACTCTCCTGAACTATGCTCTGCGTGGCTCTCCCTCTGCGCTGCCAGTCCTGGAAACTACTGCTACTGGCTGACTTCGGGCTGCAGTTTGGTCTAGCTCTCGTGCTTAGAAAATTACAGGCTTTTAACCCTAGACTCTACTCAAAAGACCCACAAAAACCCACGAAGGGTTTCTAGAAATATTGACCCCAAAAAATGGCCCTTTTGGACTTGGCATGTTGCTCTGCTCGGGAAATCGATCTACTGGCTAGAACTGCTAGAAAATGCCACCAAATCACTGCCAAAATTCCTGGTAGGAGGTGGCTAGCCTCCCCTCCAAATCCTCCGGTTGACTCCTCACTGCTCCCCCACTTCCGACACTTCCTCTTGGTTGGACTGCGTAATCACTACGCAGTTTGGGCTGCCTCTGCGCTGTCTTGAAGGGACTGTGTGTTCCTGCTGATGTCTCTCTACAATATCCTCACAAAATTGATGGAACTCCTCTCCTGAGCGGGCACTCGAAGTCCCCCTAAGCAAAGGTTGAGATCTCTGCTTGAAGTTCTCTGCTCTGAACAACACTGCAGACTTGGCTAAAGAACTCAAGCGTGCTCAATCAATGAAGACAGAAAAACCATAGATGAGTGAATGAGAAAATTAGCTGCTTTTCTTCCCTTTTTTCAATTTAGCCTCCAACGTTCCCTTGGGCCCACCAAGGACTGCGCTGTCCCCTCATCTGGCCTACGATTGCACTGCCACCATCGTGCCTCTCCCACGCAGCCACCTAGGAAGCTGCCTCCCATTCGATGGCTGGCCACATGGACCCCACTAAAGCCGCAATATTTCCTTAGGAATTATAGGGAAAGTGCTTTTTGTTGCTTAGCTATTATTTGTGGGTCCCTTACCCACTTTATTCCTGCCCAACATTAGAAAAATCAAAATTAGCCAAAAATTAATATTCCAATTAGCTGACTGCTAATTTGGAATATTACAGTCTTGCTCGCCAAGATGTTGCTTGCCCTCAAGCAACTACAAAGATGGGTGCTGAAGAATCTTCTCCCCCTCCCTAGTGGCATCCTCATCTGAGAGGTTCCTCCATCTGATTAGGTACTTGTTCACCACCTTGCTCCTCAAGTGCCTCTCCCTGGTGTCCAAGATGGCCTCGAGCTGTAGCACTAAATGTCCCTCATCATTTGTAGGAGGGAGCTCATTAGTTGTTGTCACCTGCAACCCCAAAGCCTTCTTCAGGCACGACTCATGGAAAATATTGTGGATTTGGCTCCCTTGTGGCAACTCCAACTCATATGCCACCTCTCCAACCTGCCGAACAACCTGGTACGACCCATAGAAGCGAGGTTTGAGCTTCTCAACTCCCTTCTGCTTCAGCGTAGACTGCCTGTATGGTTGAAGTCTGAGGTACAGCAAGTTCCCCACCTCAAACTGCCTCTCCACACGGCCCCGATCTGTTTACATCTTTTGTTGATTCTGTGTGGTACTCAAGTTGTCCTTGAGAACCCTAAGGATGTCCTAACTCTCCTGGATCCAGTCTTTGGCCCTGGGGGCCTTACTTGCCCCAAACATAGCATGAACAAACATCAATGCATAATAGCCATATAAAGCATGAAAAGGGGACATACCAATGGACATATGGAAAATGGTATTGTAGCAGTACTCCCCCAAGTGTAGCCAACGCAACCAGGCCTTCTGTTGTCCTGTAACATAGTTTCACAAGTAGCCTTCTAGCCACTTGTTCACTATCTTTGTCTGCCCGTCGGTCTGCAGATGGTAACTCGTGCTGGGTGTGAGCTCTGTGCCCACTAGTCGGAACAACTCCTACCAAGAAACTCCCATCATTTTGCTATCCCGGTCGCTAAGTATTGTCTTGGGGAGACCATGAATCCAAAAAAATGTCTTTGAAGAACAACTCAGCCACCTGTGAAGCTATGTATCGAGCGAAAATAGCGAAGAAATGTGCATAATTCGTCAACCGGTCAACTACGACGAAGATGAAGTCCTTGCCCTGCATCATGGGCAGCCTCGTGATGAAGTCCATCGAAATGCTCTCCCATTTCCCCTCCGAAATGGGAAGCGACTGCAACAACTCGACCGGATTTTTCAACTCCCCCTTATTCCTTTGACGGACTACACACTCCTGGACATGCCAGAGTACATCCTCCTTGAGGCCCTTCCAGGTGAACCTCCCTCTGATGGCTCTATAGGTCTTAGTGAACCCTTGGTGCCCTGACAGTGGAGAGTCATGTGCTGCATGCAAGATCTTCTCCCTCAATCGGGAGTTGTCTGTCAGAAAGATCCGATCTCGAAAATAGATGACCTTGTCCATCATCTGATACTGGTCACTTGTCACCTGCCCTTCTAACACCTCACATGCAAACTGATCCTTCGAGTACTCCACCAATAACTGCGCCCTCCAATCTGCATCTATGCTCATTGGGGAGAGGGACGCTGGTCTCCGAGATAAGGCATTAGCAACCACATTGTTCTTCCCTTTGACATACTGAATGTCAAAGTCATAAGCTTGGATCTTATTGACCCACTTCTGTTGTCTCTCCTGCAATTGTTTCTGCTCTAGGAAGTAACGCAAGCTGTTGTGATCAGTCTTGACCTTAAATCGGTTCCCCACTAGGTATTGTCTGAACTTGGCCAAGGCATGCATGATGGCCAACATTTCCTTATCGTATATGGGGTAGTGCCTCTCATGAGGCAAGAGATTTCAGCTCTCGAAAGCGATGGGGTGTCCATCCTGCATCAACACAGCCCCAACTCCTACTTCGGATGCATCGCACTCCAAGACAAAGGGCTTGGTAAAATCGAGGAGTGCAAGTACCGGGCATCTACTCATCACTTGTTTGAGGCAGTCAAAAGCCTCATGCGCTGTGGGAGTGTAGGTGAATGCTCCCTTCCGGTAAAGTCTGTGAGGGGTGAAACTAACTGAGAGAAACCCTTCACAAACTTTCGGTAATAAGTATAGATGCCCACAAAGCCTCTCAGCTCTGTGACATTCTTGGGCTCTGGCTAATCCCTGATGGCCCTAATCTTCTCCTCATGCACCCGCATACCATCCTCACCCATGATGTGGCCCAAGTATAACATCTCTGTCAAGCCAAAATCGCACTTGGAGAGCTTAGTGTAAAATTTTTGCTCCTCCAGAATACACAACACTGTCTCCACATGCTGCAAGTGATCCTCCCATGTTTGGCTGTATATCAGAATGCTGTCAAAAACGACTAGCACGAACTTCCGTAGCTGGCCTCGAAAAATGTTGTTCATGCACGACTGGAAGGTGGCTGGAGCATTAGTTAGCCCAAAGGGCATCACCAAAAACTCAAAGTGCCCATAATGGCACCTGAACACAGTTTCGGGGACATCCTTGTCCCTCACTCGAATCTGGTGGTGCCCCGATCTCAAATCTATATTGGAGAAGAACTTAGCTCCCCTCAACTCATTCATCAACTCATCTATCTGCGGAATGGGGTAGCGGTTCTTCATCGTCTTTTTGTTTAGGTCGCTGTAATCAATGCACATTCTTAGTGTCCCATCCGTTTTTTTCACCAAAACAACTAAAGAAGTGAAAGGACTAGAGCTGGGTCTGATGTGCCCCAAAGCTAAGAGCTTATGGATAGCTCTCCCAATCTCGTCACGATAGGCCTTGGGTTGCCTATATGGAGTAGAGATGACGGCTTGAATGCCGGGCTCCAACTCGATAGTGTGCTCAAATTCCCTGTCAGGTGGTTGTCTTGGTGAAATGTCCCCAAAGATCATGGAATAACGGTCTAGGAGGGCCTGGATATCAGGGTGCGTGGGTTGGGTTGAAACACCTGCATCCGAAATCTTCAACTCAACCCCCCACTCTATGTCTCCCTGCCGGAAATCTGCCTCTATCATATGCACAGAAACTGTCTGAGGGGGGTATGTATGCATGCCTCTGCGCATCCCTGTTTCCTGCTCTTCTTATTGAAGAACTCCATCTCCAGTGTCTGCCAATTAGTAGTGACTCTACTAAGGGCGATGAGCCACTGGACCCCCAACACCATGTTGGTGTCCGGAAACTCGACCACAAAAAAACGGTCTGTCAAGGAGTATGCCCCCATGGTCACCGTCAAAGCTGGGACATAACGCATGCACTGGATGGTCCTGGCCCATGGAACTAGCACAAAAAACCCATCAAAGCTCTCCGTCTGTATGCCCCTTCTCTGCGCCATCTGGGCATTGATGAAGTTGTGCGTAGCCCCGCTGTCCACTAGCACCGAGACACACTGTCCCTGAACTGTCCCTCGAACCCTCAATGTTAGGTACCTGGGTACCCCTCGCAAAGATGCAAGGACCCCTCCAGTAGGTGCAAACTTTGATCCTCATGTTGCTGGAGGAGGTGGTGGTGGAGGATTCTCCCCTGGTTCTCCTGTGCCGGTATCTCCTCCCATCTCAAAGAATGTCTCCTCTTCTTCCTCATTTTCGGAGAAGACCTCAATGTAGTGTGCCTTCCCTTCTTCACACCTATGACCCGGTGCCCACGACTCTTGGCAAGTGAAGTAGAGCTTCTTTCGCCTCAAATCTATCCAGGTCTCATCATCCAATGGCCCTCGGACCTAGATCCCTCTCGGGGGTAGAGCTTTCATGTCCCTACCTCTCTACTGGAAATCCGGTCTGTTGAGTATGGGGGCCGTCGTCCTTGGTAGTGTATGCTGCAAATCCCCGATCCTCCCAACTGCGTCTTGCAACGTAGTGGGCCGAGTAGACCTCACTAGCCCACACAAAGGCTCTTCTAGACCGTCTACAAACATGTAAATCCTCCTTGGTTCTGACAAATTTGGAACCATCATCGAGAATCTCAAGAACTTTGAAATGTAGGTCTCCGAGTTTCCCGTCTGCTTGAGCTTGGTAAGCTCCATGAAGTTCTCCTTCAGATCCTTCTGATCAAACCTCTCAACACCCTCCTGGTAAAATTATCGTGTGTTGTCACTCCTAAGTGACCTAGCGTGGTCATCCCATGGAACCACTAGTCATGGGCTTCTCACTCTAGGTGCAGTGCAACCACCTTGATGGCCTCCACCTTTGTCATCTGGTTAAGTTGGAAATAGATGTCCAACTTCTCCACCTATGCTTTCGCTGAACTTTTTGATGACCCATCAAAAGTTGGCAGGAAAATCTTGCCCACAGTACGCTGCAGGTCATTGCCTTTTGTGTACCCTCCTCCTCTAGCTTGGCCCCTGAGTTTGTTATTGTTCTTTAGCTGACGAAACTCATTGAAGGTGAGAGCATCTCCAAACTTCAACCAATAGGACTGATATTCCGCAAAATAGTCCCCATAGTGAGCCACCTCCGGCTCCTGCGGACCTCCTGCTCCTAAAGCTAGAAATGTGGGGATAGTAGAGCGTGGTGGAGTGTGTGGCACCACCTGCTGTGTAGTGTGAGGACCGGGTGGGTGATGTGAAGTGTCGGTTCCTTCTCCAACATGGAATTCCCCTTGAATTCCCTTTGGCTTACTGTCTCCGCCAAGCTTCTGCCCCATCTCCTCAATCCTCTTTGCGAGGTCTTGCACTGATTTCAGAAGGAGTTGAGCAAACTCCTTCCCCTCATCTCTTTCCTTCGCAATGGGTACCTTTTGTCTTCCTTCTACCTCCGAAATGCTGTCAACCTAGTCGGACGTAATCTCGAGCCTTCTTTCCCTGCTTCTGTATCTCTGTCTCCGGTAGGTGATGTTTTGTCTATTCTCCGGTGTCATAGACCACGTGCTCCACAAGCTGAGCCAAGTCTATGAGCTCTGATACCACTGTAATATCCCAAATCGGGAATAGACAGTAATATTAAGCACAATAGACTAAAAACTACAGCAAAGTAAACACACCATCAAAACACATAAATTGGAGCCAAAAATAACTGCTAAGCCATTTTATTAATTTGTCAGAAAGAGTACAATAGTGGTGCCAAGAAAGGTAGCACCTGGGCCTGCTCTATGCAAGCTGAAGAACAACTCTAAAACCGGACAAAAACTCTGTTGAACTATGCTTTGTATGGCTCTCCCGCTGCGCTGCCAGTCTTGGAAATTGCTGCTATTGGTTGACTTCCGGCTGCAGTTTGGTCTAGCTCCCGTGCTCAGAAAATTCCGGGCTTTTAACCCCAGACTCTATTGAAAAGAACCACAAAAACCCGCGAAGGGTTTCTAGAAATCTCGACCGCGGAAAATGGCCCCTTTGGGCTTAGCACGCTGCTCTACTGGTGAAATTGATCTCCTGGCTGGAACTACTGGAAAATGCCTCCAAATCACTGTCAAAATCCCTGGTAGGAGGTGGCTAGCCTCCCCTCCAAGTCCTTCGACTGACTCCTCACTGCTCCCCCACTTCCGACACTTCCTCTTGGCTGGACTGCGCAGTTTGGGCAGCCTCTGTGTTGTCCTGAAGGGACTGGGTGTTCCTGCTGATGTCTCTTTACAATCTATTCACAAAATTGATGAATCTCCTCTCTTGAGCAGGCCCTCGAAGTCCCCTGAGGGAAAGGTTGAGATCTCTGCTTGAAGATCTTTGTGTTGAACAACATTGCAGACTTGGCTAAACAGCTCAAGCGTGCTCGGTAAACAAAGACAAAAAAAACATAGATGAGTGAATGAGAAAATGAGCCACTCTTCTTCCCTTTTGTCTATTCAACCTCCAATGTTCCCTTGGGCCCACCAAGGACTGCGCTATCCCCTCATCCAACCTACCACTGCATTGCCACCATCGTGCCTCTCCCAGGCAGCCACCTAGGAAGCTGCCTCCCATTCGATGGCTGGCCACATGGACCGCACTAAAGCTGCAATATTTCTTTAGGAGCTATACAGAAAGTGCTTTTTGCTGCTTAGCTATTATTTGTGGGTCCCTTACCCACTTTATTCCTGGCCAACATTAGAAAAAACAAAATTAGCCAAAAATTAATATTCCAATTAGCTGACTGCTAATTTGGAATATTACAGTCACGCTCCCATAGACGCGTGATGATGACTGTCGGATGCCTACTGGGAAATCAGGTCAATGTAGTCGATGTTGTTATCCTTAGGGTCTATGAATAGTTAGGTCAGTATAACTGACACTTTGGCATATTCCAGTAGAGGACAGATAGGATGGGAGCGAAAGAGATTAGGAAGGATGGAATGATTCTAGAATAGCTTGAGTTGGAACAGGGCTTGACTATAAAATTATAACTAATAAGTATTCAAAATACAAATTTTAAAATGTCCTTACAATTATAAATGAAAACTCGATCACAAAACACAATTCTTCATGATTATACTCAACCTTAAAGTAATTACCATTCTACTATATAAACCCTAAGTTCGGCACAAATTTTTCTGAAGGGGGGGGGGTGTAATGTAATGACCCATTAAATTATAGGGAACATAGGAATATTAGCAAGCATGCGAGGTATGCATATGATGATAGCTACATATGCATGAACCACATGTATTGCACTAGTATATATACTCTCCAATATAAAAACTATCCAAGTCCAGGTTAATAAAGTGACTATCGAGATTAATTCCTATCTCACTGGAATGTAATGAATATGTAGAGTGGGGTACTTGCTATGTATACCACCACTATAAATGACATTAATCAAAGCATTGTTCAAATAGTATACATATCAATAAATACAAAGGAATTGTATAAAATCAAAGTGAATTAAAATGCATATTATTTTCTTTCATATATTAACCAAAATATTATATATATGTTACTTTACTAAAAGAAATATAATATAAAGGATTAAGGACATAAATATTTGACTAAAGTATAACCCCTAAATAAAATCTATGGAATAAAACTAGTCGGCAAGCATATTATTTAAAGGTGAAATAACCAACTCAATCAAATCTAATGTGATCGCCTCTAACCAAAGGGGAGGAAGGGTCGAGAATATAAGAGAGGCAAACAACAAGGAGGTGGAGAGACGGTGGGTTGGAGCATATAAGAGAATGGAGGAGCACTGAGACGGGGGAAAAAAATGACAGGGAAGATTGTAGGGAGCAGGAGGAAATTTTGATAGTGATACTGATACAAAGTCTTGTTTCTTCTTGGAATTCTGGGCACGGAGGGCCAGAAGATCATCTTCTAGGTCTGGGGATCGTATAGGTAGACCCCAGATAGGCTGGGAGCTAAGTCACATGACACGAGGATGTGAGACGTGGAGGACACGTAAATACGAGTATTCGACACAAGACACCATGACCTCGGAAACAAGACATGAGGGACACGTTTTATTTATATTTTAATATATATATATATATATATATATATATATATATTAACAAATTACAATTATATACGGCTACAAGCACATAAGAAATACTAAACAGTCATTAAAACCATAACAATAACTTGAAATTTAGAAGAACTTAGATATTAAAACCATAAAATGCAGATTTTCCATAAAGTCATCAAAATCAAAATGTATTACATAGATATTGAGGGAATGCCACTGGAAAATACAAAAGAGTAGATACAAAATAAGTAGGAACCGCGTCACTAGCCACGAGTCCACGACTCATCACTCTATCAATAGTCCATGTCCTCCTCCATGTCATAATCACCATAACTGCCATTGCCATTTGAACCTACTCCATCCTCCTCTATTCCCAATCCAAGATCTCCTGCGCTTGCTGCATTTGCTGGTGTGGACGATGACCCCTGAAGAGAATCAAGATCAAAAGTCACTGGCTCTAGCACTGGGTCATTAAGATCCATGTTGGCTAATGCCAACTCAACATTGTCGTCGAAGCCCATATCATCAAGAAACACATCCCACATCTTTGTCTTGCCCTTCAACCATTCCTGTCTCTGCCTGTAAATAAGACGAAGGTTGGTGTGCACATACATTATTGTCTCCGCCCTGGATTGCTCAAGCTTACTCTTTTTCAAACTATATAGATTACCATAAGTGCTCCAATTCCTCTCACAACAAGAAGATGAAGTAACTTGAGAGAGGACCCTCAAGGCTAATTGTTGTAGAATAGGGCATGCTACCCCATGAGTTGCCCACCAAGCATAGACACCTTTGACCCCCCTATCTCCAAGTACATCATAACCGCCAAATCTCCTAGTGCCAGTGGAGAACTCTACAAAGCCTTCCTCCACCTCAAAAAAAGATGCTCTATCTTGAAATATCCTAGGACACATTTTAAAAAACGGAGGACACGTTTTCAAAAATGAAGGACACATTTTGTGTTTCGGAGGACACGACCAAAATCTTATTGGACACGGTTTAGGTTGTTTTTCATGTCCGACACGTGAAATATGGGACACGTGACCCTGGAGGACGTGTCCTATGACTTAGGCTGGGAGGTAAGGTCGGTTTGGGTAACTGTAGTATTAGGAACTGCTACAAACGATTTCCAGATATTCTACTGAAATTCCAGTTATTCTCTGAACAAAATGTTAAAATTAAGCCTTTATACTGTTATGAAATTGAAATAAATTCTCTAGTTAGATTGTTGAATTATGGGTTGTACACTTCACACCAACATTACAAAATTACATTGAGACCATAGTCACTATTATTGTGTGAAATAGAAGCAAAACGCCTTTTATTTATAGAGAAATTATTCCAAGTGGAAAATAACGACTAGTTGGCTTGATCCCCATCAAAATAATCTCAATCTTTAATAAATCCTTGATCAAATTTTAATCTCTGTCTTCGAAAATATTTATTTTTGAGGAATTTTCGAATTTCTCATTAAAACCATTTTTTATTAGTTCAAAAATAATTATTTTGAGCTAATTTCCTCAAAATTTTGACTTTGACTTAACCACCAATGTCCAAGGGTACAATTTTTCTTGAAATTTCCAATATTCCCTTGGTGGGGGGTCTCCAAAAATTAACTTATTTTTGACCCATGAATTTTTTCACTTGGAAAAATTAATTTCTCTAACATTTTATTTTAGACTCTAAATTAATTAATTTTCTGGCTTACGATTTAGTTTCATTGTTGCTAGAAAAATTAATTAATTGACTAATGAGGGGATTAATTATTTTTCCACCCTCAAATATTTTAGCCATGGTTTCTAAGTATGAGGGACCATGCGCTAAAATATTTTTTACAAGATTTTACAAATTCAACCCTCGAAGGGGGAATACCCGTTCATTATAGACTCTCATAATATTTACCCCATTCTTCGACTCAATATGATCTAGTAGACCAAGTGATTTGTAATAAAATAATTTAGCCAATTAGCTTAAATTATTCCCAAGTCACTTTTACAATAGACTCGACTAAAACACTAAGACTCACCTAAGACCTTGTCGATAAATTCCACCATAGCTTTGGGGTTGAGGCTGGAGGGAAAAACTCTGTCGATCATCCGTGTTTAGAGACAGATAATCAGTGAGACAAAAAACCTCCTAGGATGAAACTCGTCGCCAAAATCAAATGCTTACCTAGGTTGTTACATAAATAAACGACCGTATTAGCATCATTTACATTACAAATTTGCAGAATGGGTTTTACAATGACATAATAACTGCAGGGCCCTAAAAGGTAGGGTCGTGGGGGAGCGACCCCCCCACCCCCACCCCCCCTCAAACCCGCTCCCGAAGCGCGCTCTCTTTGGGAGTGACCGGGGAGCGAAATTTTCGCTCCCTAGTCTTTTTTGCAAAAACATTTCAAATGCAATTTTTTTTCAAATAAACAATAATTTTACAGTGGGGCAACCTAATGATTGAGCTTATGGCCCTAGTATTGATATGCAATTCATGGTAATGTTAAATGCATAATCTTCATTTTCATCCTTTCACTCAAAATTTTAACATTACCATGAGATGACTTAGGATGTTTGAGAGTGGTTTCGACCTCATTGGATTTTATATGGAGAAAGTAGAATTTTAGATCTCATTCAAAATGCAGCAGACTTATCAAATTTTCAGGATTTCAGGATTTCAGGATTGGGGAGATTGCAATGTTCCCATTGGATTTTGTCATGTATTAGGGTATGGAACTATTATTTAATCAAGAGCACCAATCCCTCTATGTGCCTTGATGTTAGTGACATTGGTTGTCGAACTCCTCTATCATGACGCTACTAAAAATGTACCCATTACTCAAACAAAATCTTGACTTGACATGCTATGTTTTTTCTATCTTATGTTAATGCTTAGAGGGTGATGTTAATGACAAAGATCCCTATACAAATCCAAAGGTAATGACAAAGATACCTCTGGATATGAATGCTTAGAGGGTAATATTAATGAAAAAGATTGATGTAGCCAAAAGGCCACTTTTACCCACATACGCAGAAACTTAAAACAAGTCTGCCCGTTCCTAGGATTTAATACCCATAAAAGAGTATTTTTCTTTAACTGTATGTGGAAGCTTAGTAATAAGTGATTCCGGTTCAATATATTAGATATACCAAATAATACACTTTACCTTTATGACGCGGTCATCTCCTTTACATTTCCCGTGGCATCGCACTTCCCTTGCTAGTCATCTGATATAACATATATCGTACTGTCCATATCGCAGATCGTAACAAATATGACATTGCACGCCGCATAACATAACATACAACTGTAATATTCCTAATTAGCACTGCTAATTGGAATATTTCATTTTTGTATAGTTTTTCCGCCTTTAGTTAAATTAATAAATAGAGTGAGAATTAAGGGGTCAACTCACTTAATAAAATAAAGTGCTTTCCTAGTTGATGAACGTTGTGACTTAAAGGAGTGGCCTTGGGGGTCCACACACACATGAGGGAAGGCCTCACGCTCGACTCCAAGGTAATCAAGCAAGAAAGTCAAGGAGGAGATCAAGGACGCAAAGTAGGGCTTTTGAGGAGCTAGCACTCATAAAAGGTGGGGTTTTCACTCCATTTGGGATTATTGATATGTTGATGATATTGAGACAGGAATTCTGCCTACTTTCTCAACGTGCTGAGCTCTAGTTTGATTCAAACACTGTTTAGTGCGAACCGAGTGTCCGCCGGCCGGAGATCTCGCCCTTGGCTCCGGGACCCCGAGCTCCGCCGAGTGCTGGGGTATTTCCTTTAGTTTCGTTGGTGATTTACAGGTGCTGGAATTGGGTGGACGTTGCAGAGAGCTTGCCTTTGAGTGATCGTTGTACCAGAGAGGACGGCCGTTAGGAGGACGTTAGTCATTGTTGTGCGGCGTTGTTGTGTGGTGATTTGGTGGTGGTTCCAAACTGCTTTTCAAAATTTCGAGGAGATTGTTGTTTCGAAATTTCTAGAGGTTTTCAGAGGATTTAGGCCCTTTTCCCAGCGTTTTCTTGGGCTTCTGCGCTGTTCCTAGGAGAGACAGCGTTTTCTCTGGAGGGGGTTTGTTTGGTGGATTTTCAGAGGTGGAGCACTTGCTTCACGGTTTCTGGGTTTGGTCCGGAGGGTTGAATACAGCTAGCCTTCCGATTTTCAGCTCATTCCGGTGTGGGGATCAGCCCCTAGTTCCAGCACTTTGCAACAACAATTTTTCTACGGCAGTTTCTCCAGCAGCTAGGACGCAGTCTCTGTTGTAGCCATTTCTTATTCTGAGAGGGTCTCCACTTGCCTAGAGCAAGGATAGGTGCACTCATTCTGATTATCTCTTGTACCCATATATATGCATTCTCAGATTAATAAAATGGCTTAGCGTTCTGGTATTTTATGTCTATTTGCTCCATATTCTAGTTCCGGCAT
This sequence comes from Pinus albicaulis, assembly GCA_034641835.2. NCBI lineage: Eukaryota > Viridiplantae > Streptophyta > Pinopsida > Pinales > Pinaceae > Pinus > Pinus albicaulis. The sequence continues at coordinate 108,339,495 of CM076581.1, forward strand.
TTTGTTCCATATAGCTGCTTGTTGTTTTGCTGTGTATTACTGTTTATTTCCCGTTGGGGATATTACAGTGGTATCAGAGCATAGTTCTGGCTCAGCCTGTGGTGCTAGCAGTCTATGATGCCCGGGGATAACCCCTATTTTGATCAGAGGGGACACAGAGACGTTGAGAGTAGGTGGGAGTTTCCCTTCGGAGGGAGGGATTCTGATCAGGAGCCACCTGAGACAGATTCAGAGCAGGAGCAGCCTGCAAGGGACACAGAGCAGCAGAACCCGATGGCAGACGAGGAGGGTTCGAGGAGATGGGATACGCTCCTCCATCACATGCAGGAGATGACACAGAGACTCACGGCCATAGAGATCAGACAGAGGGAACCTCCCAGGGTTTTCCAGATCGGTGAGGGATCGGGTATGTCTCACCACGTGCCAGTGCATGATGCTATCCCCATTGTGGCATCTCATGCACCCACACGATCTACTATGCCCACATTCTTGCCAGAGGACGCAGGGGCAGGAGTACAGGGAGGTGCACAGAGGGATATTCCAGCACCCACGCGATCTACCATGCCTACCTTCCTGGCAGAGGACGCAGGGGCAGCAGTACAGAGGGAGATAGATCCGGCTCGGATGGCCGACCTTTTTGCAGAGTACCAGGCTTACGAACAGGCGTTCATGGATTCTCTCACCTTCAAAGACTATATCCAGGTCCAGCATGACAGCAGGCCCCGTGATCATCACCGAGGGCACAGACACCACCGTGATGACCACCGCACAGCTAGTAGATTTCATTTGCCCACGTTTGATGGCTGATCAAACAGCTCGGCAAAGTCTTGGGTGGAGAAGCTGGACATCTATTTCCAGCTTAACCCGATGTCGCAGTCAGAGGCCATTAAGGTGGCAACATTACATCTAGACGGTGAGGCCCAGGACTGGTGGTTCCATGGGATGACGACACTCGGACATTCTGCAGTGACGACATATGCCGAGTTTACCCGGAGGGTGATAGAGCGCTTTGACAGGAGGGATCCGGAGCAGCATTTTGTTGAGCTGACGAAGCTCAAACAGTCTGGGAGTGCAGAGACATACATTTCGGACTTCTTGAGGATTTCGGTGATGGTCCCTGATTTGTCGGTGGCTCGGATGGTTTACATGTTTGTGGAGGGATTGTCAGAGCCACTTCGTGGCCTAGTCCGGTCAACCAGACCAGCTACCCTTCAGGATGCCATCAGCAGGACTCGGGACTTACAGGATGTCTTACCCAGGACTCGGACACCCTATCCCCAGAGACAGGCTTTCCAGCCTAAGGGGAAGGACATGAGGGTTCCGCCTCCCAAGGCGAATCCTGGACGAGGGCAGTTTGATGACGAGGCTAGGAGAGAGCTGAGGAGGAAGCGGTTGTGCTTCACTTGCCAGGAGCCATGGGCACCGGGACATAGGTGTGCTGCAGGGAAAGCACATTTCATTGAGGTCTTCTCCGAGAGCAGTGGAGAAGAGGATGAGGGGGATGATGTGGAGGCAGGAGATTGTTATGCAGCGCAGGGTACCTTACCACCTCCACCACCCGCAGCAGGTGGGGCATCATTTGCACCCACTGGGGGAGCTCTAGCCGCATTGCGGGGAGTTCCCAAGTACTTGACGCTGCGCGTACGAGGGACAGTGCGCGGGCAGCGGGTTTCAGTCTTAGTTGATAGTGGGGCCACCCACAACTTTATTGATGCCCAGATGGTTGAGCGGAGAGGCATACAGACAGAGGGCTTTGATGGGTTTTCCGTCTTGGTCCCAGGAGATCAGACCATGGCATGTGCTCGATATGTTCTGGAGTTATCAGTGACGATGGGCACTTATACCCTGACAGATCACTTCTTTGTGGTGGACATTCCGGACACCAACCTGATATTGGGTGTTCAGTGGCTTATTACTCTAGGGAAAGTCACGACAGATTGGAAGGCCCTAGAGATGGAGTGGGATGATCCCAAGACGGGGAGACATGAGAAGATACGGGGACAGCACACATACCCACCCCAGACAGTGTCAGCACACAAGATGGAGGCGACCTTCCGCAAGGGAGACATAGAGTGGGCGGTAGAGTTGCGGGCTTCAGAGGCAGTGGATACAGGGCAGGCAGTGCATCCTGAGCTACAGTCTATTCTCGATAGGTATGCAGCGGTTTTCGGGGATATTCCACCAGGGCAGCCGCCGGATCGGGGGTTTGAGCATACTATCGAGCTTGAGCAGGGGATACAGGCCGTGATTACCACACCGTATAGGCATCCCAAAGCCTATCGCGACGAGATAGAGCGGGCTATCCAAGAGTTGCTGGCCCTTGGTCACATTCGGCCTAGCACGAGTCCTTTCGCTTCTTCTGTAGTGCTGGTGAAGAAGAAGGATGGCACATTGTGCATGTGCATTGACTACAGGGCTCTGAATAAGAAGACTCTGAAGAACAGGTATCCCATTCCCAGGATCGATGAGCTGATGGATGAGTTGAGAGGGGCACGGTTCTTCTCGAAGATTGACTTGAGATTCGGGTACCATCAGATTTGCGTGAGGGAACAGGACATTCCCAAGACCGCTTTCAGGTGTCACTATGGGCACTTTGAGTTTCTGGTCATGCCATTCGGGCTGACCAATGCACCTGCTACCTTCCAGTCATGCATGAACCACATTTTCAGGGGTCATCTGAGGAAGTTTGTGCTGGTTTTCTTTGATGACATACTTATATACAACAGGACTTGGGAGGAGCACCTCCAGCATATTGAGACAGTTTTGCACATCTTGGAGGAGCAACAGTTCTATGCCAAGCTCTCCAAGTGTGAGTTCGGGTTGACAGAGGTGCTGTATCTGGGGCACATTATAGGAGTGGACGGGGTGAGAGTCCACGAGGAGAAGATCAGGGCCATCAGGGATTGGCCAGAGCCGCGGAATGTGACGGAGCTTCGGGGATTTATCGGTATTTGCACATACTACAGGAAGTTCGTCAAGGGCTTCTCTCAGCTTGCTGCACCCCTCACAGACTTGACGAGGAAGGGGGCATTCAGTTGGTCAAACACAGCCCAGCGAGCTTTTGACAAGCTCAAGGAGGTGATGAGCAGTTGTCCGGTATTGGCGTTGCCAGATTTTACACAGCGCTTTGTTCTAGAGTGTGATGCATCAGGAGAGGGGATTGGTGCAGTTTTGATGCAGGGCGGTCACCCGATTGCTTTTGAGAGCCGGAAGCTCCTTCCACACGAGAGGTTGTATCCCATATACGACAAGGAGATGTTGGCCATCATGCATGTGTTGGCCAAGTACCGGCAGTACCTGGTGGGCAGCAAATTCAGGGTGAGGACAGATCATAACAGCCTGAGGTACTTTTTGGAGCAGAAGCAGTTGCAGGAGAGGCAGCAGAAGTGGATCAGCAAGATCCAAGCCTATGACTTTGACATCGAGTATGTCAAGGGCAAGAATAACGTGGTGGCTGACGCCCTTTCTCGTAGACCGGCCATGTTATCACTTATGAGCTTGGACGCTGATTGGAGGGCTCGACTGCTGGTTGAGTACTCCAAGGATAGGTTTGCATGTGAGGTTCTGGATGGGCAGGTAGCGGATGACCGGTACAGGGTGGTCGATGAGATCATCTATTACAGGGACAGGATCTTCTTGACCGAGGGATCTCAGCTCAAGAAGAAGATACTCCAGGCTTCACACGATTCACCATTGGCGGGCCATCAGGGGTTCACCAAGACATACAGGGCTATTCGAGAGAGGTTCTCATGGAAGGGCCTCAAGGAGGACGTACTCTAGCATGTCAGGGAGTGCGATGTTTGCCAGAGGAACAAGGGAGAGATGAGCCATCCTGCAGGGTTGTTGCAGCCTCTTCCCATTCCGGAGGGGAAATGGGAGAGCATCTCGATGGATTTCATCACCGGGTTGCCCATGGTGCAGGGCAAGGACTGCATCTTCGTAGTCGTTGACCGGCTGACGAAGTATGCCCATTTTTTCGCCATATCCGCACATCACACAGCAGCGCAGGTGGCTGAGCTGTTCTTCAGGGAGATTTTCAGATTACATGGTCTACCCAAGACCATCGTCAGTGACAGGGACAACCGCTTCATGGGCGGATTCTGGCAGGAGCTCTTCCGACTAGTGGGGACCGAGTTGACACCGAGCACTAGTTATCACCCCCAGACGGACGGGCAGACCGAGATAGTTAACAAGTGGCTGGAAGGCTACTTGCGTAACTATGTCAGTGGACAGCAGAGGGCATGGCTGAAGTGGCTGCATTTGGGCGAGTACTGCTACAACACGACGCATCATATGTCTATTGGTATGTCACCTTTCTATGCTTTGTATGGATATCATTCCTTATCTTTTGTGGACATGATATTTGGTGTTAGCAGGGCTCCGAGAGCCAAGTTATGGATCCAAGAGAGCCAAGATATCCTCCGAGCTCTCAAGGACAACATAGCCACAGCACAGAATCAGCAGAAGTTGTATGCTGATAAGGGTCGGGTGGAGAGACACTTCGAGGTAGGGGACTTAGTCTACCTACGGCTACAACCATACCGACAGTCTTCGCTCAAGCAGAAGGGGGCGGAGAAGCTTAAGCCCCGCTTTTATGGGCCCTACAGGGTGATACGCAGGATCGGGCAGGTTGTGTATGAGTTGGAGCTGCCCCAAGGCAGCAAGATTCATAACATCTTTCATGTATCATGCCTGAAAAACGCACTGGGCCAGTAGGTGACAGTCACAGAGGAGCTACCACCCACGAATGATGAGGGGCATCTGGTGTTGCAGCCGGAGGCTATTATTGACACTAGGGAGAGGCAGCTGCGGAGCAGGAAGATCAGGGAGTTCTTGGTGAGGTGGAAGAACTTGCCGGATGAGGATGCCACTTGGGAGGATGAGAGGATCTTGCAACATCCATCACTTCAGTTGCTTGAGGACAAGCAACGTTCTGCCGGGGGAGACTGTAATATTCCTAATTAGCACTGCTAATTGGAATATTTCATTTTTGTATAGTTTTGCCGCCTTTAGTTAAATTAATAAATAAAGTGAGAATTAAGGGGTCAACTCACTTAATAAAATAAAGTGCTTTCCTAGTTGATGAACGTTGTGACTTAAAGGAGTGGCCTTGGGGGTCCACACACACATGAGGGAAGGCCTCACGCTGACCCTAAGGTAACTGCGCAGGTCAAGGAGGAGATCAAGGACGCAGTTAGGGTTTTTGAGGGAGCTAGCACTATAAAAGGTGGGGTTTTCACTCCATTTGGGATTATTGATATGTTGATGATATTGAGAGCTAGACTTCTGTCTACTTCAGCACGCCGGTTGTTTAGTCGGTCTGCAGCACTGTTTAGTGCGAACTGAGTGTCTCCGGTCGAAGATCTCGCCCTTGGCTCCGGGGGACTTCGAGTGCCTGCTCGAGCAAGGTATTTTCTTCAGTTTCTGTAGGTGATTTGCAGTGGATTTTGGGTGGACGTTGCAGAGGAGCTGGCCCCTTGGAGTGATTGCGCAGTCCAGGAGAGAGGACGCAGTTTCAGCAGGGAGGACGCAGTCATTGTTGTGCAGCGTTGTTGTGTGGTGATTTGGTGGTGGTTCCAGCGTTTTTCAGCCTTGAGGAGATTGTTGTTTCAGCCGGAGGTTTTGCAGGAGGATTTAGGCCCTTTTCCCAGCGTGTTTCTTGAGCTTCTGCGCTGTTCCTGGGAGAGACAGCGTTTTCATTGAGGAGGGTTTATTTGGTGGATTTTCGGAGGTGGAGCACTTGCTTCACGGTTTCTGGGTTTTGTCCGGAGGGTTGAGTACAGCTAGCCTTCCGATTTTTAGCTCATTCCAGTGTGGGGATCAGCCCCTAGTTCCAGTACATTGCAGCAACAGTTTTCTACGGCAGTTTTCTCCAGCAACTAGGACGCAGTCTCTGTTGTAGCCATTTCTTATTCTGAGAGGGTCTCCACTTGCCTAGAGCAAGGATAGGTGCACTCATTCTGATTATCTCTTGTACCCATATACATGTATTCTCAGATTAATAAAATGGCTTAGCATTTCCGGCATTTTTATGTGTACTTGCTCTATATTCTATTTCCGGCATTTTTTCTATATTGTCGTATGCTTGTATTGCTGTCTATTTCCTATTGGGGATATTACAACAACCTTGACAATAGCCATGTATCTCTATCAATGCGAAATCTCACTCAACTGTGATGTAATCTTTGTTGTTGATCTATGCCAGATCTAACGGTCTTGCTATACCTCTTCGCATATCGGAGAACTTACCAATTCGCACTTCGAAAAACTTAACACTTCGCAAGTCGCAAGGTTTAAACTCCCCCATTAACTAATTATGCCATATCGCTTGCAATATGTGATATACGCGTGGACCCTACTGACACGTGCTACTCTTCATTGCATCGCAAATAAAACAACTTACTGGGCGATGTTTTAAACTTAATTACTGAAATCGCCGATTGCGATGTGTGCTTGGCTTCTTCGCCGACATGTGTCCACTTCGCAATTTCCCCAATTTAACTTGCGAACTCAATCTCCGTCGTTTATCTTCGATGCTAATCCTTGCGATTTAATCTTCGCCGTTCATTCTCTTCCTTTGGAAATCTTTTAAAGGCTTTGCTGCCTTAGTCTTTTCTCTGTTTTCTTTGACCGCCACCGCTCTGCATCTCCGTTTCCTTTACGCTATCCTTCCTGAGCTTGTTCAGTATTTGAAAGCGCTAATCTCTCCCGATCTTGTTCTTCTAGTTATTCGTATAACCATTATGCTGTCTCGAGCCGAATACAAAACACCTTTCTGTATTCCTTCCCGGAATCCAAAATTTGGATTTGTTTTTCTTTCTCGGCCTGCATTCAATTTATATCTGCACTTGTTTTTTCTCACACAACATCAACAAATTAATTCCTGGACTGGAATCATACAGATTCTACCTAGCCACTAAGTTCTTTATCACTCAGAAGACTTATTCATTCAATTAGAATTCATTACAGGGAATTATTACACAAACATCAAATTTGTTTCATTATGGATCACTCAGCGCATAACAGAAACAAAACAAAGTCACTATGAATTCGGTTTCTCATTAACTAACAAATGTACAGATACAAATAAAACTTGTTTACATTCGGTCTTTGGCCTGAAGCTGTTTCATGGCCTTCTCTCCTCTACACAAAAACCCTTTTTGCTCTCAGGCTCTCTCCTCTCTCTCTTGGCCTAATATTCTTTTTTTAATTTGGCCTCCTCTCTCGGCTCTCTAGGCCTAATCTTCTTTCTTTAATTTGGCCTTTACTTCTTCGAAGCTTTATAATTAATTTATAACAATTCAGAGCTGATCCAGCACTCACTCAACTCCTATAAACTTGTAACTGATTTCTATTCTAAGGAAATCCTAATTTATGATTCTCCTATCTTCTTAGCATAAACAACAAATATTCTCTCTAATATCCCATTTCTTAAGGGGATTAGTTACATTGACTCAACACTCATTGACACCTAACAACTAAGCATATTCCCTATCAATGCTCACTAAGAAATAAAATACTTTTTACATGATTTTTACAATGTCTCTTTACAATAGTCCCTTCTTGGACAAATGTCAAGGCCCTAAGGTCTAATTTCTACTTTGAATTTTGACTTAGAGCAGATGCTCCTGCATCAGACTCCCCAGGTGAAAATAATCATGATCTCCAGATCATGTGTCTTTAATAGTTGTCCTCCTGGATCCCAGACTTCGTTCTGTAATGATCCATTGTCTCTACCTTTTCTGCTATTTTGTTGCTGCTCTTGTTCTCCAGGTCTCCATACTTTATGTTGCATTGCCCCACTGGCTATGCTCTCACATTCTTCTGCTATCTTTTTCTTGCTGCTGCTGCTTTGCTTCCTTGTTGTTGTCTTCTTCTGAGACACCTTCATCATGAGCCTTCTTATTTTTTCTATTTCCATGTCCAGTTTATCTTCTAACTGGTACTCACTCTGCCAATTGTCTTCAAACTGCTGTTTGTTATCTTCTCTTTGAAGTTGTTGGATTCTTACTACCACCCTTACATCCTTACCCTCTTGTTGCTTCTGAACTTTCATCTCATTTCCAAACAACCTCTGTTCAATATCTTTGATAAAAGCATCATACTCAGATGCTTCTAGCAAACAGTTAGCAATTTACTTTCTATCTGATTCCTTTCAAACACCTCATCACTATGTTGTTCATCAATTCCAGCATATCTTTCTTCCTCTTCCTTGACAACCCTCAGTGATTGTTCTTCAATTCTTTGACTAATTCTGGTAGTCAGTTCAGCTTTCTTTAGTTCTAACACTGATTCCTCTTTAGCATAAAACATGCCTGCCTCACCTTTGTCCAATTTCAATTGTACATTTAGAATATTCATTCTCCGACTTGCTAGTCTATTCTTCAAAAGACTTAGCTCATGCCACAAATCTATCATCTCTCTTGGAACTTCTTCCAAAAATTATATACAATCCTCACTATCTCCTTCTTTGTCACAAGTCCAATTTCTTGGTGACACTACTTCTCCATTCTTCATCAGAATAAAATTCTGATCCTCTATCTCTGTGACAGCTTTAGATATCTGTCCAACAGTCTTCCTTTGGCCACTCAAGAAAGCTAATTTCTCCCTATCCTCAACAATAACAGGTTACTTCATATGAGACATAACTGTCTCATCTTCCTTGGAGCTACTTTCTTCACTGAGCAAGGAATTTATGAACTCCTTCTACTGCAATAACTCAACTTGATCTTCATCTAAAAGACAGTCATCATCGTACTTTTCTTGACAATTTTTAACTTCATTCAAGACAATTCCAAGAGATGGATTGTCTTCTGCAACACCTGCAAACACAGTCAAATTATCAATGTCAAAATCACAAGACCCAATGGTCTCATTTGATGATCCAGTCACCAAATCTTCCTCTTGCTGTTCTATGTCCTCTACATGACTCAGAAAACCTTCAATGGTCTTCTTATCAGCCTCCTCAAGCAACTCACTTGCTTGCTTGATATCCTTCTCCACTTCTTCTTGCTTTTGACTGTCATCATGAGTCAAACTTCCTCGGCTTTCAGTCCTTACAACATGCTGAAAAGCAATACCTCCTTTTAACTGTGTATGATCTTCCATATGAGATCTAACTGTCTCAAAACTCAAATTTTGTCTCTCTTCTTTGTCTTGTTTGACATCATCTGCAAATATACACAAATTATTAATTTCAAAATCATAAGGCTCAATTGCCTCAATTGATGTTCCAGACATCACTGCTCCATCTTCAAGTTCAAAAGAAACTTGTTCATCTCCAGTAACTTTGTCTTGTTGTAGCTCAACTCCTTCTAGCTTCTTTGTCTTCAGTTCAACATCCATAATCTGCTCAAGCTTCCTCAACTCCTCTATTAACTGCATATTCACTTGCTGTTCTCTCTTCTCTTGTAGCTTATGCCACTTCATTTTCTTTCTCATTCTGTAACCAAATCTCTGGTCTTATTTACTCCCCTGGAACAACTTTATCAACAAATTATATTGCATTCTTCTCTCAGCCTTTTCTCTCTCATACTCTTCATCCATGCCATCTGTTTTGGCGTATTTCTTCACTTTTCTTCTACTGTGGTCTCTCTCAGAACTTCTGCTATGACTATCAGTAGTCATCTTCTCCTCTATCTCTATGAGTTCCTCACTCACTATGAGCTGTACTTAAGCCTCTGCAATAGCAAGTACTCCCTGCTACATTTACCTCACCCAACTTTCCTCTATACTTGGCCACTAGTCCCCTCTCTGGAACTTTCTTTGAGCATTCCTCTGCTCCTTCTAGGCTTCAACTCATCTGCACTTTTGAGAACACAACTGTCCTCATGCATTTCAATCACAAATGAACTACTAGGTTCTGGCCACACTCTTCGTTCACTCAGAAACTCTTACCAGCTTCCTTCATGACTGCTTCTTAAGGCTGTGATCTTCTTTTGCTGAGATACTTCATTAGCTGCAACTATCAATCTTCAATCTTTCTTTAACCTGCAAAACTCAAATCAGAGTTAAACGAAACAATACCTGCATGATTTCACAAGCAGTCTCCATCCAATATTCACATTCAAGTGAATCTCCATTCTCCACAAGAAAACAACCATCACTGTGCTTTCTTTATGCTTCTGCAACCTCTTCTTATGAGTATCACTTACTTCCATATTTTGCCATACTTTACCTCTGTATGCCTACTGCTTGTCAGATTTGAAATCTGATCTCCTCTTTCTACAATATCTCTGTCAATTTTTCTGCAAAGCACATTAGCTTTACTGATCTCCTCTTTCTTCTGCAATCACACTTTCATTCTCCTTCCGTTTCATGCAGAATCTTATTCTGTTATGCTACCAAATGTCTTCTGCATAGGTTAGCTCTGCAATCTTCATTTATAATAACTTTTTTTTATTAACTCGCTCTGATACCAAATGATGCAGCCAAAAGGCCGCTTTTACCCACATATGCAGAAACTTAAAACAAATCTGCCCGTTCCCAGGATTTAATACTCGTAAAAGAGTATTTTTCTTTAACTGTATGCAGAAGCTTAGTAATAAGTGATTCCGGTTCGAAAACTCAGATATACCAAATAATACACTTTACCTTTATGATGCGGTTATCTCCTTTACATTTCCCATGGCATCACACTTCCCTTGCTAGTCAACCGATATACCATATATCGTACTGTCCATATCGCAGATCATAACAAATACGACATCGCACGTCACACAACATAACATACAACCTTAACAATAACCATATATCTCTTTCGATGTGAAATCTCACTCAGCTGCGATGTAATCTATGCCGTTGATCTATGCCAGATCTAACGGTCTTGCTATACCTCTTCGCATATCAAAGAATTTACCAATCCGCACTTCAGAAAACTTAACACTTCGCAAGTCATAAGGTTTAACCTCTGCCATTAACTAATTATGCCATATCGCTTGCGATATGTGATATACGTGTGGACCCCGCCGGCACGTGCTACTCTTCACTGCGTCGCAAATAAAACAACTTACTGGGCGATGTTTTAAACTTAATTACTGAAATCGCCGATTGCGATGTGCGCTTGGCTGCTCTGCCGACACATGTCCACTTCGCAATTTCCCCAATTTAACTTGCGAACTCAATCTCTGTTGTTTATCTTCGATGCTGATCCTTGCGATTTAATCTTCGCCATTCATTCCCTTCCTTTGGAAATCTTTTAAAGGCTTTGCTGCCTTATTCTTTCCTCTGTTTTCTTTGACCGCCACAACTCTGCATCTCCATTTCCTTTACGTTATCCTTCCTGAGCTTGTTCAGTATTTAAAAGCGCTAATCTCTCCTGAGCTTGTTCTTCTGGTTATTCGTATAACCATTATGCTGTCTCGAGCTGAATATATAACACCCTTTTGTATTACTTCTCTGAATCCAAAATTTGGATTTGTTTTTCTTTCTCGGCCTGCATTCAATATATATCTGCACTTGTTTGTTCTCACACAACATCAACAAATTAATTCCCGGACTGGAATCATACAAATTCTACCCAGCCACTAAGTTCTTTATCACTCAGAAGACTTATTCATTAAATTAGAATTCATTACAGGGAATTATTACACAGACATTGAATTTGTTCCATTATGTATCACTCAGCACATAACAGAAACAAAACATAGTCACTATGAATTTGATTTCTCATTAACTAACAAATGTACAAATACAAATAAAACCTGTTTACATTCGGTCTTTGGCCTAAAGATGTTTCATGGCCTTCTCTCCTCTACACAGAAACCCAAAGTTCTCTCGGGCTCTCTCCTCTCTCTCTTGGCCTAATATTCTTTATTCAATTTGGCCTCCTCTCTCAGCTCTCGCCTCTCTCTGTAGGCCTGATCTTCTTTCTTTAATTTGGCCTCTGTTTCTTCGAAGCTTTACAATTAATTTATAACAATTCAGAGCTTATCCAACCCTCACTCAACTCCTATAAACTTATAACTGATTTCTATTCTAAGGAAATCCTAATTTATGACTCTCCTATCTTCTTAGCATAAACAACAAATATTCTCTCTAATATCCCATTTCTTAAGGGGATTTGTTACATTGACTCAACACTCATTGACACCTAACAACTAAGCATATTCCCTATCAATGCTCACTAAGAAATAAAATACTTTTTACATGAGTTTACAATGTCTCTTTACAATAGTCCCTTCTTGGACAAATGTCAAGACCCTAAGGTCTGATTTCTACTTTGACTTTTGACTTAGAGCAGATGCTCCTGCATCAAAGATCCTGATTTTCCAACAAGACTAAAGAATTAGACATTTCTCGTGGCGGCAAGAGGCCCAAGCATTAGAAATAGATAATAGATTTACTTGTCTTTTCTAGTTCCAAGTAGTTTTTATATCTGTTTATTCTTTCATATTTATTATGATATTTTTTGTAAACAATATATGACAATTTAAGTTTGAAGTTTGAAGTTGGCAATTATAACTCATTGGTAATGAATTATGAATATGATGCGTCGTGAAAGTTGAAAGTTGTTTCATTTCATTTCATTGCTCTGAGAGACGCTCTACAGCGCATTATAGGGCACATGTGTAGATGTAATGTAAGAAAGTTTGTAAACATTTGTAATGTCGGAAAGCCGAGTATATGGCACATGTGTAGATGTAATGTAAGAAAGTTTGTAAACATTTGTAATGTCGATTCAATTGTAATCAATATATTTGTAATAATTATCTATGTTGAGATTTATATTTAAGAGCACTCGAAAAAGAAAAAGGTATGGTAAATAAATAAAACCTCTTTTTACACTTACTCCATATGTATGGTACATAAATAAAAATATAAATAAACTCGAGGTATGGTGAAGAAATACAACTTTTTTTATATTTACTCTGTAAACCTCTTTATATTTACGAAAACTAAAAAAATAGGTTTTATTTACGTGAAGCCTATGGGCCAAATAGCATGGGACAAATTATTATTAATACCATGGGCTAAATACCATGGGCCAAATACAATATTTATAAAATAGGTATGGTAAATAAATAAATATAAAAGATGTATATAAAGGTATGGTAAATAAATAAAAATATAAATAAACCAAAGGTATGGTAAATAAATAAAATCTTTTTTTATATTTACTCCATAATTCTCTTTATATTTATGAACACTCGAAAAATAGGTTTTCTTTAGGTGAAACCTAGGCCAAATACCATGGGCCAAATTATTATCAATACCATGCAAACAAAAAAAAGATCATTAACCCTAATATTAATATTAAAAGATTATTATTATTATTATTATTAAATATAATATTCATATTAATATATTATAATATTAAATTATTAAGTTTAATTACTTTGGATTTATACAATATTAAATTTTTTATATTATAATATATATTAATATATCACCATATATATTAACTCTAGATATATATGGGAAGGAAGAACAAAGACATAGAGAGATAGAGGTGGAGAGATAGGCGGAGTGACAAGGGAGAGACAGAGATAAACTGAGGGAGAGGGGAGAGGAGGAATGAAGAGAGGGAGAGGGAGAGGGAGACACAAAGATGGTCGAGAGAGAGAGAGAAAGAGAGAGGGAGGGAGATAGTGAGAGGATTGGAGGGTAGAGAGAGAGAGAGAGAGAGAGAGAGAGAGATGGGGGAAGAGAGAGGGAGGTAGGAGAGAAAGGGGGAGAGGAGAAGGACGAGAGAGAGGAGGAGAGAGGGAGGGATAGAGAGATGGATTTGGAGGGGGAGAGAGGGACAAAAGAAGAAAGACAGAGAGTGATAAGTGGAGACAGAGAGCTAGTGACAAGGGAGAGATGTTGAGAGAGAGTGTATGTTTAGGGGTGAGATAAAGAGACAAACAAGGAGAGATAGAGAGAAGGGGGGAGATAAGGAGAAGGAAGGAGAGAAGGGGGGGAGAGAAGGAGACAAAAGGTGAGGGGGGGGGGGGATATAGTAACATAGTTGGGGGGAGAGAGAGAGAGAGAGAGAGAGAGAGGGGATTGGAGGGAAAGGAGAGAGATAGAGAGAGGATTAGAGGACGAACACACACACATAGAGAGAGGATTGGAGGACACACACACACACAGATGGGGTAAAAGACAGGTACGTAGAAGAGAAAGGGAGAGAGATGAAGGATTAGAGAGAGGAGGAAAGTGATGGGGGAAGAGATAGTATTGGAGGGCAGAGAAAGAGAGAGAGAGAGAGAAATGGGGAAAGAGAGAGGGAGGTAGGAGAGTAAGGTAGAGATGGGAAAGGGACGAGAGAGAGGACTTGAGACAAAGGAGGAGAGATGGAGGGAGAGAGGAAAAGATAGGGATGGACACAGAGATGGAGTTGGAGGGGGAGAGAGGGAGGAAAGAAGAAATACATAGAGAGTGAGAAGTGGAGAGAGAGAGGGAGTGACAAGGGAGAGATGGAGAGGGAGTGTGTATTTTTGGGGGTGAGATAAAGAGACAAATAAGGAGATATGGAGAGAAGTAGGGAGGGAGGGATATACTAACGGAGTTGGATGGTGAAGAGAGAGAGAGAGATAGGTGGGAGAGAAAGAGAGAGATGAAGTAAGAGATAGGATGTCAGAGAGTGGAAAGAGGGAGGGAGAGAGAGAGATGGAGTTGAAGAGGGGGAGAGAGGGAGGTAAGAAGAAAGAGATAGAGAGAGAGGGAGTCATAAGGAAGATTGAGAGAGAGGGAGGGAGGAAAACAAGAGGAAAGAGAGATAGAATCGGGAGAGAGGGAGAGAAGGGGAAGATAGAGATATAGATGGAAGGTGAAGAGAGGGAATAAGAGAGAGAGGGAGGGATGGATAAAGATATTGATAGATATGGAGTGAGAGAGTGTGTGTGTTTGGGGGAGTGAGGTAGAGAGACAAATAAGGAGAAATGGAGGAAGATATAGATATAGATGGAGGGGCTAGAGAGGGAAGATGATTTCTTGCACTAGATGCATTGATTTCAGTGTAGATGGTGATATTCTAATCCTATTTGATTGCTTGCAGTAGATGCATTGATTTTAGTGTAGATATTGATTTCTAATGATATTTGATTGCTTACACTAGATGCATTAATTTAAATGTAGATAATTTTTAATCCTATTTGATTGCTAGCACTAAATGCATTGATTTCAATGTAGATGGTGATTTCTTATCCTATTTGGTTTGTTGCACTAGATGCATTGATTTCAATGTATATGTTGATTTCTAATTATATTTGATTGTTTTCACTAGATGCATTGATTTCAATGTAGATTATTTCTAACCTATTTGATTACTTCCACTAAATGCATTAATTTCAGTGTAGATGGTGATTTGTAATCCTATTTGACTTCTTGCACTAAATGCATTGATTTCAATGTAGATGTTGGTTTCTAATCATATTTTCTTACTTGCACTAGATGCATTGATTTGAGTGTAGATGTTGGTTTCTAATCCTATTTGCATACTAGATGAGTGTAGATGTTGGTTTCTTACTTGCACTAGATGCATTGATTTGAGTGTAGATGTTTATTTCTAATCCTATTTGATTGCTTGCATTAGATGCATTGATTTCAGTGTAGAAGTTGTTTTCTAATCTTATTTGATTGCTTGCATTAGATGTTTTGATTTCAATGTAGATGTTGGTTTCTGATTTGAGGTAATTGGACATATGGTGGTACATTAATTTTAAAGTGACTGGATTAACAGTGTGCATTGATTTCAGTGTAAACACAAAAAATTATTGACAATGTACATTGATTTTTGTGTAATAGTAATTCAACCTATTAATATTGGAGAGCAAGAGAGACAAGGTATGATGTTTACTACAACAGCTTGAGCTAAAGATTTAAATGGTTTATGATTTCAACTATCCTTTTCATATAATGGATATGAAAAAATGACAAAACTAACAAGGGTGACAATAGGTATAGTAGAAGAAAATAGTTTGAGATTGATCACAATGAATACTATTTGTAATTGGCTACATTTTTAGTATTCACATTTTCTATCATTCAACACTATTATTGTCACTTCGCATTCAAAATTTTTATTTCAACATTTTTCATCATTAAAGTTATTAACAATATTTATCATCTCAACAAACTGAGGTAACTAAGCAAATTTAAAATTAAAATGACCAGGTTATTCTCAGACATATTTAGCATATTTAAAATGATTATATTAATATTATAAATATTTACATATTATTGATAAAATTAATCATATCTTCGATAGATTTTCCTTGGGCGCACACGACTGAAACCAGCCTAGATCCATCTTAACTTCGGATCTATCAAGCGCCGATAGGGATCAAATCTCTCGAGGTGCAAACCTTTCCTCAAGTTTTGCAGTAAAAAAAAAGAGGTTTGCACCTTGAGAGATTTGATCCCTCTCGACGCTTGATAGATCCAGAGTTAAGATGGATCTAGGTTGGTTTTATAACATTTCATTTCATGTTAGATATTCTTTGTTGTAATGGTTACACTTAGCTTACAAGTACAACTTTGGTGATCAATGATGATAAATGTTATATATTGAATTTTGAAAGCTTGAAACTTTAAGATTGATGAATCATGAGACTCAATATGTTGTATGTTACTAACTTGTGGACGTGGTTGATGAAGATTATAAACTCTAGATGATTGATGTTATATGGTTCAATCTATTGTTTTATGTTTTTTATATTTAATTCATCATTCTACATGCTTCTGTTGACATATATGCATCAAAATATAAAAAATATATACTATATAAAAATTCGCTCCCTGATTTGCTCCCGAACCGGGAGCTTCTGAAAATGTTGCTCCCGCTCCCAAGTAACCTTGCTAAAAGGATTCAACATCAAGGGTTGTAGTGGTTGCCTCAAAATCATACCTTTTGGTGCCTAATATATCAATTTTCCTCCATAATTTCTCTTGCCCTAGGAGAGACCCAAGTTTGGTTAAGCTTCAACTTGAGGGCTTGTTGAATGTTTCAACTTTCATGTGCCTTGGCCTTGCTGATACTCATAGATGGGAACCTTTTCTTTGCACCTTAACCTCAGGACTTTCCATTTCCCATGCTATTAATCAAACCCTAGGTTTAGCGTACCCTAATTTGACATCTTCAATGGATGCAGATTGCCTCTTATTCATTTCTTGAGCCTTGTTCCTAAGTCATGTCATCCCTTAGAAGCCTTTTTGTATCGCCTTATACCTATAAACCTAGAGTATCTCTTATGTGACCTATATACCGGCCCTCCTCCCATTGGTGAAAATCCATAAAGAGCAGGGAGTAGTAGTTGTGGTGATAGTGTGCTACTACATTATTGTTGTCACTTGGTCTAGTGTTTGCCTTGTAGAAGGCCTGCTAGATTCTGCAGCATAGCTATCTTTTTGTTCTCTATATCAGACATATATATAAAAAACCTTGTATTTCTTCATTGTGGACAGAATAGTTAGCATGATCATTATCTTTGCACACACGTTACAACTTTCCAACCTTAGCCTCTTATTAGAGTCTCCAAGAAATGTTACTGGTACCGATGTAGGAAAAATAAGAAGTTCTGTTCTCGAATTGAAAACAAATGATCAAATTCAACATGTTTGCAAAGATATATTTTTTGTCTTGTAGTTGTGTTGAGTCAGCAACTGAAATCCAAATAAATAACAGAATGTTTTGGATCTGTTTTTCAGGGGTGATGGTATTAATTTTTCCAGCATTCGCAAGGATTCATTGACGGCTATGAGGGCTGTAGTCAAAGTACAAACATTTCAGATTATAGTATTGCAGGGAATTGTCGGGTCATTACCATGGACAGCAATGGTCTTCTTAACCATGTGGTTTGAATTAATAGGTAAGTTAAAGACACCTAGGCTATATTCATTGTTATTGTTTGGCAGAGGTAGAAAAGTTGCAATTCTTTCATTGCATTATTGTTTTTGAACACTTATATTTTACTCTTGTCTATATTGTGTCACGGTATTATCTAATTTTGTCATCTGAAGTATTATTGAGAGTAATAATATTGACAAACAATATATCAAATCTCAGTTTATTAATCTAACATGCAAGTTACAAACTGTCATTTGTGAGCATTAGAAAACACAAGAATGCTGACAGATGAAAATTTTATTAGGTGTAAAAAGACTTGGTCCTTGATCCCTACACTACCCATTTGAATTGAGACAGAAGGATGACAGTCTTGATTTTTAGCTCCCTTCAAAAGAAACTCAAGTGAAAGCTGTGATAACTGCACTGCTGTTCTTGCCAAAACATGTATTTTATGGATTGCATAGTAACAGAAAGATGATAAAAATACTTTGCAGGATTATTTATGAGCACTATTAATAACTACTTGTATATGTTTAAGCTGTGATAACTTTGTTACCTGCACTGCTGCTCTTGCCAGAACATGTATTTTATTAATTGCATACTAGCACAAAGGTGATGAAGAGAATTTACTTGGTTATTTATGGATACTATTGGTTCCTCTTTAAATATGCTAAAATAGATATTGAACTTTTATAGAATTGTTGATGTGTTTTCTTTGATCCTTACATGTTAAACCCATCATTGTATGCCTTCTGCTTTTTTCTGATTCTCTAGCCGACTCCTTGGCAATTTGAGGTAAGTTTTAGTATATAATTTTGATCCCCTTTGCTTGGGTTTGGATGAAAATCCCTGAAAATGCTCACGTGAGGAAATGTGGGTTGTGAAGTGGTGGGCCCATTTCATACTTTGTCCCATGGTTAGTTAGCTTCACAGTCTGCAGTCATCTTCACGAAGTTTCTTTTCTGCATCAAAGACTGATGTGGAGTAGTTAGACAGCGTGGGCCCATTTAATACTTTGTCCCATGGTTAGTTAGCTTCACAGTCTGCAGTCATCTTCACAAAGTTTCTTTTCTGCATCAAAGACTGATGTGGAGTAGTTAGACGGCTTTGCACCTTGCCCCATAGCTCCATAGTCTGCATTCCCTTTCACTCTGCTTGGCATTTTAAGCGCTAAGCTCATTCCTTTCCTTTCTCTCTCCTCTGTTTCAGCCTCCTTTGCTCTCCACAAGAGAATGTGGAGGGTGGGAGAAAGGTTAAGGTTCAAAACACCCATACCATTTGTGCCCCGAAGTGCACATTTTGCACACCATTTGGCATGCAGAGTGTTGTTCCTTGAGATGTTCCTAGCTGCTTAGGAACTATTCCAAGGCATCATAAACCTAATTTTGGCCTCAAGCTGGCCCTTGGGTCTGAGGGGAATCCCTCTTCAAATTTAAGAAGGCTAGTTGCTTACCTTTATTGAAATTTTATGACAAGAGCAGTAGAATACAATTTTCTGATCTGATAATTACTGCCTAATGACTTTGAAACAATTATTTCATGCCACTGATATCATTGAGCAATTACATAGAAAATCTCAACAATAAATGCAGCGAAAACAATAACGATCATAGAAAAAGATCCATGCACAATGGAGACGATATTTTTACCCTGGGACACCCAATTTTGTAAGAAAAGCCAACAACGTTTCTTAGGAGAAATTACTCTTCAGCAAGGTTTACAAATCAGCAATTTTTCTAGAAATTTGTGCCAATATACAAGTCCAAATACTTGTCAAACCTGGTCAAATCTAACAGCTAGTCAATGCTGGTCAAAACCAATCAAAAGTCAACTCTGGTCAAAGTTTCGGATTGTGGTCAATGGCTTGTAGTCTGCAGTCAAACCCTCGGTCAACATTGTACAGGCTGCAGTAAAATTTGAGGTTAAATAGCCTGGTCAATTCCCAATAAACTCTGTCAAACATAGGTCAAATCATCTCAATCAATGGAAGTCAAACTCAGTCAAACAAAGGTCAAATTTTTTGGTCAAAACAGTCAAACTCATTGTCCTCCACATGTGTGGCTGTCCAAGAGAGATAAGGGAATGATGAAGAGAGAGAAGAAGATTGCTCTTGCTTGGTGGAGAAAAAGAGACATCACACCCCCTATTTATGCTTGTCGAATGAGGTGAAATAATCCAAGGGACACACCCCTTCATAGGCTGGGTTGACATGTCACTTCAAAAATTAATTTTTTCATAATTCTTCTAGGTCGACCTGAAAACCATTTGGACATATGGGAATACCTCTCGATGCAACACAAAAATCAACAACTTAAACTTAACAATGGCCCAAAATGGTAAGAAATAGGGGAAATAAGATTGGGGATAAAGATGGCAGGGCACTGTGATTAAATACTGTAACTTCATCAGACTAGAGGCCTACCCACTGGGCATGGAGTCAAATAACAGATCCAAAACTTGATAGATGGAAGGTGGAAGAGGTGAGAAAAACATTTATCTCCGGCACAAGAAGAAGTAAGAAAGTTCTTGCTGGCCTGTGATGAAGAAAAATGGTTTGCTGTACATTTAACAAATGAACTCAACAAATAAATGAATGTTGATGCAGGGGCATTAGGCTCAAGAAAATTCCTTGTATTTTAATAGACTTAGGGGTTTTGTGTTTTCAAGGGAGCTGGTTTCTTATGTAATGATTTGAGTGATTTTAATGAGAATTAATTCAATATTGTGAGGAATTTTGTAAATGTTCTCGAATATTGGAGAACATGAGAGAATTAGGCTAGTTGAGATTGATTGAGAGATTTAGGAATTAATTATAAATCCTAAATTATAATTTGTTTCATTATTTTTATGAAAGAGGATCTTTAGGGATTAAGTAGTGATTTTAGGATTTTGTTGAGAAGATGGAGGAACTGAAACCAAAAATAGTTTCAAAACCTTTTGTATAAAATGTAAGCCTCAAAGACATAAAAAGCAGGAAATATGTAGAGAGAAATTCAGGAGACAGAGAGGTAGGGTTTGAATTCCAAGCCTACGGCAGAATAGGAAAAGGCCACTGATTGAATATCAGGCCAGAGAGGAAGAATTTCCTATGTAATTTTGTGTGTTAATACAAAGAACTCGATTTTCTGAGTTCATGTTTCATTTCTGAAGTTATATGGTATGCAGATGAAATTACAGGATTGTTGATTGTATGGTTTGAGGGCAAATATTCATTATTTGAATTCTGTGTGATTGAGTATTTTGAGAAATTAGCATCGATCACAGAATGGATCAATGCTATTAAAGGAATTGTTTGAACTTCTAAATTGAAGTATAAACTGGCTTGGATGTATTTCGAAATGGCACTAATTTCATATAAACCATTTTATGGAAAAATTACACATTCTGTTGTGTAAATACAGTGCAGTGAGATCTGCAGAGATGTCGCAGAGGGTTTATGTACTAGTGGGTTGCAGCTGCCCATTTAGGGTTTTTATTGTAATGGGGACCGATGGATAAGAACCACAGAAATTGAGAAATAGAAGTTCATTCATGCGTGGAAAGAATGCTTTGAGGGTTTGAAGACTGGTCGACATCGTGAAAACAGAACGATGGAGTAATGGCGCAGTGAAATGAATCGATGAATTGTTAAGTGCGGAGGTGCCGTATTGAAGAAAAGATGAAAGTGGAACTATGAGCGACAACAAATTGGAACTTCAAAGGCGCAGAGAAACGTGGCAAAACTGTGCAATTGGAACAGTAAAGGTGGATTCGGAAAACCATAAATGGTTTTCGCGCGACCTTCAAATGGTAAGCAGTAATCCTCTGTTTGAACGCGATAGTGGTCAATGAGTGACACGTAGCAATGGGCGGAATTCTAATACAGCCTATTTCGCATTGCATCGGAGAAATAAGTCACCAGAGTAATATGAATGCGATAATCGTCCGATCCAAGCCATCAACGATCTGACGGTATTTGCAACCGAAGTTGCGTGAAGGTTAATGAAGGTGAAGACCGAAGGTGGAAATATTGAGTTGGTATGTGATGAATTATCAACCGTTGGATGAAGAAGTGTTAAGTTGATTTGATGAACAGTGGAAAGGTGGGGCCGGATGTTATTACTATGTTGGTGCTTTGGGTTTTACCCAAAGTCGCACTTTTGAATAAATGAAATGTTCGTGTGGGTTCGAACATATGGTGAATTGGTATGCTATGGCCCGAAGATCTTCTTTGGGGTTTTAATCAAAGTCAAAGTGTGATTAAAGCGAGATTTTATTTCCGCTTCAAAGGTGTATAAAGGGTTTCAACTTTGATTAAGGATCGAGAATGGCATAAAAGGTATGTTAATAAATTGTGGGCTGAATAGCATTTGGATTAATGAGCGCATATGGACATTGACCATTATATTTTGGGTTTTAAATACAAAGTCGAACCTTTTATATGAAATGAATGTTAAGTGAAAGGTCACCATATATATATGATGGTTGGGAAAATGGTTATTTCACCAAGATTAAATATATTGATTGCATTTCATGAAGTGGGTTTTTATTATATGGTTTTAACCATAGGGTATCAAAAGGTAGCTTCCGCTTTAGAAATTGCCAATATGAAAAATATGTTGGTTGATAAATGAACCATGCATTTTTATATGCATCTACAGGTGAGAATGTGGGTTTTTGCAGCCTTTCGCTGCATCAAATGTCAGGAACTGAATTGACTGATTTTAAAGAACATGACACTTTAATCAACAATTTAATTACTGTGAAAATTTGTATTACCCAAAATCCTACTGTAGCAACTGATGGAAAATCTTCTATTTGTTATTTACTTAACAAATTATTTGCTGTGTTCCACAAAAAAATATTGAAATCCACACACTACATCCTTCACAAATAAAACCACAAAAGAAAAACAATTGCGGAAACAAGATCTGAGAAATAGACAATCATAGACACATCTGACATAGTTATTTTGGACTAATGTCATCGGAAAAACCCAACGCGAGAAAACCGGTGCAGCAGTTGAGGGTTTTATTATTAACTAGTAATAATTTCTGAATACAATCTATGGATGCCTCTCCTGGCAATCCAGTTATAGAGAATATCACTGACGGAGAGATTAGTGAGGTTACCTCACACTATCATAGGAAATCCCAGTTGATCCGACCACTGAATGAGCTGCCCCTGACAGCCTCTGCGCAGTCCCAGCGCCTACCCTCTTGGGTACAGCGTCACCCCTTCTGCTGATCGATTTGCTGCCCAGGAACTTCGATTTCTGCCTCCCGGTCTCACACCCCGGCTCCTGGCTTATGTAATCGATTCCTTCAGAAAATTTTCAGATTCCCTCTTGGCCTCTGCGCAACGCTGTGTGGCTCTGCGTTAACCTCTCTGGCTCCGCGCTACCTCTACTGGATCTTTCTATGCCTTCTCTGCTGATGATTTTTCGACTAAGAAAGATTTCTCTTCGGATACTATCCTTGCCCCTCTCTGCAAAGAATCTCTTGATCGATTTTTCTCCCCGAGCATTGCTCACTAAAGAAATCGATCTCTTGATCCTTACTGTGCCTTTCTCCAAATGACCCTTCAAGCCCTTTTTATAATCTTCTCGTTGAAACTTCAACGGTCGAGATTAAATCATTAATCTTAGATTAACTTTTGACTTGATCCGCTTTTTTCTAGAACATTCACACCCATATTCTATTAAGTCACTTTAATTATTTTATTTTCCTAAGTTTAGAATTAGGGTCCTTTAAAAATAATTAATTAATTTAATAAAATACAATAAAAGCAATATTCAGAAAATAAAGAGAAGCTTTCGAACTGGTTTTCCCCAAGAGTTGTAGGGGGTTTTTCCAGGGTCATGTTGACCAAAAATCATTGTGTTAAAATGTTTTGTGTGGCTGTTTTAGTCTGCTGATTTTTATTTCTGCAATTTCCAGCACTGTGAAAATTTTCCAGAATTTGTGTTTTCAGAAAATATTTATTTTCCAGCTTGTTGAATGTAAGGTTATGGGAAAGGGCATTTAACTATTTGGAGAAATAAGGTGAAATTGAAAACCGGGGTGGGAAAATAGAAATTTCTACATGCTATCGGAGCTTGGGTGCTGAAAGTGCAGTTTGGGACTGCAAAGAGAAAAATTACAGGTTGTTGTTTTTTCACTCAGAAAATTCCAGCAAGCTGATTTTTCACACAAAATTTCTATCTTTACTACAACAGTGCTATTTTCAGTTTTTAGGACATCAAGGATGTCATTGGGATTGATGGTGGAAGATAGGTTGGATGGGCATAGTAATTACAACGTTTGGAGAGAGAATGCAGAGCATCTTTGAGGAGGGAGAAGTCTGGGATATCATGGTTCATACCCAACAGCAGCTCGTTAATGTGCCTACTGATGCTGTTCAGTTGGCAGCATTTAATAAAAAGAATAACAAGGGAAAAAGGCTGATTCTGGATGATATTAAAAACCATGTGATTCCTCATGTGAGAGGAAAGAGACATGCTCATGAGATGTGGTCTTCCTTGACCAATCTCTACCAGAGTACCAATGAGAATAGAAAGATGGTCCTAAGGGAGAAGCTGAAGACCATTAAGATGGGGAATAATGATAGTGCAACTGGTTATCTCACAAAGATAACTAATGTGAGAGATGCATTGGCAGCAGTTGGAGAGGTCATTCCAAACACTGAGTTGGTACGGCTTGCAGTGAATGGGCTTCCTACTTCATGGCTGAATTTTGCTAATGGGGTTTGTGCACGTGAGACCCTTCCCACATGGGAGAGGTTTTGGGATGATTGCATTCAGACGGAGATCAGGAAGAGTCAGCTTGGGGCAGCCAAGCCAGTTGAGCAGGATGAGGATGTAGCATTGTTGGCCATAGGCAAGAGAGGCAAAGGCAAGAAGCATGCTTCCACAAGTGGTGGTGGGGGCAAAGGCAAAGGTAAAGGTAAACAGGAGAACACGCAAAAGGACTACTCCAAAGTGAAGTGTTGGAGTTGTCAGAAGATGGGACACTATGCAGTTGTGTGTCCGGAGAAGAAGAAGGGGAAGAACCAGACCATGGCAGCATCAGCAGAGATTGAGGACTTTTCAGATAGATTTGATCGAGAGTTTGGGTTCAGTGCTTGTGAGTCCACTAGTGCAGGATCACCTACCACGGAGGTTCAGAGGGAGCATGCATTTCCCTCGACTAGCGGAGCATCTTCGGGTATCTGGTATGTGGACAGTGGGGCTTCACGTCATATGACAGGAGTCCGTGAGTACTTCTCAGAGCTTTCAGAGAGTGGCACTGATATAGAGGTAGTACTCGGTGATGACGGAGTTGTTAGAGTAGTCGGTGTGGGAACACTGACATTTCAGAGGGAGTCTAAACCTCCCTTGAAGGTGTCAGATGTTCTTTATGTGCCAGGGATGAGGAAGAACCTCATATCCATCTCAGCTTTGGAGGACAGAGGATATGAGATACTGTTCAGGGGTGGACAGGTGCTGATGTATCCCAGGGGCGCTCCAGCTGATTCAGCTAGAGTGATAGGTGTACACCATGCAAAGGTGTACAAGTTTGCATTTCAGCCCCTTTTGGCATTGAGCAGTAGTACCGACAGCAGAGCTAGCAGTTCTGAGCTGTGTGAGATTTGGCACCGCAGGATGGGGCATATGTATCATGGAGCCTTGAGGACTTTGCGGGAGATCACTACAGGTGTGCCAGATTTCAGTACTGATCACTTTGATACTTGTAGAGGATGTGCGATGGGCAAGTTTGCCAAATCTCCTTTTCCCAGCAGTGACAACAGAGCGACTGGGATACTTGATTTGATTCATTCCGATGTGAGCAGTCGGATGTCTCATGTTTCCTTGAGTGGATATGAGTATTATGTGTTATTCATTGATGATCACTCCAGGAGGACCTAGATTTATTTCTTGAAGACCAAGAGTGAGGTCTTCAAGTGGTTTCAGGAGTTCAGAGCTCTTGTGGAGACTCAAACAGGTCGGAATATCAAGTCCCTGAGCTCGGACAATGGAGGAGAGTACACCCTTGGAGAGTTTGTTGACTATTGTGCGGAGGCAGGCATTAGGAGGGAGTTCACAGTTCCTTACAACCCCCAGCAGAACGGGGTTGCGGAGAGGAAGAATAGATCCATCATTGGGGCTACCAAAGCCATGTTACATGATCAGGGGTTACCTTTGTTGTGGCCGGAGGCTTGCAACACTGCTATTTATTTGCAGAACAGGAGTCCGCATCGTGCCTTGGGGCATGTGACTCCAGAGGAGGCTTTTTTCTGGGAAGAAGCCTGATGTTGGTCACTTCCATATCTTTGGGTGTATTACATACTCCTACATACCAAAGGAGAAGAGGACCAAACTAGAGCCCACCGCAGAGAAGGGTGTCTTTGTGGGATATAGTGAGAGCTCGAAGGCCTTTCAGATTTATATTCCCGCACAGAGGAGAGTTGTTGTCAGGCGGGATGTGAAGTTCGAGGAGGACAGGGCCTTCAGGAGGTCACAGGAGTTAGAGAATCTGGATCAGCTAGACCCTCAGGAGCAGCTGAGTCAGTCGTAGGGATCCAGTGGGCAGGGATCAGGAGGATCTAGAGGTACATCTATGACGATGTCTGGTCCGTCAGTGAGCAGTGGCTCGCAGAGTCAGACGGGTGGTGCTTCAGGCAGCATGCAGAGCAGTCCACAGAGAAGTTCACTAGGGAGTCCACTGATGGACAGTTCACACGGTACTTCAACGTCTACAGGTTCAGGTTCAGGCAGGAGGACAACAGACAGACAGTCAGGAGTTCAGACTTCTGATGAGGAGGAGGAATTTCATTCTCTAGTGGGAGAGGTGTGCTCAGGGAAGAGGAAGCCCAAGTGGCTTCAGGATACCTTGAGAGAGGCCACATCTGTTGCTGCGCCTAAGAGGCCGGTCAGAGAGCAGACCACTTGAGAGGTTTTGTAGCTATATGAAAATGGTTGCCAACATCATTGACTCTGAGCCTTCTAGCTATGAGGAGGCAGCTAGCCAGCAGGTCTGGAGAGAGGCCATGTAGGAGGAGTATTCTTCTATCATGAAGAATGATGTTTGGGAGGTGGTGCCGATGCCTGAGGGCAAATCCGTGGTTACTTCCAGATGGCTTTACAAGGTAAAGCATGCTGCAGATGGTAGCATTGAGAAATTCAAAGCGAGGTTTGTGGCTAGAGGGTTCTCCCAGGTAGAGGGAGTAGATTATGAGGAGACCTTTGCTCCCGTGGCTCGATATACTTCGATTCGCTCCATTATATCGATAGCAGCAGAGATGGGTTGGAAGATCCACCAGATGGATGTGAAGACCGCATTTCTCAATGGCTTCATACAAGAGGAGGTGTACATTGAGCAGCCATAGGGCTTTGAGGTGCATGGGAAGGAGTCCCATGTGTGCAGACTGAAGAAGGCCCTTTATGGCCTGAAGCAAGCTCCCAGAGCTTGGTACTCCAGGATAGATACATACTTGCAAGAGATGGGTTTCACAAAGAGTGAGGCAGATCCGAACTTATACTTCATTGTGATAGGTGAGGAGCCTCTCATTCTGGTGTTGTATGTGGATGACTTGGTCATTACGGGTGCAGAGAGACTCATAGAGCACTGCAAGAGAGATCTTGCGTCGGAGTTTGAGATGAAGGACATCGGCTTGATGCATTACTTTTTGGGTTTGGAGGTGTGGCAGGAGGAGGGGCATTTCTTCCTAGGGCAGGGGAAGTATATTCTGGACATCCTTGGCAGATTCCATATGGAGGATTGTAGACCCATGTCGACACCGATGATCACCAACTAGAAGAAGCTTCATGCTTCAGATTCCAAGTTGGTGGATCCCACATTGTACAGACAGCTGATTGGTTCCTTGATGTATTTGGTCAACATCAGACTACATATATGTTTTGCAATCAACACGATGAGTCAGTTTATGTGTGAGCCTAGGAAGGTCCACTGGATTGCTACAAAACACATCTTGCGATACTTGCAGGGGACAGTGGAGTATGGTCTGGATTATAGGCAAGGGGATGAAGTGAGATTGGCAGATTACACTGATTCTGATTGGGTAGGTTGTGCTTCTGATAGGAAGAGCACTTCAGGGTGTTGTTTTGGGTTGGGTTCGGCAATGGTGTCGTGGTTCAGCCAGAAGCAGCAGCCAGTAGAATTGAGTTCAGCGGAAGCAGAGTATATGGCAGCCAGTCTAGCTAGTTGTGAGGCCATCTGGCTTCACAAGATGTTGTTTGGCTTATTTGGTCAGCCATTGAGACCTTCAGTGATTTACTGTGATAATCAGAGTTGCGTTAAACTCACGGAGAATCCAGTATTTCATGATTGGTCAAAGCATATCGGCATCAGATATCACTTCATCAGAGACTATGTGCAGAAGGGAGTTGTGAAGCTCGAATATATTCCCACCGATGAGCAGGTTGCAGATATTCTTACCAAAGCCTTACCACGGGGCAAGCATGTCTACTTCAAAGATAAGATGGGTGTGGTGAGGAACACCTTCCTCGGTAAGAGGGAGTGTTGAAATTTGGTTACCGGAGGACAGGTGGTTCCCTAAGGCTTTGATCTTTGGCCTAGGGAAAAGTGTCCAAAAGAATTTAATTTTTTCTCCTAAAGTGACTATAAAGTTATAAAGTTAAATCTAATTTAAAAGTCACTTTAAGTGAAAAAGTTACTAAAGTATAATTTTAAAGTGACTTTAATAAAGTTGATGTAAAATTAGAAAGGAAAAGTGACTTTGGAAATAAATGACTAAGTGGGTCTTTATTAAAGTGGGGTGAATTAAAAAATAGAAAGTGAGATTTAAAAAAGTATTTAATCTCAGCCCTAAATCTAAAGCTATTTCAGCCATTGGATTGGGGGATAACCCAAAAGTCACTTAGGGTTCTATTAAAGGAGGAAAATGAGAGAAAAGGTTATTCATTCATTAATTATTTCATGAGCAGATTGAGAGAAGAAGGAGAAATTTGAAGAGAATTTTTTGAGCAGTGAAAAGAAGGAGGGCAGCAACACTAACTTTCAGCAAATCCGTACAGCAGGGCAGAGCACAAAGTTTGAGGCAAGTGGGCACGAATTTCAAGGAGAGAAAACTGCAGATTTCGAGGGAGGTCGTATAGCCTTTTCGTCACTGTTTTCGAGGTTGTTTGTACAGTTTTGAATGCTGCAATTTCTACTGTAATTTTTCTGTTTTGTGGGCACAGAAACCGAGGTGGAGTTTGGCACGATTTTCGAGATAAGTTCTATTTCGAAGTTGCTGTAATTTTTTTTTGTTGTGTAAATTTCTGCATCACTATAAAAAGAATATTCAGAAAATAAAGAGAAGCTTTCGAACTGGTTTTCCTCAAGAGTTGTAGGGGATTTTTCCAGGGTCATGTTGACCAAAAATCACTGTGTTAAAATGTTTTTTGTGGTTGTTTTAGTTTGCTGATTTTTATTTCTGCAATTTCCAGCACTGTGAAAATTTTCCAGAATTTGTGTTTTTAGAAAATATTTATTTTCTAGCTTGTTGAATGTAAGGCTATGGGAAAGGGCATTTAACTATTTGGAGAAATAAGCTGAAACTGAAAACCGGGGTGGGAAAATAGAAATTTCTACATCTGGATGGATTTCCCAAAACAATTTCTGAGTTCTCTGGAATACATGTGCCTAAGCCTCCCTGCAAATTTTGAGACTTAGAGCACATCTGATGCTACTCGAAATCAACACTCGCTCTTAGCGAGGAATGTGCTCTAGCAATACACCCTGTTGAGTATGCTCTAACTTTGTAACATCTCCCTCTGCGTTGCTGATGTCTAACACTGCTGCCCGTCAACTATGCGCAAATGTTGCATCTGTACTGCTGCTGACACTGCCACTGCCAACTGCTACTGCACTGCAACTGAAAAATATCCAAAATTGAACAAAGTGTTTAGTATGATGCATCTCATTACTGAAGTTCTGACTACTACTAGTCTCTGCGCTGCCCCTCTAAAGCTATTGTTGACTTCTGCACTGTGCCTTCCTGGACTGCTTCCAACTTTGCTCTGCGCTGCTAACCACTGCACTGTCACTTCTGCACTCCTCTACACCAACCAACACTCGTCCATACTGCTACAATTGATTTGGGCTCTCGTAGCAAGGTATTGATCCGAGAGGTGGACTCCTCGAGGATCCTACCCATCTTGTAGCTCTCTGGGTCTACAACTCCAATCACCGCACCTCCCTCCTCGAGGTATATGGCGAAATCTGACCTACTCATATTACTGTTGCTACTACTCTGCTGATGCTTCTATACAACTGCTACAACTACTGCAATAATGGGTTTGGTCTCCTCAGATCCTGAAGTACTAGCTTCCATAAGACTACTCCCTCTGAAACTAGACTTCCTTTGAGTTTCAACATCCCTATGGGAAATCTCTCTGCTCCCTCCTGGCAACTCGAACTGTCCTCCTGTGCTGGAAACTAGACTGCGTAGCTCTGCACTGGGAATTTCCTGGCGGGAACTGCACTTGCATGCTGCAACTGGGCAATTCATACTGCCTGTGTCACTGCAACTTGATGCAACCATAAGGTCGCAAATAACCCAAAATGCAGGGTTAGTGGAATTAACGCCACATTTATCCACTAACACCTTAATCGTTTACCTTTTAAATCAATTGCATACGAAAGCTTAACAATAAGTGGCTCTCGGGTTTTAACTCAATATGATAAACTTTTACCTTTTCATCGTGGCCAGCTTCTTTAACCAAACCCGTGGATCTGTGGGTTATGGCCCACATAACTCTCCTTTTCACACGCAGCGAAATACAACTTTGGAGTTTATTAAAACATACATACGTTTAGCAGTCAAACAACGCTAATTTAAACCAGCCTACACATAAACACAAATCTCTTGCATACATGCGAAACTTCCCGCTAGAGGGTCCCAAAATACCTTGAACCAATCACAAGCAATCACACTTCATTTGCCCGCAAGTTTAACTCATTATCGACAATGCTAAACCATAAATCTTGCAATGTGCGGTATTGCGCAGTGCCGACACGTGGAATCCCCTCATCGCATCGCATCGTTCGATCCTTACCGCATCGCAAACAAAACACTTTATCTTGCGAAGCCTTAACGGTATCCGCTAACATTTGTGATGTGCAAACTCGTGATTCACCGTCTACCGTTGATCTGCTACATGATCCAACGGTCCTCACGTTCGCCCTCCATCTCATCGCATCTTATATTGTTTAACTTGTGAAGTCATCACGTTCGTTCATCTCTGGCCTTCGGATCTGCGATCTAATCACATCCATCTGCCCACCTTCACGTGGCTCTTCTTCGCCTCTTCTGCCCGCACTGATCTCTGCCGTTAAATCTTAAAACTTCAGTTCTGCACTTCGATCCTCGTCGTCGATTCCTCCTTTGACATTCTTCTCAGTGTTTCTGTCTTTAGTCGATTTCTCTGCTTCTACAGTCGATGCTATGTAATACCGTTTCCTCCACGCTACTCCTCCCGACCTTTCTTCAGTCTTTAAAGTGCTAATCCCTCCTGAGCTTGTTCTTTTGGTTATTCATATAACCATTAGATCGTCTCGAGCCGAATACAAAGCACTCTCTGTATTACTACTCTTCTTCCAAAATTCGTGATTTGTTCTTTACTCGACCTGCACATAAGTTTATCTATTCACATTCGCTCCCATTTGTTTTATTCACAGCTAATTAACTCCCAGACTGGAATCATCCAAATTTTACCCAGCCATTAAGTCCTTTATCACTCAGAAAGACTTATACATTCAAACTAGAATTTGTTACAGGGAATTGTTACACTGATACCGAATTCTTTCTATTATGGATCACTCAGCACATAATAGAATGACACACAGTCAAAATGGAATTCGATTTCTCATTAAACAAATAAATTGTACAAATAAAAGCAAACTCTGTTTACAATTTGGCTTTGGCCTGATATGCCTTTTACATGGCCCTTTTCTTTTCCCCTCTCTCTGTGCCCGTAGGCTTACAATTAAGCTTCCTCTCTAAGAATCTATCTCTCTTTTTTTCACTGTTTGTGCCTTTGAGGCTTTACAATTATATACAAAAGGTTCTGTAACCAATTTTGGTTTAGATCCTCAATCTTCTCAACTAATTTCCAAGAATCCTCCAAGTCCTCAATTAATTCCTGAAATCTCTTCTGTATCCCTTAAGGATCTCAACATTTAACTAAATCCTAAGGATCCTCCATAAATCATGAACTACTTTCTAATCTAAGATTTACAATATTTCAGAATATCTCAATCCACACCAATCACTCATGTTTTCCTACATTCGAGAACATTTACAAATATGCCTCTCAATATTTAATTAAATCCTATTCTAAATGTCTCACATAAATCACTCAAAATATTGAAAATTACATTAATTAAATACTTAGGAAACCAACTCTTTTGAAAAAGACAAGACCCCCTAGATTCTACTAAATGTACAAATTTTCGGAACCATGATGCTCTTGCATCACAACTAGTTCTGCAACTGTCTCTCGGGTATTGACTGCAACTAGCTATGCAACTGTCATCTAAATGACTGACTGCTCTTGTTGACACTGTGATCCTCCTGCTACTGATTCTGTTGGGTTCTGGTAGAAAGGATACTAATCCATGTGAGAAATCTGCAACAACTGGATCTAATCTGCTGCTCTTCCTTGGATCCTACCCATCTGAGGCCATCTCTACAAAAATGTCGAATTGCTCCATCTCTCTCCTCTACGCAGCTACTGGCTTGGCCTACGCACTCCCTGCTGGAGATAGTAGGTCTATCACACAATACTGCTACTCAGCTATCGAGAAAAAGAATTCCCCGACTAGTAATTCCCTAAGGAAGAAAATTCCCTCAAAGTGTCTTCAGATCTCTCTTTTGACGCTTTCTGCTCCAGTAATCATTGCTATGCAGAAAAACTGCATCCCTCCAGGTACTGATCTGTGCAGGTCCGTTGCGCCGCTCCCTCTTCCTCTAGCAAACTGTAAACTAGAAAAATCCTACCTCTTTATTGGCTCACTTAGAGAGAGATTTTCCTTGCAGATCTAGCCCTCCTGCCTTGGACTACGCACTTCACTGGGAAATCTATCTACTGCTTACGCAACTCTTTGATCCCCAACTTCTGCTTCAATGCTGGATTTGTTGGATTTGCTTTCTTGCTCCTCCTGCACTGAGCTACACAAGCTGTGATACCATGTGAAAATTCGTATTACTCGGAATCCTACTGTAGCAACTAATGGAAAATCTTTTATTTGTTATTTACTTAACAAATTATTTATTGTGTTCTATAAGCAAATATCGAAATCCACACTCTACAACCTTCACAAATAAAGCCGCGAAAGAAAAACAAGTGCGAAAACAAGATCTGAGCAATAGACAATCATAGACACATCTGACACAGTTATGTTGGGCTAATGTCCCTAGAAGAACCCAATGCTGGAAAACCGGTGCAACAACTGAGGGTTTTATTATTAAGCAGTGGTAATTTCTGAATACTCTCTGGATGCCTCTCTCGACAATCCAGTTACAGAGAATATCACTGATGGAGAGATTATGTAATATCCCCAAATGGGATATTTAACTAAATTTGCATAAATCACACTAACCCAACATATTACCATAAAATTTCTGAATTAATAAACATAAGATTGCCATGTAAAATAGAACACATAAGCACTGCAATCTATCAACACATCAAATAGGAAGAATCTTTGCATTTTTTATTATAGATAATACTGGGGTTACAAATACATCTAACCCAAAGGAAGAGCTGAGATGGAAAACTGGCCACCAAGATGAGTTGCTGCACTGCACTGGTCTCAAAACTAAACTGCTGCACTCTCCCTCCGGCAACAACTGTCACTGAACCCACTCAAGATAATGAAGCACGAGTTGAAGACCTGAATGATCCTCACACCAATCCCTAAAGCTCTGCAAAACTTCCGAGTGAAGTTTCCTCAAGAGAGTTGGGTTTTCGTCCGACACTCACAAATCACCCGAGGGTTTCCGTCCTGGGGCTACGGCTGAAGTAGAGAACCATGTCTCACACCTCTCATACAATAAAATGATATGATCCAAAGATATCCCTCAATGGCCTCCTCCCTTTCTTTTATAGATCTTTTGGAGCCTTGTAGAGCCTTATTTTAATATTATTTTATTCATGGAGCACTTTTCCCTCTTATTAAAATATTCCTTTTTAATGCAGAAAAGGGTAAATTGGCTACCACACCTCCTCCGGTCACTGAAACTCGTGTCCAACCATCCCATCATGTAGGTATCCTCGTGCCGGTTCCAATGAGCTATCACATTAAGGTGTTTTATCATGTATTCCTCCTGGAAAGCCACCTTGAGCGTAATTAACTGAGTTAAGCCCAAAAATAACTCAATTTTCCGAAAGTTGTCGGAATGCACCAGAACGAAAAGAAAGTTGCTCGAATGATGGAATACATCAAGCGAATGCCACCAGACATCATGGAAACTCGTCAAAACTCCTCCAAAAAGCCCCTGAGCCCACCGATAACACCAATCTGCACCTGTGACCTGTCTGCTCCTAACTCTGGAAGTCCAACCTAACCCTGTCGTAGGTGACACCAAAAAAGGGAATATTACAGACCTTCCGCCCCAAGATTGCTTGCCCTCAAGCAATCCAAATATGTGGGCCACTCTGTTGGCCCGCCGCAATTGAGACCGAATGCCCGGATCCCATACAAACCTCCTGGTGCTACTATGTGCTTGTGTCAAGCCACTTGGAATAGACCCCTCAATGCTGGGATCCCAAACTAATCTCTCATTGTACCTGTCATCAAACAATCTTCCCGGATCCCAACGCCACCGTGGCAAATCATCGCCCAAGTCCCACGGCTTGAACTGCGCACTGCCTCTGGCTATAAATGATGCTTTAAGAGGTGAAGACCACGACTCCTGCTGTGCTGTATCTATGACTGTGTAAGCTGCCCCACCAACTGTGTACCAACTCATCACCTCTCTCCAATCCAACCCCTAACTAAATCCAATGCTGATCCTGCTCTCTTGAAATCGGGATGAAGTGCTGAAGAAATGACGACCTGTGCCCCACTGCCAACTGGAATCTATAGCATATGCCATGTCTAAGGGCCCTTGCTCCGCTATGCTCCCTACGAAGAAGATCGTACCATCAAGAGGGTACCAACTCATGATCTCACGCCAATCTATCCTGGAAGAAGAATCCAATGTAGTGACAACTACATACAGAACATGCCTGGAGTGTTGTCGCCAGCCCGTAATCAACTCACGTTGCTCTGCCCCGTTTGCTGACAAGATCTGCCTGCAGATGAAGGGTCCTCTCTCTATAATGGGAAAAAGTGGGCACAATATGCTGCAAGTCTGTTCAAGCATAGTTGTACCCCTAATCAGAGGTGCCGCTCCCACCAACTGCGTACCAACTCATCACCTCTCTCCAATCCAAGTCCTGACTCAATCCCATGCTAATCCTACTCTCCTAAAATCGGGATGGAGTGCTGAAGAAATGACGACCTGTACCCCACTGCCAGCTGGAGTCTGTAATATCTACTATGTCTAAGGGTCCCTGCTCTGCTGTGCTCCCTACGAAGAAAATCATGCCATCAAGAGGGTACCAACTCATGATCTCCCGCCAATCTATCCTGGAGGAAGAATCCAACGTAGTGTCAACCGCGTACGGAACATGCATAGAGAGTTGTCGCCAAATCATAATCAACTCATGCTGCTCTGTCTCGTCGGCCAACGAGATCTGCCTGTAGAAGAGAGCCCCTCTCTCTATAATGGGCCAAAGTGGGCAAGATATGTTGCAAGCCCCATCGATGTACTCCTGGAGAGTGCTACTCCCTGAAAGTACTACAACTTTGTTGACTGCATGTGCATCTATCTGTACCTCATCAGTGTGTTGGTCCAACAATGGATGCTCCACCATCTCCAACAGCTCATCCCCCTCCTGATCGGGAATGTAATGCTCCTGCTGTCTACTAGCCCCCTGCAGGACTATCCCATCAACCTCCAACATCTCCAGAGGATATGGATCTGCAACTGCTGTCACCGTACTCGGTGTCTGTGCATCTGGCTGCTCTTCCTCAGTGGTTGACCCCAAGGTTAGTCGTATATCCATCATAGACTCAATGTGAGCCTCCATCTGGCTCTCCCCCAAGGGACTATCATGCATGATGTGCATAGTATCCTCCTCTGCTGGCTCAGGCTCCATCATATGTTGCTCTAGCTGAATCGTCACAAGTGACTTATCACCCAGAGTCTCTCCCGTAGAGTCCCCTGACTGCTCACCCTGCACACTGGAACACAGCTCTGGTCTGCTGTCATCATCTCTGCATGACTGCTCTCGCTCCCCAGAAGCATCCGCATCTGATCCCATGGACTCACCCAAAGAAGAGTCCTCATCCTGACATACAGAAGGAATGCCCTTCTGTTCTGCCTCTGCCGCACCATCTGCATCACTCAAGCATGAGCAATCAGGCCCCCAAGGTTTTTGCAGATGAAGCAAAGTCCCTTCCTCCTCAACTCATTTATGCTCCCAAATCCACCAAACTGGAGCAGCTCCTCCCTAGTCAACTGTCTCCTGAATAGCCCAATATTCTACTCAACTAGCCCTTGGGCTAGCTCATAAGCAGCAGGTGAGACCAACTGCTCTCTCCTCCAAATGCTCAACAACCTAGTCTGCAGCTCTCGGCAAATGGTCTCATGGTCTCTCATACATGACGACAAGATGGACTGCATGTGTGCTATGACGATGTCAGGATGATGTCTCCTAATGCTGAAGAAGCATTGGCACATCTGCAGAATCAAATCATCACACTCAAGGTCAAACATGATGATATACGTCTCGAATGTGGCCATACTCATAGAATCTCAAGCTTCTTCCCAAAGGTAGAGCCTGCACTGTTGTCCAAATCCTGAAAAGTCTCTACAATCAATCTCATAATCCTCCTCATAACATCATCATTGTATGGAGCTATAGGTGCAGTCAACTTCATGATGTTACTGGCAAGCTGCAACTGGAAATGTGACCCCTTCACAAGGTTCCTCCAAGAATTTGGGTTGTATTAGAGCAAGCATAGCAGGTTTTAGAGCCCAAATCAGTTTCTTCCCTTCTGCTTGGTTTATTGTGGACAGGAGTTCATTAAACTCTTCTAGTTTGAACAAAACTCTCCATGACATCTTCATGTGTTTCAGATCTGTCCCAAATGCAAAAATTTTGTGACCAATCCCCAATTTTCCCTGCGAATCTTTCGGCTGTCCTTTTTGAAAGATGGCATAAATCCCTCTTGAAAAGGGTTTGTTGTTTGGTTTTGTTTTTCTAGTCTTCTGATGCATGGTGGTTCAAGGAACCAACTTTTATTCTTCTCAAGCTGTTTAGGAATTCCTTCATGGTTCAACCACTGATATGGTCACTGTTTTTCTGAGTTTTTATAGTGGGGTAGTTGTAGTTTTTTTTTGTCAAACAATTCAAATACATATTGCTGTAGGTGAAATATTTTATTGGTGCTAATCGCCAACACACAGTGACATGTACATGAGGTATTCAATTCTAGCCAACAACTGAGATCTATATTTTAAGCTCATAAAATTTTTACAGCAATGGACAAAACTTCATAGACAAGACATAGCAACCTGTCTCAATGATATTACGAAATGTATAGAATGGAACCTGGTTATGTAGTCTTATGGAGAACCCATCAACTGGAGAGTGCATACCAGCAACAACAAATAAGCCCTCTCGATTATTACGCTCTAGAAGGATGACCTTAGTTTTGTACGTTCATGTCAGCACGTCAAGCTCGAATTTTGACAGTTCTGGAAATGAAGAGATACGCACAGAGAACAAAGTTTGCATATGCTTCTCCCTCAATTTAAGAGTGGAACCCTTCCCTGCAAATCGTTCCTGTCTTCACCACTAATCAGCTAGAAGTTTCTGGCCCAATGATTAGCAGAGCTCTATGTAACATCGGATAGGAATTTTGGAATAAGATAACGGGCATCATTCAATAGCAGTCTTAATTCTGTCAGTACGCTATAGCGTCCTTGACCTTCAGCAAGGGCACTTCGCTTAGTCTCAAGTAACAACTAGCTAATAAAATAGCTGACATATGAAGGTCTCGGCCCTCAGATATGGTCACATGTTTCCCCGGTTTTGGTACTCAAACAACTATAAAACTGAATGTAGTTTATCTTCTCCCCTTTTTTTTTCTGCATTCAATTTCAGCCTCGGGGTTTATGAGTGCAATGGTTCTCCTTCAGCAGAATGGTTTGAGTCTTGTGAGCTGGAAATGTATACAACAGAGAAAGGGAAACTCGTCCCCCAGACACCAGCAACCTTGCCACTCTTATCCCACTAATTTCGCTCAACCAGTGAGACTAGGAAATCGTGCCTTTCTCCAACCACACAAAGCCAATAGAGTTAAGGATCTCGTCCTTCACAAAATGCGTATAATACGCAACTCCTCCAGTAAAATTTGAATTTTAGCCAACCGCTTTCACAAATAAATCCGCTAGCGCCAGAAAACTCGTCACCTTAGCTTTAGAAATTTTTTGCTTCCAAGCACTGTCGAATTACTGGAATAATTTATCCTTTCAGAGTGTGTATTCGACATCGATGAGAATGCCTAGGTGCCAATCGCGTCAGATCTTGGGCACACCGATAGCAATATCCACTATGGTCTGGTGGCTTCAAAAGCGGCTCCTACGAATTTGTTTCTCACAATAATCACAAGTGTTGGGTAGATGGACGACTTGTAATTAAAGCAAGGGGAAACTTGGCTCAAATTAAACTGGCCCAAAATTCTTCGATTAAAATGCGGCTTCCCAAAAACAACTTCACAGCTCCTTTGATAAATTAATCTGACCACCCTTTATAAAATGATTTTTAACTATAGGCCCTTTAATAATTCTATGACCGTTGCAAAGTAGTCCTGCCCAAATGTAATGATAAAGTTTGGCAGCTCTCGCAAGGAATTTGGTGCACTTACTATCAGAAAATTTGGTCTTTAAACCCTGCTGATTTGATCCGCCAACGTGGAGGAAAGACACCAACATAGAGGAAAGAGTATACCGACCCCTTTACGCTGGGAGAATAGACACAAAATTTATTTCTATGAGAAAATTCTGTCATCACACGTGTCCCTCAATTACATTGGCACGATAATGAAAAATACAGCTCCCGAATTAGAATTCATATGGACGCTTTGGCATGTACAAATGGTTGAATGCTTATTAAGAAGACGACAAATCCAAAGAAAATTTGTCTAGTATCGATATTTTGTAGAGTAGCTAACGCCCTGGATAGATTTCTCTGACAAATAAAGAATTCAATCTAGAAATGATTTTCCTTCGGCACCTAAAAAAAAACCCTCGAACGATCTACAATTGGAATTGAAACCCTCACAACTAAAATTCTGCAGGCTGAGCCAAGACCAATGCTCCGATGCCACTGTAATATCCCAGAGGGGATATTTCAACTAAAAATGCAGAAAAATAACTAAACTCCACAATATGTCGTAAAATCACTATTTACTCAATAGAAGATTGCCATGTAAACTAAACACATAAGCACTGCAATTTATCAACACATCAAATAGGAAGAATCTCAAGATTTTAATGTAGATAATAACTGGGGTTACAAATACATCTGACCCAAAGAAAGAGCTGAGATGGAGAACTGGCCCCCAAGATGAGCTGTTGCACTGCGTTGGCCTCAAAACTGAACTGTTGCACTCTCCCTCCAGCAACAGTTGTCACTGAACCCACTGAAGATGATGAAGCACAAGTTGAAGATCTGAACGATACTCACACCAATCCCTGAAGCTCTGCGAAACTTCTGAGTGAAGTCTCCTCAACAGAGTTGGGTTTTCGTCCAACACTCACGAATCACCTGAGGGTTTCCATCCTGGGGCTACGGCTAAAGTAGAGAACCACGTCTCACACCTCTCATACAATAAAATGATATGATCCAAAAATATCCCTCAATGGCCTTCTCCCTTTCTTTTGTAGATCTCTTGGAGCCTTCTAGAGCATTATTTTATTCATGGTGCACTTTTCTCTCTTATTAAAATACTCCTTTTTAATGCAGAAAAGAGTAAATCGGTTACATGTCTCCTCTGGTCACTGAAACTCCTGCCCAACCATCCCATCATGTAGGTATCCTCGTCCCGATTCCAATGAACTATTACATTAAGGTGTTCCATCACGTATTCCTCCTAGAATGCCACCTTGAGCGTAATCAGCTGAGTTAAGCCCACAATAACTCAAATTTCCGAAAGTTGTCGGAATGCACCGAAACGAAAGCCAAACTGCTCGGATGATGGAATATATCAAGCGAATGCCACCAGACACCATGGAAACTCCTCAAAACTCCTCCAAAAAGCCCCTGAGCCCACTGATAGCACCAATCTGTACCTGTGACCTGTTTTCTCCTAACTCTGGAAGTCCAACCTAACCCTGTCGTAGGTGACACCAAAAAAGGGAATATTACATAGAGGCAAGAGCAGCAAGAGCCGGAGTTACAAAGTGGGATAGTGTAAACAAATGAAAAATCGACTAAGGTAGAGAGTTCTTTGAAGAATTCCAAGCGAGGAATGGACGGCCAGGATTAGATCCAAAAGTGAAGGCGAGAGATGGATGACGGAGATCGAATCACATCAGGAGCGATTTCGCAAATCGCAACATTTAAGAGTTTAGCATTAAGGCGTCGCATGGTAAGCTAAAGTATTTGCGATGCGAAATGGAGAAGACACGTGTTGGCACGACACAACATCGCAGATCGCAAGAAATAGAGGATAACCACAAATTAAATCTTACAAAGTGCGAAGTGCGATCAGATGAGGACCGTTAGATCTAGGGGCAGATCAACAGTGGTCGGCGAATCGCGAGTCTGCACATCACAAATGTTAGCAAATAGCACTAGGAAATGTTAATTTGTTTGCAATGCAGTAAGGTTAGAAAGTTGCGATGCGGTGAAAGGGAGGAGCCACGTGTTGACACTGCGTATAAGTGCACATCGCAGAGTTTATGGTTTTGTGCTTAAGGTTCGCATGGTAAGGTAAGTTGGATGCGATGTGATGCGATCGCATATCGCTGAAAATAGGAGATACGTTTATTGCAAAACGTTAAACTTGCGGGCAAGCAAAATGCAATGCGCTGTGATTGGTCACCGCGTTGTGGGACCCTTCAACCAAAGCTAAGTGTGTATGTCGAGCCTTTCTAGTGTTAAATCGCACCAGAGGTTGAAAAGGGAATTATAACAAAACTTTGATACGCCGAAATACGACATAAGACCGGATGCGATAACGTTCGAAGTCAAGATCTGATGTATTTCAAATCCAGGGCTATGTGATTTTATGAAGAAAACGTTGAAAGCAGAAGACGACTTGGGTAACAAAGGAAAGGCTGAACGCAAGAGAGAAAACTCTGGGCAAATGACTCGACACTCGTGCAGAGGTGTTATGTGGCTGCGACAGTTTGATAACAAAGACTAAACGTGGGCAGAAGGAGACTCGGGTAAGTAACCCGACACAGAGCAAAGGAGCAGAGAAGAGCATAGAACATTGCAGGAAAGATATGCAATAGGCAAAGGCGGTGTAAAGCATAAAGGCATGGGTCAAGTCGGGCTAAGACAGTAATGCAACAACACAGTTGGAAATGTAACTGTAGAAACATAAAAGGCAAAGGGACAACAAGCAGAAGAGGACAAACACACAGCAAAGCTAAGAAACTGAAAGGGCTGAGTAAAATAATTTATTGTAACCGTAAATGTATTATTTATTTTATATTGTTTGTGATGCAAAGGCAAGTCTCCGTAGGCAAAGTAAAACTCCAATGTAATATTGAAATGAGGAGACAGTGTTGTAA
This sequence comes from Pinus albicaulis, assembly GCA_034641835.2. Taxonomy (NCBI): domain Eukaryota; kingdom Viridiplantae; phylum Streptophyta; class Pinopsida; order Pinales; family Pinaceae; genus Pinus; species Pinus albicaulis. The sequence goes on from CM076581.1 coordinate 108,381,112, forward strand.
CCTCTTGAAATGATGAGCGAGAAAATGAGAAGGTGGAAGGCAAAGAGTCATATCTGTTCATTTCATATTCCCATATGGAATGCAAACAGTTATGAGGTGATCTCTATAAATGATGTTATTGAAATATGCATAGAGAGGTTAGAGAGTGGAAGAATAAGAAGAAGACATGGCAGATAGAGAAGTTGTGTAGATCCAAAGATGATATAAGGCAGATATGAAGGCCGGAGGACAGCAGTGAAGAAGGAGTTGAACAACGCTAATATCCAGGTAAATCAGCTTATGATTTTATTGTAGTGTAAGGGAGTTGGTGCTTCCATATCAAGTTGGAGCTTGATAGATGTCCAGTTGTAGCTGGTTGAGGTAGGAGCTTCCTGTGGGTTGTAGCCTACAGAAAATACATGGGAGTTGGTGCTTCCGTTTCAAGTTGTAGCTTGATAGATGTCAAGTTGTAGCTGGCTGAGGTAGGAGCCTCCTATGGGTTGTAGCCTGCAGAAAACAGATGGGAGTTGGAGCTTCCTTGCAAGTTGTAGCTTGCAGAATTTGAGGTAGTAGCCTCCTGTAGGTTGGAGCCTACAAAAATTCAGTGGTGAGAGGGAGTTGGAGCTTGCATTTGTATCACAACAATAATAAGATGTGGTTTTCTCCCTTATGGGTCTCCACTTATATTTGTTGTCCATATGCACGATGATTATGTGTTGATTTTCTGTATTTAATCTTCTTAATACTTGCTGCTCACATATTAAGATTGTTGTTTCATTATATATTAAGGTGGTCATGAAATGAAGGTGTAAATAAGTTTAAAGGAAAGTTTTAAAAGTCCATGAATGTATTACACTAATTCACCCCCCCCTCTCAGTTTAACTAAGGGTTCAACAATTGGTATCAGAGCAGTTCCTTTGATGTAAGCCTAATAGCTTGAAGGAGATCTGGTTGAGTAATGGACTATCGAAATGTACCCGTGTTAAATACAACAAACTTTCTTGAATGGAGAGATAAGGTTAAAACAGAGTTAATGGCTTATGAACCTGAGGTATGGAAGCTTGTATGTGATGGTTATTGCACAGACTGTCCCTCTTTGCAGGAACAACAGTGGAATGCCAAGGCAAAATGTGTGATATATAACAGTCTTCATAACAAGGATCTTGATTTAATAATGGATTTAACCTTTACAAAAGGAATTTGGAATAGATTGCATCTCATGCATGAAGGAGACACTAGTGGATGCATTATCAAGAAGGAGAAGATAAACCAGAAGAAGAAGAAAAGTTCCTTTCAAAAGGAAAAAGGTCAAACAAATGAGATACTTGCTAGGGTGAATGGATGTGAGTACCATGAAGAAATTACAGTTGAGGAAAAAGCCAAACTTGACACAGCCTTGACTGAAATAGAAATATTGAAGAATGAAAACAAAAACCTTAAGACATTGGTGCAAATATGTGATGAGAGAGAATATAAAGATAAGGAAGAAATTGTTGGCCTAAAGACACAACTTGAAGAAGCAAGGAAAGTAGAAGACATTTTGTTGCAGCAAATAAGAGAGAAAAGTCTGGAATGTGGAAGATTGGAAGAAGAGGCGGTAAGCTCGAGAATGAAATCAGAGAAGGCCCAAATTGAACTAATTATGAATATTCCAAAAATGAAAAGTTCTGGACAGTTGGACCAAATTCTAAATGCTCAAAGGTCTCCTCTTATAAAGGATGGGATAGGGTATGAAGGAGAAACCAGTATGTCCAAGGTAGAAGATAACGAGAATATCATTTTTGTAAAAGTTGTAAAGGATAATGAAGCAACTCGAAAGATGCCTACAGAAGTAGAAGCCAACAAGAACATGATTTGTAAAGAAACTAACAGAAACAAGTAACAACATGGAAGGACAGAGAATGAGAGGAAGAAACAGTGAGTTGCAAAAGGCTCATACACTGTTGAATATGAATTGAATAAATTCAGAAGCTGTCAAAGGAGGTTCTTTCCTCCCATGAGAAGTATCACTTGTCTTGCCTGCCACAAACCTAGACATATTGCAGCATACTGTAAGACAAAGAAAATCCAGTGCAACCAGCAAAGGATGCAAAAAATGAAAAGACTACCTCAATCAAACATATGGAGAGGACAACCTTTCACCAGGTATATAATCGATTCCATGGCTACTATTTTTCATGCAATGAATTTGGACATAAATCTGTTGAACGTAAATTGGTCACAAAGCAAAAGACTGTAAGCTTCCATATACATTAAAGAACTCTAGACAGACGATGGAATCCAATCAAATTTGACAAAAATGTGAATAAAAAAGAAGTGCAGACATTATGAAGAACTCCAATAAAGTATGGAAAGAAAAGAGAAAGGGGGAGCTTGTTACCTCAATAACGTAATGAATCCATCATAGTCTCAAGGGGAGCTGCTCTAGGAAACAACGCAAATATTCAGCCAGTAA